>CM066329.1:217276132-218476132 GCA_033807585.1 Hydrophis major
AGATTCTCAAATCTTCTGAAATTGCCATTCCTGAAAGGAGGGGATAAAAAACAGGACTCTCCCCAACTGAAGCAAACACAAAATAAAATACTGCACGAGTCAAAAAGAGAGCTGTAAAAATATCTACGGACCCCTCACATCCCGGACATAAACTGTTTCAACTCCTACCCTCAAAACGACGCTATAGAGCACTGCACACCAGAACAACTAGACACAAGGACAGTTTTTCCCCGAACCCCATCACTCTGCTAAACAATTCCCTCAACACTGCCAAGTATTTACAAAGTCTGCACTATTATTACTATACACCTCATCATTCCTTGTCACCCATCCCCTCCCACTTGTGACTGTATGACTGTAACCTTGTCGCTTGTGTCCTTACGATCTATATTGACTGTTTCCTAGTAAGATTTGATTGCTTATTGTACCCTGTGACTATTATTGAGTATTGTATCTTATGATTTTTGACTCTTGATGAATGTATCTTTTCTTTTATGTACACCGAGAGCATTTGCACCAAGACAAATTCCTTGTGTGTCCAATCACAGTTGGCCAATAAAGAATTCTATTCTTTTCTATAAAAGTCTGAATGGATGGGAGACTTCAGCCAGTCTTCCTAAGTCAGTTCTTCCATTATCTCAATGAGTCGAGTTGCCCCATTAGCCAGCCCCAAATGCCTGCCTCTCCCACTAGGTTAGTATGCTGAAGATGGGAAAGCAAAGTCCTGTTTTAACAATCAACTTTTATACATAGTTCCTATCCTTTATATACATGTGTGGACCTTTGAGTTAGATACACAGCACATCTCTCCCCACATGCTGGGTAACCAAACACTCTTCCTCCAACGCACACAGAGTCCCTGGTTCAAGGCGCTCACACCCTGCTCTGCTTGGCAGCAGAAGCTATGCCAAGCTGGTATTTCCCCCATCTCCCATCCCTTATTCTCACTTCCCGCTCTACAATTGCTATGCAATATTTTCATTTTGTACTGATACAGGCAAGGTTCCCATGGATGAAAGGCATCTCATCCTCCCAGGGAAAGCAGAAGGAATCCAATAAAGGAGAGACAATCAACCAGCCCAAAAGAGAAAAAGACTCCAGCACCTTTCCACCAGTAATCAGCACTCGGATCAGCATAGATTAACTCCAAGGTCAACTTCAAGTAAGCAATACCCCAATCAAGAAACTGCCAAAGAGCCATCAGCAAGCAGCCCAACCAAAGAATCATTCAGATCATCCCCCCCACACATACACAGACAGGCAAGACACCAAAATATAAACTGACAGCCAACAGCACTCCTGTTGTGGCCCACCGGCAGAGCTGGAGGAAGACTCAGACAGTGAAGAGGTTGGGGAGGAACTTGGGCTAGTCCTGGACTCTGGGGAAGGTTCTGATGCGTGCTCTGCATCAGAGGCAGAGATGGCCATCCAACAGTTATCAGCTGCCTTCGGAATTGGAGATCAGTGGGGCAGAAGAACAGCTGGAGCCTGTTCCTGATGTGCACATGTGCAGAGCTGCCAGGAGAAGGGAATAGTTAAGGAAAAGGGTCGACTCAGGAGTAAAGGTACAGGTGCATGGTGAATGGCCCCTCCCATAGGGAATAAATAGGAGCGAAAAGAGAGTGGCGTTTTCTGGAGACAATTAGTTAAATTAGCGTGAAGATTTGTTTGTGACTCTCAGAGACTCCTTGCCAAGTATTTTCTTGTACAACATTGTGCTTGGAAGCTATTGGCTTGGCAACTCTGTGGTTGCAATTCACCCTTGAAAGACTGTTTGCCGGGACTTTGCTGGATGTGAAAGATAGAAATTCACATTAGCCTAATAAAAAGGGGTTTTGTTGGGATAAGGAGTCTGTTTTGTGATTTTGTGAAGCCAAGGTCAGAACAACTCCTTACTAGCACTGATGATGTTACCTAGTCAGGGTAATGAAATGTCTGCAAGAAAACAAGCAAGCTCAGAGAGCACCAAGGACTCCTCAAAACAAAGCAAATCCAATACACAACTGACAACACACAACTTAATTTAAGCAATAGCCCAGGCTCAGGGTTTGTCTCTAGCACCTGAACTCAGAGCTCTAAGTGGCATGAAATCAATGAGAGAGCATTTCTAAGAACATGCAAAGTCCTTTTCTTTCATTGACAAAGGACCTTAGCACATCTCCACACATCTGATTGTGGCTCAAGGCTGCCAAGAAATATAAGTTAGGCAACTTCACAATAAAAAAAAACTCTGGGGCAACAGCCATGCTTTTAGTAAATGAAATGTAATTTCATGTAGGCCTTGCTTTGTCCCATTCTTAGTGTGTAGGTTCTTTCCTTAGTAAAAAAAAAAAGAATCACCCCTATTTTTCCTCTCTGAAAAGGATGGAAAACGAATGTTCACCTGACCCAGTACTTATCCCATATTAAGGATAATATAGTTTAAAAAAATAAATTTGAAATGTGCAGACTGTGCTAAGACTCCTACTGAATGGCAAGTGTATTCTTTGTGTAGACAGGATTGTAGAAAAAGCCTAGCTCTGCCGGAAGAGAGGGGAAAAATAAAGAAAATGTAGGAGGAAGAGGACTTGCTTTTTCAGGAAAATAAAGTTGCTTTTTATGAAAATGAGCAGCCAGAACCAGTTCATCAAAAAAGAAAACCCCACAAAACTTTAATTTCCTTCAGGAAGTTTTCCTTCTATTTGTTTTTAACTGTATAGGTCCAGAATGCTCCAACTGTGTTTAATCCCAACTAGGGAATCTGTCACAGCACTATCCTTGATTTTGCACAGAGCTACCAGAATACACATCTGGAAGAAGGAATTGGAGGACAACAGCCCTCAAGGCCTAACAATAATCTCCTTGGGTTCTGTACCTTGCTGTTTCTTTTTCAGCTGCTGCCTCTTTTTTTTTTTTATAAAGGACAGATTGATGTGGAGTCTGTGCAGGCTCTTCTCCATTCCCTCCCTTCCGCCTTTCTCTCTCTCTGGCCACATCTCCTCCTTTCCAGCAAGAGGTTAAGGGCAAGCAACAGCGATACAAAGGGAGCCCACATTGAACCCACCAGGACAAACGATGAACATCATGGACTGCTTTTCCACCAGGCTGCAGTGCCGGAGGGAAAACGCTGCTTGAACAAAAAGGGCATTCATTGTTTACATCATCAGCTTGGCAGCAGGATGCCTGACAGGCATCTGATCCCTATCCCAAATTCTCTTGACCTACAGAATATGATCGAAGGAGCCTCACAGCTCAGGTATTAGGGCCCCAAGAACCATTATGGTTGATTATGAAGGGTTGATCTCTCTCTCCCTCTTGCCTTCTCTTTCTCATCAGATGACTTTTCTGCCACCCATAACTCCACCTCTCAAACTTTTCTTTTGCTTTTTTTAGACCTCTGATTCATGGATAGTAGAACTAATTCATACTGGCAAAGCATGAGCATCTCTGCCCTCCCTGAACTGTCTGGTAGTTAAGAACAAATGTACAAGGACATGAGAAAATCAATTCAAGAAAGAGCCAAAAATATTGAATATATACTTGTATTCAAATACATTTCAGAGCCAAAAAAACCCCTGCAGTTTATCATACTCTAAGATGCATGCCTTCTCTTCCTTTAGAAAGGCTGTCCTGATATAGGGGATCACAATCAATATTATCTCTGGCCAGTTTGGCTATATTGCTGCCAAAAACTAGAGTATCTGGGGCAGTGTTTCTTAACCTTAGCAACTGTAAGATGTGTGAATTTCAATTCACAGAATTCCCCAGCCACCATTCTGAGAGATGAAGTCCAGACATTTTACAGTTGCTAAGGTTAGGAAATATGATCTATGATAAACCTAAGAGTATGGCCTTGATAAACTGTGCATGTTCTTTGACTCTCTCTTCCTGATACACCATTCAGACATCATCATCATCATTGTCATCGTTATTTTGTTATTATTTAAATGATGCTAGCTGATTCTCAATAATGTAGAGTGGCTCAAAACAACCTATAAAGAAATCAAAGTAAAATCAATACAGTAAGACATAAAAGATAAAGATAAAAGATGGCAGGCGTGAAAGAACAGATGGAATGGAATGATGGATCCCATTCTCACTCAAAAAAGTGTGAAGAGCCAGGTTTTCACAACCTCTTCTAAACCACAACAGAGTGAGGACACAGAGAATCCAGATCTCAGGGGAAACCTTGTTTCAGAGGGTAGGTGCTGCTACAGAGAAAGTGAACTTTTGGGGTCCTAATAGATGGCATTTCTTAACTGAAAGAGCTAGGAGCATGCAAACCAAAGATGGGATTCAGCAGGTTCTGACCAGTTCTAGAGGTAGTGAAAATTTTGAATAGTTTGGAGAACCGGCAAATTCCCCCTCTGAGTGGGCCCAACCCCCATCTATTCCCTGCCTCCTAAGTCCCAGCTGATCAGCTGGGTTTTCTTTTGGAGAACGGAGCTGGAAAGCAGGTTAGTGGAGTGGAGAGGGAATGGGGATTTTGCAGTATCCTTCCCCTACCACGCCCACCAAGCCACACCCACAGAACCGGTAGTAAAAAAAATTGAATCCTACCACTGATGTAAACCTTACAGCATCTAATTGACCAGATAACTGAATTAACAGAGTTGGAAGGGACCTTGGAGGTCTTCTAGTCCAACCCACTGTTCAAGCATGAGACCATTTCAGACAAATAGTAGTCCAGTCTCTACTTTAAAAGGTCTAGTGATGAAGCACCTTCAACTTCTGAAGGCAGGGTATTCCACCGGTCAATTGTTCTCACTGTTAGGAAGTTTCTCCTTAATTCTATGTTGCTTCTCTCCTGGATTACTTTTCATTTATTGCTTCTTATCCTGCTTTCTGGTGTTTTGGAAAATAGATGATGTTAAGCGACACAGATAGTCCCTCAAGAAATAGGCCCATGATATGTAAGGCTTTATAGGTAACAAGCAGCAATTTAATTTCATTCAGAAAACAAGCTGGCAACCTATGCAGCTCATGAAGCAGTTATTACAAGGGCATACATGCCCATTATTTCTTGCCCCATTATATTCTGGACTAATTAAAATTTCTGAGTGATCATCAAAAGCATACAGTGGGTGCTGCAGTTATCAAGCTGCTAGGTCACTAGGGCATGTATGTCAGAAGCTCCCCCCCCCCTCAATCTTTCTCTAAAATGCATTAAACCAAGCGTGCTTGGCTGCAATCCATGTAATTCCCAGCCAGTTCCTGCCAATTGCCCTACTGGCTGAAATTCCAAGAGTCATATTCCAAAACACATCTGGAAGGCACCAAATTGAGAAAGGCTGCAGCCAATCAGTCTCTTGGAAGGAGGGAGGGTGATTTTGTTAATGAGCTATTTATTCTAGTTTTCAGAAAAACACAATGAAAAGAATTCAATGGGCCACAAAAATGGCTGACAAGCTAAAGAAAATAAATGGTAAGAGATGCCAGGCTGTTCAATATACCAAAGAGAAGATTCTATGCGGCTATGTCTGCTATTCTGCCATATAAAAAGCAGCCTGAATGTCATTTGAAAAGCAACAGGCTGTATTATCTGGGCTAAGATCCAACTGATTAAAAAGTGGAGAAATAGGTGGGGGGCCTACAATTGATTACATTGGTGAGAGAACACTGGGAGAACGTTTTCCACTTTCTCTTGCTGTTCTTCTCCCTGTAGCTCATAATTAATGAGAAATGTGCACTCAAGACTTTAAATCCAACCCTCTTTGACTGCAATTGCTTTGAGATTTTCCTCACTGACAAGAAAGTGCTTTCTACCGATCCTCAAGCCAGCAGAAATTACACTGGCATAAAAGTTGCTGCCCAACTAGCAATCCCTATCCTGCCTCAGGCTTGTGAGACCACAAAGGATGCTCTCCTTGTTGTAATGAAGAGGAGGATTAAGAACAGGGATTGGTTGAATTCTCTGCCTTTGTCTTCCCTTTCCTCTCACCCCCACATGTTACCCTAGAAGGAAAATATCAGTCAGTGGATACTGGTAGGATTGAAGAGAAAGCAATCTTTGGCAATTAAGCAAGATCAGTAGATTTAGCATTCTTTCAAAATTCATCTGCTTTTGCAGAAGTGCTTTGTATAGGCACATTCAAAGGGGTCTGTAAACTGATACAGATAGTAGCTGGACTCGTTTGGGATGCAAGTTTAGTGCTATTCCCAAATAAACTCAATTCATGTTCAAAAGGAGCAAAGTACAAATTAAGGGCTATTCCAAGACAGTCTTGAATCTGTGTCAGTCAGCGGAGACTTCCAGCTAGATGTTCAAAAGCAACATGAACATCTGGCAGAGATGAGTCATCTGTCTCTACTTCATGATTCAATCCAATCATGCCAGTCAGCTGCTATTGAGGTTCATCTGTGCCTCAAAGCCTACTGTGAAGATGGCTTTGGATAGTTACTCTCTTCAGCCCAACTTACGCCAAACAGCTGTTGTGGGGAAAATTAAGAGGGATATGAATGCAACTTCAAGCTCCCAAATGAAAGACATGATAGAAATCTTAGAAATAAACAAATACATTGACCCAGAAGGAGCTGGACCGAGCCCAAACTCAGAAGTCTCCCAACTGCAACAATCTTGGCAAAATTGTGTCAAGATAAGAAGAAAAATGCTATTTAAAGAATCACTGAAGGCTGTTACTGGCAGGACATATTTGTGCTACTGTTAGTGACAAGTGAGGAATGGCTGAAAGAGAAGATTTAACTACCATTGCCCACAAATAGGACAATTACAGAACATAAGAAGACCAGAATAACAGGAGATGCCAGGAACTGAACATCCAGACAGATTTTCTCCTGTCCAAGCACTTTAGTGAAAATAGCTTCATGCCCACTCATACCACACCCTGTACATCCTGTCATCACTCTCTGTGTGTAGATTTTCTGTCAAAGAGACAGGATCTAGCACACCTGGCTGCTACCCTTTTTGCAGCTGCAAGATCCAGCCTGGAGACCACCTGCTTGATCTTCTGGAAGTGTCAAGATGCATCCCTGATTATCTTTGGACACAGCAGTATCCTGCTTTACAGATTCAATTTCAAAAAGGCTAGAAAACAAGAATCATTGTTGTTGATTCACAATACAGACATGTTCTCATATAGAAGTGCGTAAATAATAATTTACTACCTTACTCACAATATTTTTATTTTTCTAGAAGTGCAGACTCAGGAAGGTGATGCATGCCAACTGCCCCAAGTATAACACACTCTGCTTCCTCTGCTGGAATCTATTTGCTCATATGGGTACCATTAGTCTCTTTACCTCTTCCATCGGATTCCTTTCGTTTCCAAAATATTGACATGCTCGCTTTTCCTTCATGTGGAGTTGCTACTCATGCTTTCACGCAAGCTGTTGATCAAGCAATCAATCTAGGTTCCCTTCCTAGAATTTTATGGAGAATTCAGACAATGATGCTCCCAGAGAAAGGCTTTTATTGCTGCCAAACAAAAGACACTATACAGTTATCCTGTCTTTTTTGCTATTGTGGTAATGGATTTTTAGTAGAACGTGTACCATATAAGAGTTTCTCTTCGGTTAGTGCCCCAATGTAATCACGTTGATGTAAGAACTAGTGGGATGGGTGATGCATAGATAAATAAAATGCGCATTATCGCTCTTCAAGGAATATGGCTTACAAACATTTCTCAACTCATAGGATCAGGATTGGGGAAGATACAGAATATGTCAGTAAAAACTGTAAACATTTCTCCCTGGCATATTGACTTATTTTATTCATTTACCTAATTTATACAACCATCCATCTAACAAGTAGATGACTCTGGGAGGCACACAACAAAACTAAAACAATGTACTGCTGGACATTACATTCATGCTTTACAATAACTTCAGCATCTACTACCTTGTTCCGCTGTAGGTATAGATTGGAACTTACTTAAAAATGATTAAAGGATCAGTCTTGCCATCCCCAAAAATTTGATAAATGATAGCTGAGAGGGGTGGGTTGGTACAGAATTCCCTTCTTAAAATACTGAATACCTTTAATCTCACTGCAGACATGGCCATGGTTTTGAATCCATGTGATTGAAAATTTGGAAATGAGTTTTGAATCTGCTCTAAAGCCAGACAACAGTCAATTCATTGAAACTAACAACCAAGTACAAGATTTTGGAATGATTTCATAGTAAAAAAAAAAAAAAGCATCAAGTGAAACATTCCATTGAAAAAGATGAGGTTCTGGCAGATTTCTTTGTAGCCTGCACAGAAAAAAAGGACCCAAGCTATTCAGGCATTAAGAATAGAATGAACAGGTCTTGTAGATCAGCCTGTGGACTGAATTAAGCCAAGAAGAACATGCATGTTAAATCAGCCCTGCTTTAATGAGTGGTACAAATCAGAGATGGTATTAAGTAGGTTCTGACTAGTTCTGGAGAACCGGTAGCAGAAATTTTGAGTAGTTTGGAATACCACTTCTGATTGGCCCCGTCCCCATCTATTCTCTGCCTTCCAAGTCCCAGCTGATTGGCTGGGTCTTCTTTTGTTGCCCTGCACAGAAGAATAGACTGGAAAGCAGGTTAGTGGGGTGGGGAGGGAATGGGATTTTGCAGTATCCTTCCCCTGCCACACCCAGCAAGCTACACCATGCCCATCAAACCACGCCTACAGAACCAGTAGTAAAAATTTTTGAATCCCACCACTGGTACAAATAATTTAATGAGTGGTGCTAGTT
Organism: Hydrophis major; assembly: GCA_033807585.1. NCBI lineage: Eukaryota > Metazoa > Chordata > Lepidosauria > Squamata > Elapidae > Hydrophis > Hydrophis major. The sequence continues at coordinate 217,284,798 of CM066329.1, forward strand.
CTTGACGTACAATCGCAATGAAGCATGCCCATCAAAGTCATATGTCACAATGGCCATAAAGGGGAATCATCAGAGTTGTGAAACTAAGCCATGGCTTGCTATGAGCATAGTTTTGTGAAAGGTGCCACTTTTTAGCAAAAACATTGTAAAACATGACCACAAGAGACTGCAAATGGCCATACATCTGGCCATATTGCCAAGTGCCTGAAGCTCAGTCATGTGACTGTGGAGGGGGCTACTACAGTCACAACTTAATTTGAATCTGATCATAAAAGTCCCTTTTTCAGGTCAGTCATAACTTTGAATGGTTGACTGGTCATAAGTCAAGGATTAGCTATAGGATGTATGTTTAATGTGATTTTCTTAAAGTTAGAGAAGGCAGCATTGAATCACTGAGCACTTACTCTATATCCTTCACTTCCATCAGTTCTTTTTCCTCAAACATCGGGGCTAATATTTTTCTTTTAAAGAAAGAGGAGGATGGAGGAAAGGGAAGGGGAAGAGGAAGGAGGAGGGGGAGGAGGAGGAGGAGGAGGAGGAGGAGGAGGAGGAGAAGAAGAAGAAGAAGAAGAAGAAGAAGAAGAAGAAGAAGAAGAAGAAGAAGAAGAAGAAGAAGAAGAAGAAGAAGAAGAAATAATGAAATAATGAAATTTAAGTTTTCCTGGTATAGAATCATGACTTGTATTGAATGAGGGCATAAATACAATCTTTCTCTTATGCATCAGACAGCTCCTTGTATTTGCTAGCAAGAATTTCTCCTCTTATGAATTTATTTTCTGTCAATCTACATCCTCAAAAACATTTGATGGCAGTGGGACAATAGACAATACAGGCTATCTTTTAAAATCATTAAATCTACTACAGAAACTAGAGTAATCAGTAGTGAGGATGGCTGGCTACTCTGCACTTCTGAATCTAAGTACACAATGATTGCTACATGCTTCAATCTGGTCTTCTTCTAAATACTGGTTGAATCCTGGAACTCAGCATGCAACAGGGCCAAGCTGAGCCTCAACAACCATTCTAAAGCTCAAGGTTCTTCACATCTATGTTTTATTTACATCTAAAAAGATCAGGCTCACAGCTGACCCTTCAGGCACTGCTGGTAACCCCTGTGCCATTAAAAAAAATTCAAATAACTTTTCTAGGCTGTTTCCAGGAAATTTGGGACAGCCCAAAAGTAAAAATAGTAAAACTAAATACACAGATTTGCTCACACATGAAACATCCATCTCTCCAAATGGTTTGCAAAGCCCTATGATTCACACAGAGGAATAGCTTCCCCAGCACACAAACTCACACACACTCACATATTCCTTCAATGACCAGATCATTTGTGATGAGGCATCATCGTGGCTTGATTGAACTCAAGCTGACTATGACAACTTGCCACAATTAACACTAAAAACATGAATCCCTTCATAATACATCATTCGCTTCTAGAGGAAGGAAAATGATCAACAGCGCTGGCACTTCTGTGGATGAAGTTATCACTCTGCTCTGAAAACAATCTGGGGCTTTTCTCCTCTACATTATCCTTCACATTATACTATAAGGACTGTATCTGAACTAACATGTTCTACCTTGTCCCTGATGAGAAAAGGCACCACTCCTCATTTCTGTGAAATCTTGGAAAATGTAAATTTCCCCTTTGTAAATTTCCATTTTCACGAATGGAATGAAAAAAAAGAAATGGAATGAAAAGAAAGTGATGAAGGTCAACCAAGCAACATTTTTTTCTCTGTGAGGCTCTGCCCTTATAAAACAAAAATATTCTTCTTAATATATTGCTTTTTGCCTTTGACAGGTTTGTGGCCCATCTCATTTGGCCAGGATCTGGGTCCACATCCTAGAACTCAGGATTTCTTCTGAAGGAAACGTTTTCCTTCCAACAAAGCTCAGCTCTCCACTGCAAGGCAAAAATTTCTTTCACTTGCGTAGGAATACTTGTTGCATGGTAGTTTTTTTGGGGGGGGGAGGGGGTGATCTCAGAAATAAGGTGAGCACTAAAAGGGAATTAGCCAAGAGGTCTTTAAAGAAGAGGAGGGGGAGACCATCTGCAGAAGCTGGTTTCCAGGGGCAGCTCCCTTTTCAGCTTTAAATGTCAGGCAAAGGGGTGGGTAGAGCCAGACACATTTGTAAGAGGACATAGTTTTCTGATGAGGACAGATTGTTTCACTGCCTAGCAGCAAGGCCCAAAATACCCAATACTCAGTCCCTGTTGAATTAATTTGAAAGAGAAGTCCATTTCTTTTATGAAACCCAAAGAGTGGGGTAGATCAGGGGGAAGGTGGAAAGGCAAGAGTTAGATTTGGAAAGCTTTTGAGGAGGCAAAATGGGACCTGTTGGATCTGTCAAGATGCACCCTAGAGATTTCACAGTAAAACAAAAGACCTGGCACCACCCCTTTACATCTTCCCATTTTATCTGTGTGTTTTTCCTCTGAGTCAATATTTCCCTTCATCCATTGCTTGTTATACAAACACCGTAGGTATCCCGAGTGCACCATGCATAAGGTAGCAAGCAATGATACTATGGTTTGCTTTAATCATGGTTTGTTGAACAAGCTATTATGGTTGTATCACAACAACATACGGAACTATGAGGTTTTATGGTTTACAAATGGCAGGAGCGAGACTTTGATGCTTCTGCAGCCTGGTTGCAATCCACTAGTCAATCCACTTTTTGGTGGAGAGCTTTCTGGGTGCCATAAATTTTCCCAATTCCTGAGGGCTGCAGTAGCATGGTAAGTAGTAATTTCTGTCAAGTGAGCAAGACTGAAAACTTCAATCTTTTTACTGGGGGAGAGATTAAGGAACCCAATAAATGTTCTAAGCCCTGCCATTTAATTTAGTGGCGGGGGGACGGACGGACACAAAAACAGGAAGTCTCTCCACTGAAAATTAGTGGGTTTGCCACCCAATCTCAGTAACATAATGTGGGTGTTCAGGAGCCAGAAAAACACATGCAGTTCTTGGATTGCGAGTTTTCCCAAAACAGGTAGTTCTGCTACTATACTACATGAAGAAAAATTGTCCACTTTTTAAGCAGGCCACATTGGGTGTATTTTCATCCTAATTCAGAGGCTCAATAAATAGTGTTAAGACTGAGACCAAGGGAGGCCCATTGTTTCTTCGGCCTGCTTGTAGCTTCCTAGTGGAACATGGGTGATAATTGTGAGAAACTGCTAACTGGTCTAGATATGATGAAGCTTTGATTCAACAGTATCAACAGTAGAGACCTTCAAATTTCTAGGTTCTATCATATTACAAGACTTAAAATGGACACCTAACACCAAAAAATGTCATCAAAAAAGCACAACAAAGAATGTTCTTTCTTCACCAACTCAGAAAGCTCAAACTGCCCAAGGAGCTGCTGATCCAGTTCTACAGAGGAATTATTGAGTCTGTCATCTAACTGTCTGGTTTGTCTCTGCAACTCAACAGGACAGACATAGACTTCAGAGGATAATTAGGACTGCAAAAAAAAAAACCAACAATTACTACCCACCTGCCTTCAATCGAGGACCTGTATACTGCTGCACAAATCAAAAAGAGGGCTGTGAAAATACTTACAGGCGCCTCACATCCCGACATGAACTGTTTCAACTACTTCCCTCAAAATAACACTATAGAGCACTCACACCAGAACAACTAGACACAAGGGCAGTTTTTCCCCGAATACCATCACTCTGCTAAACAAATAATTCCCTTAACCCTGTTCAACTATTTACATATTCTATCCAACCAAGCTTGTCTTATTTTCTGAGGAAACTGCATGTTGAAGCACTCCTGAAATATAAAAATATGCAATTTGGTAGGTAGATCAGAGGCTCAGACAATAGAATCTGATCCAAAGATCAGTGTTATTTATGAAATATGTATAGGTAATCTCTAGAATCAGGATCACCATGGAAAGTAGGAGCAGTATTTTGTCAAGCTGGATTCCAATTCTAATTTGATTCTTACTGCCAATTATTGAATGAGGGCTCAGGGATACTTTACAGATATTAAAAAGTATGAAATGCTGAGCCATCCAGGTAATACACAATTAAGGAACATTTCCCCTTTCCATGAAATATATTTTCAAGGGGCGATAGACAGTGAGGAAAAGGATCTTGGCAAATAAATAAATAAAATAAAATAAACTCTCCTACCATCAATCCGAATTAGGTTTGCAACATTATCAGGTATTCCTTGACTTATGATCACAACTGAGCCAAGACTTTATGTTGCTAAGTGAGAAATGTATTAAGCGGGTTTTGCCTCATTTTATGACTTTTCTTGACAAGTTTGTTAAGTGAATCACTTGCAGCTGTTAAATTGGTTGTTAAGTGAATCCTCCTTCTCCATTGACTTTGCTTGTCAGAAGCTCACAAAAGATGAACACATGATCCTGGGACACTGCAACCGTCATAAATGTGAACCAGTTGTCAAGCATCTGAATGTAAATCACGTGACCATGGGGATACTGCAATGGTCATAAGTGTGAAAAACGGTCATAAGTCCCTTTTTTGAGTGCCATTGTAGCTTTGAAATGTCACGAAATGAGCTGTTTTAAGTTGAGGACTACCTGTAGTCCAATCTCACAAATGGTACCATGTCACAAAATAAATCAATTAAACACCAGAATGGAAAATACTATTTCTCTTTGTGACCTCACCACATAGCCAGTTCTGTAAAGTTAGGACATCTTCACATTTACAACAAGATGGCTGATTGGATGGAATCATGGTTATACGTTAGAAGAACGGGAGAACAGAATTTATTTCGGGGCAAGAGATGAGAAGGAATCTGTGTGGATTAATTAACCGAGAACAAAGGCATAAAATTTTGGGCAGGGCAGGGATCACCACCCACACATGTGAGCCACCCCTTCAAAGTTCAAACAACGAACAGTCAGTGAGAGAATATCTTCTACTGCACTACTCCAGACACACTCCTGCTGCAAAGATTACCTTCGACTGCCAACTAGTTTAAACATGTGTCTGCCTGCCTGTATGAACAATTTAACATGTCTGGGTTGCTGCATATCGAGAAGAAACTCTCGCCCACTGTATGGCTGTTCAGAGAGGAGGCCATTGGCTCAGTCAGGAAACAAAGCATGTGGTAACTGGTGCCCTGATCAGGGAAACCTCTCTCCACATCTGCTGTGCAGATACTCCAAGAGATCCCGACATCTTGGATGCACGTGTTATGGCCCATGCAGCTTGCACCCATTATGCACCCCCAAGACTCACAAGAAAGACACACACACGCATATGCACACAAACACACTTTTTTGATTAATGTGGACTTTTTACAACCACTTGTCCTTTATTTCTGAACCAGGTCTTTTTAAAGAGGGAGGAAAAAGGAAAGCTCCACTTTCTCTGGATTTTTGCTTTTCAGAAGGCAGTTTTGCTCTGGCTGGTAAAGTGCTGGGAGAGGCTCCTAATTATAAACAGGTTTAACTGGCAAGAGCTAACTCAGCACAGCCCAGGGTGTGGTTGCAAGGAACAAGCTGCAAAATGAAGCATTTACCCAAAAAGAAAGAAAGAGAAGATGAAATTGCAAATGAGCGGGAAAGAGAAGGTGGGGAGAGAGAGTAGTGGGGAAGGAAAACATCACAGCCTTGAAATTTAGCTTTTCAACTCTCTCTTTTTTGTAGCTTCAGCTGTAAGAGAAAACAGACGTGCACTCTCCTTATTAAAAACTTGGTAGTGGATTTGGGAAGGGGGGAGAGACTTTCCACAAGTGAATTGCATAGGAATGTGAGTTTAAAAAAAAAAAAAAAAAAGTCTGCCAAATTGTGGATCCTGGCAAGAGAGAAGCAGCAGTAGCCACCAAAAAGAGCAGAGACATTTGGCTTGAAGCTCCATCTGAATCCAGCTTGAATAGTTCATTGTGAAAGTGGGTAAAAAGACACTGGAAACATGGAGGCTGTTTGGAAAGATGGTTTAATGGTGGACAGGACCCCATGCCTTGGAGCTCCTGGGTGAAAAGGACAATCACATGCTTCAAGATGTTGGGTGAAGGAAAAGAAGGGGCAAGATGCTGAGAGACTCTTGGTTTTGTGCCCTCTGTGGGGGCCCACCTTAGTGTTTCCTGCTCTTAAGAAATTAAGAAATTTATCCAGTGGTGCAATTCAAAAATTTTTAATACCAGTTCTGTGGGTGTGGCTAGGTGGACATGGCTAGGTGGGCATCGCTATGGGATTCGGTGGAAGTGACTTTTCTTTTTTTGCAGCACTGCTGTTTTTGGGGCCTTCCTGGCCTCAGAGGAGCTCCATTTTTGCTCACAGAAGGCTCCCCTAGGCTCAGGAAGAAAAAAAAATGGAGCATAGGAGGGCACGCAGCACCCCTCCATGCTCCATTTTGGGGCTTTCCTGGCCTCAGAGAAGCCTCGGGGGGGGAGGGGTTGCTCCCAGGGAGGCAAAAAAATGGAAGGAGGGCTGTGCCCCCTCCCTCCCTTTTTTGCCTTCCTGGGCCTCAGGGAAGCCTCCTGGGTGAAGCAGTAAGAAGCGAGGGGAATCCTGGCACAGCTGTTCATAGGAACAGCTGATTGTGAGGAGGTTAAAAAAAATGGGTGGGTGAGCGTCGGGCAGACGGGGTGAGCATCAGGCATCAGGCGAGTGGCACAAGCAAACGACCGGCACCCAGGTGCCTGGGTTGGGGCGTGGTCAGCCAGAAGTTACTACCGGTTCGGCAATCCAAACCAAATCCTTGCTACTGGTTCACCTGAACCGGTGCGAACCCGCTGATTATCACCATTGAATGTATCCCATTGGCTGTCAGACTCTCAGGGGCGGGGGTCTTAGCTAATTTTGTAGACTTTGTCTGGACCACATGGCTTCACCTGAGTGCTGGCTGATGCAATCTTTCCCGGCCAGGTGGTGAGATGGAGACCCTTGTTATGTAAAATACTCGGGCCCAGGCCTTAATGGCCCACCCATTGAGGGTTGAGCTTCTGCCTCTCTGAGTTTCTACTTTCCTTTTAGGGGAAATAGTCTACCTTTTTAATATTTCCTAGGATATTTCCTTTTTCTAGGAGAGGGGTGGGTGCTCACTTCCTATACTGGTTTAAAGCAACAGGCTCCCACCTTAATAAGAGAGGGCAGAAAATATCTGCTGCTTTGCCCCCTTTTCTAAATAGCAGATCTCTTTCAGGAAAGAGCCCCCTGGCCCCTTTCCTTTTGTTACTGGACAAGATCCAGACTTAAGTATACAGTTGAAAAATCCGGGGGGGGGGGGGGAGAGAGAGAGAGAGAGAGAGAAATGCAGGTAGTCCTTGACTTACGACCACAATTGAGCCAAACATTTATGTTGCTAAGTGAGCCATTTGTGAAGTGAGCTTTGCCCCATTTTATGACTTTCCTTGCCACGTTTGTTAAGTGAATCGCTGTGGTTGTTAAATTAGTAACACGGTTGCTAAGTGAATCTGGCTTTTCCCATTGACTTTGCTTGTCAGAAGGTCGCAAAAAAGGATCACCTGACCCCAGGACTGCAACCGTCATAAATGTGAGTCACTTGCCAAGCATCTGAATGTAAATCACAGGACCATGGGGAGGCTACAATGGTCATAAGTGTTTAAAATGATCATATTGCTTTTTTCAGTGCTGTTGTAACTTCAAACGGTCACTAAATGACCGGTTGTATGTCGAGGACTATCTGTATTTCCAAATGCCTAAATATTTCTTTTCCAATTCCAAAGTTTCCCTAGATGAAAATGCCACCATTCCTCTCCCCAAAATCAGGAATAAAGAAAGGCAACAGAGGGCAAAGGCAGACTTAGGCAAGAGGCTGAACTGCAGTATATTAGGCTAAAATGAGTGAAGACCAAAAGGCAACCAAGCAGCTGGATTTGTACATCTTTCCCACCAGCAAGTGACATCGCAAAAGAGGAGGAGGACAGGATGGAAAGGGAGAGGCTGTCCTCACCCACCAGGGAGGGCAGCGTAATTCAGTACCAAGCTGCTTAAAAACATTGCCAAACCAGGACGGAGATGACAATCTGAGCAGCCAAATTTATGACCAGCAGTGTTTTTTTGCAACACAAGGAAGGGTGGGAGCACTTGAACCCTGGAGTGGGGAAGTGGCCTTTGAGCACGTGGCTATATTTGTCAAGTTCATTGGGGACACAGAGATGCTTACAATATGTTCTCCTCTGCTTTCTTGAAAGAGAACAGCCTCAGTAACAGGCAGAATGGGTAGAGAGCTTGGAGTTCTTCTCGTCCAACCCCGATGCTCAGGCAATATCATTTCAGACAAATGGCTGTCCAATCTCAGGGTGGTCAGTGTCAATGTCGAAGTGGTGCAAAGTTTGCAGTGCCCAGTCCCCCAAATACCAGACCTCCCTGCATAAATGCAATCCAAATTGTAAATGCTTGTCCAGCTCCCAGAGCAGTGGTGGTATGCTACTGGCTTGGCCCAATTCAGCCAAACCGATAGTAAAAAAAAAAGCCTCCCACATCAACTGAGAGGAGAAAAAAGAGAGAAAAGTGCAGAATCGGCCTTCACACCCATCCCTGCACGTTTCTCTTCTTTATCCCCTCAGCTGGCTGGCGCTGCAGGCCTCAGTTGATGCAGGGAAATCTGCATGCATGCACAATTACCAAACCAGTAGCGGAACAAGTAGGATCTCACTGCTGTCCCAGATCTCTCACCCTGACTGGGAATTCTGAGAAATACCATCACAATGCATCTGGTGGACATCAGATTGGAAGAACTAATGTTATGGATATATTACACTGGAATATAATTGTTGGTGAATACAAGACAGAATCAAGTCTTCCAAACCAGTTAATTCCTAAAATGAGCATCTGAGCATTCATATCTTTGAACTACTAGCTGTAGCTGACTTACAAAACATAACCCTAATTAATACATTTCAGTTTTCTGTGAACCCAAAAGCTTCTGAATTCCGAAAAGCTAACAGAAATCAATGCCAAGGTAACTGGGAATTATGGGGGTTGAAGCAGAGGTGGCATTCAGCAGGTTCTGACCAGTTCTGGAGAACCGGTAGCAGAAAGTTTGAGCAGTTCAGAGAACCGGCAAATACCACCTCTGACTGGCCCCGCCCCCATCTATTATCTGCCTCCCAAGTCCCAGCTGATCATCTGGGTCTCCTTTTTGTTGCCCTGCACAGGAGAGCAGAGCTGGAAAGCACGTCAGTGGGGTGGGGAGGGAATGGGGATTTTGCAGTATCCTCCCCCTGGAGTGGGGAGGGAATGGAGATTTTACAGTATACTCCCCCTGCCATGCCCACCAGGCCACGCCCACAGAATCAGTAGTAAAAAATTTGGAATCCCACCACTGGGTTGAAGTACAGCCTGTTATGAACTAATAAAACGCTTTAATAAAGTTTTATCAAACCTTTAGAAAATAGCAGGGTTCTAATCCTGCACTTCTGGTTGGCCGGTAATAGCGATATCAGATTGGTCCGTTCAGAAGAATCTGATTGGCTGTTAACAAGCCACTCTCATTGGTTAAAGGGGCTAACACTCCACGTTTCTCATTGGTTACTAGATCAGCAGCTTGCCTATAAAAAGGCTGCTGCTGCCCTAGGTTTTTGCTCTGTTCAGAATGATTAATAAAGAGTTGAAGTTCACTGTTCACCATCTCATCTCCATTCCTTGCGCCCATACGCAGAACCTAACACTGGCAACGAGGATGGGATTCGGAGACATCAGAGCTGACTGAACACTACAGAGCACCAAACAGAGCACGTGGCTGAAGGTGCATCAATGGCAGAAACCATGTTCGGCAGCACCATACCACCCGCTCCATTCGACCCGGCACAAGAAGACTGGGACTCATACATGGACCGGTTCCAGATGTTTCTGAAGACCAACAACTTGAAGGATGCCACTACTGGAAAAAAGCGAGCAGTATTCCTGACTCACTGCAGACCTGCCATTTTTAAGATGGCTAAGGCACTGGCAAAACCGGCTGAGGTGAAATCCATGGACTGGGACGTCCTCGAGCCCCTCCTACGGGCCCACTATGCACCTACCATACCAACGCTGGTCCGAAGACATGAATTTTACCAGAGAGACCAGCGGAAAGGAGAAAGCGTTGCAGATTTCATCGCGGATCTCCAGAACCTGGAAGGCCTCTGCGGGTTTGCTGACCTCAAAGAAGCTCTAAGAGACCAAATAGTTCTGGGTTTAGATGCACCTCAGTGCAAAGTAAGCTGATGGCGAAAGGCGACATCAGCCTTGCAGATACCATCGCTGACGCTACTGCAGCAGAAGCAACCAGGAAGTCGGCTGCCCTAATGCGCCACACCAATGCCCCGCTCCGCCAACTCGTCGGCGAAACCTCACCTCGCCTAGAGGGACATACAATGGCAACCCACTACGAGGACCTCAAATCGTCATCAGAAAGTGATGAGGAAGAGGTCAACCAGCTCCGGTCTGAACGAGACCAATGCCACCAGCGTAATCTGAGACTGCAGCATCAATGCACAGGTTGTGGGGCAAACCACCCATGATCAGACTGCAAATTCCTTGATGCACTTTGCCATGTTTGTGGGAAGAGAGGCCACATCGGAAAGGTCTGTAGAAGCAAGCAAGGATCCAGCCCATTTCAGAGGGGGACCAACTATCGCCAAAACACAGGAAATTGTCCTGTGAGTCAGGAACATTCGAACCACCAATGGAACAACCACTCCTACAGAAATAGACCACTAGCCAATTCAACGAAACGAGAAGAGGCACACCAAACCATTACAATTGGTCACGCCTCATCATTAGATGCAAAGAAGATCTGAGTGAAGGTCGCCATTGAAAACCAGCCCTGCGTGATGGAAGTCGATTCAGGATCGTCCCTCTCAATGGTTTCCTGGAAGATCCTTAAACAATTAATCCCTGCCGTCCGGCGGCAAGACCTCAGAACCCAAAGAATCATACTCAAGGATTATCAGGGAAACCGAATTCCAGTCGTTGGATCCAGCCTAGTCCAGGTCTCATTCAAAAATCGTACTGCATCTTTACCATTGACCGTCATCGACCGTGATCGGCCTAGCTTGTTAGGCCTTCAATGGTTCGCTCCACTTGGGATCGAGGTAGCCGGCATTCACCAAACCAGCAGCAACAATTGGGAGGAGGCCCTCGTCCAGGAATTCCAGGACGTCTTTGCAGACAAACTAGGCGAGTACAAGGGGACCCTGATATCATTTATCCTTAACCCTGAAGTAGCCCCCATCCGCCTTAAGCCTCGTCGAGTACCTTTTGCCCTTAAAAAAAAGATTGATGAGCAACTTGATAAATTAATAGCCCAGGGTGTTTTAGAACCAACAGACCACGCTCCTTGGGAAACCCCAATCGTAACACCCATCAAACTGGATGGATCGTTAAGGATTTGTGGGGACTACCGGGCCACCCTGAATCACGCCCTTCAACAGAACGCTTACCCAGTGGTACAACACCTCCTCCATTCCCTGGTGGGCGGAAAAGTCTTCGCTAAATTGGATTTAGCACAGGCGTACCAACAACTGCCTGTAGATAAAAAAAACAGCAGAGGCACAAACTATCGTTACACATCAAGGCGCCTTTAAGTGCAACCGACTCCAATTCAGAGTTAGCGTAGCCCCAGGGATTTTTCAGAGTTTGATGGAGAGACTCTTACAGGGGATAAAAGGGGTCGTACCATACTTTGATGATGTTTTAATTGCTGCCCCGAATAGAGAAATACTAAAGGACCCAGAAATAAGACTGATCTCCAAGCTTTCCTGGGGCTCATTAATTTTTACAACATCTTCCTGCCCCACAAAGTGACCATAGTTGAGCCCCTACATAGGCTCCTCGACAAAAAAGCAACCTGGGTTTGGGGGCACCGAGAGGAGCACCCGTTCCAACAAGTGAAAAACCTATTAACTTCAGATGCTGTTTTAATGCAGTATAACGAGACTTTGCCTTTAACAATTACATGTGACACGTCACCATTTGGAGTAGGAGCCATTTTGAGCCATGTGTTACCAAACGGTAGTGAAGCCCCTATTGCCTATTTTTCTTTTTTTTTTTTTTGAAACAAGTTTTTATTAATTTTAAAGATAAAACAACACATCATTAACCATTAAATACATAAACACATAAAACCTCTTAATATTGTAAATCCTTACAAGTCAAACAAAACAATATTTTTATACAACATAATTCCGATTTATCCCATCCCCATATGGACACGCAAATATCTTTCATCAAATTTCTCATTATTTCTCTTTACTCCTATTCAATTTCATTTCTCTTCCATATTTATCCATTTTATAGTCATCATATTATTTTCTTTCTGGCTTGTTTAAATTATTCTCATCTAACATTCCTCCAAGGTTTTATTGATTCTTTTTTCCTTTTTTTTAATAAAAAACAAATTTTGTTAGTTTTATCATAAGCATAATACACAAACATACAAACACAAAACATAGACAAAACTACAAGATCTTTTCTGAAGGTTGTCTGTTCCCGGGTTAAAACTCTTTACACAGACACAAATTCAAACATCATATTCAACCTAAATCTTCCATATCTTATTATCATTTTCTTTTTTATATATGTATATAAAAACTATTTTTATCAGTTATCTAAAAACAATACACACAAAATCAAGGCATAACAGCTTATAAATTCTTTTCTAAAAAAAATAATAATGATAGACCAATAAAACATAACATTTCCAGATTATAATATCAATATTTCATATAATATTAACTTCATATCTTGTCCCTACTTCTCTTTTCCATCCAAATTATTTATCAATTAAAATTTTATTGCCTTTTATCAATATACAAAATCAAAAAAAAAAAAAAAGCATATATATCCTTCCATTATTACCATTTTCAACAACATTCTTTGTCTGTTCTATTTCCAAACATCCATTCATCTTTTTTCTTTTACTATACTTCTCCTGTACACCAATTGGAGTTACATCTATAACTCATTACCAAACTTAAAAATACTACATATAAATCTTTCTTGGGATTCTATTTAAAAAATTCTAAAATTACATAATAAATTTTTTATTCTAAATATACATACATATAAAAACACACTCTTGAATACCCTCCAGAATCCCTCTTTTAATCTAAATTAAATTCACCCATTGTCTCTAAATAAACTTTTTTTCTTTAAATCTTGCTTCCCCCCATTAAGGCTTCTCCTCCCCCCTTTTCTCTCTTGCTTATTCTTCTCCTTGCCCTTTCTACCTCTTTGCTTTTTCTCTTCGCTTTTCATACTCCTTTTCCTTTGCTTTCTAACCTTGCCTCCATCTCTTCGCTCATTTTTCTCTCTTTTGGTTGTTTTTATAATTCTTAAAAACCCCTTTTTCTTATCCTTTTTCTCCTCCTCTCCGGAAGGAACCCATTGTTCATCAAAGATGGCTTCTTCTTCCTCTTCTTCCTTGTCCCAGTCCTTCTGCTGCGTAATCAACTTTTCAAAGGAACATAACGCCATTTCTAAGAATTGGAACAAAGCGCCCAAAGTATCTTCTTTTTTATATTTTTGATATTCAATCTCTAGTTCATCCACAGACAATGCCATTATGAAAAGGGAAACTTTTTCCAAAACAACCACAAGTATTTTTAATCCAAGACAATCAAAAGCAATTAAAAAAAAGAAAAAAAGAAAAAAGTTCCAAAAGTTAATACTTTTCTTCCTTCTTCTCTTTCTCTTTCAAAATTAATTTTTGATCAAAGAGGTCCAATTACCATATATCTTCTTTTGGGATCCACCAAGACGTTCTAGACAGTCTCCTCCTTTTTCAGTTTCTGCTCCAATTTTTCTTTCTCCCTTCCCACTTGCAATAACAATTTTAAATAATCAAAACTCCATACCTCCAGCAGAGATTTTCCAATTTCTTAAATTTTTCAATGTCCAAAAATCCCTTTATCTCTTAGCTTAGCTTTCAAAGCAATCCACTTTCAGTGTCTAATACATCCAAATATTTTTGCTTTTTCCGTGGGATGGGAGAGTAAAAGAAAAGTTCCCTTTGACAGCTTCTCCGCCGCTTTCGATCTTCTTAGGGATACAATGTATCCTCCAGCAACAAGCAGCTCAATTCCAGGAGATTTAAAAGTTGTTACTTGACCCGGCTCAGACAGAACTTTCACTTTTCACACTTCCTCCAGCACAGTTCTTACCCGGTTGCTGGCTTCTTCGTGGCGGCCATTGCTGACCGCCGCTCCACCGCCTTGGGAAAAAGGGGTTTACCCGGAGAAGGGGGGGGTCTGCGATGCCCCCACCTCCCTAACCGGCTCCCCTCTATCTTCAGCTGTCCCTACAGGGCAGCCATAACCCCCTGACCCATCTGGATCGGGGGTACCTTGGCAGCTAGCCAGCAGGAATCGCGAGCTGTCGCGAATTCCTGCTGCCCCGAAGCCACGCAAACCGGAAGTCCCTATTGCCTATTTTTCAAGGACTCTATCAAAGGCTGAATGTAACTATAGTCAAATCGATAAAGAGGCTCTTGCTGTTGTATCTGCTGTGAAACGGTTTCATGAATATGTATATGGATGAGTTTTTACTATTGCTACCGACCACAAACCTTTGCTGGGGATTATAACGGGAGACAAACCAACCCCCTATATATTATCACCTAGAATGACTCGCTGGTCGGAGTTTTTGGCTGCCTACAATTATAGGCTGCAACACCGCCCGGGGAAAGCCATTCCCCACGCTCACGTGCTGAGCCATGCACCACTTCCGGAAATCGTCAACAACCCAGCTCCAACCCTTACAACACTCCAGATTGAAACGCTACATTCACCACCGCTAACAGCTAGAGATATCGCGATCAAAACAAAACACGATCCTCTCTTAACGCGAGTTCTTAGCTGGGTCGAACGAGGATGGCCAGTAGATCAAACCCCTGACGACTTCACCCCCTTCAAGAACCGGCAAACAGAACTTTTTTCGCAAAAAGGCTGCATCCTATGGGGGGATAGGGTCATCGTCCCAGAGCAGTTACAATGAGCAGTATTAAAGACACTGCATGAGGGTCACCCCGGCATCGTGCGTATGAAAGCACTTGCACGAAGCTACGCGTGGTGTCCAGGCATCGACAAACAGATCGAAGCATGGGTAAAGACTTGTTTAAAGTGCTAGGAAGTTAGCAATGCCCCACCTAAAGCAACTCCAAAGAATGAGAAACACCCTGGGGACCGTGGTCCCGCATCCACATTGACTTTGCAGGACCTACTAAGGGACATACGTTCCTCCTAACAGTGGATGCCTATTCAAACTGGCTCGAGTTCCATGAAATGAAGAGTACTACAACCGAGTCTGTCATCCGGAAGTTGAACAGGCTATTCGCAACGCATGGACTGCCAGACGTTCTGGTATCCGACAACGGACCCCAGTTTACCGCTCTACCCTTTGAACAATACTTAGCGGACCGAGGTATTCGCCATGTGCTAACTTCACCAGCGCACCCTGCAGCTAACGGAAGAGCCGAGCACATGGTACAATTTGTTAAAAAAACCCTCTACAAAATGGACTATGGGGACATTGAAGATAAGATAAACAGAATACTCCTTCTCCAACACATCACTCCATACAGCGTCACCAACAAGACTCCAGCTGAACTATTAATGGGACGCAAACTCCGTTCCCACCTCGACTGGCTTCACCCGTCTTACGAGCCAGAGAAACCCTGTGGATCTAGTGGAAAATGCCGTGAGTTCAAGATAGACAACTTAGTTTTCGCCAGAAAACTTTCTGGCGAACCGTTGTGGGTCGAGGCAACTGTAATTCAAGCCACTGGACCCAGGTCATACCAGGTGAAAACCTGCGACGGAAAAATATGGAAACGCCATATAGATCAGCTTCGCTCAAGGCTACAACCTAGTTTCCGCGACTCCAGTAACTCCCAAACTGACGGGGGAGGGGATGTCAAAGAAATCGAATTTGAGATGGCAGAAAGCAGGAACGAAAGAAATCAGCAATCGGGCGTAACGAATGAAGAAGAATCAGGGAGGGGCGTGTCCTCACCACAGAGGAACACCTCAACAGAGGCAAGCCCGCAAAGGCCAGAGGACAATAACGAGAACATTAGCGGCACCGAGTCATCCAATGAGGAACCACCGGCACCCGACTTGCCCAAAATCGTCCCGCCGAAACCGGGTTACAGACAGGAACCGGTGGGACAGTGTAAATCCAAAAGACAGTCAAAACAACCTTCATACCTCAGAGATTACGTCACCGCACCCCCTAAACGAAACCCGGGGGGAAGGGGTGTTATGAACTAATAAAACGCTTAAATAAAGTTTTATCAAACCTTTAGAAAATAGCAGGGTTCTAATCCTGCACTTCTGATTGGCCGATAATAGCGATATCGGATTGGTCCGTTCAGGAGAATCTGATTGGCTGTTAATGAGCCACTCTCATTGGTTAAAGGGGTTAACACCCCACATTTCTCATTGGTTACGAGATCAGCAGCTTGCCTATAAAAAGGCTGTTGCTGCCCTTGGTTTTTGCTCTGTTCAGAATGATTAATAAAGAGTTGAAGTTCACTGTTCACCATCTCGTCTCCGTTCCTTGCGCCCATGCGCAGAACTTAACAGAAGGTGACTTGCCTGAAGCTCAGGGCTGAATTAGTGTTAAATTTGTTGGTAAATATATCTATCCAATGTGTGGTAAAGGTGGGGCAAACACTGGTTTATCCCGTGGGTGAAAGTAATGCAACAACTCTTATTTTAAATTAAATTTGTCTAGACTCTACCCTTGTGGGTCATAGCTTCTACTGGCCTCTACCAGTATGTCTAGTGGTCATGCAAGAATGGGAACTGTAGTGTAAACCATCTGGTGGAAACCAAACTAGGGAGATGACTACAGGCAGTCCACAACTTGCAACCATTTCCTTTAGTGACCATTTGAAATTACAATGACACTGAAAAAAGTGACTTATGACCAGTTTTCATGCTTATGACCATTGCAGCATCCTCATAGTCCCATGATCAAAATTTGGGCTCTTAGCAATTGGCATGGGTTTATGACAGTCTTACTGTCCTGGGATCATGGGATCCTCCATTGGTAATTTTCCCAGCCATCTCCTGACAAACAAAGTCAATGGAGAAAGCCAGATTCACTTAACAATTAAGTGATTCATTTAACAGCTGGAGTGATTCTTCAAAACTGTGGCAAAAAAAAGTTGTAAAATGGGGGAAACCTCACTTAACTGCCTTGCTTAGTAGTGGAAATTTTGGATCCAATGGTGGTTGTACTTCGAGGATCTTCTTTTAATGAAAAGAAGGACTAAGGGTGATATGATAGCAGTCTTCCAATATCTAAGGGGTTACCATAAAGAAGAGGGTCAACCAATTTCCAAAGCACCTGAAGGCAGGACAAGAAGCAATGGATGGAAACTAATCAAGGAGAGAAGCAACCTAGAACTAAGGAGAAATTTCCTGACACAACAATTAACCAGTGGAACAACTTGCCTCCAGAAGATGTGAATGCTTCAACACTGGAAGTTTTTAAGAAGAGATTGGATAACCATTTGTCTGAAATGGTGTAGGATTTCCTGCTTAAGCAGGGGGTTGGACTAGAAGACCTCCAAGGTCCCTTCCAACTCTATTATTCTGTTATTTGGTTATGCTGAATACCTCTATATACATTTCATAGAGCTTTGTGCCATATAATCTTGGCATACCACTGAACATGGTAGTTACCATCCTATTATTTTTTGGTTAAAGAGAGGAGAAGGAACATAAATTGTTTAACCATGCAGAAGTGAACAGTAAATGGTGTGTAGGCAAGCTTTTGCAACTGCTCTCTGCCCAACCATTTGCAACAAGGTAGCATGGGTAACATGATTTTCATTGGAGGTATTACATACACAGTATACTTAAGTACTCCAATTGTGTTTGTTGCCACACCCTGCCTTGCAGAAGAATAGCTATGCTGTCCATCCCATGGTGGCCAGCAGGAGTCAGTCCATTTCTTTTTTCTTTTTTTAATAAAGTTTTATTGAGTTTTAACAAAACAAATAAAACCTCTTATTTGAGTACAGCATGGTTCCGGGTTATCACATTTCCATACAGACACAATTTCATATGCATATTCATCTTATGTATTCAACTTCATATCTTATTAGTCTTTTTCCAACTTCTCACTATTTCTCCCTTTACTTCTCTTAATTTTCTTTTATGGTTATCTCATTTTCTTCTTGTTCAATTGTATTTCTTTTACCTAAATTTCTATATCTTTATCTTCTATATCTAAATTTTCTATATCTTTTTTCTATATATATTTCTATATCATTGTACTTATACTTTCTTCTTTACAATTTCTTTACAATTTTATTCATTGTACTTATACTTTCTTCTTTACAATTTCATATGTTCTCTTCCAACATTCTTAAGAAGCAAAATTCCCCCTATGTTTGCCAATCAAAGTGCAACACCTTTAAATCTTATTGTTATTATCATATGAAATCTCATTAAACACTGAATTTGTGCATTCTAAAATTATAACATTCAAATTTCTAATATCTATTTTATATCATGTAAATCTCATCATTCAGACTCTGCTTGGTACTTCCCCTTGAAAATGTAAAAAGAAAAATTCTAAAAACATAGCAAAAACAATATATTGTATATATATATATATATATATATATATAAACATTAGAAAACAAAATAGTTTTCAAAATCATTCTAGTACTGATATGAATCTTGTAAATCTTTCACGTTTCTTTTCAATATCTCTCAATCTTTGAGAACAATTGAATTGTTTCCCTCCCTTCTTCATTATTACTTAAATGTTAATAAGCATACCATTGGATAGTCATATAGTTTTATCTTATAAATTATTTCCTATTAATTTGCAAAATATTCAAAATCATTCTAATAACTAGTATAAATTTCCTTATAAATCTTTCATTCTTTTCAATATTTTATCAATCTTTAGAAACAATTGCAATGTTTCCCTCTCTTCTTTATTATTGTATTAATTATAAATAAACATACCATTATATAACAATACAGTTTTATCTCATAGATTATTTACTTTTCATTTTTATCTCATTACAGTATTCTATTGCCACAACACTATCTTTTGTACCTTTGCAGAATCCTCACTTCTAACTTAATTTAACCATTTTCTCTGTGTTTTCTACCTGAGCTAATACTTTTAATCCTAGTACATTTCCCCTTTTTCTTTATTTCCTGTTTTTGTCCCTCATAAGTTCTTTCCCTTTCTATCTTTCCCCCCTTTTCTCATCCCTTTTTTTATACCCTTCTCTCTCTGATTTCCCTTCTGTAGTTTTCTTTTCTGCTTCTCCTTGCTGTTATACTTTTTTCAGACTATTTTTCTTTTTGGCTGTTCCCTTTGATCTCAAACTTTTAACTACTATCCCCCCTTTTCCTTTTATTACCACACTTTGCATTATTTGATCATTGAAAATGGCTTCTTCTTTGCCCCACCCTTCTTCTTGCTCTTGAAGCTTTTCCTTTTGCTTTTCATAGTTCAGGATCTCCATTTCAAAAATTTCAAATACGAAGCCAAAAGATCTTCCTCCCCTTTCTGCATCTTCTTTCTGATTTTTAAGACTCATCTTCAATTCCTCCAGAAGTGATGACATTTTAAACACTTTTGAACAACCACCCGATTGACTTTAAGTAAAAACAGAAAAAGAAAGAAAAAACCAATGCCAAAAACTTTTTTTAAATCACCAAATGATCCCAGACTGTTCCTTCTTGTTTTTTTCCTTTCCTTTCCTTTTTTACTGTATCTTTTAATAAGATTTCAGTTACAATGTATCCTTGGGAGTCTTTTCAAAGTTTCACTGTTAATCCTCTTTATTTTTCCAGGTGGCACCCCATTTTTCCCTTATTCCAAGTCCCACCCTTTTGCCTCCACTCTTCCTTTTAGGGCTTTAAAATGACCAAGAAAAAAATCTTTATTCTCCTTTTGACACTTAGATTTCAGCTTAAGGTTGCCTATTAGTGTCAAAATAGATTAATATAAATTTCTTTCCATACCATTTGTAATTGTCAATATAAAGATTAAAAAAGGGTTTTTAACCTCCTTTTCTCTCTCCTTCGCCACTTAAAGATCTTCTTTCAGAAGTATCCCTCTAGATATTTTTAGATTCAGGGTACCTTGCTTTGATGTTCTCTGTTGTTTAGCCCGGACTGTCCTGCTTTCCTCTTTGTCTTCCTCCTGCATAATCTTATCCAGTTGGGTTCTTTTTTGAGGTGGCCATTTCTGACCACCGCTGCAACCGCCTTCAGGGAAGGGAGTTTAGGCCAGCCAAGGAGGAGGGATGCAGCTCCCCTCCACTCAGCTAGCAATCTCCCCCCTCTTCACCACCTCTACAGGGTGGCTTCAGCCCTGAATCCAAAGGATTGGGGCGCTCCAGCAGTGAGCACAGATCAAAACTGCACACAGTCTCAGATTTTAGTCTATTGCTGAAGAGACCCAAACTGGAAGTCCCGGAGTCAGTCGATTTCAAGGAAGGGAGAAAAGGACATGTGAAGGAACTGGTGGGAAGTAGATCCACTTCACTTACAGCTGATTTCAGGACAGACAATGTGATTGTCTCCAGTCAGGACAGTGGGGGAAAATATAACTTTCTTATTGTTAAGAGACCATTCTTCAACATTGGAAAGATAAATTTATAGCCCCAATTACTTAGTGGATAGAAAACCTGATGCTGGAATTTAGAAATGAGTTCATATGTCTGCACAATTGCAATGAAATACACCAATCTTTTATTGAAGGATTTACCTGTACAGTACAAACTCACATTTATTCATATATAAGAATATTTGTTAATTTATTCATAGAGAAAATCTTGTCAATCTACTTCAAGGCTGTCAAACTTGATTTCATTGAGAGCCACATCAGGGTTGTGTTTGACCTCAGGGGTCCAGGGTGGGTGTGGCCAGCTCAATATCACTCATGTCTGGGGGAAGGCACATGTGATGGCCCATGCGCTCTGCCAGTGAAAATGGATTTGTGAGCTCCATTTCTGACTGCGATGGCCTCCTGCAACCCTCTGCCAGCAGCCCTCCCGAGCTCCGTTTTGGCTGGCAAAGGCACCCCGGGCCAGTCCTTTGTTGTTTCCAGGATGGTCCTGCAGGCCAGATCTAAGCACCCTGGGCCTTGAGTTTGACACCCCTGATCTAGTTGATGACTTGACAGATTATCTATCTATCTATCTATCTATCTATCTATCTATCTATCTATCTATCTATCTATCTATCTATCTATCTTTCTACCTCTATCTACAGTATCTATCTATCTCTCTCTGTCTGTCTGTCTGTCTGTCTGCCAACTTACTTATCCTCTACTTATCTTCTATTTATATGTTGAATCGCTATCTTTTTTATCCTTTTTATTTCATTATTTATTTTCTTTGTTCTGTTTTTCTTTTATTAAATGCCTTTTTAAAGAAAAGACTTTAACTGATCTGCATGACAACAATCCTGATGATCACTACCTGACAACAAATGATTAGCATGATCTGGATTTTGTTGCCACCCCTAGTAGCGTTCCAGATTTTTGTAGTTCACTCAGACGGTGCCATAAATAATAGTTATGCTGTGAAAGACTTAACATGGTTTGTTCAAGCTTGAAAGATATTGCACAGGCAATTCTACAGTAGTTTAGAACAAAGAAGGAGCACCAAAGAAGCACCTTGGGTCAGACATTGATGCTACTTCAAAGGAATTGTGCTGAAAAATTCTCTGGGTTTGTTATTACATTCAAAAGCTATAAGGTATCCAGAAAAAAACTGTAATTTCATTTTCCTAAGATCTCATCTCTGGTTCACCTCATTTCTGCTTGGGAACATAAGTTTAAACCATCTTATCTTTCTGCTTTTCTTTCCAATTCTCACTCTAATACTAAATGGGCTCTGACAGACTTGCTCATTGTTGAAAATTGATTCTTGAATACTAATTAATAAATCTCTCCACAGCTATTCTTCACTGAGTGACTACCTTGTTTAGTGACCATTCACAGTTACGATGGAGAGGAAAAAGTAACGTTATGACTAATCTTCCCTCTTATGACATCCTATGACATTTGTGGGTGTGTAATTTAGCAAAGGAGAGCTGAAGTAACATAATAAGCACAGTCATAGATTCATTTAGCAACCATTTTGCTTAATGATCGAGTTGACCATCCCAACTGTGGTTGCTAAACAAGGGCCAGCCAGCCATATTACCTCAGCTCAAAAGCTGCTCCTGATTACCTTCTGTAAAAAATACAGTAGCCTTTACCACTTTTTCTCCTGCTCCAGCTTTGGGTGATCTGTTATTAAAGAGCCTTTCAATCTCAGCTGCCATAAAAAGGGAAGATTTGCTAATGGACTACTGGTTCAACCTGTTGGTCCAAGACTCTTACCAGTGGGATACTTCCCTGTAGAGTTTGATCCAGTTTGCTAAACAGTTCCCTTCTTCCCTACACAATGACATTGCATCAGTAATTTTGGTTAAGAAATCCCCAAACTGGGTCCTTGAGCACTCCCTTATTATATAGCTGTTTCTCATATGATCATGTTCTCTTCCAACTGGTTATACTTAGTTCGTTTATCCTGATAGACATATTCCCTATGAAATAACTCTTGTGTTTTTGAGAGTATGACCTGGTGAAGTGCCCATAATCTGGGTTTTCTGATGTTGGATCCAAAAGGTCCCATCATCCCTTACCCACAAGATGGTGTCTTTCTGTTATGATGGCTCTTTGCTTCCCTGACCTAATCATTTTGATCCTCTTCTTGATAATTTTGTTTTAATTTTTTTCTCTGTCACGTGGATCTGACGAGGATATTTACAAGCTGACTACTCTGTACATTCTTAGTGTGCTAAATAAGAATCTTTGTCTCTGCCTAACATGTGATCCATTCCTGCCACAGAGCTTACTGCTTTGCAACCTGGCAATGAGGAAACGTGATAATGGTTCTAAATATGCTTATGGTGTTTATTATTCCACTGGCACTATAAGGCAAGAAAGTGTGGGAAGCCCCTCTGCCTCCTACAAGAATGAATTAATATTTGAGAAATATTAAAAAGGCAGGAGCGGGGAGGCAGAGAATGTTCTGGTCCCATCACCTGAGGGAGATACACCTGGTGGGACCTAGATGAAGGGCCTTCTCCATGGTGGTTCCCTCTCTCTGGAACATCATTCTCCCAGAGATTAAAATGGCCCCCACTCTAACACTCTTCTGGAAGGCGCTGAAGACCTGGTTCAGCCAGTGGACCTGGGGAACCCAGAGCAGGATGGAGCATCTTAAATGGCTCCTGTGATCTGCTGTCGCCAGGGTGGGAGGTGATTTAATTTTTTAAAAGTATATTTATTTGATTCTTTTGTATTAGTTTTTTGGTTTTAAATGAAGTTTTATATTCTGCAAGCAGCCATGTGAGAATAGATGGCAATATAAATTCAAAAAAATAAAATTCAATCAATAAAAATTTTATATTTCCCCGAAGGGAAAAATGAAGACACATGCTCTTAAGGGAGGCAGAAACCAGCAGCAGTCTATTTGTCCCTAAGCAGAAACTGAGGAGGCCAGCTTTTAGAAATGCAGATTTGGTAATCCATTTAAGACAGGATATTTTGAAACAATGGCAGAATGGTGGAATTAGAAAACAGTCCCTCACCCAAGATTTAACACAGGACGAAAGCCATTAGCCACAATAAGAATTGCCCAACACCCTTTCAGAACACAAGCCCCTTTATTGCACCACCTCCAGAACAGTCCAAACTTCAAAGTCACAGAAAGTTATAAAGAGCCATCCACCATTTTCTCACATGTGGTTGGTGGTTCTGCTTCATCAATAAACCCTTCTTTCCAGTCAGCCTCCATGTCTCCAGTGTCTTTCTCCCAGCTTGGCTCCGAACCAGATAAATTTTCCTTCCAACATTTGACAGTTTCTTACTTCTTTCTTAATCTCTCATGCTCCTTTTATATTCACGTCTTCCTTCAGGCGTTTTTATTGCTCTCAAGAAGAGCAATCATTTAGTGCAAGGTTCACAGCTTGGTCACCATAGAAGTTGCTACTTGAAATCGGTACGTTGGCAAAGCAGCTGGTCCAGCTGTGCTGAAAGGCCCACTGGTTGCTGTTATTCTAGTTGCAGTTCAATCCCAAGAGTTGCCTACATCCTTCAGGGGTTTCAGAGTCCTACCAGAGGGAGAGAATCTCCTCAGGATCATTGCCAACTGAACCATTCAGGTTGAGCCATGGACCCTATGTCCCTGCAGCAGGGGTGGGATTCAAAAATCCCAGCAAGCGGTTCACAGCCCAGTTTCTGGATGGGCATAGCCATGGTGGACGTGGCCTACCAGAACTTCTGGGAGGGCCATTTTTTGCCTTCTCAAGGGTCCAGAGGCTTCCCTCGAGCCTCTGAGAGGGCGAAAACGGCCTCCCCTGGCTCTGGAGGCCGTCCGGAATCTGGAAACAGGCCCATTTCTGGACTTCTGGCACTTCCGGAAGACCCATTTCCCCCCCTCCCAGAGCCTCCACATGGACCCTGCGCTTACCTGCATTGAAAATAGGCTGCGTGGAGACTCCAGGAAGGGGAGGGGCAGGGTGGGTGGGGCCAGCCAGTTGGTTCAAATATTGGTTCAGTGAACCAGATGGAAATTTAACATCTGGTTTGCCCAAACCATCCTGAACTGGTAGAATCCCACCCCTGCCCTGCAGGAGATAAGTGACTCTGGGCAAAGACACCTTCCGGACTTGATAGATTTTGCAGGAATACCTGTAATCCTGAGAATTCTGTGAAATCCCCAAAGAAGGATGGGTTGTATTGTCTGCTGATAATATTTGTACTATTTTTAAAGATAGAGGGAAAGGTCAGATTGCTGTACCGATGCCCTTCTGTGGCAAATACATGGTTAACCATTTTAATTCCTAGGTGATGCTCCCTCTCTCATTAGATTGCAAGTTAAGTCAACTGAGAAATAGCAAAATGGATTCTGCCAGGTTTGATTTGAAGTTGACACTATTTCTGTAAAGGTGAAAGTGGTGTCCTCATCCGTAAATATGTAGAAAGGATTGCCTGTCATTGTGATGGACAGCATCCTATCAAGTATTGCGGACAACCCATACTACTGTGATGTGAGAGGTTCACACTAGTATGCATCCCATATATGGATAAGAGTAACTTAGCCATATAATCTAGTAAGTGGCTTACCATTTTTCCAAATACCAGAACAAAGAAAGATAGGTTAACCACTTTCCTCAAATGCTTTGAACTTTGGGTAAAGGTACCTTATAGGCCTCTGCTTCAGCATGATTTAAAAAAAAAAAAAGCCTTTCATGTTTTTCTGTGTTAAATATTTGCTGGCTTTGAAGTACAATTGATCCTCGACTTACAAGTCTACTTAGTGACTATTCAAGTTACAATGCCACCAGTGGTGGGATTCAATTTTTTTTACTACCAGTTCTATGGGCGTGGCTTGGTGGGCGTGGCTTGGTGGGCATAGCAGGGGAAGGATACTGTAAAATCTGCATTCCCACTCCACTCCAGGGGGAAGGTTACTGCAAAATCTCTATTCCTGTCCCACCACACTAACCTGCTTTCCAGCTCCATTCTCCTGTGCGGGGCAACAAAAGAAGACCCAGCTGATCAGCTGGGACTCAGGAGGCAGAGAATAGATGGGGGCAGGGCCAGTCAGAGGTGCTATTTGCAGGTTCTCTGAACTACTCAAAATTTCTGCTACTGTTTCTCCAGAACTGCTCAGAACCTGCTGAATACCTCTGCTTATGACCGTTTTTCACATTTATAGTCGTCACAGCATCGCCAATGTCATGTGATCAAAATCCAGATGCTTGGCCACTGACTCATATTTATGATGGTTGCAGTGTCCCAGGTCATGCAATCCCCTTTTGCAACCTTTTGGCAAGCAAAGTCAATGGGGAAACCAGATTCACTTAACAATTATGTTACTAGTTTAACAACGGCAGTGATTCATTTAACAAATGTGGCAAGAAAAGTTGTAAAATGGGGGCAAAACTCACTTAACAAATTTCTCACTTAGTAACAGAAACGTTGGGCTCAGCTGTGTTTGCAAGTTAGGGACTACCTGTAATTTTGATCACTTGCAGTGGAGACCAGACTATTCTTGAGAGTAGAATTTGCAGATTAGTACGTATAGCTAATCTTTGATTTACAACCATTCATTTAGTGGACCTTTTGAAGTTACAACGGCACTGAAAAAAGTGACGTATGACCACTTTTCGCACTTATGACCATTGCAGTATCCCCGTGGTCATGTGATCAAAGTTCGAGCACTTGGCAACTGGCATGTACTTAGGACAGTTCCAGTGTTCTGGGGTTGCATGATTACCACTTCAGACCTTCTCACAAGTGGCTTCTGATAAGCAAAATCAATGGGTAAAACTGGATTGTTCAACCACCATGTGATTCACCTAATACCTCCAATCGTTCTCTGAAGAGTGGCAAACATGATTATAAAATTGGCCGACTCACTTAACTCTCTTGCTTAGCAATGGAAATTCTGGCTCCAATTGTGGTCATATGCCGAGGACTATCTCTATGAGCTGAAGAAGCTTCTTGGATGAGAAGCGAAACATCTTCAAAGAAAAACCAGAAAGTCCAGTTGCCTCTTGAAAAAACACCTTTGGGACGACCATGACCTGGATGACTGAGAATCTCCATGGATGACTATCCCTACCACCAGCTTAGAAACTCTTGTCAGTTTCTTTGCTTTGGTAACACACATCGACAGACATTCATCAGCCTCCTAGTCTTTTTTTGGAAAGGCAAGTCTACCATTGTGTCAAACCACAGGGAGCCCTCAACTTACAACGGTTCATTTGGTGGTGGTTTGAAGTTACTATGGTGCAGAAAAAGAGAGACTTATGACTACTGTTTTTCACACATACAACCATTGCAGTATTCTCCAGATCAAAGTACAACAGAGGAGAAGGAGGGAACACCTGTCTAAGAGAGGTACCTGATCTCTCGGCCACAACAGGTGACCAGGAGGGAAGGGCAATTCTGCAGCAGTCCAGTTGGAACCTAGTAGTTCTCAGATCTCAGAGTAACAGGTCTTCTAGTCCAATCGGTTGCTCTGGCAGGAAACCCTATACTTTTTCAGACAAATGGCTGTCCAGTCTCTTCTTAAAAATTTCCAGTGTTGGAGCATTTACAACTTCTGGAGGCAAGTTGTTCCACTAATTATTGTTCTAACTGTCAAGAAATTTCTCCTTAGTTCTAGGTTGCTTCTCTCTTTGATTAGTTTCCATCCATTGCTTCTTGTCCTGCTTTCAGGTGCTTTGGAGATTAGCTTGACTCCCTCTTCTTTGTGGCAGCCCCTTAGATATTGGAAGACTGCTATCATGTCACCCACTAGTCCTTCTTTTCATTAGACTACACATATCCAATTCCAGCAACCGTTCTTCATATGTTTTAACCTCCTGTCCCCTAATCATCCTTGTTGCTCTTCTCTGCCCTCTTTCTAGAGTCTCTACATTTTCCTAGAGGTTTTCAACATCTCTAAAGAGAATGCCTCCATGTAATCTAGAGCAGGGGTCGCCAACCTTTTGGACCTCAGGGACCACCAAACTCATAATTTTAAATCCCGAGGACCAGAGATCCTGGGAAAATCCCCCAAAAAGTCTGCAGGAAAATGCCTCACTACGTTTTCCTACAGATTGATCATTCTTTATTTGGGATCGCAGGATATCATCTCCAGCTCCGTTCTCAGGGAGAGAGAGGGGGGGAGGAAGGGGAGAGAGAGAGAGAGAGAGAGAGAGAGAGAGAGAGAGAGACTGAGACTTTCAGCTTCATGCAAGGAAAGCAGCAGAAGTCTTTCTTTCTTTTCCCCAAATTCCACCAGAAATGAGTCTTTGCCGGTCCAGCCTCTTGAAGCAGGATGCCTTACAGAGTCCCAAAGACTCATTTCTGGTGGTGTTTGGGGGAGAGAAAGAAAGACTTTTGCTGCTTTCCTTGCTTGCAGCCAAAAGCAGAAGAAGAAAGAAATGGAAAGAAGCAACCCGGTGGCCAGGCCAGGCATGTGGGGAGATAAGGCAAGTTCCCCCCTCCGCCCTTCCCCCCTGCACTACCTCATGTTGTTTTCAATGAAAGTAACAAAGCCTTGTGTTCCCATGGGCCATGTGGGCGAACGCAGCTTTGTGTTCCCCTGCAGCCTAGATTAATTGCTTTGGGGAGTGCTTTAGGGATGACATTTCTCTGCGGACCACCAAAAATTTTTCATGGACCACCAGTGGTCCCCAGCCCACTGGTTGGCAACCACTGATCTAGAGTGTCCCCGTAGGAGGAAATCTTTGATTATGGTCATTGAGTAAACACTTCACCCTGAACAATTTGGATTGGCTTCATCTTATCTTGGCTGTGGGCTGTTTGCAAGCTTGATGCTCCATTGTGAAGAATGTAGTCTCAGAAAATGGCAAGTGGGACAACTTCAAGCAATGGTAAGCCGGCCATATGGATGAGATTTCAGATGATGTGTGAATCTAGCCATTGTGGTTTGTAAACTACTACATCTGTACAGAGTCAGTCATAGTTGGAAAAGTATATCAGCCTAGTAAAATGTAAACCAACCAACCATCACGTAGCATTATGTATGATTTTAGCCTCTGTTTTACTCTTAAAATGGTGTTAAATCAAACCATGAATCAGTACAATGTGTGAACTCCAACATTAAAGGATGAACATGCAAGGGTATCTCATGTCAAGCCTAGCAGAAGTTTAATTCCAGGAAACAGAATAAGGTGGGATAAAATCATGAAGCCAGTTAGAACCAGAGAGGGGCTGTATGCTCTTAATTTACAGAAAACTGCATATGTTTCTTGTTAGAAGTATATGCAACACTCTACATAACCTACTTTTTCAAGCAATATGGGAGCCAATTGTGAAACCTGTTACTAGCTCTTGCTGCTTTGTCTGTAACAGCTGCTTGTTCTAAAGATATAAACTGACACTAAAATCATAGAGCAGGAAATGGCCACTTATGTTTTGTAGCACAACCACTTTCTCTATGCAAGTATCCCAACTATATAGTCTCAACTAATGATCATCTAGTCTCCATTTGAACGTATCCAGTGAAGGGGTGACCATTATTTCTCTGGGTAATTGGTTTTATTGTCATACTTTTCTGTTACATTCAGTTGGAAGTGGACTTCCTGTACTTTAAATCCATTATTCTGTGTCCTGCACTTTGGAATGATGCAGAACAGGTCTTGTTGACGTTCTCTTGTCAGACATACTTTCAGATATTTGAAGAGTTCTATCATATGATAGAACTTCAGTGTTCTCTTCCCAAGGCTTGACTTGCCCAATTATTTCAATCTCTCTTCACAAGACTTAGTTTCTAGTCCTCTAATGAGTTGTCTTTTCCTGGAACTTTCTGTTTGTTTAAATATTTCCTTCGGTATCAGGCCAAACAAACCTAATGTGTTGTCTGCTTCCATCTGCAGATTAAGGCACGGCTCAGAATTACAAGGCCAGTCTGTCTGGGTTGTTGGTCCTCTAGCCATCACCATGCACAGCCCTGATTGGTGCACAAAGCTTGGTATATTTCCTGGACAATTATCACATCCCTGACAAATTGCAAAATGGACTGCATTTAGAGGGAGAAGTCCCCAATTGCGCAGGTTAGGTAGTGGTTGACTTAATAACCACAATTGGGGCTAGCATTTCCATTGCTAAGCAAGTGAAGAATATAGTCTCAGAAAATGGCAAGTGGGACAACTTCAAGCAACGGTAAGCCGGCCATATGGATGAGATCTCAGATGATGTGTGAATTTAGCCATTGTGGTTTGTAAACTACTACATCTGTACAGAGTCAGTCATAGTTGGAAGAGTATATCAGCCTAGTAAAATGTAAACCAACCAACCATCACTTGGTTGTTAGCGAGTTACACCTGATTTTATGACCTTTTTTGCCACTGCAGTTGTTAAGTGAATCATGCTGTTATTAAGCAACTCTGGCTTCCCCCATTGACCCTGCTTGTCGGAAGCCAAGTGGGAAAGATTGCAGATGGTAATCGCATGACCCTGGGATGTCGCGACCATGGTAAATACATGCTGGTTGCCCAATTTTGATCATGTGATTGTAGGGATGCTGCGACGATCATAAATGTGAGGACTGGGCATAATTAACTTTTTTTTTTTTAGTCTACTGTAACTCTGAACGGTCCTTAAATGAATGGTTTACTTCCAGTATGGCAAGAATTGCACTAAGCACAAGCCTAGGGGATATTGGAGCAAATCCATGGAGGAAATCAACTGGTATGGATGGGCAATGCTGGCCAGGATAAAAAAACATGGCTTGCCAGTTCCGACTACATCCTTCTTCCCATGTCTCCCCCATCAATCAGGGAAGGAGCATGCAAGCCCTGGCAGTTGCTCCGTGGGAGGTCTGACTTCACCCTTTGAAAGTGCATCTGGCTGGGGCTGTGTGAGCAGCTGCGTGGGGCGTGGCCAGCAGCGAATGTGTTTGTTCTTGGCGACTGGGGGAGTTGGAGCTTGTCTTGTAACATTTTTCAACACCCCCTCCCGGGAGGCAAGTTCCAGGTGAGGCTGCAGACTCTCCCATAGAGGCAAACCCTGGAAGACAAGGGATGAATCTGGGATGGAGGGATGGGTATTTTTCCTCTGCAAAACTAGGAAGAGTAGTCACCCTTGATCTGAAATCCTCTCAAATCTACACGAAAAGGGGAAATGGGCGAAAGAAAGGCAAATCTCCATTGCAAGACAAAAGATATGATGACTACTATGTACTATTCTATTGCTACTCCTGCAGAGTTGAGTCTGGTGAGCGAGCATCCACCAAGGAAACCTACCCCGCATGTTTTGCCAAAGTAAATTTGTCTTTGCTTTCAAGTGTGCAAGTTGATGAAACCACCCAAGAAAAGGCTTATGCATGGAACATGTGAATAGGACATCAGGATGGGCCTCTCAGCTTTTTATCACCAGAAAGAATTTGCATTATTCCATCTTTGGAGAAAGATATATTTTAATTAGTTTTATCTGGTGACAAACCTATGAGGGGAGAGACTTATATTTGCCCCCATGAACAGAGAAGGCCACATAAGTAGGAGGGAGAACCTTTTTAAGAGGGAAAGAATCCAAGCCCTTTACTATTTTTCTAACACCTCCATCTAATATTCTTTATATAGTTATTAGGTTCCTTTGACTTGTTTTAATGAGTATATGGTTAATGCATGAAAATTTGAGGAGAGGCAAAAAGCACATTTATGTGAAGTGATATTCTTCCACATATTCACTGAGCCTGTGTTAAAAACATTTGTAAAATGCTAATAGCACAGTACAGTAATTGTAAAATGAGACAAGATTGGGCTTGTAACCTCCATACTGGTCTTTAGCCCTGAAAAAAGCAGATCAAAGGGCTGTGAAGTTGCATGTTTGTATGGATATCCTTCTAGTTCTCTTTGTGGTCCCTAAATGAAATATAATTTTCATCTGAAGGGTCATTATTGATCCATCATTCCAACTCTCAACATTGGTCACAGAGGTGCCAGTTTTTCAAGATGTTATTGTTATTTGCAATCATAAGCAGAAAATCAACAAAACAAAAATGCCCAACATCATGAAACAGTCAAGATGGCCTTTCAGTGATGCAAATCTCTAGTGGTTAGATATCCACTGCTTTGTTACATGAGGTTTCAGTTTTTGCTGTAGTAGCTGGTAAAAATATCACCCTTTAAAAGAAAAGGAAAAAATATATCAAACAATCATCTGTGGCAACGAGAGACAAAGCTTATATGAAGTCATGTCTCTATTGTTTTCCTGAACTTCAGTGATGCTGGACTTTAAACATGGACTGTTTAGTTTTTAGAAATAATAAATTTTCCCATTGTATCTTTGCACAGTCCTCCCAGATGTGATAAATATTCACCATTAGATTCTTTGTTAATTTCCCCACCTATAAACTCTAGAGTTTTATCCTTTCTTTAATAGAGAAGGAGAGCTGTTCTTACAACTCAGCAAAAACAAATGAAAAATGTATTAACAATGAAGGAGAATGTTTGTAGCTCAGACTTGAAATGAGGCCTTGTTGGTGCTCTCCGAGCTTGGTTGTGTTTTTTTGGCAGACATTTCATTATCAAACTACATAACATAATAAGTACTAACAGTGATGTTACCTAATTTGAGTAATGAACCCTCTGCAAGAAAACAACCAAGGATGCATCTGAGGGTGAAGGTTCGTTCTCCAAGCTTGTGGGTTAGTTTCTGAACATTTTGTTACCAGGCTAGGAAACATCTTCAGCAGAATTTAGGGTATGTTTAGTGTGAGTGTTCTTGTTTATAAGGGATTCAGGTGTGGGTGTTTCAAGTGAGGGTCTTGTGATGGGTCTTCCGAAACATTCAGAAACCAACCCACAAGCTCAGAGAACGAACCTTTACCTTCATCCTACACTCGAGCTACAGATATTTGCCACTATTGCAAAGGATGCATCTGTTTGGGGAACTCTGGCACTGAACACAGGGCTCAATATAGCTTAGGGAGATTTTCCATTTGGCCTATCAGCTTCTTGCTTAGTCTCACCTGGTCTTTTTCCTTAATCTAACTTTCTCTTCCTAACCCATTCCAACTTCCCAGGTATGATATGGGAAAAGCTTTTCTCTCCATTAAGGTGCTGTCAGGCCTAATAGCTTTATCTTTCAAGGCCGTAAAACACCATTCTTTTCTCTAGACTTGTCATCACTTCTTCAAGGGTTCTAGAATAGTTCAACAAGGACATTCCCAAATCATGTCAATGTATTACTCTCTTTTCTTTTATGCTGACCTCAGACCTACATAATACTTTGAGAGACAATCACGGCTTGGTAAAGCACGTGGGTGAATGAGAATTTGAATTGATATCTTTGTCATCTCAGCATCTGCTTTTTAGTCTTCACATTAAATATTGAGCAAATAACTGCATTCCTTTGAGTATTCTCCCAGTGCAATTGTGTGCATGCTCTTTCAATATATATAGTATAATTTAATATGATTATTCTTTGTAGAGTTTTCAGTAAATGCCATTTTTAAGCCTTCAGAGATAATTTTGATGGGTTTTGTGATATGCTTTTGATGGTCAAAGCCTGAGATAAATTTGATTTGCTCTGAACTTTAACTGTTACAAATAGAAGCAATGATAGCAGGTCAGATATAGACAGATACAGATATAGACTATACTTTTCAGGATTTCTTACAGAGATAGGACATTTTGTTAGCAAAGCCAAAGAAGCTATAACTCAATCAGCAGAGGCACTTTTCCTTCTAAGTTTACAAACTCATAAAAGATGTAATAATTCTAGAAGCTGAATGTACATTAGAATCTTTTCCTTGTTGATAAATAATCATTTGAAGTGTAGCTATCAAGAGAATTTTTCACAGAATGATCTGTAAATAATGCTCACAGTCACAGAACAGGTGAGCCTTGTGTGCATTTTTTTTGTCTTCTAGGATTGTATGATATGGGGACATTGAGTAGATATGGTTAAAAAGCAGGCTTGACTTATGACCTGTCATTTAATCACTGCTTCAAATGACAGATTACAAAAAGCTAGTTTCAACTTTTGGGATCTCCACTTCAGAATTGAAATTGAAATTGACAATGTTGACATGTTTTAAAAGTTTCATTGGAGAATCTCTTGAGGAAAAGAAAAGTTTATTCTTATTTAATATAAATATTTTTTTTCTGAAGAAGAAAAAGATTTTATTTTATGAGGACAAGTTGGAAGGAGTGACTTAAATTTAATAAGTTAACTGGAGTTAGGATAGATTTTCTGTTGGTTTGATATATGTAATTAAAAGAACGTTCCAATGTGTTGTTTTGTGTTTATAAAGTGGGTCTGAAAATGGGATGAATAAATTACTGGTAAAATTTGAAAAATATTATTGAAATTAAATTTGGAAAGCATTTATATTCAAAAGGAAAAGAGAAAGAAGTAGTTTTGGATTTTTTTTGTTCTTTTACAGATAAAATGCTTGAGCAATTCCTAAAGTTTGCAAAACATTGAAAGTGAATTTGAAAGTATATATGTTAAAAGGAAGTTTAAAAAGTTGTATTAGAATTAACTGACTTTAAATGTTCTGGACGAGCAGGCTTGAAAGCCTGCACTTCGGATTGGTCCGCTAACAGCGGGTCGTGACTGGTCGCTCCAGGCTGATCCGATTGGCTAGTAAACAGGTTGCTGCAATTGGGCAAGCCAAGCGTGGCAAGCTCAAATCATTGTCATTGGCCACTTAGCCTCAGCCAGCTCTATAAAAAGGGCTGCTGCAGCTAGGATATTTGCTCAGATCAGAAGTCACTAATAAAGAGCTGTTGTTGCTATCTGAGTCTCGTCTCCATTCTTGGACCCATCCTTCCAGACTTAACATTAAGTATAAAGGGAAATTTTTAAAGAAATGATTAGAGTCTTAAAATAAGAGTTTTCCCTTTAAGGTTAAAGAATTTGAAAGACTATAGTGATTTTTGTTAATATAGATGATGATAAGTGATCATTGTAAATAAAAATATATATCATTTCCCACAACAGAGGAAAAAACAAATTTGGTTAAGATGGCAATGCAAATTGTTTTAAATGAGGAGAGTTTGATCATGTTTCTATTGGAATATTGTTTCCTGTTTTTATGCTTAAAATAGGAAAAAAACTCCCAACATTTAGAATTTAGTTTAAAGATTTAAAGTCGTGTAGTTATAGAAATGGCTTGTAATAATTATAGGTAATGTAAAAAGTTGAGTTATTTTTATCTTGAAATGTGACCCGCCTGACTGTAGAGGGGATTGTGGAAGTCATAACTTCTACAGCTATTTTCAACCCATCCTCCAAGTTATGACTTCCACAATCTCCCTGCACAGTCAGGTGGATCACATTTCATATGCTTGGCAACCAGTTCATATTTACGACCAATTCCTCTGTCCTGTGACCATTTCACCATGATTTGTGACTTTTTAAACATTTTCTATCAGGTAAGGTTGTTATGCTGCATTTGCTAAATGATTCATTTAATAACCATATGATTTTCTTAATTATTTATGATAATGTAAGATTTTATACTCCAAAACTGCCGTAAAATGATCATAAAACTGAATCCAGTCACATAGTGAAATTGAATCCAGTAACCGCAATGACTTATGAGCAACATTCTAGGCTCCATTGTGATCAGAAGTTGAAAACTACATACATATATGCCTTTCTCAGCTTTCTGTAACCTAATGCTCTTCAGATGTTCTGGGTTAACTTCTGAGGTGGTATTCAGCAGGTTCTGACCAGTTCTGGAGAACCAGTAGCAGAAATTTTGAGTAGTTCAGAGAACTGGTGGTAACCTTTCCCCAGGAGTGAGGTGGGAATGGACATTTACAGTATCCTTCCCCTGCCACGCCCACCAAGCCACGCCCACAGAACCAGTAATAAAAAAATTTGAATCCCACCACTGGTTATCTTATACCTTCCATCAACTCCAGTCAGCAAAGCCTACATTGACTCTTTATCCCTTGCTTCCATCCTGTTAAACATTCCACTTATCACTCATTCATTAAAGTGGAGGGTTGTGAATATGTAAATCAATTTGCAAGATGGTAAGGCCTCAAGTAAGGCTTTCTGATGTCACAAACTCTGCTGATGTCACTCAAGCAAGAGCTACTCATCTTCAAAGGTAGATGCCAGAAGGGCAGAGAAGAGGCTGAAATGATCTCTTTCAGGTAGCATCACAAGAAATGGGGTGAAGGCAGGAATGTGTTAGGTTCTGTGCATGGGCGCAAGGAACGGAGACGAGACGGTGAACAGTGAACTTCAACTCTTTATTAATCATTCTGAACAGAGCAAAAACCTAGGGCAGCAGCAGCCTTTTTATAGGCAAGCTGCTGATCTAGTAACCAATGAGAAACGTGGAGTGTTAACCCCTTGAACCAATGAGAGTGGCTCGTTAACAGCCAATCAGATTCTCCTGAACGGACCAATCCGATATCGCTATTATCGGCCAATCAGAAGTGCAGGATTAGAACCCTACTATTTTCTAAAGGTTTGAT
Organism: Hydrophis major; assembly: GCA_033807585.1. Lineage (NCBI taxonomy): Eukaryota > Metazoa > Chordata > Lepidosauria > Squamata > Elapidae > Hydrophis > Hydrophis major. The sequence continues at coordinate 217,320,755 of CM066329.1, forward strand.
AAAACTTTATTTAAGCGTTTTATTAGTTCATAACACCCCTTCCCCCCAGGTTTCGTTTAGGGGGTGCGGTGACATAATCTCTGAGGTATGAAGGTTGTTTTGACTGTCTATTGGATTTACGCTGTCCCACCGGTTCCTGTCTGTAACCCTGTTTCGGCGGGACATTTTTGGGCAAGTCGGGTGCTGGTGGTTCCTCATTGGATGACTCGGTGCCGCTAATGTTCTCATTGTTGTCCTCTGGTCTTTGTGGGCTTGCTTCTGTTGAGGTGTTCCTCTGTGGCAAGGACACGCCCCTCCCTGATTCTTCTTCATTCATTACGCCTGATTGTTGACTTCTTTCGTTCCTGCTTTCCGCTATCTCGAATTCGGTTTCTTCGACATCCCCTCCCCCCTCAGTTTGGGAGTTACCGGAGTCACGGAAACTAGGTTGTAGCCTTGAGTGAAGCTGATCTATATGGCGTTTCCATATTTTTCCGTCACAGGTTTTCACCTGGTATGACCTGGGTCCAGTGGCTTGAATTACAGTTGCCTCGACCCACAACGGTTGGCCAGAAAGGTTTCTGGCGAAAACTAAGTCATCTATCTTGAACTCGTGGCATTTTCCACTAGATCCACAGGGTTTCTCTGGCTCGTAAGACGGGTGAAGCCGGTCGAGGTGGGAACGGAGTTTGTGTCCCATTAATAGTTCAGCTGGAGTCTTGTTGGTGATGCTGTGTGGAGTGATGTGTTGGAGAAGGAATATTCTGTTTATCTTATCTTCAATGTCCCCATAGTCCATTTTGTAGAGGGTTTTTTTAACAAATTGTACCATGCGCTTGGCTCTTCCATTAGCCGCAGGGTGCGCTGGTGAAGTTAGCGCATGGCGAATACCCCGGTCCGCTAAGTATTGTTCAAAGGGTAGAGCGGTAAACTGGGGTCTGTTGTCGGATACCAGAACGTCTGGCAGTCCATGCGTCGCGAATAGCCTGTTCAACTTCCGGATGACAGACTCGGTTGTAGTACTTTTCATTTCGTGGATCTCGAGCCAGTTGGAATAGGCATCCACTGTTAGGAGGAACGTATGTCCCTTAGTAGGTCCTGCAAAGTCAATGTGAATGTGGGACCACGGTCCCCGGGGTGTTTCCCATTCTTTGGAGTTGCTTTAGGTGGGGCATTGCTAACTTCCTGGTACTTTAAACAAGTCTTTACCCATGCTTCGATCTGTTTGTCGATACCCGGCCACCATGCGTAGCTTCATGCAAGCGCTTTCATACACACGATGCCGGGGTGACCCTCATGCAGTGTCTTCAATACTGCTCGTTGTAACCGCTCTGGGACGATGACTCTATCCCCCCATAGGATCCAGCCTTTTTGCGAAAAAAGTTCTGTTTGCCAGTTCTTGAAGGGGGTGAAGTCGTCAGGGGTTTGATCTACTGGCCATCCTTGTTCGACCCAGCTAAGAACTCGCGTTAAGAAGGATCATGTTTTGTTTCGATCGCGATATCTCTAGCTGTTAGCGGCGGTGAATGTTGATCTGGAGTGTTGTAAGGGCTGGAGCTGGGTCGTCGATGGTTTCCGGAAGTGGTGCACGGCTCAGCACGTGAGTGTGGGGAATGGCTTTCCCCGGGCAGTGTTGCAGCCTATAATTGTAGGCAGCCAAAAACTCCGACCAGCGAGTCATTCTAGGTGATAATATATAGGGGGTTGGCTTGTCTCCCGCTATAATCCCCAGCAAAGGTTTGTGGTCGGTAACAAAAGTAAAAACTCATCCATATACATATTCACGAAACCATTTCACAGCAGATACAACAGCAAGAGCCTCTTTATCGATTTGACTATAGTTACGTTCAGCCTTTGATAGGGTCCTTGAAAAATAGGCAATAGGGGCTTCACGACCGTTTGGTAACACATGGTTTAAAATGGCTCCTACTCCAAATGGTGATGCGTCACATGTAATTGTAAAAGGCAAAGTCTCGTTATACTGCATTAAAACAGCATCTGAGGTTAATAGGTTTTTCACTTGTCGGAACGCGTGCTCCTCTCTGTGCCCCCAGACCCAGGTTGCTTTTTTGTCGAGGAGCCTATGTAGGGACTCAGCTACGGTCGCTTTGTGGGGCAGGAAGATGTTGTAAAAATTAATGAGCCCCAGGAAAGCTTGGAGATCAGTCTTATTTCTGGGTCTTGGGGCGTTCTTGATTGCTTTTAGTTTGCTATTAGTGGGGTGAATGCCTTGTTTATCGATTAGGTACCCCAGGAACTCTACTTTATCTGTACACAGTTGACATTTATTTTTCTTAACCTTAAGGCCAGAATCTTTAAATTTCTGGAGAACCAGTTTAAGACGCTCCTTTAGTATTTCTCTATTCGGGACAGCAATTAAAACGTCATCAAAGTATGGTACGACCCCTTTTATCCCCTGTAAGAGTCTCTCCATCAAACTCTGAAAAATCCCTGGGGCTACGCTAACTCCAAATTGGAGCCGGTTGCACTTAAAGGCGCCTCGGTGCGTTACAATCGTTTGTGCCTCTGCTGTTTTTTTATCTACAGGCAGTTGTTGGTACGCCTGTGCTAAATTCAATTTAGCGAAGACTTTTCCGCCCCCCAGGGAATGGAGGAGGTGTTGTACCACCGGGTAAGCGTTCTGTTGAAGGGCGTGATTCAGGGTGGCCCGGTAGTCCCCACAAATCCTTAATGATCCATCCGGTTTGATGGGTGTTACGATTGGGGTTTCCCAAAGAGCGTGGTCTGTTGGTTCTAAAACACCCTGGGCTATTAATTTATCAAGTTGCTCATCAATCTTTTTTTTAAGGGCAAAAGGTACTCGACGAGGCTTAAGGCGGATGGGGGCTACTTCAGGGTTAAGGTTAAATGATATCGGGGTCCCCTTGTACTCGCCTAGTTTGTCTGCAAAGACGTCCTGGAATTCCTGGACGAGGGCCTCCTCCCAATTGTTGCTGCTGGTTTGGTGAATGCCGGCTACCTCGATCCCAAGTGGAGCGAACCATTGAAGGCCTAACAAGCTAGGCCGATCACGGTCGACAACGGTCAATGGTAAAGATGCAGTACGATTTTTGAATGAGACCTGGACTAGGCTGGATCCAACGACCAGAATTTGGTTTCCTTGATAATCCTTGAGTATGATTCTTTGGGTTCTGAGGTCTTGCTGCCGGACGGCAGGGATTAATTGTTTAAGGGTCTTCCAGGAAACCATTGAGAGGGACAATCCTGAATCGACTTCCATCATGCAGGGCTGGTTTTCGATGGCGACCTTCACTCGGATCTTCTTTGCATCTAATGATGAGGCATGACCAATTGTAATGGTTTGGTATGTCTCTTCTCGTTTCGTTGAATTGGCTAGTGGTTTATTTCTGTAAGAGTGGTTGTTCCATTGGTGGTTCAAATGTTCCCAACTCACAGGATGATTTCCTGTGTTTTGGCGGTCGTTGGTCCCCCTCTGAAATGGGCTGGATCCTTGCTTGCTTCTACAGACCTTTCCGATGTGGCCTCTCTTCCCACAAACATGGCAGAGCGCGTCGAGGAATTTGCAGTCTGATCATGGGTGGTTTGCCCCACAACCTGCGCATTGATGCTGCAGTCTCTGATTACGCTGGTGGCGTTGGTCTCGTTCAGACTGGAGCCAGTTGACCTCTTCCTCATCACTTTCTGATGACGATTCAAGGTCCTCGTGGTGGGTTGCCATTGTATGTCCCTCTAGGCGAGGTGAGGTTTCGCCGGCGAGTTGGCGGAGCAGGGCGTTGGTGCAGCGCATTCGGGCAGCCGACTTCCTGGTTGCTTCTGCTGCAGTAGCATCAGCAATGGTATCTGCAAGGCTGATGTCGCCTTTCACTATCAGCTTACTTTGCACGTGAGGTGCATCTAAACCCAGAACTATTTGGTCTCTTAGAACTTCTTCGAGGTCAGCGAACCCGCAGAGGCCTCCCAGGTTGCGGAGATCTGCGATGAAATCTGCAACACTTTCTCCTTTCCGCTGGTCTCTCTGGTAAAATTCATGTCTTCAGACAAGCGTTGGTATGGTAGGTGCATAGTGGGCCTGTAGGAGGGGCTCGAGGACGTCCCAGTCCATGGATTTCACCTCAGCCGGTTTTGCCAGTGCCTTAGCCATCTTAAAAATAACAGGTCCTCAGTGAGTCAGGAATACCGCTCGCTTTTTTCCAGTAGTGGCATCCTTCAAGTTGTTGGTCTCCAGAAACATCTGGAACCGGTCCATGTATGAGTCCCAGTCTTCTTGTGCCGGGTCGAATGGAGCGGGTGGTATGGTGCCATCAGACATGGTTTCCACTGTTGATACGCCTTCAGCCACGTGCTCTGTTTGGTGCTCTGTAGTGTTCAGTCAGCTCTGACGTCTCCGCATCCCACCTTCGTCACCAGTGTTAAGTTCTGTGCATGGGCGCAAGAAACGGAGACGAGATGGTAAACAGTGAACTTCAACTCTTTATTAATCATTCTGAACAGAGCAAAAACCTAGGGCAGCAGCAGCCTTTTTATAGGCAAGCTGCTGATCTAGTAACTAATGAGAAACGTGGAGTGTTAACCCCTTTAACCAATGAGAGTGGCTCGTTAACAGCCAATCAGATTCTTCTGAATGGACCAATCCGATATCTCTATTATCAGCCAATCAGAAGTGCAGGATTAGAACCCTGCTATTTTCTAAAGGTTTGATAAAACTTTATTTAAGCGTTTTATTAGTTCATAACACTTTCATTTACTTATTATTTAATGCTTCTGACTGAATCTTTATTTGACACTTTATTTAAACATAGGCAAGGTGTTTTTTTGTTTTAGCTTAGTTGTAGATTGACACAAAGATAGATAAATATCTGTTATAACTGGCACTCAGCTTGCATTCCTTGAGCTGCATGCTGGGGAAAAGACACTCCATTTGAAGAGTTTTGGAGACAAAGGATGACATTTCCACTGCACAAATTTCATGACACTGTCCATACAACATAGCACTCTTACAGGTTGGAGCAGCTCCCGGAGAATGGGATGGGATTTGTTTTTGAGTTGACAGGCAGGGGACTGCCTCGCTGGAGGTTTTGCCAAGGCTAAAGAATAGGTGTAATGCCTTGAGAAAGGCATGTGGGTCTCCATTGGCTCTCGTATTTAGATTGGCTCTATGGATAGGAAAACAACACAAAAATCTCAGTGCCCCTCTTACATGTTCTGCATGCGTTCCACAGCTGAAGCACAAAACCTTGATTATTAGTCCTGCCACTGACTCACAACATGACCTTGGGCAATTTCCTGTTCATGTTTCCCCATTGTGAAACAAGAATGCAGCTACATATGTCAGTGTGTGAAAGAGAGATGCTGCAAAACAAAATCACACCCTTGCATTTGGCATTAGTTAATCAGACAAAAATGCCAAATGAAATCCTCCTTTCACCAGTTAATGAGGGCTGGAAAGACAAGAATGTAAATCTGAAGATTAATTAAGAGATTAGACGGTAATTTAGCCAGGTTATGTGAGCCCCGAACACATAACCCCGAGAGGCATTGTCCCATTATACACACTAAAGAATTAGAATTCCAGAAAACAAAGAGAAAAAGAAGAGGATTAAGGAAGGGTGGGGCCAAATTGACACGGACCACAGGTCTCCACATCTGCCTGATCACAGATGGTGCAGCAGCCAGGACTACAACCTTCAGCCCACATTAATACAACTCCAAAGCAGGTAAACTATCACTTAGGGTACATTTCTCAGCTGTGTCCCTGGCCTTTAAAACTGTTTCCATTTGCCTACATTTTGGAGGGACAGGCTAAAGATTTAAAGAGGGAACATTCCTTAGAAAGCCCTGTTCTGAGGTGCATTTTGAACTTGGGGAACCTTGACATTTAAACCTTCAGCGGAAACCATCTGCCAGTACAGCAGTACACGACTTAGCATATAATTAAATAAATAAAATAAATAATTAAATTCAATAAAGTATATACTTAGTATAAAAATAAATAAATATTGCCAGGGAAAGATGCGTGATCTACACCAGTGGTGGGAAACTATGGTCCTTTCATGACTTGTGGACAAACTCCCAGAATTCCTGAGCCAGCCAGAAATTCCTCTCAGATATCTGAAGAATCATGTACAGGTAAAACTCGAAAAATTAGAATATTGTGCAAAAGTTCATTTATTTCAGTAACGCAACTTAAAAGGTGAAACTACTATATGAGATAGACTCATTACATGTAAAGCAAGATAGTTCAAGCCATGATTTGCATAATTGAGATGATTATGGCTTACAGCTCAGGAAAACCCCAATTTCACAATCTCAAAAAATTAGAATATTACATGCAATCAATAAAACAAGGATTGTACGTAGAACAATATCGGACCTCTGAAAAGTATAAACATGTATACTCAGGACTTGGTTTGGGCCCCTTTTGTAGCAATTACTGCCTCAATGCGGCATGGCATGGAAGCTATCAGCCTGTGGCATTGCTGAGGTGTTATGGAAGACCAGGATGCTTCAACTGTGGCCTTCAGCTCTTCTGCATTGTTCGGTCTCATGTCTCTCCTCTTTCTCTTGGCAATGCCCCACAGATTCTCCATGGGGTTCAGGTCAGGCGAGTTTGCTGGCCAATCAAGCACAGTAATCCTACAGTCATTGAACCGGGTTTTGGTGCTTTTGGCAGAATGGGCAGGTGCCAGGTCCTGCTGGAAAATGAAGTCAGCATCCCCATAAAGCTCGTTTGCAGAAGGAAGCATGAAGTGCTCCAAAATCTCCTGGTAGATGGCTGCGTTGACCCTGGACTTAATGAAGTACAGTGGACCAACACCAGCAGATGACATGGCTCCCCAAATCAACACAGACTATGGAAACATCACACTGGACTTTAAGCATTTTGCACTGTGTGCCTCTCCATTCTTCCTCCAGACTCTGGGTCCTTGGTTTCCAAATGAGATGCAAAAGTTGCTCTCATCAGAAAAGAGGACTTTGGACCACTGAACAACAAACTAGTTCTGTTTTTTTCTTTAGCCCAGGTAAGACGCTTCTGACGTTTGTTGTTCAGAAGCAGCTTGACAAGAGAATGTCAAGCCCATGTCCAGGATCCATCTGTGTGTGGTGGCTCTTGATGCACTGACTCCAGTGTCAGTCCACTCCTTCTGAAAGTCCCCACCACTTTTGAGTGGCCTTTTCCTGACAATCCTCTCCAGGCTGCGGTCATCCCTGCTGCTTGTGCACCTTTTTCTTCCACACTCTTCCCTTCCACATAACACTCTATTAATGTGCTTTGATACAGCACTTTGGGAATATCCAACTTCTTTTGCAATTACCCTTTGAGGCTTTCCCTCCTTATGGAGGTTGTCAATGATGGTTTTCTGCACAACTGTCAGTTCAGCAGTCTTTCCCATGATTGTGCTTCCTACTGAACCAGACTGAGAGGCCATTTAAAGGCTCAGGAACCCTTTGCAGGTGTTATGGCTTAATTAGCTGATTAAAGTGGGACACTTTGAGCCTAGAATATTGAACCTTTTCACAATATTCTAATTTTCTGAGATTGTGAATTTGGGGTTTTCATGAGCTGTAAGCCATAATCATCTCAATTATGACACATCACAGCTTGAACTAGCTTGCTTTGCATGTAATGAGTCTATCTCATACATTAGGTTCACCTTTTAAGTTGCATTACTGAAATAAATGAACTTTTGCACGATATTCTAATTTTTAGAGTTTCACCTGTAAAGGTTCTAACTAATCTATGCCAGCAAGTTTAGTGAATGATACAGTGGCTTACAGTTTACAAGTTAGTCTACATACCAATATCAAAGTAAGGAATGTGTAAATTATTGTACAATAGCCCTTTATTTCACATGCTATCAAAATAATGGTTAGACATAGTTGCTAATGCACATTAGATAATTGAGAAAGTTAAAGAATATGCCAAAGAAGTCAACACATACTTCATAGATTATACAGAAGGGACCTTGGAGGTCTTCTAGTCCAAACCCCCCTTCTGCTCAGGCAGTAAACTCTATACTATTTCAGACAAATGGTTGTCCAATCTCTCCTTAAAAACACATTATCTGAACATCTATTCTTTAGAGAAGTTTATAATGCTGGGAAAAGTGAAAGGAAAGAGGAGATGACCACAACCAGAGGCAAGATGGATGGATCTGATTACAGTGGCAATAGGTGCACACTTGGAAGAAACATCAAATTTGGGCCAGATCATTCTGGAAAAAGTATTTGTGTGGCTTCTAAGAGCTGAAATGATCAATTAATCACACAAGTCAGGATCCCTTTTTTTTTAAAAAAAAAAAATGCTGCTATTCAGCACCTTTTGTTAAGTCCTGTGATCATAATAGTAATATTCCTTCGGAGTCCTTGGTGTTCTGAGTTTAGTTGTTTGCTTGCAGACATTTCATTATCCAAGTAGATAAGATCATCAGTGCATGCTACCTAGTTGGATGATGAAATGTTTCCAAGTAACCAACCAAGCTCAGAGAATACCAAGGGCTCAGCAATTCACCCCTGAGCTACCTATATTCTCTTCCATTTCAACTCTTTCACTTTGTGGTAAAGAGAAAATCTGCCATTTGCACCACCATGACAACTAAATAACTAGAGGATTAATGAGGCCAACTAAGACAATTTAAAATCTAAAATAATTGTCCCTAGGAACTAATACATCAGGAATAATCTGCTAGATTGGTTTGTGATTGTTCTGCATATCCATTTACCTCCCTGGCAAAAGCCATAGAAGAATAATTGTTAATAAAGAATATTCACTTGCCAAGGTCCTTCAACTCTGAATATGAAAAATGAAAAAAAAAAAAAAGATAAAGACAAAACAATGAAGCCAGTATCAAACTGGCCAGCTTGCAGCAACAGCATTGGCACGCTGGGGAAAACCCATCTCCACTCAAATCCAAATAACAACAGATTGCAGAAGTTGTTTCAGTTTGTTTAGAATACAAATGTGGAAATGGAAAGCATGCAAATACAGTGTCAACTATTAAATCATGTGATATTGGGGTGAATGAGAAATTAGAAAAGATGTAGAATGTGTAGACACAAGTCTGTTTATTCCAAAAGTGAATGTGTTATTTTGCAATTAGGTATCCAGCATTGGGAAATATTAAGCCTTTTGAAGACAGAAAAGTTACTAGTTGTTGTATTTTAATAAGCAAAGGGAAACCAGTGATATTTTTAGTAACATGAATTAAAGGAGAGAGAAAAGGTACACAAACTATAGAGTAACTAAAATGACACAGGTGTGCAAGCTTTTGAGTTCCTATTCAATCAATCGAGTTGGGAGTGACCTTAGAGGTCTTCTAGACCAAGGGTCGCCAACCTTTTGGACCTCAGGGACCACTAAACTCATAATTTTAGATCCCAGGGACCACTAACTAGTTATGTGGGCGTGGCCTAATTTGTGGGTATGGCTTGATGGTCATGTGACTGGCTGGGCATGGCTTGTATGTAAATATTATAAATATTTATATAAGTATTGACTTTTTTATTTTAAAAAAAGCAACTTTTACCCAAAATCAGTCAAAGCAGGCAGGCAGATTGAGTTGCTCACAGAATCACAGATTCATTCAGAGATCTATCTATCTGCCATTGGCTAGCTCAGTCTGTCACATAAAATTTGCTTGCAAGCAAACTCACAAAATTAACTCACACACACCATGCATTTAAATATTGAATTTTTTATTTTAAAAAAGCAACTTTTATTCAAAATCAGGCAAAGCAGGCAGATTGAGTTGCTCACAGAATCATTCAGTGATCTATCTACCATCGGCTAGCTCAGTTTCACAAATTTGATTGCTGTGAGTCTGCACTGAATTTGCTTGCAAGCAAACCTTCAGTCCTAAGGGAGGTTCCGCTGTACTTAAAAACAGAGCTGAAGATCTAAAAACTAACTAGAAAGCAAGAAATCCAACCATTTTCTGCTTCCTAACTAATCTAAATCTCCCGGCAGAGCAGAACAGATGATGGTCGGAAAAAGGAAAAATAGAAATTTAACAGGCAATTTTTCCCAGTAAGGAGTGAGTGAGCGGGGAGGGTTCCCGCGGGCCATGTGGGCCACGCAGCCTTGTGTTTCTGCGCAGCCTGGATTAATTGCTCTGGGGGAGTGCTCTGGGGCTGAGATTTCTCTGCGACTCACCAAAATTTTCTCACAGCCCACCAATTGGTGACCGCTGTTCTAGACCAACCCTGTGCTCATGTAGGAAACCCCATATCAATTCAGATAAGTGGCTGTCCAGTCTTTTCTTTAAAAGCTCCAGTGATGAAGCACCTACAACTTCTGAAGGCAAGCTGATTGGCAGAGAATAGATGGGGGTGGGGCCAGTCAGAGGTGGTATTTGCCAGTTCTCTGAACTACTCAAAATTCCTGCTGCTGGTTCTCCAGAACTGGTCAGAACCAGCTGGTTGAGGGGAATATGTCACACACATGTCCCCTTGGCACTGTTTCCAGGACATTCAGATTTGAATAGTAAGAGAATCCAGTTGTTTCAAATGGACTACCAATCTGTGTGTTCCTGAATAATCTGCTCCTAAACTAGTGTTCCTATAGTCTAGAGAGCAGAGAAGAGAAATTGTTTTCCCATCAGGCTTCAGAACATGGCTCTCCCCCTTGGAGAGCTGGATCAACCTGGATCAATAACTGGCTGCCCAAAACTACTGCTGCCATGTGCTGTGTTGAAAATGTGCAATGTAAGCCATTTTATCTCTGCCACTCCACTGTGTAGCCTCTCTAACCATCTTCTCTTCTTTTGCCTTGGAGACTTGGATCAGCCTGAACAACAGCTGCCAGCTGTGTGTGTATACACATGTGTGTATGTGTTGCATTTTGAAGCATGAGAGAGAAAAAGAGATAGACTACTATTTTCACCCATCAGCTGGCATCCAAAGTAGAATCAGCCTAGAGATCTGTTAGGTCCAGGGCAAAATCCCGTTTTGAAAAAAGCAGTTTTGATGCCAAAGTTAGGGTGAAACCTCTGTAGCATGTTGGCTGCTTAAAGGAGGAAAACTTCAGTAATGACTTTAAAAGTTGAATAACTAAGGCCAAGCTTAATTTTCCTCAGGAACGATCAAAGAGAAGAAGTTAATATCATGAGATCATGGCTTTGCTCCAGTAGTCAAAAAATCCCTCTGAAAATTGGTTTTAAATATTTTCACAATTGTTACATCATTAATTGCAAAATATCAATGCTTTAACTTTGTTTTAATCTTATTTTAATTGTGCTTTTATTTTATTTTTTTTCAAAAAAAATATTCTAGGTTATTGTGATTCTTTGAATCATATATATATATATATATATATTATTGCTCTTCCCCTACTTTGCTCTTGCTACCAGTTTATCATATTTCCTGACAGTATGAATAATATGTTCTTTTTTCCCCTTTCTGTCTGAATTATTCGTGCATTTACTGCAGAATGAAAAATAAGGACTTGATATCAGTTTCCTTAGAAATACGAATATGATTTTCTATGTCTAGTTATTTCAGTATAAATTATTGGGGGCAGGGGCAGCATGATGAAGCTATGGCAAGAGGGAGGCTTAACTCTTTCCTTTCCCATGTCACAATCTTAATGGAATTCAACCCTGCCTCTGCCCCAAACTGTTATCACTTGAAAACAGCAGCCTGAAGTTTATCCCATCCAAGTCTGTATCTGAAACATTATCTTGGAAGGAAGAGTGAGTGGGCTTTAACAAAATTTATAAGCCCCCAATCTAGTTGAGTCAAAATCATAGCCCCCCCCCCCCCCCGGGCGCGGGGGCAGAGGTAAAGTATAAAACAGCATAAAAAGGCATGTGCTGAAACAGAATTCCATTTAAGGTTCTGAACAGTTTAGGGCCTCCAGTTTTTCTAGGCACCTCTCTTCCAATATGAAACCTTAAAACTGCAGAGGGGCATTTCCTCACACACACCCCAAATAGCTGGGGACAATGTGTATTGTGAGAATGCAGGAGAGGTTTTGTTGTTGTTGTTGTTGTTTTACTGTGGCATTCCAACCCTGGTGCCTGTGTTGTTTGTTCTTCAATGCCAGGTGAAAAATTGGCTTTCCACATTTGTATTTGGGACTTATTCATCAACAGCCATTATTGTCCATGTTGTGGCTATTGCTGTTGCAACTATTTAAAGTTCTGCTGAATTTTATTTTACCCTATTATTTTGTGTATTTGTGCAGTGTAATCCACTCTGAGATTTATAAACTAGTAGTGAGCTATACTTACTGTAATAACTAAAACTTAATTCAAGAGCTGGACCAAGATCAAAGGATCCAATTTAACCTTGGTATTTTTCCTTAGGTGAGAGTCTTTTGGCTGGCTTAATGACACCATGATTGGTCAGCATTCAGCTCAATATTGCCCTGTCTTCCCCTTCCTCCAGCTTTCCTCATTTTGGAAAATCCACTTTTGTCTTGGAAATTTAATCCTCCTCCTCTCTCTTAAATAGTGCTTCTCTGGTTTTCAGATGAGAGTTTTCTAAGTGAGTGTTTTCTTGCCACTCCCTTAACCCTGCTGGTTTTTGTGCAAATCCTTGCCAATAATTTCCATCCAGCACCAAGTTTCATATACATCATTGAATCACACTTTCCTCCAACCCTTTCCCAGATCAGAGATCTATTTTAAAACACCTGGTAAAGTTCATCTGTCTGAATGCTAAGACCCATTCAGTTTCCCAAGGCCTCACTCAGGTTTAGAGTATAGAAGTACTAAATGGATAGTGGAGAAGATTAAGTCTCTAGCATGTTATTTTCTTGTGTGTGAGGAGGAAAGTGTGAGGAGGTTCACACCAACTCCAGGACTTTTCCTGCTCAGATGAATGACAACCATTGGATGGACAACTGAGCTACTAGATGTAGTGGTGTCCACCACCCATTGAAATATATAGCGATGGTGTTCAAATATAGGAATTAAGGTGTAGGTACTCCAGAATTACTGGTAATCAAATTGTTAACAAATCTTGGGTTTCTTATTTGCATGAACTTTCTTGCCTGGCACTTCTGACTACATGCTGCGTTGCTCAAGGAGTGATTCAGAGGCTTTCTTCACCAAGTTGTTCAATCAAGGTTTGCTCATCACATGGATCAACAAAGGAAAGCAACTCAGTCTTGATCAATGCCTCTCACTTAGGATTCAACATAAAGTAGAGCACCTGCTTACAAGGCTGCATTCTTCAGAAAAGAGCAAGTATTAAACTCCCAACTTAACTCCTGAACAGGATCAGGTCATGGAGTATTTAAGAAGCACTGAGTTTCATTGACTTTAAATCAAAGCCATTTGACTGGCCTTTCTCTTCAAATTTTGGGACTTAACTATCCCCACAAGAAGATGCCAGACTGAGGAAACTACGTGCACTAATTATTTCTGCATTCCTCTCCTTTTCTCAAGAATCTGCTAACGATTGCCAGGCAGATTGCTGGGAGAAATATCTTTTCAACCAGAGACTTTCAATATTACCCATTCTGGGCGTGTGTCCACCCACCACTTTGAACACGGCACTGTCATTCCTAGAGTATTCACAACTCCGATCTATTGCAGGCTGGCACAAAGCAAGAGGAAGTGGTAAAGATGGGTGGTTTGCTCAAGCCTGGGAAGGCATTTACTCTGGTACTCTTGCTGGCACTAAATGACACACCAGTGCCGTGGGAGTGGATGTTTAGCAGATAGTGCTTTTACAGCTGCAACTAAGCTATCTGATGAATCTCTTCCTATGACAGGCCTAAAAGCAGATCCTCTAACTCATCAAGCCCAGTGTAGACCACTGGCTTGTGGTACCCTGCTGAATACTACCATAGATAATCTTGTTGTTTCTTATAATGTCATGCAAGCAGCAAAGAACAGGATATTCATCAGCCATTGAGTAGAGCCTAGTACAACCTAGAGTCCATACCAGAAAAGGCTGTATAGCAGTCCCCCCAAAATGGGGCACTAACACGACCAATGCTATTGTTCACTGAAGCACCATGAGAGTGGGGATCTTGGTCAAGAACCTGGTTTGGGGAAAGAGATGTTTTCATTCTTTTTCTCTTTTCAGCATGTCTCTAGTCCAGATCTGCTTCCTATGGCGGGCAGTTAATGGCAGTAACACTGCAGCACCTTCTGACATTTTTCTTGAATGATAAGCAGTGGACCAGTGTGGTTTTCCGATGTCTAACTATTCTACAACAGTATAATAATAAATCCTCCATCCTGAGACATTACTATTGAAACGCACAAATTATAATGATCAGGAACGCAGTAATGAATTGTTCTGTGGAAAAGTTGTGACAAATGTTGCATCCCCCAAAGTTTAGACTTTAGATTTTTTTTTCCTTATCCTTTTTTTCTACATCTTTCCAGTAGAGGATGCACACTGGCGTTCTATTAAGAAAACACAAAGCCTCAAATCTCGTTGTTTCCAATTTAGTATATTAGCTCAAAGGAGTATTGTAGGTGGATTTGCATAAACTGTCTTTGAGAAGAAACAGAAAAGCTAACAGGATAAGGTATTTTTCTGTGACCAAAGAGGTTTGCATGTTTTTAAGTTAATTCTTCATGAATACTTAACTGCAGCACCAAAATGCTCGACTCCACAGTGACAGATAATTAATATCAGAGGTGGTATTCAGCAGGTTCCCATACTGGAGAGCCAGTAGCGGAAATTTTGAGTAGTTTGGAGAACCAGCAAATACCACCTCTGACTGGAGATTTTACAGTATCCTTCCCCAGCCACACCCACAGAACCGGTAGTTACAAAATTTGAATCCCACCACTGATTAACATAGTGCCACCTCTAATCAATGACATTGGTTTCCATGTCACCTGAAAAATGTAATCCTGCCAGATTCTCATGTAATCCATCTTATTTATTTTATTTATTAATTCAACTAATATGGCTACCCCTCCAGGAGAATTCAACTCTGGGTATCTAGCATTGGATTAAAAGAATTTAAAAAAACACATCCCAAGCTACAAAAATAAAAAATATGAAGTCAATTATATTCAGATCAATAACTCTAAACACAGGCTTACCTAGCACTCTGGCCGAAAGAAATCTAGTTGCCCTCAAAGAAATGGAGTTTTCCTGAAGAAATTGGCCAGCAGTGCATTCCAGCTGTTGACCAAAGCTGCGAATTCCCACAACACTGTCTTAAACTCTAGGATATCAAACCATGTGATAGGGTTGCATCACTATTATCCTTCTCATCTTTCTCATTACCTATTTCTTTTGCATCTTATGACTAACACTTTGCTGTTTGTATCTTATGATTTATGTTGATTGTTTTTATTTAGTATGTTATTTAGTATTTTATCTGGTATGTTTAGTATGACTAGCACTGAGTTTGTATCTGATGATTTGTGATGATTGTATTATGATTGTGATGATGATTTATCATTTGTTGCTTGTATGTACACCGAGAACTTATGGACTGGAGACAAATTCCTTGTGTGTCTAATCACACTTGGCCAATAAAGAATTCTGTTCTATTCTGTTCTGTTCTGTCCTTTTCTGCTCTGCTCTGCTCTGTTCTAATAGGAATGCTTAATTACAATACTCTTCATTCAAACCAAGATTTGTGAAGAAGTTATAAAACATCATTATAAACAGCAAGATATGAACTGATTAAATAGAAAAAGAAAATTGGAATGATCAAGATGACCATAGAGCCAAAGAAAACATAAAATGTGGTAAATAATAATTATCCTCATTTTTTTGTGTCACAGTGAAAATTAAAAAGTCAAAAGTATCAGTTATAAGATCAGAAATTAATTGTAATAAGGCTTTAAAATATATTTTGGGACTTTGTAACTGATACTGCCCCAGGAGGAAAAAGTGTAAAGGGAAGAAGATGAAACATTTTGTGTCTGTTTGGATTGCTTGATGACTTTGGGACACTTGGAAACTACTCTAAGATTTAAAACATTTGGGTTGTTTTAAAAAAAGGAGGAGGAGGAGGAGGAGGAGGAGGAGGAGGAGGAGGAGGAGGAGGAGGAGGAGGAGGAGGAGGAGGAGGAGGAGGAGGAGGAGGAGGAGGAGGAGGAGGAGGAGGAGGAGGAGGAGGAAAAGCTTTTATAATGGCATTATCTGTGGATGAATTAAAAATGGAATTTGAAAAATTAAAGGAAGAAGACCAAGAAGGCAAGGGCTCTTTGGGACTGTTTTTCATTTCTTAGAAATGGCGATTTCTACTTACCAGCAAATACAACAACAAGAGGACTGGGAGGAAGAAGAAGAAGAAGAAGAAGAAGAAGAAGAAGAAGAAGAAGAAGAAGAAGAAGAAGAAGAAGAAGAAGAAGAAGAAGAAGAAGAAGAAGAAGAAGAAGAAGAAGAAGAAGAAGAAGAAGAAGAAGAAGAAGAAGAAGAAGAAGAAGAAGAAGAAGAAGAAGAAGAAGAAGAAGAAGAAGAAGAAGAAGAAGAAGAAGAAGAAGAAGAAGAAGAAGAAGAAGAAGAAGAAGAAGCCATTTTAATGGACTAAGAAAGAAAAGAGGAAGAGGGGAAGGAAAATGGAGAATGTAAGAGTTAAAAAAACAACCAAGAAAGAGAAAAATAAGGTGAAAAATCGATACAATGTAAGAAAGCAACAGAAAAGAGGAATACAACAGAGAGGGGAAGCTAAAAAGGTGGAGGTTAGGAGATGGGGGGGCAAAAAAGCTAGATTGGATAAGAAAGGAAGGGAAAAAGGGGGGAAAAGCCACAAAGGCTTGAAACAAGATGGAAAAAAGCAGATTTTTTTTAGAGACAAAGGGTAAAGTACAATTTAAAAAAGATTCTGCAAAAGTACATAAGATAGTATTGTAGTACTTGTATTTGAAATAGAAAATTGGAATATTATAAGATCTAACAAAATATTAAAATATTAAATGCTTAATAATGATAGATTTCAATATTTAATAAAACATTAAAGAGAATGTGTAAAATGTTTAATTATTTGCTATTGTTTTAATGTTATTATAAATTTATTGCTTCATTTTTTTGTTTTTTGTTTCTTTAAATAATGTATTAAGCAGAATTAGAATGGAAAGTATATATTTAACTATATTATAAATTTATCATTTTCCTATTTTAAAATGTAACATGTAGAATGTACTAAGCGGAATCAGAATGGAACTTATGCATTATTTCAAGTGTTAAATTAAGGGGAAAGATAGAAAGGCGTCATACTTCAACCAGTGATTACAGGGGAAATTTTCTGTTAAAGAGAAGAGATAAATAGATAATTGGAAAAGAACGGACAAAAGATACAAGTATAATGATTTAAATTAAGATGAAATAAACAAAATACAATTAAGAGAGTGAAAAGAGGGGAGAAGTTATACAGAAAATATAGAATGGTAAATAAGAAAAGTAATGATAGAGACTTCCGGTTTGCCAGGCTTCGGCGGTGGCAGGGATTCGCGATTCTGCTTGATCCCTGTTGCACTAGCCGTCTTGGTGCCTCTGATCCTGATGGGTCTGGAGGATAAGGCTGCCATGTAGAGGCAGCCGAAGATAGGGAGGATCCAGAGAGGGGTTTGGGGGTGTTGCAGACCCCCTCCTCAACCAGCATAACCTCCTTTTCTCAAGTCGGTGGAGTGGCGGTCAGTAATGGCCGCCACAAAGAAGTCGGCAGCTGGACAAGATTGTGCTGGAGGAAGAAGGAGAAAGAAGAATCAGGAAAAGTGAAAGTGCTGGCTGAGCCGGGAAAATAACAACTCTTAAATACCCTGGAAACTGAATTGCTTGAATTGCTTGAAAGATACATTGTATCCCTAAGAAGATTGGAAAACGGTGGAGAAAGCTGTCAAGGGGAAGCTTTTTTTTTTCTTCACTCTCCCACCCCATAGAAATAGCAGACGGAGATCTGGAAAATCTATTTGGGCACCAAAGGTAACTCAATTTGAAAATTAAAGCCAAGGAATAAAGGATTCCTGGACACTGGATTTAACAACTTAAGAAATCGGAAAACCCATATTGGAGGTATGGATTTCTGAACATTTAAAGGAAAATCGCTGTTGTACGTGGGAAGGGAGAGGGGAAAAAAATTGGAGCAGAATTTGAAAAAGGAGTAGATTGCCTAGAACTTTAAAGAAAGATATATCTTAATTGGAACTCTTTGATTAAACAGTAACCCCAAAAAGAGAAATAGAAGAAAGAAAAAAAAGGATTAAAAGAAATAGTTTATTTGGATTCTTTGGTGACTTTGGAACTTTTTGGAATTATTCTTGATTAAAAATACTTGGATGGTTGTTTTGGAAAAAGTTTTTCTCTTCATGATGGCATTGCTTGTGGATGAACTAAAAATTGAATATCAAAAATATAAAAAAGAAGAACAAGATGGAAAAGATACTTTGGGCACTCTTTTTCAATTTCTAGAAATGGCGGTATGCACTTATGAAAAATTGACTACGCAGCAGGACGACTGGGACAAAGAAGAAGAAGAAGCCATCTTTGATGAACAATGGGTTCTTTTTGGGGAGGAGGAGAAAGAGGAAAAGAAAAAGGGGATTTTAAGGTTTGAAAAAACAATCAAAAAAGAGAAAAATGAGATGAAAGGTGGATACAAGGTTAGAAAACAACAGAAAGGGGGTAAGCAGAAGAAGAAAAGGGAGGAGGAGAGACAAAGGGGTAAAAAGGACAAGGAGAAAAATAAACAAGAGAGAAAGGAGGGGATGAGAAGCCTTAATGGTGGGAAGCAAGATTTAAAGAAAAACAAAACTTATTTAGAGACAATGGGTAAATCTAATTGAAAAAGGGATTCTGGAAGGTACATAAGATTGTGCTTTTTATATGTGTATTTAGAGTAAAATGTTTAAGATATAAATGAGTATCAATATATATGATTAGCTTTTTAATGGTATTGATAATGGTTTCATATGCTTTTATTTTGTTATTGTAGTGTTTTTGCTTTTCTCATAAAATTTATTGTGTAATTTTAGAATGTACTAAACAGAATCCCTATATAAGGTAAGTGTTATATTAAGTAGTATTATGTAAGGGGAAAGAGTCAAAGGTGTCACTCCAATCAGTGTACAGGAGAAGTATATTTAAAGAGAAAAGATGGATAGCTGGAAATAGAACAGACAAAGAATGATAAGTATTATGAATTGAATTGAGATAAGATAAATAAAATAAAACTAAGAAAGATAAAAGAGGGAAGAAGTTATATAGAAAATTGAAAATGGTAATAAGATATGGAATGATATATAAAGTAAATATGCTTTTTGAATTTGTGTCTGTGCGAAGAGTTTTAACCCGGGATCAAGCAGCTTTCAGAAAAGAGGTTTTATGTTTTATGTTTTGTATGTTTGTGTATTGTTTTTGAAAGGCAATAAAATTTTAATTAGCAAGAAATATAATTTGGATAATAGAATGAAAAGGAGAAGTTGGGATAAGATATGAAGTTGAACAGATAACGTAAACATATATATTACAATTTGGAACTATTTTGTATGTTCTATTGGTTTTCTTAGAAAAGATCTTTTATGTTATTATGCCTTGATTGTTTGTGTATTGTTTTGTAAAATTAATAAAATTTGTCTTAAAAAAAGAAAGAAAAGTAATGGTATATAAGGTGAGCGTGAATTTGATTTTGATCTGTAAAAAAGATGTAACCCGGGGCTAAGTCACTTTCCAAAAAGAAGTTTTATGTTTTATGTTTTGTATTTTGTGTGTTTATGTTTGATTGAGAATTAATAAAACCTTGATAGAAAGAAATATAATTGAATAAAAGTGAAGGGAGAAATAACGAAAAACTCGGAAAAGATATATATGTGTTTAAATGGAAATGTGATAATTTGGAACTATGCTCTACAAAACAATGCTTTATTTGCTCTGTTAAAACCTATAAGTAGCTTTTAAAAAGGAGGTTTTATGTTTCTATGTCTTAAGTTTGTTTGTCTTTAAAAAATTAATAAAATTTGTTTTTTAAAAAAGTATCAGTTACAACAAAAATGCTATTATTAAGGATGCAAGTACTATATTTAATTCTCAGCAGAGATAGGAAAAAAGGGATACAATCTTTGCACTTGGTTTCATATATGTATCAAACAATCACTATTTTTTTTATGGGTATTGTGTTTTAAAATATTATTAAACCTCAGATGGTGACATAAGTGGAGGAATTTTTAAAAGAATGATATTCAAAACTGGATGACTGAATAAATATAAACCATACGATTGAGGGCACTAGGTATGTCTAATCTAACAAAGAGAAGGACTAGGGGTAATAAGATAGCAGTCTTCCAATACTTGAGGGCAGGGGTGGGATTCAAATTTTTTAGCAACCAGTTCTGTGGGCATGGCTAAGTTGGTGGGCATGGCTTGGTGGTCATGTGACTGGGTGGATGTGGCTTGGTGGTCTCATGTGAACGGCTGGGCGTGGCCAACTCAACATTGCTCACGTCAAGGGGTGCTTCTCGCCTGGCCTCTTTTGACTTTGGGAATGCTGCAACGGTCATAAGTGTGAAAAAGGGTCATAAGTCACTTTTTTCAGTGCCATTGTAACTTTGAATGGTCATTAAATGAACTGTTGTAAGTCAAGGATTACCTGTACAAAAATACAAAAAGCTTCTTTGCTTGCAAAAAGCTGCCCTAAATACCAATCATTAGATTAAAAATACCTGCAAGCAGTGGTGGGATTCAAACTTTTTTACCACCAGTTCTGTGGGTGTGGCTTGGTGGGTGTGATGTGGCTTGGTGGGTGTGGCTTGGTGGGCATGGCAGGGGAAAGATACTGTAAAATCTTCATTCCCTTCTCCCCTCCAGGGGAAGGATACTGCAAAATCTCCATTCCCACTCCAGGGGAAGGATAGTGTAAAATCTCCATTCCCTCTCCACCTCACTAACCTGCTTTCCAGCTCCATTCTCCTGTGGGGGGCAACAAAACAAGACCCCAGCCAATCAGCTGGGACTCAGGCAGAGAATAGATGGGGCAGGGCCAGTCAGAGGTGGTATTTGCCAGTTCTCTGAACTGCTCAAAATTTCTGCTATCAGTTCTCCAGAACAGGTCAGAACCTGCTGAATACCAACTCTGAAGCATAGTGATTGATGAGGGATGGTGGAATATGCAGTTCGGTAATATCTGGATAGTTACAAGTCTTCCAACCTTATTATAATTCATGTAAAGAAGTAATTTGAAAACAACATGAAAATATCATCCATAATGTGCTGAAGATATCAATAGCTCCATAGCAGAAATTATACTTATTTTTCTTCTAAATATGCTTTCTAATAGTGTTGTTCTTAAAAATACAAGATGTCATTTATTGGTTCTTAGGAGGATTGGTTCTTAGAATGTATCAGATTTTGTTTGAATTTTTTCTTCTCAAATCAGGCAACGCCAAGCACAGAAGAGGAAATTAATATCAGATACTCCTTCCAATAATTCCCTTCAGAAACTATCAAAGTCAGATCACTTTGGCTTTAGAGCAGGGGTGTCAAACTGGATTACTTTGAGGGCCAGATCAGCCTTATAGTTCTCCACAAGCTGGGTGGGTGGGGGGTGGCCAAATTGAGGCATGGGGGACCCTGTGAGCCCCCACACACACAGCGTTTTTGACCTGGACGGCTTCTGCAGCACCCTGCCAGCTAAAATGGGGTATGGGGGAGCCTCATGTGCTCTGTTTTGGTTGTCAGAGGCACCACCAGCAAGTCCTTTGCTATTTCCAATGTGGGCCAGATTTAGGAACCCCCGCTAGCTACATGCGGGCCATGGTCCTTGAATCTGACATCCTTGTTTTACAGGAATCATTGAATATATCAGATTTTTCTTTTGAAGCTGAATCAAGGGTCCTTCATGCTTATTCTGGTTAAAAAAAAAAAAAAAAAGATCAACTGCATACCTCAGATATGCTTATGTTAAAATATTACAAGACATTGGCTGAAATGTAGGAAAATCTCTTTAGATCATAGATTCCCAGCCTTTTCCTCTTTCCTTAGTGCTCTGTTTGAACAGGTACTCCAAGGTTCCTCAACCTCCAGTCCGTGGACCAGCACCGGGCCGTGGCATGACAGCAACTAGGCTGCACAAACAAAGGAAGTCCCATCCATGGCAGCATGCAAAACCACACAACCTCCGGTCCATGGAACAACCTCTCTCCACAGAACCAGTCCCAGGTCCCAAAAGATTGCGGACTGCTGAGATACTCCATTCTTCTTTTAAATGTTTATTTGTCATCTTTTTTTTTTTTTTTTAAGGAAAAACTCCCTAGATTAAAACAGCAGTAAAAGACATTAGAATTATGCAATATTCTCTTCTGTCCCTCCGCTGATTCCAATCTGAACCACAAATGCAGCATTCTGCAGCACCCAGGATTTCCAAACACCCATCAGAGGAAGTTTCAAGTAGAACCTAAATGCAATAATGTAATGTGGGTGGTCAGATAACCATTCAGCTTCAATTAACCTAAGCTGTAGGAAAGTACTTGTAGTTACCACAAAAGCCAACGTTAAAAAAAAGATACAAACAGTGGCAATAAGTGGAAACTGAAAAGTCTAGCTACACTGGAAGAACAAAATAGCTAAGTGCTGAATACAGTATTGCATTGGCTGTATCAAAAAGTAATAAAGCAATTCCACTCTAGCTTTGCATGGAATGTTTGTGTGGCTCTGCAGCTCCATGCAAAATCACATCAGGAAGGCTCTAAGATCATACCCTGTATCTTGTACTTCTCTCTGAAGTATGTTGGACATGTCCCCATATCTGCTACAGAATCTCTAATCTTCTAGAGGAGTTTTAAAGGTAAATGAGGTCTATAGAGGGGGTGGAAAATCTGTTATACTGAATACAGAAAAATACAGACATAGACTTTTTCATTTTCTTTTTTCTAACTACACATTACAGTAATTCTTCTACTGGCAACACTGCCAGGAAGTTTTTAGAAAAAATCTGACATCTTCATCTGAAAAGCAGATTTATGATGCAAAACAGTAAGGTGGAATAATGGTCCTTGGTACGTACGGCCTAGTTTCAAAACCAACATTTAATAACTAAATGAATTTACTAAATAATCATGATTTTGCTTCTTAAGATCCAGTGTTGATTCCGCCTGACATCATCTTAATGAGGAGATGTTTAATTTTAATTGTTCTCATTGCTTTGAATAAAACCTTTTATTTCTGCCACAAATTGTGTGGAATTGGTAGGAAGGTTTCTTAGGATCACAAGGAAAGGAGAAACTGGTGCAAACAGCCTCAATAGAAATAATACTCTAAAATCACACACACATACTTTTCAACTCTCTTCATGTAGCTGGAAACTGTGTCTTGGATGTAAGAAGTTCTTCAGTCTAAATCAAAACAAACATATTGAAATAAATGTCATAGGCTTAAAGACGCTAGAAATGTTCCTTGCTTTTTCTGCAAAAATCTTTAAAAAACTGCTTAAGTGAAATTATGGAGTTTCCAGACCACAGGCTTGTGGTTACAGAGCAAAATTCTGGCTCCACTATAGTTCTACCCAAATAAGTTCCCTTTCTTGGTGGCTGAGAATCCCAACCCACCAGTTCTTTTTTTTTTCCCTCCCTTACCCTTCTAAAGCAATGCTTCTCAAAGATGTGATTTCAAGAACCTCCCCACCCCTGCAGGATGCGGTGTGGTAGGATTTCCCCTGCTTTTTAACAGACAACTCATCAATACATGCAAACATTCAACCTTTAACCAAAATCTTAAAAAGCTACTTCATTTCTTTCTCTTTCTCTCTGCTTTTTTTTTTTTTTTACTTTCTCCACTGCTGTCCAACGGAAAGGGGAAGCCCCAGACCTTTTTAAATCAGAAGTGATAAAAGCTATGAGAGTGTGATCTTAGCTGCTTCAGTTGTGCAGGAGGTCCGTTCTAGCATCTGAAACTAAAACTCTAGCCATTCCACTGCAAAGTCATCAGTATGGTTTTTTTTCCCACCACAGAGAAAGTAAGAGATATAGCTACCGGAACGTGAGTCTTGATGCCATCCAAGACATTCCAGGCTCCTTCCAATTTTTTTTTTCTAAACATTTTATATAGAGAGCCGTAAAGCTATCTCACTACTTAGTAAGAAATTAATCATTTCTAGCCTGTAAATGCAACAATGCTGCCCAGTCAGAATGGGGGTCCAAGTACCTCCACCTCCAGTTGTGCAGAGGATGGGATTTTAATGAAGAGTTTCTTTGCTTCACAACTGCTGGTCATCCTTTTGCATAGCTTCCAGCCTCGTCTTCGTTGGGAAAGAAAAAAAAGGAGGCAAGAGACAATTAAGATGGTTTGTTTGGCTTTGTTTTAGTGTGAACCACTGCAATTTCTTCAATAAACTATAGTTAAACAAGTCACACAGTGAGCTCCCATTACTAGACCCAGCTCCACCCACCTAGCAGTTCGAAAACATGCAAAATGCAAGTAAATAAATAGATACCACTTCAGTGGGAAGGTAAAAATGTTCTGTGTGCCTCGGCGTATAGTCGTGCTGGCCACATGACTGCAGAAATGTCTTTGGAGGATGCTAGTTCCCTTGGCCATGAAACAGAAATGAGTACTGTCCCCTAGAGTCAGACATTACTGAATAGGGGAAAATTTTACCTTTAAGTTTAAACAAACCATTACTTTCCTCAGTATGTGAACGAAATCAGAGACAAGGATGGATGTGGGTATGAGTGGATTATGTGTATATGTGAGAGAGAGTGATTGTGTGCTACAGTTTTGTCAATGTTGACTCTAGCACTTTTGCCTGCGAGGGGAGAAATTTCTTTTGTTCACATTGAATACAAATTGGTTTAATATTTAATATTAATGATCTATTAATATTACTCATTAAATAATATTAAACTATTTAATTTTGCAGTTTTGAATCAATAATGGAAAAGTAAGGATAATTTAATTCATCAGGGAAAAATCCCTGCAAAAACAGGTATTTGAGGCACTACCATAAGAAAAAAATTTTTTTTAGAAAAAACATACATAAAATAGCTGTTTTTTAACCAAGCAGTTTAATAAAAATAAAATAAATGTAAAACTAATTTGCAAATAGACTGCATAGTTTGTAAAAATGAAAACTGATTAAAAACTCCGACATTAATACATTTGCATGTTTGCACACAATGGCCACCTCTGCCATCACAATTGTTTTTCTAAAATGGAAGGCAGCCGTTGAGTGAAGAAAGATTTCCAGGGCCCCGATATATTATGAAATTAAATTTTCTTTATCCCCATTTCCCTCTCCTTTATTTTTTTTTTCCGTTAAATGCACTATATTAGATAATCGGAAGCAATTGTGATCAGTAGCATTCATGACCTTGTTTCAAATTCTAAATTAATAATATCCTGAGAGAAAAAAGAGGCTACTCAAGTTTGCAGTCTAAAGCCAGACATTAAAAACAGTAGGTTCAAAAAAAATTATTCAAATCAAAGCTCAAACAAGCATTTTGCTTTTTGATAGTAAAACTGACCAACAAATCGCATTTAATTATATGCATGTTCCTATGGGCACTTCAGACACTTTGCCCATTTAACCAAAAAATTTAAAATCTAAAATGTCCCTGAGTATGTTGACCAACACAAAGAAATAAATAATAGTGAGCTGTGTTAAATGTCAGAAGGAACTACAGGCACACCAGTTAACTGAAGGATAATTTTATGTTAGTGGGGATAATTGCAAGGATAATTTTAAGCAGTAAGATATAGAGAAATCTCTCACTCTCCAGAAAATACTTGAATATGTTGCTAGAGATCATAGCTGCTCATCATGCTATCTATCTGCAGTCAAGAAATGTTAATTCGCTGAGAAAATGTGGTGCTCTGTAACAGAACTTTTGTTTCTTATGGACTCATCTCCAGATGAACTGGAAATGTGTTCCTCTGAATTTGTCATAGACCCTTCTCTTAGCTCATGCTTTGCCTTCAGAATGGAGGGAAAATGACAGCAGTTTTTTTTCCCCTTCTCCAAAGGGACTACAGTGTGTAGGTCTCTGGTTCTCCAGCATAGGGAATGATCATACTGTCAGGTTTGGGAGGTTAGACCATGGAGGATGAAGTGTGAGAAAGGCACAGTGGCATTTGATTCTTCATGATTTGCATACAGAATATACACTGCTGTTCCAGCTTTGATTTTTAATATTGTGGACAATGGCCAGAAAGGGTAACTTCCCCAAAACACAGAAAGGCTTTAGCAATTCACAACAGTATTCTGGCTTTTAAGGAGCTTGCAAATTTCTTTGGAAAAAATACAAAAAGTTCTGAAAGCTATAATGAAATGCTTGAATTCATCATCCTAGTCCAATATCTTCCAGGAATTCCTTTTTCCTGTCCTCAGATTCATCCAAATTCAAACAGAGGATGAAACAATGTTAGATTCCCTTGTTCGATTCACACCACAGTTCTGAGAGGATGATCCAGAGACATGCCAACAGGTAATTCAATCTATCATAAATCAAAACCCTTTTCTGACACCCTCCTGCAGACACTCTTACGGACACCTAAGAAATGGTGTATAAGTTTTCAGACTGATGGAGGTGAAGTGAAGTGTTATGAAAAAGCTAGTAGCCAGCTTCTTCATTAGCGAAAGTGGCTCCTCACCAGATCATGGGAATGCTTTTAGACAAATAGTCTCAGTGTTAAAGTTACCTGAAGATATATTGGTTCTCATGGGAAATAGTTGAGTTAATGGGATTTTTAAAAAACAACAACCTGTCCCTTTCTTTCAAAAATACTCATTGAGAATTCTGCTTGGAAAAGAATTACTTTCAGTTTTAGGCAGCTGCCAACTGAAATGTATGTTGGAAATGGGAACAACATGAAGGAATCTTTTATCATGTTTGGTGGACATGTACAAAAACTAAAATAACTGTATTCATATAGATACTTTGATACAGAGGATTTTAAAGATTATTATCCAACTGAAGCCAGAAATTTTCCTTTTAGGATTAGTGGGTAAATAGTTAGAAAAAAGCCATGTAAGATCATTTCAGTGTATGATCCCAACAGTGAGATTACTACACGTACAATGATTCAACACTAGCCACTATGGAGGAATGATTGATGAAGTTGACAGATTTTGGTGAAATTGATAAATTAATTTATCTGATTAAAGAAAAGACACTATAGTTAAATGGAAGCTTCTTATAGACTTTTTAGGTAAAAATGAAAATAATGAACATATGGTTTTGATTTTTAGTCAGTATAAATTATAGAAAGATAAGTAGTACGATGTAATCTTACAGAAGTTTTACACACACACACACACACACACACACACACATACACACACACACACTTATAACTGCTGTGAAGAATATTGGAAGCCACTTTATATCTTTTTTCTCTCAACCTTTTTTTTCTTGCACATTTGGTTTTCTTTTCCCTTTCTTACTTAGCTTTTCTAATTAGTCTTAGCTTTTTTCCTCTTGTTGAAAAGTTTTAATAAAAATTATATTTAAAAAAGGAAGTCTGTTCTAACTACAGGTAGTTGACATACAACAGTTCATTTGCTAAACGTTCAAAGTCACAAAAGCACTGAAAAAAGTGACTTATGACAATTTTTCACACTTATGTCCATTGCAGCATCCCCACGTGATTTACATTAGGATGCTTGACAACTGACTCATATTTATGACGGTGGCAGTGTCCCGGAATCATATGATCCTCTTTTGGAAACTTCTGACAAGCAAAGTCAATGGGGAATCTAGGTTCCCTTAACAACCGTGTTACTAACTTAAGAGCTGCAGTGCTTCACTTAACAACTGTGGCAAGAAAAGTTGTACAATGGGGCAAAACTCACTTAACAAATGTCTCACTTCACAAAGTAAATTTTGGGCTCAATTATAGTCGTAAATTAAGGACTATCTATATAGCGTAGCTTGTCACAGAACACAATATGAAGGGATTAAAGGATGGTGACAGCTTCCATCACTGAATAAGAAAGAATTGACACAGCTATGAAAGGGCGTGTCACTGCGGTGAGTTCTTCCCTTTACCCCTTCAGGCTAGCCAACAGCTAAGTTTGCCTAACCCCAATGTTAGTTTTTCTTTTTTCTTTTTTTTCAATTTGCGGAGACTGTTTTAACATATTCAGAAATGGAGTTCTTCTTCCAACTGCATTCTGTTCCAGGATAGACTGTGCCTTATAACATTAGAAATGAATTGTGCGATACTAGCAGACAAAACTGACCATCTTGGACTCACTACCATTAAAACTGATCACCATTAAAAGATGCTGAATGTATGGTTGCAAGAGATTATTAATGAACAAATAGAACTAGAACCAGAATTATTTTTATTGGGGATATTCAAAATTAAATATGGGAGAAATATAAAATACATAATATTACATATTCTGACTTCAGCCAGAATTGCTTATGCCCAGTGTTGGAAACATATGTGTATACCACTAGATGAACTGGTCATTCAAAAAATAATGACCTGTGCCGAGATGGAATAATTAACTCTGATGTTACAAGAGAGAAAGGAGACTGAGTATTATAAAATTTGGGGAAAATGGTATGACTGGATTGAGCAAAGATAGATAAAGGATGATGAAATAATGATAAGCAATACATAAGTTAAATGTTTATATTCACATAAATTGTGTATATTTGTAAATAATGCACAAAATAGTAGTATAAGATGAATGCCACAATTTGTTGAAGTTAAGATGCTTACACTCTTTGTTTTTTAAAGTTATAGAAGATTAATCAAGTTTATTTAAAAAGAAAGAAAGAAAGAAAAGATGCTGAATGCATTAAAATTAGGCAACAGACCAATAGACCAATTTTTAGATTGCAACATCTCCAGCTGTGAAGGCATTTCCTACTAGGTTTTCTCAGAAAAGGAGACAGCTGAGAAGGTTCCTCAAAATGTGTAACAGTGAGTAAGTCATCTTTTTGCAGAATCATACTACATATATGCCTGTAAATACTTTTCTATAGATAAGGAATTTCTATAGAATTCATTTCTATAGATAAGGAATTGAAAAAAGACAGAGGCAGTGGTTCACACTATAGTAAGCAAATCAACCTATTGTTACTATTCAGAAACTGAAGCTATTGCACAACAGGCCAAAAAAGTTAAAGATGACACTTGTAGTGCTTTTGGAAAATCTTAGATATACCTTAGGTGTGGTCCCATCATTTATGAGAAAGGACAAGGTGGGTTACCAGCATCCATGATTTCAATGAAAAAAAATCTTGTATTCTAACACCTGAGTGTGCCTGATGACCCTTAGGAACAAACAATACTTCCTTCCATGTAGGTGGAAGAAAGACCTATGTTAAGATATTATATTTCCTTTTTTACCTAAACATCAATGGTGGAGAAGTGTCCAATTTTACAAAAACAACGTGCTTTACATATTCAAAACTCTTAATTCCACAGTGAAAAGCCATTTGAAATATTTCAATATTGGAAGTCAATTTTCAACAATTTTTGCATAGTTTTAGGATCTAGTGCATTTTAATTATCAAGGTAAAAGTTATTAATGAAAGTAGTAGTGAAAAGTGGTCTTTCTTTCCAGCAATGAACTGTTATTTATGACACTGTAAATGATCTCCACTACCTTAATGACAATAATTATCAATTTTAGTATCTGAACATACTAATCTGTACATCTGTTTAATCTAGTCTATAATCTATGTCCAAAATTCTGCTATGTATCAACTTCTTTGAGTTGGGTAAAGGAAACTAATAACTTAATTTTACTGTTTTTATAAAGACACTTATGTTTACCTGGTGGATTTCTGATCATCTATGGACACCTCAAGTAATGAGACATCTTCAAATGTCCCATCTCTGTACATCTGACTATTGAAGCTGGACAAATTCTTCATTCTTATATTTAAAAATGACATTGATATATTTTCTTGTATAGCTGTCAAAAGCTCTCTTCCTTTTTCTAGCAGGAACATAGCTTGGTTAATAACTGCCTCCTGGTGGTTCAGATTTCCTTCCACCTAATTAATCTGACATTAGATCTTCCATACAACGGGGATACTTGTGATCTTTAGCATTCCAGCTATACTCAGAGGATTCTTCATTATGTAATATTAGCAAGAAGGAAACCCAAAGACCAAGACCAACCTCCAGCGCAAAGCTGAGGCCACCTATAAAACTGTCCTTAGCTATCTCAGTTGATTGTGTTTTCTTCTTCCACTGACATAATTCTAGCCATTTATTTATTTATTTTTGTCAATTGCTGCAAGATATAAGTAAAAACATAGTTATGAATACATGGATACATATAAGAAAAATAAAAACTAAAAGAAACAATAGGACAGGGACAGTAGGCACTTTGGTGTGCTTATGCACACCCCCTACAGACCTCTTAGGAAAGGGGTGAGGTCAATAGTAGACAGTCTAAGGTTAAAGTTTTTGAGGTTTGGGGAAGAAACCACAGAGTCAGGTATTCCAGACATTCACCACTCTGTTGCTGAAGTAGTATTTCCTGCAATCAAGTTTGGTGCGGTTTACCTTGAGTTTGTATCTATTGTTTGCTCTTGTGTTGTTATTGTTGAAGCTGAAGTATTCATTGACAGGTAGGACATTTCAATGTATGATTTTATATAGTATACCTAGATTGGACCGAAGGCGGCGTAGTTCTAGATTTTCTAGGTCTAGAATTTCAAGTCTGGTGGCATAAGGTATTCTGCAACGAGTAGAGGAGTGGAGAACTCTTTTTGCGAAATGTTTCTGGACTTTCTCAACTGTGTTAATAACAGATACGTAATGCGGGTTCTAGACTGATGAGCTATATTCGAGTATTGGTCTAGCAAATGTTTTGTATGCTCTAGTTATTAGTGTAATGTGACCAGAGAAAAAGCTACGCAGGATTAGGTTAACAATTCTTAACGCCTTTTTGGCTATGTAGTTACAGTGGGCTCCAGCACTTAGATCATTAGAGATGAGTACGCCAAGATCCTTGACAGAGTTTGGATCATCAACAAGGTCTTGACTATTCAGCCTGTATTTTATTTTCTGATATTTTTTTTGCCAATATGTAGGACAGAACATTTATTTGTTGAGATTTGAAGTTGCCATTTGCTTGACCATTCTGATACATAGTCAAGGTCTTTTTGAAGGGTAGCAGTAGCGTCTGTGGTGTTGAATAGCTTTACATCATCAGTGAAGAGAACGCAGTTGCTTTTGATATGATCACAGAGGTCATTTATGTACAGTATGAAAAGAGTTGGTCCTAGAACACTGCCTTGTGGGACACTACTGTTGACAGGTACAGAATTTGATAAGACACTCCCAATTTTGACCATTTGTTGTCTGTTTGACAGGAATGCTTCTATGCAGTTATGCAGGTGTCCAGAGATACAGTAAGATTTTAGTTTTAGGAGTAGTTTGTCACGTATCACTGAATCAAAGGGTTTACAGAAGTCTATGTAGATTGCATCTATTGCTTTGCCCTGATCAAGTTGTGTAGTCCATATGTTTTTTCATTGCCATGGGCACACTATCTACAACACCAATATAGGAAATTCTTGGAGTTGAAATCCATCCATGGTTGAGAAACACTGATGTACAACACTTCATTGCTGACATGATCAGGGGTTTGATCATTAAATCACTTGAGGCTACTGTAGTCATACATATATACAAACACACACATGCCCCTGGTTACTGAGAATTGCTCTAAATGACCTTTTTTACTTGGTCTGCTGAATAAATTGATGCTTGGCTTCCTCACAGGCATATGCGTGCATAATGCCTTTCATAGTGCTTTATGAATCCTTGCTAGGTTTTATGAGGGCTCCTTGTAACCAGGGATTTAACACTCTTTCAAAACAGCACTAGACCTGTGTTAATAGAATGGAGTGGAACGGAACAGAACAGAACAGAACAGAACAGAACAGAACAGAATAGAATAGAATAGAATAGAATAGAATAGAATAGAATAACAGAGTTGGAAGGGAGCTTGGAGGTCTTCTAGTCCAATCCCCTGCTTAGGCAGGAAACCCTACACCATTTCAGACAAACGGTTGTCCAATCTCTTCTTAAAAACTTCTGGTGTTGGAGGTAAGTTGCTCCACTGATTAATTGCTCTAACTGTCAGGAAATTTATTTTGAGTTCTAGGTTGCTTCTCTCCTTGAATAGTTTCCATCCATTGCTTTTTGCCCTGCCTTCAGGTGCTTTGGAGAATAGTTTGACTCCCTCTTCTTTCTGGCAACCCCTGAGATATTTGAACACTGCTATCATGTCACCCACTAGTCCTTCTTTTCATTAAATTAGACCTACCCAATTTTTAAAAGCTGCACAGAAATTTGACATAAACAGGAAAGTTAGCTGGGATTTGCCAGGTGTGCCTTGCTGGTTCTGTCACCAAGTTCAGATTTTCTTCTGCGACAAAATATTTTATATGGCCATAACATTTTATTCTGTTTACAGCCTTGATTGGATGAGGTCACTTTCCACACCCCTATATTCCCCTATCCTTGTTAATAAGGAGAGCAACTGATGGTGGTTTCTCCTGCTAATATGTAGTGGAAGAAAAATCAAATCAGGAATGCCTGTCCCACATTAAAACCATAAAGACAGCGTCACTGTCTGGCCTTCTGATGAGGTAGAATGAAGCTTGGCAGTGCAATTTACGTGGCACAATTTTCCATCTCCTGAAGATCAGAAGAAATCTCTTTAACTCAGCTGTATGACTGTGCCCACAGACACAGTGGTATAAATGTGAATTTTCCACATTGTCTCTTACGTGAACTGAAAATATCAACCCTCACACAGTTCCATAGAATCAGCTAGTGTTATTTACTCCGAATTACTTCTCAAAAAACACACTGCAATCTTTAGGGAAATACGGTTCAGTCATGTTTCACTGTTGTTTGAAATACTCTGGACTGGATCCAGTATTATTTATATTCAGATTGCATTCATTGGTATCATTGCAACACAGGCACAACAAATCTAACTTCTACATAGGACTCTCTCGATCCATCTTCTGGTTCCTTCTTTTACTAACAATTAGTAATGGCAAATGGATGTAAATGTGGGAATTTTTTAGATCATCTTCCACACTAAAGATCTAATGTTGGAAGCAAAAAGAACAGAGTAGTGCAATTGCATGGCATACGCTTTCATAGAGTAGAGACCAATTCATCAAATCAAATTAGACTTTATGTAGTCTTACACTTTCATTCTCAACCATTTTCTATCACTGGATGCAAGTTGGCTAAGCTAGCAGTTGTTTATCTACACCAGGGGTGTCAAACTCAAGGCCCGCGGGCCAGATCCAGCCCACGGGGTGCTTAGATCTGGCCTGAGGGGCTGCCCTGGAAACAGTGAAGGACCGGCCTTCAGTGCCTCTGCCAGAGAAAACAGCTCTGTTTTTGCTGGCAAAAGGTTGCAAGAGGCCATCCCAGATGAAAATGGAGCTTGGGAGTCCATTTTTGCTGTCAGAGCGATCGGGCCACCACATGTGTCCCCTGACATGAGTGATGTCAAGCTGGCCACAAACACAGACACACACACACACCCTGAGGTCAAACACAACCCTGATGAGGTCCTCAATGAAATCGAGTTTGACAACTCTGATCTACATACTTACCAGTGTTCCTTTTGGTTTGGTACACACATTTAGAATTTTGAAAGTAAGTTGTCAGCACAGAAATGGCTCTTGTAAATTACAAAATGGCTACAACAGAAGGCAGAAAGTCCTGTTTGATCACAAAAGGACTGTCATAATGAACAAATCCAGTCTCCACTCTTCCTATTTTACTTTGTTGTTTTTTTCTCCCTAGGCCAGCTTCCAAGGAAAGCTCTGGGACTGCAGCCACTTTACCATAGTGAGTTTCTAAGAATATCTATAAAGCTGATGCTGACATCCATTCTTAGAAATAAAAATGAGGTTAAAACTGGAGAAAGGTGTTTTGTTTTGCTGTGTGTAAGTTTTGAATTATTTTTCAAAAACTTTGGGTGTTTGTGTGTAAGTGCAGATCTGCCTGTCTATCTGTCTGTCTGTCTGTCTGTCCCCATCCAATTGGTAGACAGCGCTTTTAATGGACACTAGGATTGGTGTCAAGGACATTCCATTGAGGATCTCAGGATTAGATTAAATCTTCTGAACTTCAGCAAACTTTTTGTATCATATGCTGTCAGGAGACAGGTTTTATGAAGCTCTAAAACCACACTGGATATGCCAAAATGGGCATGCCGAAGTGTCCATACATCTAAACAAATCCTTTGAAATGCTGTGGGTGCTATTCATTTCTTCCAGCCAAAGAGGGAGACCCCTCTGCTGTATATCTCCGCCTGGATACACAGGCAGGCGGCAATACTTCCTCCCATGAGGTTAAAGGGGGCAGGCTGTGTTTGCCTTTGCATGAGGTGTAACCGTGTGCCTATGACACCAGCAGGATTTATGAGACCCATTAAAGCTATGAAGATCATGCTCCCTGACAGAGAAAAACAGTTGGTTAGGAAGCCCTGGGGCTCCTCCTGGGGCATACCTGGTTCCTAGCTTCTGCTTCCAACTTTTCCAGGCCTTTCAGGGCCATTTCTCAAGTTAGTTTTGAACAGGGTGATTAATGTTTCTCTGCTGAGAGCAAAAGGCTGCGTTTCCTTGGCAGGAACATTCCCCAGCTGAACTGTTGCAAAGATTGAGCTTCCTTCCTCTGACTAGGAATGAAGATCTTCGCCTCAATCCTCTCCCTTACTGCCTACTCTTACAAAGGATGCTACAGACTGGAGGAGATGGGAACTGATGCTCTGAATTAAGATGAAATGATATATTATAAGCTAACGTGGCACCCCATAATACTCTACATGTGATTTGGAATATCTAGACCTCAGAGAATCTCCAAATACTTTTCTCAAAGGTAAAAAAAAAATGACAGTAATAATAAATAAAAATTCGTTTCCTTTTCATCCTAAGTGAGCTGCCCAAGGTGACTGTTGTGTATGTACCATAGTTAATAAAGTATGAGCTTGAGGTAAAGTGCAGGGTTCTGGCCCTGCACTTCTGATTGGCTGTTAGGCGGCCAGATCGGATTGGTTAGTTCTGAGGAATCCGATTGGCCCTTAACAGAGAATTCTTATTGGTTAAAAGAGCTAGCGTTCATAGCTCGTTATTGGACAATTCTCACAGGGGTTGCCTATATAAGGCAGAGTTCACTGTTGTTGTTTGAGAAGTCACTATGCAAATAAAGAGCTGAAAGTTCACTATTCAGAGGCTGTCTCCATTTACTCCGACCCATGTTCAGTACTTAACACTGGTGACGAGGATGGGATGTGGAGACGTCTGAACCGAAGAAGCCAGGAAGCAATACCGAGCACGTGATAGACGACGCCAACAACGGAACCATGTCCGGCGGCATCGTACCACCCGCTCCATTTGATCCGAACCAAGAGGATTGGGAATCCTACATGGATCGCTTCCAAATGTTTCTCGAGACGAATAACTTGAAGGACGCCACACCAGCAAAGAAAAGGGCGCTGTTCCTGACGCATTGCAGCCCAGCCGTATTTAAGATGGCTAAAGCACTCGCCAAACCTCGAGAAGTGAAAGCAATGAGCTGGGACGACCTCGAACCCATCCTGAGAGACCATTACGCGCCAACCGTGCCTACACTTGTGAAACGCCACGAGTTTTATCAGAGAAACCAACGAAAAGGGGAGAGCGTGGCTGATTTCGTGGTGGACCTCCAAAATTTAGGGGGCCTCTGTGGGTTCGCCGATTTAGAAGAGGCACTTAGAGATCGAATAGTTCTGGGATTAGATGCACTAGGCGTGCAAAGCAAGCTGATGGCGAAAGGCGACATCAGCCTTGCTGACGCCATTGCCGAAGCCACGGCTGCGGAGGCAACCAAAAAGTCGGCTGCACAACTACGGCGAAGCCGCACTCTGGTACCACCAACGGCCAGCGAAATCTCACCTAGCACAGAAGGGCAGCTATTAACAACGCACCACGAGGACCTCCCTTCGTCGTCAGACAGCAATGAAGAAGGGGTCCATCGACTGCGGTCCGACTGGGACCCTCGCCTGAAGCCCTTACGCCCTTGCACTGGCTGTGGAGCCAACCATGCCAGGGCCGAATGCAAATTCCGTGACGCACTCTGCGATGAGTGCGGGAAATGAGGCCACATCGGCCGGGTCCGCCGCAGCTTACCAGGACTCAGCCAGGCCTCAAAAGGGGCCAACTATCACCAATCGACAAGAAATTGTCCTGTAAGGCAAGAGTCAGTAAACCACTCCTACAGAAATTGAGCTTTGCAAAGAGAAGAGGCTCACCATACTATCACTATCGGTTACGCCTCAGCTTTGGACACTAAGAAAATCCAAGTCATGGTAGCCATCGAGAACCAGCCTTGCCACATGGAGGTCGACTCGGGATCGTCCCTCTCGATGGTGTCCTGGAAGACACTCAAGCAACTCATCCCCACAATTCAACGCCAAGACCTCCAATTTCAATGCCTCATCCTCAAGGACTACCAAGGAAATCGAATCCCCGTTGTTGGGTCCTGCCAAGTCCAAGTCTCCTTCAAGAAGCATACAGCGTACTTACCTCTAATGGTCATCGATAGAAATAGGCCTAGCCTACTAGGCCTCCAATGGTTCGTGCCACTCGGCATTGAAGTGGCCGGCGTGAACCGAGTCGGTGGTTGCGAGTGGGAGGAAGACCTTATCTCTGAGTTCAGCGAAGTCTTCGCGGACAGCTTAGGCGAGTATAAGGGGACCCCGATCTCATTCAGTCTAGATCCAAAAGTAGCTCCCATTCGCTTGAAGCCCCGTCGAGTTCCGTTCGCTCTTAATGCAAAAATCGACGAACAACTCGACAAGCTAATTGCTCAAGGGGTGTTGAAGCCCATCGATCACTCTCCATGGTAAACCCCTATTGTAACACGCATTAAGCCAGACGGGTCAATCCGAATTTGTGGGGACTACCGGGCCACTTTGAACCACGCCCTACAGCAGAATGCGTATCCAGTTCCGGTGGTGCAGCACCTCCTCCATTCCTTGGGGGACAGTAAGGTTTTCACTAAATTGGATTTAGCTCAAGCTTATCAACAATTACCAGTGGATGAAAAAACGGCTCAAGCCCAAACAATTGTAACGCAGAGGGGTGCCTTTAAATGTACCCGATTGCAATTCGGAGTTAGTGTAGCCCCGGGGATCTTCCAGAGCCTTATGGAAAGGTTATTACAGGGAATCAAGGGCGTGGTTCCGTATTTTGATGACGTATTAATTGCAGCCCCTACCAAAAAAATCTTGCAGGATCGTTTGAAAAGTGTTCTTAAAAAATTCCAAGAGGCAGGACTTAAGGTGAAAAAAAATAAATGTCAATTGTATACTGACAATGTTGAGTTTCTAGGGTACTGGATTGATAGCCAGGGCATTCATCCCACCGAGAGTAAATTAAAAGCGATCAAAAACGCTCCCAGGCCACGCAACAAGCCCGATCTCCAGGCGTTCTTAGGCCTCATTAATTTCTATAATGTATTTTTACCGCACAAGGCAACTGTCGCTGAACCGTTACACCGATTATTAGATAAGAAAACATTGTGGGTATGGGGTTACCAGGAAGAGCAAGCATTCCAGAATGTTAAAAAACTGCTCACATCTGACTCTGTACTTATGCAGTATAACGAGACTTTGCCGTTATTTATAACCTGCGATGCATCGCCTTTCAGGGTGGGCGCCATTTTGAGCTATGTACTGCCTAATGGGAACGAAGCCCCTGTTGCATACTTTTCGAAAACTCTTTCACAAGCAGAGCGAAACTATGGACAAATTGATAAAGAAGCCCTCACAATCGTTTCAGCTGTAAAAAAATTTCATGAATATGTGTATGGAAGGACATTTACCATTATAACTGACCACAAACCATTGCTAGGGATAATAGCTGGGGACAAGCCAACCCCCTACATATTATCCCCTAGAATGACCCGATGGTCAGAATTCCTAGCTGCTAATAATTATCGGCTGCAATATCACCCGGGGAAAGCCATTCCCCACGCCGACGCATTAAGCCGAGCACCGCTTCCAGAGACTCTCGACGATCCGGCACCAACGGCAACCACGTTGCAGATCGAAACACTCAACTCGCCGCCTATGACCGCCCGAGACATCGCAAGAGAAACCAAACGAGACCACACCCTAGCTCAAGTCCTAGGCTGGGTAGAACATGGATGGCCATTGGACCAAGTACCAGATGACTTTGCACCATTCAAATCTCGACAGACTGAACTTTTTTCCCAAAAAGGCTGTATCATCTGGGGCGATAGAGTCATTGTCCCAGAGCGACTCCAGAAGACGCTGCTGCAAATTCTGCACGAGGGCCACCCCGGCATCGTGCGAATGAAGGCGCTTGCACGAAGCTATGCATGGTGGCCGGGCATGGACCGGCAAATCGAACAGTGGGTTAAAGCGTGTTCCAATTGCCAACAAGTAAGCAACGCCCCACCAAAAGCCATGCCTACGGAATGGGAGACGCCACGTGGACCCAAGTCCAGAATCCACCTGGATTTTGCAGGGCCAACCAAGGGCTATACCTTCCTGCTGACAGTTGACGCATACTTCAATTGGTTAGAAATTCATCGTATGACGGCTATGACCTCTGAGGCGGTGATCAAGATTCTAAACAGACTCTTTGCAACCCACAGATTGCCAGACGTCCTGATGTCCAATAACGGGCCACAGTTTATGACACTAATGTTCGAGCAGTACCTCGCTGACCGCGGCATCCGCCATGCGCTCACCTCGCCTGCGCACCCTGCGACCAATAGCCGAGCTGAACGCATGGTCCAATTTGTTAAAAAGACCTTGCAAAAAGTGGACTATGACAATATAGATGACAAGGTCAACCAAATTCTCTTTTTGCAACACATAACTCCACATAGCGTCACCGGCAGAACTCCCGCCGAACTACTGATGGGGCAAAGACTCCGCTCCCACCTCGACCGGTTGCACCCGGCTTACGAACCGGAAAAGCCAATAGGATCCAGCGGCCGCTGTCACACCTTCCAGGTAGGAGACCTCGTTTACGCATGAAACTTATTGGGCGACCTGTTATGGATAGAGGCGACAATAGTACGAGTGACCGGCCCCAAATCCTATGTAATGAAATGCTGTGACAATAAACTGTGGAAACGGCATATCAACCAATTACGGTCACGACTCACAACGGCCAGTCAACAACTCCCCCATGACCGAACAGAGGGGGGGGAGGTACGGAAGAAGATGAAGTTCCAGGGAACCTGCTCAAAGGGAGCGACGAACTAAGTGATACTCAGGAAATGGAGCAGGAAGGAGAAACGTTTGCACCGCAAGAAATTGCAGCTGAGCAAGAAGCAGAACCACTGCCTGTTGTAATTATGTATCATTCATGTGTTTGCAACTATGTATCATTGCAACTATGTATCATGCATGTGTTTGCAACATTGTATCATTCACGTGTAATCATTAACTTCTGTCTCTTCAGTGACCTTTGCAAGGCACTTACAAGGGACAAGGAGCTAGACAGTTGTTAATAAGCTTATCCACATTGTTAATAATCTGTCCGGTATGCAGCTTTGTAAACATGCACATCCTGATGAGATTACCATGTTTGACTTGAGCTTTGATTAAATCATTTTCTTGTAAAAAAGCACAATAAAAGAGCGTGTGCCAAGACATTCGGGGCGCGCTCATCAAGAGGAAACTTCGCTTCCTGTCATTTCTCTTCCCTTCGCTCCCTTTCATGAGCCGCCCATCAGATGCGGGATGGCAGATACCGCATTCTGGTGACCCCGACGTGATTCCCTAAGGGGGATACGTAGCGACGCGCCCATATCTTATCAACTCGATGGGAGCTGTGCATCACCAGGCCTGAAGCGAATTGCACATCATCGGATCTGAAACACGGTCTCGACTTTCGTAAGTATGGGTGGAAACTTTTCTCAACAACAGACGCAGCATCTGAAGGAATTGAGGGAGTTAGTCGCTTCTTCTTCTAAATATTCTGCTAATTTAAAGGGCTCTCCTGTAAAAAAGAAACCTATTGCTACATTATTGGCTTATGTGTGGCAACATTGTCCCAATTATTCAGAGGAAGGGTCCTTAAAAATTTCCACTTGGCAAAAAATTGGTGAACATCTCCATAGTCCTCCTCGTGCACCTATTGGCATTTTGGTCACTTGGAGGAAAATTATGGAGGCTTTAAAAGTCCATTATAAAATAGAAGCAGGGAGTGTGTTTGAATCTCCCCCGCCAAGTTATGATAACTTTTCAATTTGCTCTAACTCAGGCAGAAGCTGCTGCCATTATTCAACAATGCCCCACATGTAGTAAGCAAGGACATTCCATTCCCATAGGAGTAAATCCTAGAGGATTAAAAACTTGTGAAATTTGGCAAATGGATATAACTCAGTATCCACCTTTTGCCCCTTGGAAATATTTGCACGTTTCCATAGATACATATTCAGGGTTTATTCTGGCTACTCCTCAAAGGGGAGAAACTATAAAACATGTCATCAATCATTCAATTCGTACCTTTGCCTCGCTGGGACGTCCAAAAGAAATCAAAACTGACAATGGACCTGCCTATACAAGTTCTGCTTTCCAGGACTTCTGTAACAGATGGGATGTAACCCACAAGTTTGGGATTCCCTACAACAGCCAGGGGCAGGCTATTGTGGAACGAGCGAACTTATCTCTGAAACGTGCTCTTGATCGATATTCGTTGCGGGAAAAAACCCCGAACCTCCCAGCATTGCAAAATTCTCTTAACATTTGTCTTTACACTTTAAACTTTCTTAATCTGACTGGCATTCCTCCCACTTCTGCTGCTTACGTCATTTTTCCTCCCCCTCACCCCCACCTAACAGACCTCTGGTATATTATCGCAGATTGCCAGATCCCGCCTGGCAGGGTCCCGCTGAGCTTCTCACTTGGGGACGAGGTTACGCTGCGATCTTACTGCCAGACAAAACCACTTGCTGGATCCCTGGTAGGGCGGTTAGACCCTATCATGGGAATTCCTCTGCTACATCTGTATCTTAAAACTCTTCCTGATATTCTTACCTATATCTTCTTTGCGATTTCTACCTTACTTCAACAAAACCTATGCTTCCTGTCAAAAGACTATTCGTGTTAAAACCATTTCATTAACAGAAGGCTATTATACTTGTTCCATGTGGGTACGTCATGAAAATGCTACCCGTAGTTTTCACTCTGTCACTTCTGCTTTGTTTAAAGAACACTCTACCACTCGCTCTTTTGTTCCTTCTTTACTCTTCCTATGGAAAGGAACCTTAAAATCTTTTCCTCTATTCAATCTAAAATTTAGGGGGACCTAGATGTCCTTCTATTGTATTATGGGTTTCCCCACCCCAACTAACATCCTTGATGAATTACCAAATTAATCTTTATTGTCATTTTTGTAATTATTATTCTTTTTCTACTAATTGAATTCCCTCCTCATCTCGTAAATGTTCTACAACTAACTTGTCCATAGCCCTCTCTCCTGCTTGTGATGTTTTTATATACCCGAACTCTGATCCTGTCAACAAACGACGCTTCAAAAGAACTGTCCATGACGATCCGCAGAAGCCTCATAGAAGATATAATATTGCTTGGACTATAACTGACTTTCAAGGCGTTCGTTTAAGTTCTACAACCAATTCTTCTCGCATAGAAGACTTCTACCCACCACTTCAATTCGATTTGGCAGACGCACCCACACAACCAGGGGATATCCTGCAATCTACACCACTTCAGGAGGAACTTTAACATCACGCCTGAAAGGAATGTATTTTATCCCTGGCAATAATTTTGTTTGGATTTGTTCCACCGGTCTCATGGCATGTGCCCACGGGGATGAAATTGTTAAATCCAAATCATTTTGCATTCAAGTATGGCTTGTGTGTATAACTCTGATGATTTTATATCCCTACAGATACCCATGGAATACCCCTTTTTTGCAAAATCGTAAAGATTTAGATCTGTTATTTTTTAAAACAAGGGGGATTGTGTGCTATGCTTAAAGAAGAATGTTGTCTTTATGCTGATGGCGGGGGGGGTTCGTTTTCTAATTCGCCATGGCTTACAACCTTTTTAACTGCATTGGCAGGATCATTAATAATCACTATATTGATATGTATTATAGGACCTTGTTGTTTTAATAGAATATTGCAATTTTTTAAAAAAATTAATTATCCTCCATAACTGCTGATGTTAATGTGCTTTTGCAAGCTCATGTTATATCCTCAACACCGGATGAAAAAATGTCATTGCTGAGTTACCGCTCCTTGGACAACCCTGACGCTGACGGGTCACACTCCTGCCTAGGTGACGGGGACGGCGAACATTCTATAAAAATGGTTCCTGTCTTCTCGGACGAGGAAGAAGACTCGTCATAAATAATAAAAACAGAGGAGATGTTGTAACTATGTATCATTCATGTGTTTGGAACTATGTATCATTGCAACTATGTATCATTCATGTGTTTGCAACATTGTATCATTCACGTGTAATCATTAACTTCTGTCTCTTCAGTGACTTTTGCAAGGCACGTACAAGGGACAAGGAGCTAGACAGTTGTTAATAAGCTTATCCACATTGTAAATAATCTGTCTGGTATGCAGCTTTGTAAACATGCACATCCTGATGAGATTACCATGTTTGACTTGAGCTTTGATTAAATCATTTTCTTGTAAAAAAGCACAATAAAAGAGCGTGTGCCAAGACATTCGGGGGGGCGCTCATCAAGCGGAAACTTCGCTTCCTGTCATTTCTCTTCCCTTCGCTCCCTTTCATGAGCCGCCCATCAGATGCGGGATGGCAGATACCGCAATTGCCAAACAACAATCTACCTCAACAGGATTGCAACCAACCAATCCAACGAAAATCCGAAAGAGTTAAAAGACAACCGTCCTATCTAAGGGACTATATAACTACACCGTAATTAAGAAGCCAGGGGAAAGGGGTGTTGTGTATGTACCATAGTTAATAAAGTATGAGCTTGAGGTAAAGTGCAGGGTTCTGGTCCTGCACTTCTGATTGGCTGTTAGGCAGCCAGATCGGATTGGTTAGTTCTGAGGAATCTGATTGGCCCTTAACAGAGAATTCTTATTGGTTAAAAGAGCTAGCGTTCATAGCTCATTATTGGACAATTCTCACAGGGGTTGCCTATATAAGGCAGAGTTCACTATTGTTGTTTTGGGAAGTCACTATGCAAATAAAGAGCTGAAAGTTCACAGTTCAGAGGCTGTCTCCATTTATTCCGACCCATGTTCAGTACTTAACAGTGACTACCTCCTGCTTCCTAATGATAGAACTCACTCTGCTTTTCTGACAGTCTTTCTATTTGTGAAAATATTCAGAAGTTGCTTTGGGTCTAAAACAGGCATCCAATTATTATATTATTATATTGACTTCTTTTAGTTCAGGAAAAAAAAGAGCTGTAGGGCCACTTGTTAAGTTTGGCACATTTAGTCACAGAACCTGCACTTCTTTAGTCTGTGCCAGTCAGGCTGTAACTAGAATACTGTGTCCAGTTCTGAACATTGCATTTTAAAAGGATCCTGACAAAATGGAGTGTGAACAGGGAAGAGAAGTTAAGATATAAAGGCCTTGGAAGGAAGAGCATGTGAGGAAGAGTTTGGGGGTGAGTGGGAAGTAGGGCTGACATGATAGCAGTGTCCTAATATTTCAGAGGCTGCCGCAAAGAGTCAAGCTATTCTCCAGAGCATCTGAGGGCAGGACAAGAAGCTATGGGTGGAAACTAATTGAGGAGAGAAGCAACCTAGAACGAAGGAAAGTTTTCCTGACAGAACAATTAACCAGTGGAACAACTTGCCTCCAGAAGTTATAAATGCTCCAACACTGGAAGTTTTAAAGAAAAGATTAGATAGCCATTTGTCTGAAGTGGTGTAGGGTTTCCTGCCTAAGCAGGGGGTTGGAGTAGAAGACCTCCAAGGTCCCTTCCAACTCTGCTATTCTATTCTATTCCATTCCACTCCATTCTAAAATTGTCTTCAAGTATCTGAAAAGCACCTAATGAAAAATTTGGAGCAGAATAATTCGGAGTTATTCCAGAGCACAGAACAAAAATCAATGGGTTTAAATTAGGAGGAAGTAGATTTTACTTGGACATCAGGAAACAATAAGTAAGATCTGTTCGGCAGTAGGATACAATGC
The DNA here is from genome assembly GCA_033807585.1 of Hydrophis major. Taxonomy (NCBI): domain Eukaryota; kingdom Metazoa; phylum Chordata; class Lepidosauria; order Squamata; family Elapidae; genus Hydrophis; species Hydrophis major. Next base: position 217,364,754 of record CM066329.1, read on the forward strand.
CTTGGGAGGTGTCCATTGATTTAGTTATTTGTTTGAATCCTGTCTTTCTTATTTTTACAAATAACTCAAGATGGTGAACATATCTGTTAAGTTCTGCGCATGGGTGCAAGGAGCGGAGACGAGGCAGTGAACAGTGAACTTCAACTCTTTATTAAGCATACTGAACAGAGCAATCATCTAGGGCAGCAGCAGCCCTTTTATAGGGTTGGCTGCTGTCCTATTATCCAATGAAAAACATGGAAGTGTTAAACCCTTGAACCAATGAGAGTTGGCCCGTTAACAGCCAATCAGATTTCCCAGAAAGGACCAATCCGATGTCGCTATTATCGGCCAATCAGAAGTGTAGGATTAGAACCCTGCTTTTTACTTAAGATTGTTAAAACTTTATTAAACGCCTTTATTAGTTCATAACACCCCTCCCCCCTAGGTTCCGTTTGAGGGGTGAGGTAACATAATCGCGTAGATATGTAGGTCGTTTCAATTGCCTATTAGATTTGCGCTGTCCCACCAGTTCCTGTCTGTAGTCCGGTTCCGGTGGAACGTTTTTTGATTTTTTCTGGTGCAGGCGGTTCCGCATCCCCACAGGATGACTTGGCACCGCTAATTCTGTCATCATTGTCCTCCGGTTCCTGCGGGCTCACCTCCATTGAGGTATTTCTCTGTGGCGAGGCACACCCCCTTCCTGATTCTTCTTCATGGAATGTGCCTGGCTGCTGACTTTCTTCGATTTCATCATCCAGCATCTCGAATTCGGTTCCCTCGACATCCCCTCCCCCCTCAGTTTGAGGGTCACAGGAGTCGTTGGAACTGGGTTGCAACCTAGAGCGAAGCTGATCTATATGGCGTTTCCATATTTTCCCATCCATTGTTTCTACACGGTACGATCTGGGCCTGGTGGCTTGGGTTACGGTTGCTTTGACCCACAACAGTTCGCCGGAAAGATTTTTAGCGAAGACTAAGTCGCCTACCTTGAATTCGCAGCACTTTCCGCTAGATCCACAAGGTTTCTCTGGCACGTAGGCCAGGTGGAGACGGTCAAGGTGGGAGCGAAGCCTGTGTCCCATCAACAGTTCAGCTGGCATTTTGTTGGTTACGCTGTGCAGGGTGATGTGTTGGAGTAGGAGTATTCTGTTCAGTTTGTCATCAATGTCCCCATGGTCCATCTTGTGGAGAGTTTTTTTAAGAAATTGGACCATGCGCTCGGTCCTTCCATTGGCTGCAGGGTGCGCCGGCGAGGTTAGCGCATGGCGGATGCCCCGGTCCGCTAAGTATTGTTCAAACACCAGGGCAGTGAACTGGCGTCCGTTATCGGAGACTAAAACATTTGGCAGTCCATGTGTTGCGAATAGTTTATTTAATTTGCAGATGACTGATTCCATTGTAGTAGTCTTCATCTTGTGGATTTCGAGCCAGTTGGAAAAGGCATCCACTGTTAGGAGGAATGTATGTCCCTTAGTAGGTCCCGCAAAGTCAATGTGGATGCGGGACCACGGCCCCCAGGGAGTTTCCCACTCTACTGGAATCGCTCTAGGTGGGGCACTGCTGACTTCTTGGCATTTTAGACAAGTTTTCACCCAGGCTTCGATCTGCTTATCGATGCCCAGCCACCACGCGTAGCTTCGTGCGAGCGCTTTCATACACACGATGCCGGGGTGACCGTCATGCAATGCTTTCAAAACAGTTCGTTGTAACCGCTCTGGGACGACGACTCTGTCTCCCCATAGGATGCAGCCCTTCTGCGAGAAAAGCTCTGTTTGCCGGTTTCTGAAAGGGGCGAAGTCGTCAGGGGTTTGGTCTGCTGGCCATCCTCGTTCGACCCAGCTGACAACTCACGCCAGGACAGGATCTCATTTCGTTTCGATAGCGATGTCTCTGGCTGTTAGCAGCGGTGAATGTAGGGTTTCAATCTGGAGTGTCTTGAGGGTTGGAGCTGGATCATCGACGGTTTCCAGAAGTGAGGTACAGCTCAATGCGTCAGCGTGGGGAATGGCTTTCCCTGGGCGATGTTGCAATTTATAATTGTACGCAGCTAAGAACTCCGACCAATGAGTCATTCTGGGTGACAATATATAAGGGGTTGGTTTGTCTCCCGCAATAATCCCCAGCAAGGGCTTGTGATCAGTAATTATCGTGAAGGCTCGTCCATACACATATTCACGAACCCGTTTCACAGCAAATACAACAGCAAGAGCCTCTTTGTCAATTTGGCTATAGTTGCGTTCAGCCCTCGATAACGTCCTTGAAAAATAAGCAATAGGGGCCTCACTACCGTTTGGTAACACATGGCTTAAAATGGTTCCTACTCCAAATGGTGACGCATCACATGTAATGGTTAAAGGCAAAGTCTCGTTATACTGCATTAAAACAGCATCGGAGGTTAGTAAGTTTTTCACTTGTTGGAATGCGTGCTCCTCTCGGTGTCCCCAGACCCAGGTGGCTTTTTTGTCGAGCAGTCTATGTAGGGGCTCAGCTACGGTCGCCTTCTGGGGCAAGAAGATGTAAAAGTTAATGAGCCCCAGGAAAGCTTGGAGGTCTGTTCTATTCTTAGGCCTTGGTGCGTTTTTGATCGCTCTTAGTTTGCCCTCAGTGGGGTGAATTCCTTGCTTATCGAGGAGGTACCCCAGGAACTCTACTTTCTCTGTACACGGTTGACATTTATTTTTTTTAACCTTTAGGCCGGAGTCTTTAAATTTTTGGAGGACCATTCTAAGATGCTTCTCTAGTACTTCTCTATTAGGGGCCACAATTAAAACATCATCAAAATGTGGTACGACTCCCTTGATCCTTTGTAAAAGTCTCTCCATCAGACTTTGGAAAATCCCTGGGGCCACGCTCACTCCAAATTGGAGTCGGTTGCATTTAAAAGTGCCTCGGTGCGTAACGATAGTCTGTGCTTCCGTGGTTTTTTTTATCTACAGGTAGTTGTTGGTATGCTTGCCCTAAATCCAATTTAGCGAAGATTTTTCCGCCCCCCAGGGAATGGAGAAGGTGTTGAACCACCGGCACCGGTAAGTGTTCTGTTGTAGGGCGTGATTGAGAGTGGCCCGGTAGTCCCCGCAAATTCTTAACGATCCATCCGGTTTGATGGGTGTTACGATTGGGGTTTCCCAACGGGCGTGGTCAGTTGGTTCTAAAACACCCTGGGCTATTAATTTATCACGCTGCTCGTCGATCTTTGGTTTTAGAACAAAAGGCACCCAACGAGGCTTAAGGCGGATGGGGGCTACTTCAGGGTTAAGGTTAAATGATATCGGGGTCCCCTTGTACTCACCTAGTTTGTCTGCAAAGACATCCTGGAATTCCTGGATGAGGGCCTCCTCCCAGTCATCACTGCTGGTTTGGTGAATGCCGGCTACCTCGATCCCGAGTGGGGCAAACCATTGAAGGCCTAGTAAACTAGGCCGGTCACGATCGATGATGGTCAGCGGTAGCAACGCAGTATGATTTATTTTTTTGTTGGTAAAAGTTTTATTGATTTTAACGACAGACAAAAAACATATAAGACATAAAACATAAGAAAAAAAAATTATATCATTCTTCATAAATTTACAGTGTATCGGTTGGTTTACCACTCCCTTTTGTGCATCCATTTCATAGTCATCAAAATAATTATATTACATAATAACTCACATTATCCATCATCAATAAAATATCCCAATATCATTATTGAAAAATCATTTAACTATAATTTTACTAATTCATACTTAAGCAAGATAACCATAATTAAATTAAATTATTTTATAACAAATCATAGAATCATACCAAATCTATCTTAATAAAATATTCTTAAAAATTATCAAAACCAAGAAAAATTATATATTCATTGTTTCCTAAATTTCTAAATATTCTATTATTATATTGTATTATCTAACCATTGATAAGAAAGATCCCAAACTTCATAAAATTGTTTATCTTCTTGTTCTCTAATTTCAAATGTCAATCTACTCATTTCAGCACATTCCAATATTTTCTTAATAATTTCTTCCTCTAATGATATCTTCTCACTCTTCCAATGTTTAGCAAATACAATCCTAGCTGCTGTTAATACATTTACAATCAAATACTTTAAATTTTTATTATATATATCAGGTACGATTCCCAATAAAAAAAATCTCTGGTTTCAAATCTATGTGTTTCTTTGTCATTTTTTCCAGCCATATGCGAATTCTAGTCCAGTATTTCCTGGCCTCCTCACAAGTCCACCACATATGGTAATATGAGCCAGGTATCTGATGACATTTCCAGCACTTTTCAGATTTATCCTTGAACATTCTTGCTATTCTTGTCGAGGGAAAGTGCCACCTGTAAAACATCTTTTACAAATTTTCTTTATATGCTGTTGGCATTGTCATTTTATAATTTTGTGACCACAATTTTTGCCATTTCTCTAAATCAATCCCATATCCAAAATTCTTCCCCCAAGCAATCATTGTTTCTTTAACTTGTTCTTCCTCTAATTTTATTTCCAACAAATAACTATATAGTTTTTTAATCACTTTTTCATCAGTACCTGTCAAAATCCTGTCTAAATCAGTCAATTTATCATAAAATCCTTCTATTTTAGAATCTTTAAGATACCTTGCATGTATTTGCGCATATGAAAACCAATTCATCTTTATACCTTGTTCTTCTAAATTTTGCATCGTTTTAAAGTTCACCCTTTTCATCCAATATTTCCCCATATCTGTTTGTTCCTTCTTATAAGTTATAGGATACGAAAAAGCTTCAATAGTTGATAACCAAACTGGAATTTTCAAATAATAATGTTTCTTAATTTTCTCCCAATTCAATCATAACGATTCCCATATATAATGCCTTCTAAAATAACCCTGTGATTTAGTTCCCTTATACCATAAAAAAGCATGCCAACCCAGTAATAAATCATGACCTTCTAATGTCAACAATCTAGTCTTTCTTAACGTTATCCATTCTTTAACCCATATTAAGTTTGCAGCTTGATAATACAACTCCCAATTAGGAAGGCCAAATCCTCCTCTAATTCTAGCATCCTGTAAAAGTTTTAATTTTATTCTCGCTTTCTTGCCTTGCCATATATACTTCAACACAATTTTATTTAATTCTTCGAAGTAATCTTACTTAACCTAACTGGTATTGTTTGGAACAAATATAAAATTCTGGGCAAAATATTCATCTTGATTGTTGAAATTCTACCTATCAATGACAATTGTAGGTTTTCCCATTTTTTCAGGTCGGATGCTATCTGCTGTTTAAGCTTAATATAGTTATTCTCTTTCAGTGTAGTACATCTTGACGTCAAATATATCCCCAAATATTTAACTTGTCCGGCGGCGCCATACCACCCGCTTCATTTGACCTGGCACAAGAAGACTGGGACTTGTACATGGACCAGTTCCAGATGTTTCTGGAGACCAACAACTTGAAAGACGCAACTACGGGGAAAAAGTGAGCAGTGTTCCTGACCCATTGCGGGCCTGCCGTCTTTAAGATGGCCAAGGCACTAGCAAAACCGGCTGAGGTGAAATCCATGGACTGGGACGTCCTTGCGCCCCTTCTATGGGCCCACTATGCACCCACTGTATCAACACTTGTCCGAAGACATGAGTTTTATCAGAGGGACCAACGGAAAGGAGAAAGCGTCGCAGATTTCATCGCGGACCTCCGGAACCTGGGAGGCCTCTGTGGGTTTGCAGACCTCGAAGAAGCTCTGAGAGACCGAATAGTTCTGGGATTAGATGACCACTTGGCGCAGAGCAAGATCATGGCCAAAGGGGACATCGATCTTGCCGATGTCATCAAAGATGCTACTACAGCAGAAGCAACCAGGAAGTCGGCCGCCCGAATGCGCTGCACCAACACACTGCTCCGTCAACTCGCCAATTGTACCTCACCTCGCCTAGAGAGGCACACAACAGCGACCCACCACGAGGACCTCGAAGCTCCATCAGAAAGTGATGAGGAGGAGGTCAACTGGCTCCGGTCCGAACGCGACCAACGCAACCCGCGGAATCGAAGACGACCGCACCAATGCGCGGGTTGTGGGGCAAACCACCCATGATCAGATTGCAAATTCCTCAACGCGCTCTGCCATTTCTGTGGGAAAAGAGGCCACATCGGGAAGGTCTGTAGAAGCAAGCGAGGATCCAGCCCACTTCAGAGAGAAAACAACTGCCGCCAGACCACAGGGAATCGTCCTGTGAGTCAGGAACACTTGAACCACCAATGGAACAACCACTCCTACAGAAATAAAACACTTGCCACTTCAATGAGACGGGAAGAGGCACACCAAACCATTACCATCTGATGTTTCCGCATCCCACCTTCGTCGCCAGTGTTAAGTTCTGCGCATGGGTGCAAGGAGCGGAGACGAGGCAGTGAACAGTGAACTTCAACTCTTTATTAAGCATACTGAGCAGAGCAATCACCTAGGGCAGCAGCAGCCCTTTTATAGAGTTGGCTGCTGTCCTATTAGCCAATGAAAAACATGGAAGTGTTAAACCCTTGAACCAATGAGAGTTGGCCCGTTAACAGCCAATCAGATTTCCCAGAAAGGACCAATCCGATGTCGCTATTATCAGCCAATCAAAAGTGCAGGATTAGAACCCTGCTTTTTACTTAAGGTTGTTAAAACTTTATTAAACACCTTTATTAGTTCATAACAATATCCAACACATCTCCTCCTCCTATTGTCCCCACAAGAAATGAATTGGGCTGAGAGAGAGTGGCATGTTGGACTCCCAATTGCTGGAAGTACTTAAACAGAAGTTGAATGCCAAGGATGCTAGTGGATTTCTTCATTGGGTGCAGGGGTGGTATTCAGCAGGTTCTGACCAGTTCTGGGGAAACGGTAGCAGAAATTTTGAGTAGTTTGGAGAACCAGAAACTACCACCTCTGACTGGAGATTTTACAGTATCCTTCCCCTGTCACGCCCACCAAGCCACACCCACAGAGCCGGTAGTTAAAAAATTTGAATGCCACCACTGATTTGGGTGGGTAGGTTACACTAAATGGTCTCTAATGTTACTTCCAATTTTCTCATTCTACGAGTCTGTATTCTTTATGCTAATCTCTCCAAAAAACTTCTTAAGAAGGCTGCATTTTCACAATTTGCCAGCCAGTTGCAGCTAGAGACTCTTCTGCTGTTGTAAAAACAGCTCAGCCAACAATGTGAACAATAGGTTGCTTAGTATCACCATTATTACAAAATTGCGTGGTGTTCAGATTTTCAGCCTACACCAAGGGCAGTCGGCAAATTCTATGGAAATTGATGAGGTCATTCAAAAATAGCACATAAACTGGCTTTTTATTACCAACCACACCGGGGAGTAATTGCATTTGCACAACATGCTTACTCATAGTTTACTTATGCTTACTCATAGCTAATTCAATCATGGCTTAATCGATTTTCCCAACTTCTTATGCTTGCATCGAACACTGAATCATAACCTACTTTCATGGGCAAGCTAGCACAAGCTAATCCTGTAATTTGCTAACAGAGACAAGTGACACAAACTAACTAAAAGAAAATTGGCTGCTTTGTGGCTTAATCTGTCACATAAATATAATCTCCATTTTTCTTTTTAGTATATGGTTTATCATACTTATCTTATATTGAGATAATTGGGTCTATCTTGCTATTAGGTTTATATTGGCTTACAACAATTTTCAAGCTGATCTTGGCCATTGCTACTTTCCTAGTTGGACTAGCCCAGAACTACACAGTAACTGAGTCCCTGCAGGATTCCATTGATGGTCCTACTATATCAGGACAAGAAAATCTGAGGATGGTGATAACCCTGACCAGTTAACTCTCAAGTGGGTGACCCCCTTAAGAAGTTCATAGCGTTGGAGGAGCCAAATTCTCAGGCCAGTTCCTCCCCCCCCCCCCCCCCCCGCCTTCAGACTCAGTAGTATTTCCAAACTATGAAGCATCCTACATTTGGGAAAATGCAGACAGAGTCCAAGGAAGGTGGGAAGAATCTTTAGTTGTATTGCTATAGTAAATCCCAACATTTCCCAACATTTCATTGTATTTTTTAATTGTTCATTTTGATCTTTTTAGGGAGGTGTGTATGTTAAGATTACAATAAAATAAAATATTTAGGAACTCCTACATTAACATCATTTCCAAATATTGCAAGCAACACCCTGAAAAGACAATGGAAGCCTACCCAGTAACCTTCTACAGGTAGTCCTTGACTTACAACCATTCATTCAGCAACTGTTCAAAGTTACAACAGCACTCAGAAAAGTGACTTATGTTTCAGTACCAGTAATGAATTTGCAGATTTCTCCCAAATATCCTCTTTTTAAGGTGAGGTTTCTTTTGAAGTAATTTTGACATCTGGTACCTCGACAGACAAGCCATATTATTTATATGAATTTTAATATGTATGAATATGGAAGTAGCTTGGTTTTCATTTTCAGTTTAGCACATAAGACCAATATTTTATAGTACTCCCAAGTACCACCCAAGTACCAAATAAATCCAATCCTTCCTGCTTTTCAAACTGAGTCAAAGTCAACAAGTGTTGCTATCTAACTAGGTTTCTTTGAGACAGAGGTCTAATTTGCAGATAAACATATTTGCTTAGAAAAAAAATAACTGAAAGTGTTTTTAGAAGCGTGGTTTTGGTGTGGGACACCCAGCTGATATTAAACAAAAATCCTTTTGTGAATCTACTAAAAATCAATCAGGAATCTGTTAGTAGGGCCTGACCCTTCTCTCTGCCCAACTTTATTTTAGGACAAGATCTCTAAAATAACCAATTTTAACCCTCAACGGTCAAGGGAACTATCTATTATTGATGATTTTGTGATTGTTGTGGTTGTTATTCATAGTACCAATAATTAAGGTAGCACTTATTAAATTATTTTCATATAATAAATGTTTGGGGATGATGAACAATCTGAAATTTCATGAAAGGGTTGATAAACTGCCCAGGAAATAAGAGATTCTTTAAGATACTATATAGGCAGAATATAAAAATGCCTCTTGCAATAATAAGAGGTTTCTTTTCTAATCAATTCAGCAAATCTGACATCAATTGGAATATCATAAGAAAAGCATGATCTATTTCACATAAAATCATATAAAAACGGTTTATAATCCAGCCATGGAACAGAGATTTGGCACAAGCAAGGGGGATGTTACATCTTTGTAATTTTTTGTTGTGACTGATAGACTCCTCAAACAATCATGCCCTAATTCATGTTTCCAAACAACCATTTTAAGTGGAAGTTATGTTTATTTTTTGCTTCTTTTTACTTCAGTAGGAACATTCTTCACAGTAGTAAGCAGAAGGAAGTTGTAAATTCATTTGTAGCACAAACAGAGAATGGGAGGAAACAGAAAGGAAGGTATGTCTCTATTGTTACCCATGTCATTTGATGAAAAATCTATGCTTTCTAAAGGATCCAAAACAGTCTCCTCTAATCTAGAATACAACACGCAGAATCCCAGGACTGCATGCCAAATGACTTATCTGAGAGATGTAGTCCTAGCACTGATGATGTTACCTAGTTTGGTAATGAAATGCCTGCAAGAAAACCACCAGGCTCAAAGAGCACCAAGGACCCTACAGTTCAACCCTGAGCTACAAATATTATCTTCTATCAGATGTCGTCCTATCCGATCTTCAAAGCGCAAGACTGGGAAAAGCTAATTAATCTCTTAGTTCCATTCTCTGGTTCGGAGAATGCAGTGAAGAGACCTGAGTTTAAATACAGATAGTCCTCAACTTACAACCATTCGCTTATAGCAACCATTCGAAGTTACAAGGGCACAGAAAAAAGTGGTCCTGGCACTTGAGACTCTTGTAGCTTCCCCATGATTATGTGATCAAAATTTGAGCACTTGGCAACCAGCAGGTTTTTACAATTGTTGCATCATCCTGGGATCAAATGATCTCCATTTGCAACTTTCCCAGCCTGCTCTGTCAAGCCAAAGTCAATTGGAGAAGCTAGATTTGCTTAATAACCTTGTTTGATGTTACTATCTTATTCTGGAAGTCAAAGCCTCTTTTTTTCCCCTCCCTCTTCTTTTCTATACTTTTCTATACTTCCCTTCCCCCCCTACTTTTCCTATTATTTGCTTTTGTATTTTTGTGTTTTGTATTATAAACTAAAACAAAACTGAATGGAAAAATAATCTTGTGATTCATTTAACGATGGTGGTGATTTGCTTAACAGCCACAGCAAAAAAGATCTGAAATTGGATGCAATTAACAATTGCTAACAATCACCTTGTTTAGTGTTTAGCCCCAAGGACCTGTATACTGCATGAGTCAAAAAGAGGGCTGTGAATACAGACCCTCACATCCTGGACATGAACTGTTTCAATTCCTACTCTCAAAATGACACTATAGAGCACTGCACATCAGAACAACTAGAACAAGGACAGTTTTTTCCCAAATGCCATCACTCTGATAAACAAATAATTCCCTCAACACTGTCAAACTATTTACAAAGTCTGCACTACTATTACTATTAATCTTCTCATCACTCCTTATCACCCATCCCCTCCCACTTGTGACTGCATGACTGTAATTTTGTCACTTGCATGCTTATGATTTATACTGACTGTTTCCTAGTATGATTTGATTGATTATTGTACCCTGTGACTATCATTAAGTGTTTTGCCTTATGATTCTTGACAAATGTATCTTTTCTCTTTATGTACACTGAGAGCATTTGCATCAAAACAAATTCCTTGTGTGTCCAATCCCACTTGGCCAATAAAGAATTCCATTCCATTCCATTCCATTCTATTCTATTCTATTCTATTCTAATGTAAGCCTGTGGTTCTCAGCTATCCTTGAATGTCAGTTCCAGCAGCTCCATTCAACAGAGCTAATGGTGAATACTGGGAATTATAGTTTGTCACAATTGGGTGGATGACACTAATGGGTTCTGTCTCCTAGAAGTAAGTAGCAAGTCTCTACTAATTTATATCTCTTACTTCTAGCATTAACAGACCATTTCTCCAGAAGCTCCCTGCCTAACATTGAACAAATCATGTTTCCATAACTGACTTCCTCATATCTAAAGCTTCACATTTTAAAGAGACCAAAATAGGAGGGAAATTCCTATTGAAATATGTCTTCTACAGAACAATTTGGTAACTCTTGTGTCCTTCAAAGAAGCATGCTATATTCTCTGGAATATTATCTATTCTAGGCTACTGTACTTAAAGACTATTGTAAAATCTGTGTATGTTTTATATTACCTGATTGATTCTCCTTACTGTCTTTTCCCTCCATTTAATAAACTTCTTGATTTAAAAGGTTTCTGACAACCCAAGGATTTTACTGTTACATGTTAAACATTCTTCTATGCTGCAAGCTTCAACAAAAATAGTGGCAATTGATCAAAACAAGCTGAACTAAATGACTGACTAGTAGTTAATGTTAAGTCCTGAGCATGGGAGCAAGGAACGGAGACGAGACATCGAATGGTGATTTCAACTCTTTATTATAAAATAAGAACAGAGCAAATACTTGGGCAGCAGCAGCTCTTTTATAGAGTTGGCTGCTGTCAAAACAACCAATGATTTGAGTTTACCGCTTTCACAAGCGTCCAAACAGAGGGGCCCGTTAACAGCCAATCAGACTGGCCAGAAATGACCAATCACGACTCGCTATTCGCGGGCCAATGAGAAGTGCAGGATTACAAGCCCGCTGTAAAGTAAAGCTGTTTTGGGTTGTACCGCTGCGTTGGCTTAGTTCATAATAGTTAACATCTCTCAAATTAAAAACCTGTAGACCTTCAAGTCTCCCTGCTCAGGAACTTAGGTTGAATCAGGGGGTAACATGAAAAAATAACAACAAACCGTTGCAAGTAGGCAGCTGGATGATTTTTCACAATCATTATCTATAAAGGCATATACATCAAAGTCACATTTTCTCTTCTGCTTTGACAAGATGGTCATGGACAAACATGCAAAAAATGTATTCCACTCAGATGCACAGTACTGAAGCAGCATCTTTATATGCATCTCTATATGAAGCCCAGGAACCTGCTGAAAATGAGATTATTTTTGACATGCAAGGAAACAAACATTGACACTTTAGGCTTTTTTTTAAAACCCAGCCCTTGCTTTCAGCTTTGAAACATTCAATGGTTCTACATGATCCCAACATTAGGAATAGACAGGGAGGTGGGGGTGGGGATAATATTTCTTTAGTTGAATTTTTGAACATCATGTTGAGCCTATTTTGCTAGCTTTCCTTTATGTCCCACCTCAAAACGGTAGAAAATGGGAGCCTGAGGGCACAGATAAACCTCCAAGTGGCCTCAACGACTCTGAGAAACAAGACTGACGACCACACGATTGCAAGGAATATAATTCCTTCCATCCTCCACCATGCAGTCAGAACTGAGGAAGCTTCTTGGATGAGAAGTGAAATGTCATCTAGCAGAACAAGAAAGTCCTGTTGCCTTTTGAAAAAGCACCTTTGGGACAACCATGATCTGGACGACTGAGAATCTCCATCGATGGATAGAAAACCAAATTTTGGCAATCTCTTGTAGGGGGAGGAGGCTATCCGGATTTGGGAGGGGGGGAAGAGGCTTGAGGGCACGTATTGCTTCTCCCTGCAGTATAATGTATGAGTGGGAAATGTATATAAATAAATAAATAAATAAAATTTATAAAATGCTTTAAGAAAATAGCTGTCCTGATATTATTCCACAGTTTTATGAAGGACCATGATTAATTACCATTGCTAAAATTATTTCCAAAACACACTGGGAATGTCATTTGAAATTGTGCATTTGAAATGCACGTTTTACCATGGGGAAAACGTGCAAACTATTTCTTTGGTTCCAACCATGGAACAAAAAGCAGAAGGGCGAGTCCATTGCACATCTTTCTCTTGTTTCCTGGAATATGAAATCTGGTACAAAGGAGGTGCTCATCACTCTGACTTCCTTTTTCCTTTGGCTATACCAGCAGAACATTGTCTCCAGCATCAGGCTACTGTACTTGCCAATTGAGAGGACAGAGAGAGAGAGAGACCCAAAGCATGATTGGTTATTTTTATTTTAGCCATTATGATTGGAAACTTTGGGCATATTCTGGATTCATCCAGCAATAACTGTTAAGCAACCCATGGGCATGTGAATCTGGCCAGGGACTGGGTTCTTCCTTAAAGCCTGTTGCAGCCAACTCTGGAGTGAGTTCAGGAGGAAGACTGGTCTGGGACCAAAATGTTTCCTCCAATGACTGAAATGTTAGATCTTGAGGATTCTCTGTAGATCATATTAAGCTTGCAAGCTGATGCCATCACCGTATCATACTAATACACTTATAAAGAGAGGTACCCTCTATACAATGTGAACTACATTCTGTATATAACCTGTATACTGTAACATTGTAAACATAACCTGTTTAAGGAAAACAGTAAAATGTTTTCCATAACTTTTCCTCAGATCAAGTAGCTTTCAGAAAAGGACTTCCATAAAACTAGAGTATGATTCTGAATTGAGGAAAGATCTGCTTATGAGTGTTAGATCTGGGGTGGATCGGTTCGAAGGAGACGCGAGACCATCTAGTGAGTTCAGCTCTTTATTTTAGGTGAGAATAGTCTGAAGAATGCGAGCCGCGGCAGCCCTTCATATAGGGCTGGCTCGTGGCTCGGCGGCCAATGGCAGCGCTTTGAATCTCCCGGTCGATTCCCAGTGCTCCAATCACCGCCGAGCCTTCGACCAATCAGATCGCTGTCCGTCCGGACCAATCAGTTAAGAGGGTTTGGAGTATGCTAATATCGTACACCCCTCCCCTCTTGGCTTCGTCTGTTGGTGCGTCGTGACGTAGTCACGCAGGTAAGCGGGGCGTCGTACCTGCCTACTTGACCTGCGTGGTTCAGTTCTGGTGTGGTCGTCGACTGGTTCGGATGCCTTCTCTGTCGCTCCGGTTCTTTGGGATGGAACCGCCTGGAACGTTGAGCTGGGCCTTTCTTGGTGGCTCCTTCCCGGTCTACCTGGGCTGGTTGAGCTGCCGTTTCTGTTGTTCCTGCCGGATCTTTCCGGACTGGTTGAACTGGTTTGGCTGCTCCTTCCAGGTGAAGATTCCGGCGTTTCGTGTTCCATGGGTCCTGCGTCTACAGGTGAGTAGCATCGGTTTATTTGTGGTTTATTTATGCTAGGTGGGGGGATGTTCTGTTTGTGTTCATTGGTTCCCTTTGGTTCTTTCTTTCTCGCTTGCCGATTCCCCCCCTCCCCTTCTAGCTTCTTGCTCTGGTGTTTGGTTGTTGGTGACAGCTATTCTTGATCTTAGCTGGTTGATGTGTCGTTTCCAACTTTTTCCGTCGCTTGTCTCTAATTGGTATGATAAGGGGCCTGTTATCTGGGTGATTGTTGCTGGTACCCAGAGTGGTTCTCCTGACAGGTTTTTCGTATATACCGTGTCCTCTATTTTAAATGTTCTGTGTTTGCTTGAGGAACCCGGGGGTTTGTCCGGGTTGTATGTTGGATGCATTCTATCTAGGGTTGACTGCAGTTTCCTACCCATCATAAGTTCTGCTGGGCTTCTCTTTATGGTTGCGCTAGGTGTGATATGTTGAATGAGGAGCATTTTATTAATTTTGTCCTGTATATTGGCTGCTTCTATTTTTTGGATGGCCATCTTTGTGTATTGGACCATGTGTTCTGCTCGTCCGTTCGCCGCTGGATTTGCTGGTGCGGTTAATGCATGGCGTATTCCTTGGCCTGCCAGAAATTGCTCGAATGCTAGGGCGGTAAATTGGGGCCCATTGTCCAATACTATTACATCTGGCAGGCCGTGCGTGGCAAACAGTTTGCTCAGTTTTTTTATTACCACCTCTGTTGTGGTGGATTTCATGGTGCTTACTGCCAGCCAGTTGGAGTAAGCATCCACTGTGATAAGGTACATGTGTCCCTTGGTTGGCCCCATGAAGTCTATGTGAATCCTAGACCACGGGCCTCTGCGTGTTTCCCATTCTTGGGTTGGGGCTGCGGGAGGGTTAGCTCTGGATTCTTGGCATTGCTTGCATTTGGCCATCCAGGTTTCGATCTGTTTGTCCATTCCTGGCCACCATGCATAGCTTCTGACCAGGCTTTTCATTTTGACCATCCCTGGGTGCTCCTTATGCAATATCCTCAATACCCTTTCCTGTAATGTTTCCGGAATTACCACTCAGTCCCCCCAAAGTATGCAGTCCTTCTCGGTAAAAAGTTCAGTTTGCCTGTTTCAGAAGGGTCTGAATAGTTCGTCCTTATCCCCTTCCGGCCACCCTTTTCCAACCCAGCTCAAGACTCGCGCCAGCTGCTTGTCTTTATTTGTTTCTCTGGCAATGTCTGGCACGGTCACGAGTGGGTTGGATATTGTCTCTATTTGGAGTACCTCTGTTGTGGGTGCTGGGTCGTCTTCCTGGTCAGGTAGGGGTAAGCGGCTCAGGGCGTCAGCGTGGACGATATCCTTGCCGGGTCAGTGTATCAGCTGGTAATTGTATGCTGCTAGGAATTCAGACCACCTTGTCATTCTTTGCGATAGAATGTTTGGTGTGGCCCTGTTTCCCGCCAGGATTCCTAGCAGCGGCTTGTGATCCGTGATGATTGTAAAAGTCCTACCGCAAAGGTATTCGTGGAATTTCTTGACGCCGGCGACAACTGCTAAGGCCTCTTTGTCGAGCTAGCTGTAGTTCCGTTCTGGCTTTGAAAGTGTTCTTGATGAGTAGGCGATGGGTGCTTCCCTCCCATCTGGTAGCTGGTGGCTGAGGATGGCGCCGATCCCAAATGGCGATGCATCGCACGTCACTGTTAATGGCAGGGTCTCGCTGTATTGGATTAGTACCGCGTTGGATGTTAGCAGGTTCTTTGTGTTGGTGAAGGCGCTCTCCTCCCGTGTTCCCCAGGTCCAGGTGGCTGTTTTATTTAACAGCCTATGCAGCGGTTCCGCCACGGTCGCCTTTTGAGGTAGGAAGACATTGTAAAAGTTTAACAGTCCCAAGAAAGCCTGTAATTCCATTTTGTTTTTGGGTCAAGGTGCTTCCCTTATGGCTCTCAGTTTCTTTTCTGTGGGGTAGATCCCTTGTTTGTCTAGGAGGTACCCTAGAAATTCGACCCTCTCGGCCCGTAGTTGGCACTTCCCTTTCTTGACTTTAAGTCCCGAGTCTCTGAATTTCTGCAGTACCTCCCTCAGCCTGGCTTCTAGTTGTTTTTCATTTTTCGCGGCCACCAAGACATCATCAAAGTAGGGCACAACCCCTTCTATGCCCTGGAGGACTCTTTCCATAAGGCTTTGGAAGACCCCAGGTGCCACGTTGACTCCAAATTGGAGCTGATTGCAGTGGAAAGCCCCTCGGTGCGTTACAATGGTTTGGGCTTCTGCTGTTGTGGCGTCGACCGGCATCTGCTGGTAGGCATGTGCCAGGTCAAGCTTTGCGAAAATTTGGCCTCCCCCCGGTGAGTGCAGGAGATGCTGGACTACTGGGACGGGGTATGCGCTTTGTTGGAGCGCATGGTTTAGGGTGGCCTTGTAGTCACCACAAATTCTCACAGACCCATCTGGCTTGATGGGGGTGACAATTGGGGTCTCCCACTGGGCATGATCGATCGGTTCCAGCACCCCTTGCGCAATGAGCTTATTGAGTTGCTCATCGATCTTGGGCTTGAGTGCAAACGGCACTCGCCTGGGCTTAAGGCGGATTGGCGCGATGCTCGGGTCTATGTTAAAGGAGATAGGGGACCCCCGGTCCCGGTTCTTGCCTAGGCTGTCATCGAAGACTTCCTGGAAGTCCCTCACGAGTGCCGCTTCCCAGTCCGCCTCTCCGATGTGGTGTATGCCGGTTACTTCGATGCCCAGGGGTGCGAACCACTGTAGTCCCAATAGGCTCGGTCGATCTCGGTCGACAATCGTCAGGGGTAGCACTTCTGTGTGGCCCTTGAAGGTGACCTTAAAGTGGCCTCTGCCAACTACAGGGATTCGGTTCCCCTGATAGTCTTTGAGAGTCAGTGTTTGGTCCTCCAGTTCGTGGCGGCGGATGGTGGGGACCAGGCGCTTGAGTATGTGCCAGGAGACCATTGAGAGGAAGGACCCGGAGTCCACCTCCATGTCGCATGGCTGATCTTCTATCCCCACCGCCACATATATCTTCCTGGCATCGCTGGTGGAGGAGTGGCCGATGACGACACTCTGGTGTGTTTCTTCCCTTTGTCTTGTCTCCTGGAGTCGCCGGTTCCGACCTTCTCAGCTCCAGCGGTTCTCCATCCGGCGATCGCGGTTTCTGATGGGGGTGCTTTCTCGCCGTCGAGGGCTGCCATCTCATCGTCGCGGGCTGTTGTGTTTTTTATTCCAGCATACTTTGGCGGTGTGTCCCCGTTTCTTGCAATGCCTGCAAATGGCGTCGAGGAAACAGCAGTCCGCTCGGGGGTGATCGCCGCTGCAGCCAGCACACTGGAACCTCGACTTATGAACTCGTGGTTCCCGTCGCTCCCACACTGATTGTAGGCAGTGGATCTCCTCCTCCTCGTCCTTGGTTTCCGAGAAGGAGTCGATTTCGCCGTGGTGTGTGGTTGTGTGGTCTGTCTCTGGTCGCCTCTTGGAGGTCGACGTTGTCTCTCTGGCCACTGGTCGTGGCATGATGCCCGATTGTCGCATCCAAGCCACTGACTTTTTGGCCGCTTCAGCTGCAGCGGCCTTGGTGAGGGCATCGGCGAGAGAGATGTCCCCCTTTGCCATGATGCGGCTCTGGAGGACGGGGTCTTGGAGTCCTAGGATAACGCGGTCTCGCAGGGCCTCGTCCAGGTCGGCAAACTCGCACAGACCGCCCAGGTCCCGTAGTGCCGCCATGAAGTCGCCCAGCCCCTCGCCCTTGTGTTGATCCTGCCTGTAGAAGTCATGCCGCTGGATAAGGATGAGCACGACGGGGGCATAGTGGCTTCGCAGCAGGGGCTCCAGGTCGTCCCACTCCATCGCCTTGACGTCCTCCAGTTTGGCCAAGGCTTTGGCCATCTTAAATACTGCGGGCCCGCAGTGTGTGAGGAACATGGCTCGTTTCTTGTGGCCGTTGGCGTCCTTGAGATTGCTGCTCTCGAGGAACATTTGGAACCTATTGGTATAGGATTCCCAGTCCTCAGTAGCAGGGTTGAAGGGTGTGGGTGGCGAGTTGATGCCGGCCATGCTGCCTGTTCAGCGTGTTGCTTCGCCACGTGCTGGGGTCTCCTTGTTCATGATCCCATCCTTGTCACCAGTGTTAGATCTGGGGTGGATCGGTTCAAAGGAGACACGAGACCATCTAGTGAATTCAGCTCTTTATTTTAGGTGAGAATAGTCTGAAGAATGCGAGCCATGGCAGCCCTTCATATAGGGCTGGCTCGCGGCTCGGCAGCCAATGGCAGCGCTTTGAATCTCCCGCGATCGGCACAGCCAATCGCTGTCGATTCCCAGTGCTCCAATCACCGCCGAGCCTTCAACCAATCAGGTCGCTGTCCATCTGGACCAATCAGTTAAGAGGGTTTGGAGTATGCTAATATCGTACAATGGGGACTACTACTAAGCCAGTAGAGGTGTTATACCAGCAGCTTTCAAACTCTAATCAAGAATCCTATAGGAGCTATCAAGCCCTACGCAACTTGTTCTCATGCTGTCGATTCTCCCCATTGTTGACAATACTACCACTTGTAACCTATGTATATATACATATACATATATACATACATATATAATTTTATAAAAGATTTTTAAAAGGAAGATAAAAGTAATACAGAGTAATATAAAATAAGAAAAAAAGAAAAGAAAAAGAAATCAAAGTGCAAGAAAGAAAAAGTAAAAGTAAAAAAGAAAGAAAAAAGATACAAAGTAGTTTCTGATCTTCTTTACAGCAGTTATAACTACAATTACAAATTTATTTCCTTATTCTATGGTTACAACATAATACTCTTCTTTCTATAATCTATCCTGTCAAATCATCAATACCATAAATCAACATTTCACTTTTTCTTTTTCACACAAAATGTCTACAATTTTTATTCATTCACTAAACATGACAAAATGTCATTTAATGTTGATCACATTCCCAACTAAATTTGAAGTGCCTTTATACATTCTAGACAATTTCTCAGTATATAATTTTATAAAAATTCTCTTTAAGATTATAATATAGTATAAACTTCAATCACATATATCATAACCATTTTAGCCCATTTTATCCTATATTCTTTTACTTCTTCTGTTTCAAACTTCAACAGAAGTTTATACATTCTAACAATTACCTGTTCATCATTTGTAGACAATTCTATTTCAAACTCAGTCTTACAATGTTCAAACTCATATGTTCATTTATCTACTTTAAAACTTTTTAATAATTGCAAACCATCGATAATTATATCCCTCTGCCACCAGTTTTTCTCTTGGTTTTATTTTATATTCTCCTTAATAAAACTGTTATTTCATGCTAACTTAGCCTTTTATATTGACCTATTATTTCTTGTCTACATTTTTCTTGTGCTCTGATCCATGAAGGTGTTTTCAGGCACAACTGGTGTTTGTATCATCTAAAAATGATTTTAGTTTAACATGAATCAGGAAGAGCATAGATTAAAACAATTTCCCCATCCCACCTTAGGAACTTTTACTGCCACCTCTAACTGAAATGTATCCAAAAATAACAGCAATTTGGTGGAGTCCCATCCAAGTCACATAGATTATAAAAAACAAAAATAAAAGAGGAAATATTTCAGCCTGGAAATGCTCTGGGGCCAGACAGTACCTTTCTCAGTGTCTCAACATACTTAACAGAATAACAGAATTGGAAGGGAACTTGTAGGTCATCTAGTCCAACCCCCATCCACAGGAGGCAAGCCTACATTTCGACAGATGGCAATCCAGTCTCTTCTTGAAAGCTTCCAGTGATGAAGTCCCCACAACCTCTGAAGGCAAGCTGTTCAGTTGGTTGATTTCTCTTACTGTCAGAAAATTTATCCTGATTTCCAGGTTGAATCTCTCCTGGTTCAGTTTCATCCATTATTCCTTGTTTGGCCTTCAGGTGCTTTGGAAAATAGGTTAACTCCCTCCTCTGATCATCACTGTGTTAATAAATCCTTTTTCAATACTGTATATTTTTAAAAAATCCATGATGCCTGATGAATCGATAAATAGATCAGATTCCTTTTAAAAAATTGTTCTGCAATTGCTTAGCCTATTTCTCATAAATATTTGCACCATCAAGGCCTTCTTCAGGAGATTTACAGATAGTGAAAATGTTCCCTGAAGATAAAATTTTTAAAAATCTGAAGATCACTCCATCCTCCCATCCAAATACAGTAAAAATCATAACATCTTAAAAAGACTAAGAGATTCAAATCTGGTGTAAGGCAGTATTTCTAAACTAGGTTGTCCTGCAGCCATTCTGTTCTTACAGTATGAAGACTGGGAATTGTAACACCAACAGATCTAGATATATCAAACGAGGAAAGTTAGCCAAAAGGCATAAGATTGTTCAAAATACTTCAGATGAGATTTGAACTAGATTTTTTTTTTCACATTGGAGTTGCTTTTTTCTAGAATAATACAAATTCAACATGCAATTTCACATATTTCTGTGCAGTAGTAAATCCCACCAAGTTCAATGCCACTTCAATATATAGACATTGGGCTGAAATATTAATGGGATTAGAAAAATACTTTTACTCTCAGTCAGAAGCCTACCCTGAGTAGATGTCTTAGTGCTCAAGACAGAACGAGTAACACATTAATTTAAAAGCTCTATTGTCATTAGATAATTCAGCTGTACTGTAGTCATTATCATCACCCAGAAACTTCCAGACCCCAACAAGGCTTTGTTTCTATGCTACTGTATTCTAGTTGTTAATTACAGGTCAGAAATTTCAAAATTTTGTCAGTAGCCCAGACTAAATGCTAAGAAGGGTAGGTGTCTTTTTTTATCTTTCACAGGATAAACTCTAAAGTGTTTAGAAGATGAATCTCTAATGAATTGGCACCATTATTCCACCTCCCACAAGGAGGCAGCAAACATTGCCCAGAGGGCAGTTCAGGGCAGAGAAATTCACAGCATCTCTTTGGTTGTGTCTTTTGCAATTGGGCCATGGAAGGCTCCACAAATACTTGTGATGTTGAAACTTGACCACAGTTTCCCCTTTGGCCAAGTGGGTGTTGCCCAGAGACCACAGAACCTGCCATTAGGGGGAAAAATAACCCTTTCCTGGCTTCACTGGAAAAAAGACGATACCAGAAGTGAAACTGCTTACAGTCTGTCTTGTTAAGGTTCTCGCTTCCTGAACTCAATTCAGATTAGAAGCTTCAGGGGATAGGTGTAGAAATTAAGGGACAAAAGATGTTCTCTGTTTGTGTTCTGTCCTTAATTAACATATTCAAGATCCCCGCGCTTTGATTGGCCAAAGCGCGGGGCTCTCCGATTGGTCAGGCGAGCCGCGCCGATTGGCTCGCTAGGAATCTCCCGCGATTGGTCCATTCGGATAGCGGGAGATTCAAAGCGATGCCATTGGCCGCAGCCGCTGCGGCGAAAGGAATAAAAGCTGCGGGCTTTTTTCCTTTCGCCAGTTCGGTTCCATCTTACGAATAAAGAGCTTGCACGAAAGTCACCGACTCCTGGCATCATTTCGCAGACACAACACTGGCGACGAAGATGGGATCCAGACCCTGAACCGAACCACGTGTCCGACGGAAGCCAGACGAACCACCACGATGGCGAAAATCGCACCCCCCGCACCCTTCAACCCCGCCACCGAGGACTGGGAATCGTTCTCCGACCGATTCCGCATGTACCTCGAGTGCAGCGGCTTGAAGGACGCCACCGGCCCCATGAAGCACTCCGTCTTCCTGACCCACTGCGGGACTGAGGTCTTCAAGATGGCCAAGGCGCTCGCCAAACCCGCCGATGCGACCGCGATGGACTGGGATGTCCTCGAACCCATACTTCGGCGGCACTACGCTCCAGAGGTACCCATCCTGATCCGGCGCAATGAGTTCTACCGGTGGGACCAGAGGTCGGGGGAGAATTTCAGCGACTTCGTCGCCGAGCTGCGGCGTCTAGGGGGGCTTTGCGAGTTCGACAACCTAAACGACGCCCTGCGAGACCGGATCATGCTCGGTTTGTGGGACCCCGTCCTCCAGAGCCGGCTGATGGCCAAGGGCAACATCAGCCTAGCAGACACCCTCACCACAGCCGCAGCCGCCGAAGCAACCTGAACTTCCGCCGACCGCATGCGCAGACCGAACACTGGGAACCGCAGCGGAAACAACAACCCGGCGAGGTCGACAGAGCCCCAACCCGAGACAACCACCCACCAGGGCGAGTTCCACTCGACATCGGGCACTTCCGATGACGAGGAAGACATCCATCGCCTCCAGACAGGCCGCGACCCACGAAGCCGGCGAGGTCGTAAGTCGAGGACCAACTGTGCCGGTTGTGGCGGCGACCACCCCAGGTCGGAATGCCGGTTTTTCGAATCAATCTGCCGGCATTGCGACAAGAAGGGACACATCGCCCGTGTCTGCCGCCTGAAGAAAAATCGCAGCCCGGCACGATGGGACCAGAACGACCGGAGGAGAGAAAGCACACCACCCCGGACCAGAGATCGCCCCTCGGACAGCCAATGGGACCGGAACGGACGATCCTTGTGAGGCGGCGACAACCGGCGGAGAGAGGAGACCCACCAGACGGTCACCATCGGCCACGCCATCACCAACGACGCCCGGAAGGTCCACGTGGAGGTAGGCATCGAGGGCCAGCCATGCAAAATGGAGGTGGACTCCGGGTCCTACCTCTCCATGATTGCATGGCAGGAAATAAAGCGCTTGGTGCCTACCCTCCAAAGGAGCAACGTAGACAGCCAGAGACTCATTGTAAAAGACTACCAGGGAAACCGCATCCCGGTAGTCGGAACCAAACACTTCAACATCACTTATAAGGGGCACACCGAACGACTTCCCCTGACAATCGTCGATCGCGACCGCCCAAGCCTACTGGGACTGCAATGGTTCGCCCCGCTCGACATCGCACTCACGGGAGTCGACCACGTCACCGACGACAGCTGGGAGCAGCAACTGGCCCGGGAGTTCCAAGAGGTCTTCGACGGAAACCTAGGCAAGTACCGAGGGCCCCTTATATCTTTCGACCTAGACCCTAACGTCCCCCCAAAACGCCTGAAACCAAGGCGGGTGCCATTCGCACTGAAACCCAAGATAGACGAGCAAATTGACAAGCTCGTCAAACAAGGGGTTCTACAGCCCATAGACCACGCCCGGTGGGAGACTCCCATAGTCACCCCGATCAAGCCCGATGGGTCGGTGAGGATCTGTGGGGACTATAAGGCCACCCTAAATGGCGCGCTGCAACAAAGCGCCTACCCCGTCCCAGTAGTGCAACACCTACTGCACTCACTGGGAGGGGGCAAGGTTTTCGCCAAGCTCGCCCTCGCCCAGGCATACCAACAGTTGCCGGTCGACGAGCAAACGGCAGAAGCGCAGACCATAGTCACCCACCGGGGGGCATTCAAATGCAACCGACTCCAATTTGGAGTCAGCGTGGCACCGGGCATATTCCAAAGCCTGATGGAGAGACTATTGCAAGGCATCAAGGGGGTGGTACCTTACTTCGACGACGTCCTAGTGTCGGCAGCCAACCAAGCCGAACTAGAGGGTCGACTAAGGGAGGTCCTAACCAAATTTAAAGAGACCGGACTAAAAGTCAAGAGGGAGAAATGCCAGCTATGCACGGAACGAGTAGAATTCCTAGGATACCTCCTAGACCGTCACGGCATTCACCCCACAAACAAAATAATCAAGGCCATCAAAGAAGCCCCCACACCCAAGTCAAAGACGGAACTACAGGCGTTCTTGGGGTTACTGAACTTTTACAATGTTTTCCTACCACAAAAGGCGACGGCAGCGGAGCCCTTGCATAGGCTCCTGGACAAGGCGGCGACCTGGACTTGGGGGAAACGCGAGCAAGCCGCCTTCCAAAGAACGAAGGACGTCCTCACCTCGGACGCCGTCCTTATACAATTCAACGAGACCCTACCTCTGGCCGTCACATGCGACGCATCACCCTTCGGCGTCGGCGCTGTCCTCAGCCATACCCTTCCCGACGGAAAAGAAGCGCCCATCGCATTCTTTTCAAGGACTCTCACCAAACCGGAGCGGAACTACAGCCAACTGGACAAAGAGGCTCTGGCTATCGTTGCCGCCGGGAGATTCAAAGCGGTGTCATTGGCCGCGGCCGCCGTGGCGAAAGGAATAAAAGCCGCGGCCTTTTTTCCTTTCACCAGTTCGGTTCCATCTTACGAATAAAGAGCTTGCACGAAAGTCACCGACTCCTGGAATCATGTCGCGGACACAACAGTTTGCTACTGGGGAAAAAAAATTAAACTAGGGATGACATAACATTTTGCTTGTCTTTGAGGCTGGGGGGGGGGGAGTCAACTGTCCAACAGAATTTCAATTTGGATGAAAGAATAATCTTGAGCGCAGATCACTTTGGGATTCTGCACTTTGATTGCAAAAATAAAAAGTGAGCTAGGATGGTTTACCCTTCTGCTTCTCTCATCATTGTTGCTTAATCATGCAACAGGAATATCCCAGAAGAAGATGGTGTAGCAAATAAACTGGATACTATCCAAAAGTCCCTGTTTTGGATCTCAGCCATGAACTCACTAAAGATTGTCTTAAACAAGCCATTATTTAATAATGAACAATGGCTACTGAATAATAATGACTGATTGCTCTGAATGAATATTATTCTTCAGCCTTGAGATGAAAGTAGATGTTCAAATGGTGAACCCATTATTTAAATCTATGAGTGGTTAACCATGACTGCAGCTCAGGTTTAAAGGCCATGCTTTGTATATACTATTCCTGGAATCAATTTTACTTATTTTCAGCCAAAAGAAAACTCACAAAAGGAATAATGTGAAAACCTGCCATGTCTGAAATTCCAGCAAGCTACTGCATTAGGCATGTAGACCAGGGTGGGAAATATGGTTCACCAGATGTTGATAAACTATTGTTCCCAGAAGTCCCATTCAACCTGATCATTGGTGAAAGAAGTTTGGGAGCTGAAATACAGCAACATTTGAAACTTCTTTGGCTTTGCATTATTGGCCTTGATCAATAATTAATTTATCCAGGTATGGAGTTATTTTGCTATGTTCCTAACAAAAAAAATGCATATAAAATTGAGCCCGGGGATGCAGTCTAAAAGCAAAAGCATTGTTGAATTATCCTACTAATTCTATTCCCTACAATGTATTGTTGTCATTTCTAGTTAAAGGGTGAGGCATGTCATATCCAATATTGGGACTGTAGATAAAGCATAAAGGTATTGGTTGGATTCACATATTGCCCTAAGCCATTATTTAACCATGGCTTACTGGTTAAGACACAATTGGCTGGGTACATACATGACTCATATCAGAGACAAAAACAGGTGACTGATGGCTGTTAAAATCAGGATGGCCCCTATTGGCCATTCCAAACTGATGTTCTCTGGTCCTTGGTCAACCTCATCTGCTGCCATCTAATTTATAAAGGCCTGGAAACAGTGGTGCTGTAATAGTGATCTATTCTAATTTGCATAATACCTGTAAGACAGCACAAGAGATTTGTGGAAAAAAGTGTTAAATGTTGAGATAAAATCCCATTATTCCTAATGGAATCTGGAAGGAGAGAAGAGGAGGGGAGGGGAGGGAGAAAGGGAAAGGGAGGGGGAGGAGAGGAAAAGAAAGGAATCTGGGAGCCATTCTTTCCTTTTTATGTTCTATTCAACTCAATTTACCGCATAATATGGGGCAGTGGTTAGACTGCAGTACTGCAAGCTATTTCTGCAGCCAGCTGCCTACAATTTGGCAGATCGAATCCCACCAGGCTCAAGGTTGACTCAGCCTTCCCTCCTTCCAAGGTGGGTGAAATGAGGACCCAGATTGTTGGGGGCAATAAGCTGACTCTGTAAAGTCAGCTTAGAGAGGGCTGTAAAGCACGATAAAGTGATATATAAGTGTAAGTGCTATTGCTATAGTATGGTACAGGGGGAACCTTAATGAGGAAGGATAGGGAGATACAAATCCTATAATTGCTGGATGCTTTTCCTGCTGATAGGTGATATCGGGGTGGGATTCAATTTTTTTTACAACCAGTTCTGTGGGCGTGGCTAGGTGGGTGTGGCTGTGTGACTGGGTGGGTGTGGCTTCTTTTTCTTGAAGCACCCTTCCGCTTCATTATTATTATTATTTTGCATCCTGGGCCTCAGGTAAGCCTCCTGGGGAGCGTTTTTGCTCCCAGGAAGCTTCCCTGAGGCCCAGGAAGGCAAAAATGGAGCGTGGGGGAGGGGAACAGCACCACCCCCACCCCCATGTGCCCCTTTTTGTCTCCTGGGCCTCAGGAAAGCATCCTGGGCGAAGCAGTAAGACAGCGAGGGGGATCCCAGCAGAGCTGATCATCAGAACAGCTGATCGTCAGGAGGGGGGGGAAGAAAAGAAATACCTTAAGGACTGACTGGGAGGGGTAGGCAGAGAGGGAGGGGCCAGCCTGGGGCATGATTTGCCAGTTCTTTGAACTGCGTAGAATTGTTACAACCAGGTCTATAGAACCGGTTCAAACCAGGAAAATCCCACTCCTGCGTGATATAGAGGGGAGGGTGGAGAGCAGCAAAGCTAGGGTAGTCAGCCAATCACTTTGCTTATTTCATATTTGCACATTCAAAATAAGGATAGGGTCACTCTGCAGTGAACTAGCACAGAGGCCCAAGAGTCCAGGGAGAGACTATCAATGAGCACAGCAAACAGCAATATCCAAGCAGCCAGAGCAGCACAATAAAACCCTCAACATTTTTGGCACGCTACAAAAAGAGGTGATGAGGTTTCGATCGAATTGCTGGGACGACCCTCTTGCCTGCTTTAACCCCAAGAATGGTCCTGGCAGCAACTTTCTCTCAGTGGCTACCCTTCTGCTCTTAAACTATGAAAGGGTTGGGAGCGGTATGCGTTAGTTCAGGGGTCTCCAACCTTGGCTCCTGGAAGCCTGGCGGACTTCAACTCCCAGAATTCCACAGCCAGCTTTGCTGGCTGTGGAACTCTGGGAGTTGAAGTCCGCCAGGCTTCCAGGAGCCAAGGTTGGAGACCCCTGCGTTAGTTCATTGTGCAATAGCATGAGACCGCTTGGTGCTTTTACTCTATATGGCTTTTCTTGGGTAAGCCTAAGACTGAAAAACAGTGGAAGGATGGAGACCACCCTCTTGCCTCCCAAAAAGAATATGGAGGAATCTGAAAGTCAACATTTGGGGTCTACATAAAGAAAGGAAAGGAATGGGATGGAAGTTCTAAATAAAAGTGACTCAGCTCATGTGACCCAGTAGAAAATATTATTTTTCCCGGCTCACATTGATTTAGGATGCTGCGTAATATTTCCCAGAACTCATCTCTAGTTCTTCCATCATCATCATTTACTGGAGTTTAACCTGAGGCAATCACCAACTTATGGGTTCTTATTTATATATACCTTCACGTGACTTTGAAAACATCAATTCATACTTTCCAACAGTTTAACCCTGTCATAATTATATCTTTGTGTGTATTCATCACCTCTCCTCCATCTTTATTAAGATCTATTACATCCTTCCCCTTTCTCCTAGTTTCAGGATATATATGAGTCTACTTTTTAAATTTTCCTTAATTAATTCATGCTCTTTGCCATTTATTCACCTTTCTCCTAGTTTTAGGGATACATATGAGTCTACTTTTTAAATTTTCTTTAATTAATTCGTGCTCTTTGCCATTTATTCATCTTGCGTTCCAAGTCACAATCCTCCATATGGCATGATCATTGCCTTAAACCCAATGGATATTGTGTACTGCAGCCTATCATGGATTTGATCAAGCCTAATGCTTGTTAGTACCATTAAGAAAATGCAGTTGAGGTTACTAGCTTTAGTTGTAACTGTGCCCCACACAGCATTCCGTGATAAATGGTAAGACCAATTTTACCATGAGCACATTCTTTGTGGGCTATGCAAGAAAGCTAGGATTTTTACTAATTACTACCAAACTAATCTACAGTTGCCCACATCCTTTCAACTGGGAGGAATATACAGTGTACTGACTTAGACTCTAGAGTAGGGATGGAGCAATTAATTTCCCCAAGGGACTACATGAGAAACTGGGACTCTTATGGAGGGCTGCCACCACTGCCCAGCCATCCTGCTGTCCTGCTACTCCTCTGTCTCCCTACTGCCCCCCACCCCCAATCTCAATGTTTTGCCCCCCCCAATGCTGATGTCCTGCCACCAATGCCATCACCGCTATGGGCCAGATAAGGACAGCCTAAGGGCCAGAAGGATTCCACGGGCTGTAAAATGCCCAGGTCTGCTCTAGAAGCATTCAATCTATCAGCAGAGCATAAAGAGATGTTCTGCTTTTTAAAGCAAGTCGGTTTCTATGGAGTCAGGAGAGGTAGAACTCCGCTAATAGATTATTCCAACTTTCTCTGCCAGTCTTTTCCCTCACCCCACCTCACCCAAAACCTCTGGTTAAACAGAGCAGCTGGGGTTTGGATCAAGGAAGAAAAGGGAAGACTGGGTTTTTTGGGTTTTTTTTTGTGACAGCAAATACAGCTGCCTGATAGGGCCACTGCTATGTGTGTCTTCTAATCCAAACAACAAATGGCTAACAGGGTTACCTGAAGATCCCAAGGGATGCTGCCCCCTGCGGAAGCTTCATCTATTTATATTTGGCAGTCAGGGTCATCAGAGGGCCCTGGCATAATCAGCATTTGATATATGGCAGGAAGGGCTTCATTTCGTGGACCTGGCCTGAGGCCTTGGACTCCCCACTTACATCAGTGTGGAGTATTAGGGGGACAGGAGATGATGATAAGAGAAAGATAAATTAGTCCAGCCTGCCCAAAGCGTATAATCTACCTATTAAGGCTTAGTGGGGCATTATTGACTTGAGTCATTTGTGGGAGAAATGTTTTCTTTATCTGTGAATTTGTGGGTGAAGAGGAAGATGGCTTGTCAGAACATATTTTCTTTGGTTGTTTGAAAAAGTAGCATTTCACAGGCAAGCATAAGAGCTATGGTGGAAAGGATACTCAGCAAGGACAAAGGCCTAACAAACCAACTAATTTATATTACATTACAAGAGGAGCGGATTATTTCTTACAACTTGGACTTTTCCCAGCCTAACATCCTCTAAATGCATTGTTAACTTGTTGAATTTTCAGGCTGCATGATTTTCATACTGAAGCACACATGTGCCTATTTAATTTTTTTTTTCACAACACCACTACCTCCAAATAATTGTTCAGAAATCATTCCTGTGAGATTATTTTAGGTGAAACGGTCCCTGAGGCAGTTTGGACATTTATGCAAATGCCTTCTTTCCATTTCCAATCAGTTCTTCAACTTTCAAAGCATTTGGAAGATCTGTTTGCTGCCTTCAGTCCTGCCATCTTTGGAACACTGAAAACATGCTGATATCATTACTGAAGCACTTCCCTTCAGGTGGTACCCACCCACCCTCCAAATTAACAAAACCTCCCTCAAATAAATTCAGCTCCTGGTGACTGCACTGAAATATCCATGTTGCTTTCTTGATAATGATATTGCTTTCTTTCAATAGAAGCTTCTAGACAACATCTTTCAATTAGTGCCTCATTCAAACTACCCTGTTTCTCCAACAATACGGCCTCCCCCAATAGGAAGTCCCAGCATGTTTTATAGGCATGAAATGAAATTAAGCCCCTCCCCCCAAATTAAGGCCTATATTAAAACATGCGAAATGGGGGGGGAAATGGCAGGGGGGGGCTTGCCGTTAGGAAGCACTTTTGTTGCACACCCGGATATGGTGCTGCCTGCGTTGACCCCGATACGAAGTGCCCCACCAACACCGAGGTCAACATCCAAGCCGTCGCCGCCCGCCCTAAGATGCAAGGGGGGGTAATTAAGTCACCCCCGAAAAGACGGCCTAGCCATTTTTTCGGGGCTCAAAAAAAAATAAGACCCGGCCTTACTATATGAGAAACACTGTACTATCTGTCCTGGAGCAAAAAAAAAGGGGGGGGGGGACATACCCTTTTCCCATTCCACAGAGGGTGGGGGGAATGAAATTGCTAACCACAGTTACTCCGTTGCCATCCTTTTTTTTCCTTCTGTTCAATTCTGTTCAATTCTCAGAGATTGCCCTGGGCAAGTCCCTGCAATTTTCTTGGCAAGGTTTTTCAGAAGTGGTTTGCCCTTGCTCTCTTTCTAGGGCTGAGAGAAAATGACTGGTCCAAGGTCACTCATTGACCTATGGCAGGATTTGAACTCATGCCCTCCCCATTTCTAGTCTGATATCTTAACCCCTAGATCCAGCTGGCTCTCTATTCCCATCCTACCATTCCTATTTTGTGTTTGCAGGAGAAACCTGAACATTTGCAACGAAATGAAGCGGTGAAAGAATTTATCCTGCACTGTAATAAAAATCCCTTTAAAAGTTGTGAAAGGTTGGCAAAGGTGTTTTCTGCAATGCCTATAACTATCATTTTGGAGTGCTGAACCGGGGGAGAGTGGGCGGTAAGTTCTAAACAAAGGGTATGCTATTTAAGCTGCAGGAATTGGAACTGTTGCAGGGGTATACAGTATTTACAGTTAGATGAGATTGTGCACACTTGATTCAGAGGTGAATCTATTCTTCAACAGAGCTCAAGTGGAAGGTCGAGGCGTATGATGTAATTTGTGCAACACTTCAGTCCTCTTGAAATAACAGGAAACAAAGTCTGAAACAAAACACATCACAGGGTAAGGCCTAAAAACTACTATTCACATCATTCTTGCTGCCACATGAGATTTCTCATCATTCTAAGTTGGTCTATACATCTTGAGACTGATATGAATTCCCCCAAAAGTCATATGGTAAAGGCTGTCATGTGCGTTTCAGTTTCACTTGAGTTTCAGTTTGAATCTCCAGAAATTCAATAAACACAGGACTGGTTTTGAATACTAGTAAAGGTAAAGGTTCCCTTCACACATACATGCTAGTTGTTACCGGTTCTAGGGGCAGTGCTCATCTCCATTACAAAGCCAAAGAGCCAGCGCTGTCCAAAGACGTCTTTGTGGTCATGTGGCTGGCATGAGTAAATGCCGAAGGTGCACAGAGCACTGTTACCTTCCCACCAAAGTGGTCCCTATTTTTCTACTTGCATTTTTACATGCTTTCGAACTGCTAGGTTGGCAGAAGCTGGGACAAGTAACAGGAACTCATTCCGTTATACTGTATTCGAATTCGGATTCGAACCGCCGAACTGCCAACCTTTCTGATCAACAAGCTCAGTGTCTTAGCCACTGAGCCACTGAGCTACCTCCATATTAAACAACTGCAGGGAGAATTATTGGAGATAAAGACATTGTTTTTATTACTGTGTTGCTAGCTTCCAGGTCATGTACCCACATTTTCTTTTTTTTTTCCTCTGTCCCTTTGTAATTTTGCCGCTCACTTTTCTTTTCTTAAAAATTCTATGTTACCTTAATTCCGGGGTACTTTTGTTTAGTTATATTGCCCAGTTGTCCAGGTTCAGATGTTATCCACCTCTTTCTTCCCTCCTGCACAAATCTTAGTCCAGCTGAGTCATCCTCTTCGGGGTGGCCATTTTAGACCACCGCTGCAGTCGTCTTTGGAAGGAAAAAAAAACCAAGCCCAGGGGGGGAGATGCGGCTCCCCACAATTAGGCTTGCTGCTTCCTCTTACTCCGCTGCCCCTCCAAGGCAGTTTCAGCTCCTAATCAAAATGATTGGGGCTCTCCGATGAAAGAGCACGAACAATAGCCGCAGAGAGTTGCGATCTACCGTCTGTCGGCGAGGAGGCTCCGCCTTCTTCCCTGTACCCACATTTTTATGACACTCTCAGGACTCATTTTTACATCTTTCTAATCACAGCACAAACCTGCCCCACTAACCACTTTTAAACAGCACAAACTCATAGAGTGAACCCTAGTCCATAGCAGAAGAAGCTAAGTCTTCTTTAGCTATCCCTGATTTAAAATAGGATGTCTCCCTTCTCCTGATGCTATTCTTGTCATGACATAGGATTCTTTACTGATGATGTGGTTGATAAGGCATGATGATGGATTGGGATCTGTTAGCCTCCACTTAGGCTGCTCCAGGAAGATCCCATTGCTGGCCTCTGTTGTCTATGGACCTTATGGCTTGAGTGCAGGAGAAACCACCAGCTGGCCTTCTACCGAAGCTTCTGCCCACATAATGGGGCTTTCTGAACTGCCTGTATCAGGGCATACATAGTTTCCTCACACATCCAGACTTAGTAGCGTTTTGAAAAAATGCTAGCCTTGTGTTTCAGAATCACCCTTTTAAGTAAAAGACAGTCCATTTGTAAGCATTACTTTTCCATAAGTCAAATATTCTCAATCTGGAGGCTGCCTGTGGTTAATATGTAAAGAACAGCTCAACTGCCCAGGTACAGAAATGGCTAGTCACTTGAGCAACAGGAAAGGTGGTAAACACCTCCATCTCAGGCAACATACATACTCACCCCAGCCTACTCCTCCAGGCATTAAGGAGGGTGAGGGATGGTTGGTTTTTCCCCAGCCCACGTTACATTGTGTGGAGGGAAGGCTAAGCCAGAGCAATCCACCCATCAGTATTCTTAGCTTATTCCACATGAGCTCTGTATGGACAACACTTCTTGTTGGTCTTCTTCCTGAATTAGAATAGACTCAATTGTCAGAGCAGAACAATTTATGGCTTATTCTTTTCTTCAGACTCAAGGACTTAAGGGTGTAGCCATCTGGTAGTGCCTCTGGTTTAAGCACAAAAGATTTGTGCAGTTGTTAGGGTAGGCATTTAAAAGAGAATCTTTAGAAAGAACAATGAACTTTAATAATTATTTAATAAGAGTGGAACAATTTATATTTTTGACTAGGATTCAAAGAATTCTCTACCAAATATACATTGTAAATAAGGTTAATATGATAACCTCTTTTGTTAAGCCACAGTCACTTGGAGCCCAAGCAAAGGAATTGAAAGCAGAAAAGCCATATGTTTTGTGAGTGATCCACAGTTGGTGAAATTGGGTGGAATACAAATTGTATAAATCAGTAACATGGGAGAAAAGTAATCCTACTATTATTAATTTCAGGTTTCATTTACAAGTATCTAAAAATTTTGAAGTTTCTTTTTGAGACCCAGGAGGAGACATTCCTTCACATCAGACATCTCTTTTATTTTCTCTATATATTCAGAGCAAATAAGGGCCACAGCCAAATATGAGCAGTGAAGATGCTCATATTTGGCTGGCATGGATAAATCTTTCTAAAGAAATAGATTTCATAGAGAGAGCAAACAGGAAGAGGCCATCTCTAGAACCTGCCCTAGATTGTACCGATAGCCAAATAGCATTTAACTATCACATCATGCAAATTCAATCCTGTCAATATATGTCAAGAAATGCTACAGTCTTCATGGCATTGGGTAACCAATATCCTGGGAACTGGCCAAAGTATCAGAGAATTGCAGCTCCCTCCCATCCCTTCTATGGTCCTTGTTTATAAGTGACATTTGGGAATTTTAGCTCTTTTTGTTTGAAAAACAGTGTTAGTTCAGCCCCCATTATCAGACAGTTTCTATTGACAGTCTTGAAGGAACTGTGGGGCAGTCTAATTTTAGAGCAAAGAGAAAAGCCAATAATAATTCTGAAATGAGGCCTGTACCCACGGGCTGAATTTACCTGGCCATCAACCTCCCAGATGTGGCTGGCTGCCAAGAAGTCCATCCGCCTCCTCAAACACATCAAAGCCACCTTCACAGCCCTAACTGGATTAGATCCTTCCCAGAAGCCAGCATATTTTGCTCAGTCTCGTTCTATAAACAGCTCACTTCAGACTAGCTTCATTCTTACAAATTGAATTTATTTCAGGCACATTTGAAGCCAGTGGACCAGCTCATGATTTTATTAGCTGGGCCCATAGCCCACGGGGTGGAAAGGCCTGTCGGCCTGATGAAGATCTATAGTCCAATATCAGCCCAACAAGCGATAAAGGCAGGCTCCCAGCAGAGATATTACATAGGGGACAATCTACTTGTGGCTTCTATGCTCTGTGTGATGGATTAACATATAAATCCTCACACCATCACACATCAAGAACAGAGCTGGGCTGGGGAAGTAAAAAAAGCATTATTTGGTTTAAGCCAACTTTTAAAGCCTGGAGCAACCAGTCAAGTCACAGCAAAAGACAAAGATTTTCCCTGAGATTGAACCGTCAAGGGAAACGTCATTTATACTTGCATCTCATTCTACCTTATTTTGGGAGGCTAAAAGAGCATTCTCATTTCTTCTTTGTAGAACTGAACAGTCGCTATCAGGTCAACCTCATTCATCCCTAGTTTTCATAAACAGCCCCAAAGCTTCCTGAAGGAAGGAAGGACTCATTTACACAGTACTCTCATCAGGGATACTCAGATGCTTGGTGTTCATATGGAGCAGCCTGAAGCATGAAAGTAAGATATTTCATGTGGGATTGCAGTGAGCAATTGCAGTGGACTGCAAATCAATCAGTATTATCCTCTGTGGCAGAGGATGGTGGAAATGGCCTTGAAAAAGGAATTCAGCCGCCATTGTGTAAAAATCAATCTAGCCCAGATAGACAGGAAGTGGTGAGGAAAAAAATTCAAGTATACATCACCTTGGGGTTTTTTTACTATAAGTGTTCTGTCCCTAATTAGCATTCTTGAGATCCCCGCGCTTTGATTGGCCAAAGCGCGAGGCACTCTGATTGGTCAGGCGAGCCGCGCCGATTGGCTCGCTAAGAATCTCCCGCGATTGGTCCATTCGAATCGCGGGAGATTCAAAGCGGTGCCATTGGCCGCAGCCGCCGCGGCTGAAAGAATAAAAGCCGCGAACCTTTTGCAAAAAGCCAGTTCGGTTCCTACTTTAATAAAAGAGCATGATTTGAAGTCACCGACTCCTGGCATCATTTCGAGGACACAACGCTGGCGACGAAGGTGGGATCCAGACCCTGAACCGAACCACGTGTCCGACGGAAGCCAGACGAACCACCACGATGGCGAAAATCGCACCCCCCGCACCCTTCAACCCCGCCACCGAGGACTGGGAATCGTACTCCGACCGATTCCGCATGTTCCTCGAGTGCAGCGACCTGAAGGACGCCACCGGCCCCATGAAGAGCGCCGTCTTCCTGACCCACTGCGGGACCGAGGTATTCAAGATGGCCAAGGCGCATGCCAAACCCGCCGATGCAACCGCGATGGACTGGGACGTCCTCGAGCCAATACTTTGGCGGCACTACGCTCCAGAGGTACCCATCCTGATCCGACGCAACAAATTCTACCGTCGGGACCAACGGTCGGGTGAGAGCTTCAGCGACTTCGTCGCCGAACTACGGCGCCTACGGGGGCTCTGCGAATTCGACAACCTGAACGACGCCCTGCAAGACAGAATCGTGCTCGGCTTGTGGGACCCCGTCCTCCAGAGCCGGCTGATGGCCAAGGGCAACATCAGCCTAGCAGACACCCTCACCGCAGCCGCAGCCGCCGAAGCAACCCGAACCTCCGCCGACCGCATGCGCAGACCGAACGCTGGGGACCGCAGCGGGAACAACAACCCTGCAAGGTCGGCCGAGGCCCAACCCAAGACGACCACCCACCAGGGCGACTTCCACTCGGCATCGGGCACTTCCGATGACAAGGAGGACATTCATCGCCTCCAGACAGGCCGCGACCCACAGAACCGGCGGGGTCGTAAGTCGAGGACCAACTGTGCCGGTTGCAGCAGCGACCACCCCAGGTCAGAATGCCGGTTTTTCGAATCAATCTGCCAGCATTGCGACAAGAAGGGACACATCGCCCGTGTCTGCCGCCTAAAAAAGAACCGCAGCCCGGCACAATGGGACCAGAGCGACCGGAGGAGAGAGAGCACACCACCTCGGACCAGAGAACGCCCCTCGGACAACAGATGGGACCGGAACGGATGATCCCTGCGAGGCGGCGATAACCGGCGAAGAGGGAGACCCCCATAGTCACCCCGATCAAGCCCGATGGGTCGGTGAGGATCTGTGGGGACTATAAGGCCACCCTAAATGGCGCGCTACAACAAAGCGCCTACCCCGTCCCAGTAGTGCAACACCTACTGCACTCACTGGGAGGGGGCAAGGTTTTCGCCAAGCTCGACCTCGCCCAGGCATACCAACAGTTGCCAGTCGACGAGCAAACGGCAGAAGCGCAAACCATAGTCACCCACTGGGGAGCATTTAAATGCAACCGATTCCAATTCGGAGTCAGCGTGGCACCGGGAATATTCCAAAGCCTAATGGAAAGACTATTGCAAGGCATCAAGGGGGTGGTACCTTACTTCGACGACGTTCTAGTGTCAGCAACCAACCAAGCCGAACTAGAGGGTCGCCTAAGGGAGGTCCTAACCAAATTCAAAGAGACCGGGCTCAAAGTCAAGAGGGAGAAATGCCAATTATACACGGAATGGGTAGAATTCCTAGGATACCTCCTAGACCGTCACGGCATTCACGCCACAAACCAAAAAATCAAGGCCATCAAAGAAGCCCCCACACCCAAGTCGAAGACGGAACTACAGGCATTCCTGGGGCTACTTAACTTTTACAATGTTTTCCTGCCCCAAAAGGCGACGGTGGCGGAGCCCTTGCATAGGCTCCTGGACAAGGCGGCGACCTGGACTTGGGGGAAACGCGAGCAAGCCGCCTTCCAAAGAACAAAGGACCTCCTCACTTCGGACACCGTCCTTATACAGTATAACGAGACCCTACCTCTGGCCGTCACATGCGACGCATCACCTTTCGGCGTCGGCGCTGTCCTCAGCCATACCCTTCCCGACGGAAAAGCGCCCATTGCGTTCTTTTCAAGGACCCTCACCAAACCGGAGCGGAACTATAGCCAGCTGGACAAAGAGGCTCTGGCTATCGTTGCCGCCGTAAAAAGATTCCACGAGTACCTCTATGGCCAGACATTCACTATCATGACCGACCACAAGCCGCTCCTGGGAATCCTTGCAGGAAACCAGGCCACCCCGAACATTCTGTCTCCCCAAATGACAAGGTGGTCCGAGTTCCTGGCAGCCTACAACTACGGACTCATACACAAACCGGGTAAGACGATCTCCCATGCAGACGCCTTAAGCTGCTCGCCGCTACCGGAACCTGACACCGACCCAGCACCCACTACGACCACCCTCAGCATAGAGACTCTCCCCAACCTGCCCATAACCGCGTCAGACATTGCCCGAGAGACTAATAAAGACAAACGTCTGGCGCGGGTGTTGCATTGGGTAGAGAAAGGGTGGCCGGAAAGGGACAACGACGAGTCCGTCAAAACATTCCGAAACCGGCAAACGGAACTCTCGTTATTAAAAGGGTGCATACTATGGGGGGATAGGGTGGTCATTCCAGAAAAGCTACAAGGGAAGATTCTGGAACTGCTACACAAGGGGCACCCTGGCATCGTTAGGACTAAAGCCCTGGCCAGAAGTTACGCGTGGTGGCCAGGGATGGACAAACAAATTGAGACCTGGGTAGCAAGGTGCCAATGATGCCAGGCCAAGCCCACCCACAGCACCCGTCCTAGAGTGGGAAACCCCAAGGGGACCTTGGTCTAGGATCCATATAGACTTCGCCGGGCCCACAAAAGGACACACCTTCCTTATAACAGTAGACGCTTACTCCAACTGGCTGGAGGTAAGCAACATGAAGACGACAACCACGGAGGCCGTGATCAAGGAACTCTGCAAACTCTTTGCAACGCACGGCCTTCCAGACGTCGTCGTTTCCGACAACGGGCTCCAATTCACCTCGCTGGAATTCGAAAAATTCCTAGCGGAAAGGGGCATCCACCATGCGCTGACAGCACCGGCTCACCCGGCGGCAAACGGTAGGGCGGAACGGATGGTGCAATTCACTAAGAAAACCATCCGGAAAATAGACCACGGGGAGATCCAGGAGAAAATAAACAAACTACTCTTCACCCAACACATAACCCCAAATAGCACAACGAATAAGAGCCCAGCCGAACTTTTAATGGGGAGGAAATTAAGGTCCCCACTCGACAGGTTACACCCCACATATAACCCGGAGAAGCCCCCAGACTCAAACAGCAAACACCGAACTTTCGCACCAGGCGACCCCGTATACGCAAGAAACCTGACGGGAGACCCACTATGGATACCGGCCATCATCACACAAATAACAGGCCCACACTCGTACCGGCTACAAACAGCAGACGGACAAGCGTGGAAACGCCACATCGACCAATTAAGGTCGAGGACTGCCAACCAAGAGACCACCGACGCACAAACAGGCGAAACCAACCCCCACAACACAAACCAAGGGGGGAGGGAATACCCAGGGGACCAAAACCAAAGAAGAATAAACCAGCCATACTTACCGGAAAGCAGCCATCACGACCCCTCGCCAGGAAGAGACAGCCAGGCCAGCTCGACCGACCCGGAAAGACCGAGCGGGAGCGGCGAAACCCGCAGCTCAACCAACCCGGGAGGCCCAGGAGGGAGCTACGGAGAGCGGCCTGGCCCGACCGACCAGCCGGTTCCCACGACGGCATCAGGAGCAACAGAGATCCCGACCGAACCGGCCGGGATCCAACCTACGACTGAGCTGCACAGGTCCAGTAGGCTCAGACGGAGCCCCGCCTACCTACGTGACTACGCGACGTAAGGACTGAACCAAGAGGGGAGGGGTGTTCTGTCCCTAATTAGCATTCTTGAGATCCCCGCGCTTTGATTGGCCAAAGCACGGGGCACTCTGATTGGTCAGGCGAGCCGCGCCGATTGGCTCGCTAAGAATCTCCCACGATTGGTCCATTCGAATCGCGGGAGATTCAAAGCGGTGCCGTTGGCCGCGGCCGCCGCGGCTGAAAGAATAAAAGCCGCGAACCTTTTGCAAAGAGCCAGTTCGGTTCCTACTTTAATAAAAGAGCATGATTTGAAGTCACCGACTCCTGGCATCATTTCGAGGACACAACAATAAGAGATGAGAGGAAGAATCTTTATCAGACTTTTTAAATTTAGTTATTTTTTGCCTTTAAATCAGAGTTCACTCCTAGTAAGTGACTGGACAAGACCCCACAGGGTTTTTTTGGCAACATTTCTCAAAGTTGTTTCTCTCTGTCTGTTTCCTAGGACTGAGAGAAAATGGCAGGCCCAAGGTCATTCACCTGGTTTTGGGCCTCAGGCAGGACTAGAACTCAAAGCTTCCTGGTTTCTAGCCTGATACTTTCATCACTAAATGGACTCTCATCATGCTTTTAGATAGTGTTATTACACCCTACAATAATAAAATGGAGTTCCAGTAGTTCATGTGGCATTCAGATGCCTTAAGGGATTTTGGCTGATCAGAATTCAAACAACAAGATTTTAATTATTTGCTTATATTTGTTGTATTTCAAGAGAAAGTGCTAAGTCACTAAAATTGTTTATACTTGCAATGAAGGAAGGAGAAGTAAATTTTTTATATATTTCTTTTCTTTTTCTTGGCTATATTATTTTTTTTCTATTTTTCTATTTTTTGTGCCTACTGATTTTTATTTTCATTTAATTTGGATTACATTTTTATTGTTCTAATTGTAATCTTTAATAAAAGTATTATTAAAAAAGAAAAAAAATTAAATAACTTTTAAAATCTCATATTTAGCCAGATTTTAAATGTTTACCACTTAGCACCAGCTCAACTGCTTCTTGGAAGTTGAGCTGGTGCTATTCTTGCAGCTGTTCTCTCTCAGTAATCAGAAAAGAAGCTTTTTGACTATATGTGTATACCTACATGTGTTAGTGCAGGTGATTAAATCTTGTTTTACAATTCAATGATCCAACTAATGTAAGGCTTATAGCCCTCTGGCCCAGTGCAGGACACAGCAACAATACTTGTACCCATTAGTTTCTTTTTAAAGTATGTTGTCCACAAAGAGGAAAGGGAAGATGAATGCAGCAGACAAAACAGCCTGTAGAAAATTGCCTACTCGTTTTTGACTAAGTCATAATTGGCCAGATTTAACATTGCTAAACCATGAACTACAGTTTTCAAATCACGACATAACATACTAAACCCAAATTTTTAAAAACTCATTTGATTATCAATAAGCTATGAATTAAGGATTATAAACCATAATTACTCGATCACTATTTTACACTGTAAATAGAGTAAATTTATTCTATTTAGTAGAATTTATTTTAGTAAACTTATTAGTAAATTTATTCTATTTATTCTCAACCACAAACAAATGAAGAACATTTTAGCTTATGATATGAGAAATGTTTCTGCTTATTTTCAGCATTTAAATGTTCTTACTTTTCAGAAAATCATTTCTATGTTTCTACTTTAGTTTTGAAACAGAAAAGCAGAAACTTCCAAGGTAATCATATATTCTGAAAATGCTTTTGAGCCTAATTGAAGTTTTGCTCAAAACTGAAGAGTGCTAACACAGTATGATGTGTGGGAAAAAATTATCAAATGCACATTCTGTATACTGTAAGTTAGACATTCAAATGATCGGCATGCCAAGTGACTTGTGGAAAGAGCTTTACATATATTTGGCCTAGTGACAGGAACTTGTTTTAATCAAGCTGAAATTGGTTTGAAAGTTGTTTTATTCCTGACAGTGTGGGCCCATTCATTTCTGTTTGTCTCTTTATTAGCAAACAGATTGGGAAAAAATATTTAAAACAAAACCCTACCAAACCTGGTTTTTCGAGTTGAAAGTATGCATATAGTTTAAATTAGTAATCTTACCTCTCATAAACCATTTTTTCCACTTCTTACAGATAAGGATGGGAAAAATTAACCATTGGTCTCTGTTCTTGAACTGAATTAAGAGAATCATGCTTTATCCTCTCCTTACCCAATGTTGTGAATGTAGCCTGCAGATCAGTGACTTAGATTTCACAATCTGATGATGAGTGAAAAGCGGCTTATCATATACACCAAGCCAGATATTCTCTCTGCTGGCAAAAAAAAAAAAGGGGGGGGGATCTGTTTAAAACAGAGAGTGAAGGCCATAGAAAGGGACTAGATAAGGAATAAGGTTCCCATCTCCCAACAGTACCTGATGAATATAGGGAAAAATTGTAGAGACCCAGCAACCTTGAGACAGAGAATTAGTTGCCTCAAGAATGTACAGTAGAAATAGGTAAAACCAGAGCCAGATGTAGTCTGCATTATTACACTCTAATTACTGTACCACCATGGCTCATAATACCTAATACCTAATTTTAAATGGTGGCAGATTACTATTTTAGTAATAAAATGTGCTTTTGTTCATTTTCAATGATATTGGTTTATCTCTCAAGGAAGAAGGGCTCTAGCCATCATCTCCCAATATAGGTGGTCTTTGCCTTACAACTTCAACTGGGAAGCAAATTTCCTTTCCTAAGTAAGGCAGTTTTAAAACAAGTTGTGCCTGATTTCTTGCCACCATTGTTAAGCAAATCAAGGCAATTGTTAAATGAATCATGTGGTATGAAGAGAATCCCCCATTGAGTTTGGATGTTGGAAGCTAACAGGGAAGGTTGCAAATGGTGGTCACATAACCCCGGGACACTGTAATTGGTTGTAAATGTATGGTGGTTGCCAAGACCCGAATTTTGATTATGTGGCTGTAGTGACAGTTGTAAGGGCCAGGACTGGTCACCACTTTTTCAATGCCATTGTAGCAATAGCAGTAGTAATAGCACTTAGACTTATTGTGATGACCCAGAGCAGAGGTCGCCAACCTTTTGGACCTCAGGGACCACCAAACTCATAATTTTAAATCCCAGGGACCCAGGTTCTGTGGACGTAGCCTAATTTGTGGGTGTGGCTTGATGGCTGGGCATGGCTTGTATGTAAATATTATAAATATTTATATAAATATTGATTTTTTTTATAAAAAAAGAGCAACTTTTACCCAAAAGCAGGCAAAGCAGGCAGGCAGATTGAGTTGTTCACCGAATCATTCAGTAATCTATCTATCTACCATTGGCTAGCTCAGTCTGTCACATAAAATTTACTTGCCATGAGTCTGCACTGAATAATAGAACTTTCAGTCCTAAGGGAGGTCCAGCTGTGCTTAAAAGCAGAGCCAAAGATCTAAAGACTAGCTAGAAAGCAAGAAATCCAACCATTTCCTGTTTCCTAGCTAATCTAAATCTCCCCACACAGCAGAACAGCTGATGGTCAAAAAAAGGAAAAATAGCAATTTAGCAGGCAAGTTTGCCAGGTAAGGAGTGAGTGGGTAAGAAGGCTTCCTGCAGGCGGCAGAGCCTTGCGTTTTTGTGCAGCCTGGATGAATTGCTTTGGGAGGATGCTCTGGGGATGAGATTTCTCTGCAGCCCACCAAAATTTTCTTGTAGCCCACCAGTTGGCGACCGTTGACCCAGAGTGTACTACAAATGTAACAAAACCCAAAATGTAAATAAATGTCTTTTACTGCCTCCAACTTGGCCCGACTGTTCAATAATACTCAGTTGGAGATAAAACGTACTCAAAAATAGTCTTCAAAAGAAAGCAATACAGTCCATATTTAATGAGCAAATAAGGTGAAATAAAAAACCAAACAAACTACAATGACGAAATTTCCACAACGGAACAGGAGAAGTATTTACCAAATTCAAGGAGATAACAAGGCACAGTCTGTTGGAAAGATGCCAACCAAGATAACTTCAGACCAGCCAGTATGCAGGTCCAAACTCTTATGCAGTTCTCACACCTGCGGCCCATGAGGAGGATCAAGGCCTTCTCCTCCCAAGTAAACCACATCTCTCCCTTATCTTCTCTTCCCTGCGTGCCCTAGGATGGATAGGGGATGGGCCTGGATCTTCCTCTGACTGCTCAGCCAGCCTCTGCCCTTCCCCAGCTTCCTCCACAGCCTCCGGAGCCACACTTCCACTTCCTGTCAGCTGTTCCTCCTCTCCCTCAGAGTCAGTCTCCACCAGGAGCATGACACATATACTGCTTCACAGTGTTTTACAGCCCTCTCTAAGCAATTTAGAGACTCAACATATTGCTCTCAACAATCTGGGTTTTCATTTTACCCACCTTGAAAGGATGGAAGGCTATGTCAACCTTGAGCTGGTTAGGATTGAGCCTCTGGCAGTTGGCAGAATTAGCCTGCAATACTGCATTCTAACCACTGCCCCACTATAGATCTTATAAATTTGAGTAATCATTAAACAAATGGCTGTAAGTCGAGGACTACCTGTAATACCTGGTCAAGAGGTAGTATCACTGAATTGTTTTCAATTTTACATTTTGATATTGTCAGAAAAGCCACACAGGTTGCACAAATCTTATTTCATGTGTACTGGCGTTAAGGAGTAGACAATAGGTGAAATGAGCCCTGAATGATAGGTGCTGGGAACAGTAACTATTAAGTCATTACTCTAAAGCATTGAGACCTAGAGAGCTTCCAGGATTTCCAATTTTCCACTACAGCTAGTCTTCAACTTATAAACACAATTGAGCCCAAATTTTGTGTTAGTAAGCAAGAGAGTTGTGAATTTTGCTCCATTTGACAACTTTTCTTGCCACAATTGGTGAATCACTGCGGTTGTTAAGTTAGTCACGTGGTTGTTAAGTGAATCTGGCTTCCCCATTGACTTGCTTGTCAGAAGGTAAAAAAAAGGGGGATCACAGGACCTCAGGATCAGTGGTGGTATTCGACCGGTTCGGCCCGGTTCTGCCAAGCAGGTAGGAGTGATGAGCAGCGGAGACCAAAGTGGGTTCTCTCTGCCGTTCTGCTGATGGGCCCACCTGCTCAACCGGGCTCCCATACTCACCTTTATCCTCTGACTTTGAAGCGTAGCTGCTTTGCACGGCACAGAATATTGCCACGCGGCAGCTGCTGAAGCAACCGGAATTGTGCAGGCTTGCAGGAGGCAAGTTAGAACGCCTCTGCGCTTGCACAAATACCTCTGTGCCTGCACAAAGTGTGCATTTGGTGCACTTGTGCATGCAAAGTGTGTGCATGCGCACAACGTGTGGCACGTGCGCAGAGCGCGCCCACTAAGCCGCACCCACCAAACTGATGGCAACAATATTTGAATCCCACCACTGCTCAGGATATTGCAACTGTCATAAATATGAATCAGTTGCCAAGCATCAGAATTTTGCTCATGTGACCATGGAGATGCTGCAATGGTCTTATGTGTGAAAAACTGTCCTAAGTCACTCTTTTCTTTGTCTTTTTTTAATAAATTTTATTAAATTTTCAAATTTAAAAAAACATAAAACTTTATGCATTGTTACATCAAGACATCTTTTGTATCCCCTTGCATTTTTCAGTATATGTATTTACTTACTACTTTACCAGGACATCTTACTCTTGCTATAAATCAATATCTTTTATCCTTACACATCAATCTTCTCCATGGTATATTTACATATTCCCTCATTCTTTTCCTAATTGCTATTTTCTTTTCTTTTTATTTCTAAACCACTCATACCAGGCATACCAGGCTCTATAGTAAATTGAATCTTCTCTTTTATTTTCATCGTTAGCTTGTCCATCTTTATACAATCTATTGTTTTTTTTTTATAACCATGCCTTCTGGTTACTATTTTCAATGCTGTTGTAACTTGGAACGGTTACTAAATGAACTGTTGTA
The DNA here is from genome assembly GCA_033807585.1 of Hydrophis major. Lineage (NCBI taxonomy): Eukaryota > Metazoa > Chordata > Lepidosauria > Squamata > Elapidae > Hydrophis > Hydrophis major. The sequence goes on from CM066329.1 coordinate 217,409,353, forward strand.
ATTTGAGGACTACCTGCTTGCTGGTCTCAAGGATGGCTACACCCAGTTTGGATACCTTCTGCATGTCTATGCTGCTAGAAATTAAACTTCATTTGATTGGTGCTTAAGTCTAGAAAATGGAAAAGACATGAACTTTGCTTGTGCAAATCCAATGTAACCATATAGGCACTAATCACTGAAATTTTTAAAAAAATCATATTCCTTGCAACAATCTATTTTTTAACATTGTTTTGGGCTCATCCACATAACAGTGTGGAAAGGAATATGGAGGAAAAAAACAGGTTCCAATTCACCATTTCACTATTCCTCTTTCAAGAGAATAGGGATTACTCTCTTCCCGAGCTCTTCCTAATTTACAATTTACATTTGCAAAATTATTTCATTTGGGATGATTATGTACAAAAGTATACCCCACATGATTCATGTTGCTTTCAGGGTTGTTGTTGCTTTTCTGGAAAAGTAGTCTGGTTCTTTTAGGCTTTCCTCTTTCAGCAGGTTTGATAACTATGCATGTCCATTTATATATTTTTATTCATACAGCCATTCAAGGTTAATCATGCTTTGAATGTGACAGTGTTGGAAAGATAAGAAAGAGCGGGGAACTGGTGTTTCCTGCCCCACAAATCTACTTGGCTTGAAATAAAACCTGTTTATTTCCCAGGAAGATACGTGCATATACATACCTTATAAATGATTAAATAACATCTTTCAACAAGCATCACCAAAGCAGCATATAATCAATTAGATTAAAAGAAAGAGTAAAAGCTTACCTTTCATCATCTTTACACTCTGGTGAATTGTCTGAAAAGTCTTATTCTCTAAAAATGGGGAGATAAGAATAATTTAAAAGGTAAAGAGATACAGACAAATGCTACAACAATGAAGGCTTTGATCCTTATGCCAAAAGAGGTTTTATTCATTTGTCAGAGATATACATTTTTCATGGGTCCCCACTGAAATTCCACTACTGCTGAGTTATCCTGCAGCTGCTGTTTACATTTCACAACCCTGCATCTTAAGGTCATTTGCACATTTGACATGTCTGCTTTGGTTTTTCAGTCAGACAGGTTATAAATTTGTATATTTTAAATTGTTCAGAATTTTTTTTTCATAAATTACATGGCCACAGCATCTCCCTCTGCTATTTATTAAAAGCCTGACTTTTTTTTTTTCTTCGCATGATTTGGGGAGGGGGGGGGAAGCCAGACTATTTTAATCCATAGCAAGGTGGTGCCAGAAGTAATACCACAGCCTTTAAAAAAGCAACAGGCATTCAACCACAACTCTGGTCCTTCCTCTCGACTTGGCTGCCCTGGATTGACCTCCCAATATTGAAGCCCTGTTTTCCGGAAAGGCCCTGTTTCTAAAAGGCCAAGGAACACAGAGGGCCTCCAGCTCTGGATGGCAAAAGGCCTTGTGTGAAGAAAAGCCATGGGGAAGAATTAGCCTCCCCCATCAAGCCTTAATGACTACAGTCCTCAGAAGGGAACACTTGGAGGCTTATCTGAAAGAACTAGAGATTAAATAATAGATATCTAGTTTGGAATGAGAAGTACCTTAACACGCAGAGAAAGCCTGCTAAGTTGCTGAACATGAAACTGTGTTGGAAGAATTATCCTTCTAGGTTCAGTTCCAAGTGGGGGAAAAGACACTGGAAACATGGAGGCTGATTAGAAAAATGGTTTAATGGTGGGCAGGACCACATGCCTTGGATGAAGAAAGAAGGAATGGGCTGAGATGCTGAGAGACCCTTAGTTTTATAACCTCTGTTGGGCCCCACCTTAGTGTTTCCTGTTCCTGTGCAAGAAATGTATCCCATTGGCTGTCAGACTCCCAGGGGTGGGGGTCTTAACTATCTTTGTAGGCTTTGTCTGGACCACACAGCTTCACCTGAGTGTTGGCTGATGCAATCTTCCCAGGCCAGGTGGTGAGATGGGTAGTGGGCTTTGTTATATAGAGTACTCTGGCCTAGGCCTTAATGGCCCATTAGCAAAGGGAGGGGTGAGTTTCTACCTCTCTGAGGTGAGTTTTTGCTTCTGAGTTTCTACTCTTTTTCGGGGAAATATTCTGCCTTTTTAATATTTCCCAGTATATTTTATTTTTCTAGGAGAGGGGTGAGTGCTAACTTCCTACAACTGTCTTTCGGTTTTTGTTTTTTCTGTCAAGGCCTTTTCCCCCTGCCTATTTCAAGCACTCTCCAGCCACCCTCGAGTCAGCAGAAAATCAACTACTGTAGGAAGTTAGCACCCACCCCACTCCTAGAAAATTGAAATATCATAAGAAATATTAAAAAGACAGAATATTTCCCCTAAAAAGAGTAGAAACTCAGAAGCAGAAACTCATCTCAGAAGCAGAAGCTCACCCCCACCTTTGTTAACGGGTGGGCCATTGAGGCCTGGGTGAGAATATTTTACATAACAAAGATCTCCAGGTAATATTTTACATAACAAAGATCTCCAGGTAAAGCTATAGCAATTGCCCAAAGCCCTTTTTATTACATCATCATCCAGCAAGGCTCATCCAAGCCTGGAACTCAGGACAGCCTACAGAGTTGCCCCTGCATGGCCCCAAGGGAGTCTGACAACCAATCAGAATACAAGCTCAAATTCAAATCTCAATAGAGAGTATAAAACCAGGCACTTTCAGCCCTTCTCCTTCTTCTTGATCTTTTCCTTCACCTTGAAGTATTATGTAATCATCCTTTTCACTTTGGAGCTCCAGGCCATGTGGTCCTGTCCACCATTAAGCCATCTTCCCAAGCAGCCTCCATGTTTCCAGTCTTTTCCCCCACTTGGAACTGAACCCGGAAGGATCATTATTCCAAGACTACAAACAATTTTCTTGTCCCCATTTTGTTGTGCTAAGTATTGCCTGACTCTTCGCAACCCAATAGACCATATTATGCTGGGCCCCTTTACTGTCTGCCAGCATTTGCCCAAATTCATGTTTATTGGGTTAATGACACTACCTAACCAATTGTCAAGCCCAACTGAGCCCGCTCTGGCTTGTGGCAGGGATTCAGTGTATATGGATTTTGCCCTGTGGCAGGGATTCAGTGCATATGGGTTTTGGACCTACTAAGTAAAGCATCTGGTGGATTCCTCCAATATTGCTCTCCCACCAGCAGGAGGAAAATCATCATCTAGTCACAGCAGGGCTGTAACAAAGGGAAGAAGAGTTTCACCTTGCCTGAGATTATAAAGCTTAAGATCAACCTGAGCAGACAAATTGTCATGGATGCTGTCTTTCTAAAGGTTCAAAAGACAAACTGAATACAGATAGCCCTTGTTTAGAGTCCCAAACTGGGGAGTGGTAAGTCAGTCACTAAATAAAACAGCTGATAAATGAAAGCATGTGTGTTTTTATGATCTCACTTCAGCTTTGCTTTATGGACCTACAGACTTACAATTATTTTTTATGACTGTTGAAAAAGTGGTCATTACATGAGGCAGTCACTAAGTGGGGACTATCTATTGCTCTCTTTGACCCCATGGCTATTTGCACATTGCTGCATCATTCTTGCACAATAATAGCTGTTTTGTGCAAGCCCAGTTTTGCAGGTTGTTCTCGTTTATCCTTCCTGTGGCCCCAGGTTATAATCAACCACAGTCAATCCGAGGCTTTCCAACTGACTGGGTGATTGGGAGACTGACATTCCTTACATGTTCCTGCTTCTGTAACATGGCAGAGGATATTCCAGTGGAGTCTCTAAGGGCATACAGTATCTGTTATTTCAACCTCCCTGGAAACAATTTCTCTGCCTTTGGGTGTTGCTTCTAGCATGGCTCATATAGCTAATGATCCAAGAGCTTAGCCACAGCATCCTTTGCAGTTTTGAAGTCTCAAAGGATTCTGGGAGATGATCATGATAGTTTAGTGGGTGCAGACGAAATTATATTACCAAGCGTGATCAAAAACTGATGGTACAGTGTGTTTACCAGGCAGGAATAAAATAAGTAAGATGGCCTTGAAGTGCATAGCTTGGTCCATTTCTATAATTTATGTTAAGAAGTTACCTGCTTATCCAGCTGTAATAAGAGACAGTGGGAAGAGCGGAGGGAACTGATAAGGGGCAGATAAGCCTCAAGTATTTTAGAAGGGACCCCCTCCCCAGTTTCTTGGGCCATGAAGGTGAAAGGAAGAAATATATGTTCAGACTTACAATATTCTATTACTATAACTTTACAGTAAAATATATATTTAGTTCATTTGGGTATCTTCCTGTCGGGACATACCTGTTGTAAGACTAACAGTGTCAATGTTTTGCTTAGAGCAAATAATTTACAAAGAATGGGAAGTTCTGAGCTTTTAATTCAACTCACAGTGACTTCTAACCAGTGGTGGTATTCAAATTTTTTTACTACTGGTTCTGTGGGCATGGCTTGGTGGGAGTGGCATGGCTTGGTAGGTGTAGCATGGCTTGTTGGGCGTAGCTTGGTGAGCATGGCAGGGGAAGGATACTGTAAAATCCTCATTCCCTCTCCACCCCACTAACCTGCTTTCCAGCTCCATTCTCCTGTGCAGGGCAACAAAAGAAGATCAGCTGGGACTTGGGAGGCAGAGAATAGATGGGGGTGGGGTCAATCAGAAGTGATATTTGCCGGTTCTCCAAACTACACAAAATTTCCACTACCGGTTCTCCAGAACCTGTCAGAACTGGCTGAATACCACCTCTGCTTCTAACATGGCTCAGTTCTCTGTGCTCTGAGCTGACCAGTTCTTATTCAACAAATCACAACTGACTGCAATGTGCAAATCCATCCCTTATGCGATCCCACACTTGCCATAAGCCTGGCTGCTTGAGTTCAACCTAAGCTCTCATTATTGGTTTGGCTTCAGCTTGTTATAACCCAGAAATTGTGGTTTATAAATCAGTTTATGGTTTAGCACAAAGGTGGAAACCTATCCAATTTGGCCAGCAGTGATTTAAAAAATCCAATCACTTAGCTCACTCAAAACAAAGTGAGTATGAGTATAAAGTGAGTATAGGATGCTGCCTTAACATGTATTACAGTATCAGCAGCAGCTCAACATTGAAACTAGTTAACTTTAGTGATGAAATCCAGTAAGTAAATCCAGTTATATTCTTGTTTTTAGTCATAAAGGACTATTTTGTACCATGTATGTTTACAGTGATTGATAGACTTTCCAGCTTCTTTCAGCTCTAGGAATTTGTGCCATATGTTTTGCAGTGAGAAAAAAGAATTAATACACAGCCAGAGTGGAACTCACGTAGAAACTTTTGGCTCATTTAACCTTTTTCAAGTGTTCAAGGGTCTGGAATAGCATTAGCACTTTGAAGAGACAGGTATGATGTACAGTATGTTTAATGGTGATTTCAAGGGGATCCTATTAAAACGTCAAAAATATCCATGAAAATACATGGCTAGCATCAGTAATTGCTAATACATCATTATGCAGAGAGATACGAGTTGCAATGTTATGGTGTTTTCCGATAGATCATTTATCAAACTCACAAGGAACCTTGCAGATCTGGCTTTTATTCAGATGTCCCTTTTGGAAGGATCTTGGAAAATAGACTCCTTGTAGTATGCTTTACACCTTAGGCACACGTCTGTTCTATCCTTCCCTACAGTGTGCAATGAGGCCTAGAAGAGGGGAGAGAAGGTAAGCTCTGGTAACCGGATCGCAAATCAGAGGAACTTCTCTCTCTCTCTCTCTCTCTCTTTCTCTTCTCCAACCACCTCCCAAACTCTTAACAGTTCTTGCCTTGTCCAGACCTCTTGGCTAAGTCTCAAGTCAAATAAAGTAGATGGCTGGTTACCACAAGCTGAGGTGATGCTGGGGGTTGCAGAACCAAGCTAAGCAGCCAAGGAACAAGAGGCCTATTGAGGAAAGGGGCTTTATGTCCTCAGCTGGGCAAACACACAAGCTTCGTGTCTGGCTAGATTGGACTTCTGGGGTTTGATGGGCAATGAATGTGTGCAGAAATAGGAACCCAGGTCATACCATAGGGAGTGTGTACTGCAATAACAGAAGGAGGCAAAACTGTTTTAACTGTAAAAGGCATGGCTCAGTTTCCAGGATGCCAATATTTAGTCTTCATTTTCCAGGATGCCAATATTTAGCCCTTAGATTCGAGACAACCTCACCCAACTCTGTATGTTTTGTTCTGTGTTGCAGATCACTGCAGTAATATGTCCAGTGAAGATGGGAGCTATAGGCCAAAACATCTGGAAGAACAAAAGCAGAGCTAGCCGTAAGACAAAAGCAAATTAGGAGTATATTAGCACCTACCAAACAGAGTTCTGTTTGTTCTGTGCAACTGCACGGAAAGTCAATTTAAACCAGAAAATAAAATCAAGTTCTGTGTGTTTCTGATTCTATCCTCGACCTCTGCTGATTTTGCACGACTACACTTTTTGTGAGGTCCTTGATGCTTTCTCTGCTTGGTTGTTTGCTTCTAGACATTTCATTACCAAGCCAGGTAATTTCATCAGTGTTGCAAGAAACAAACTCAGAGAGCACCACAGACCTCACAATTCAACCCTGAGCGACAAATATTCTCTTCAATCAGCTATACTTATTCCTTCATCTTATTAGGGGACAGGACAGCACTGTTTTGTCTTTTCCACCACCAGTTTATGTGCTATTTCAAGGTGCTACCAGACACAGTCACTTGCTCCTTTGTACCCTTTTTGAATTTGTAATATGTAGGAGCTGGAATGAAATAGATAAGAACTTTGCCTGATTCTCCTTGTAGCTCAATGGATGAGAACAGAACAGAATAACAGAGTTGGAAGGAACCTTGGAGGTCTTCTAGTCCAACCCCTTGATCAGGCAGAAAACCCTACACCATTTCAGACAAATGGTTGTCCAATCTCTTCTAAAAAACTTCCAGTGTTGGAGCATTTACAACCTCTGGAGGCAAGTTATTCCACGGATTAATTGTTCTGTCAGGAAGTTCCTCCTTAGCTCTAGGTTGCTTCTCTCTTTGATTAGTTCCCACCCATTGCTTCTTGTCTTACCCTCAGGCGCTTTGGAGAATAGCTTGACTCCTTCTTCTTTGTGGCAGCCCCTGAGATATTGGAACACTGCTATCATGTCACCCCTAGTCCTTCTTTTCATCAGATTAGATATACCCAGGTGCAGCAACCGTTCTTTATAAGGGTTAGCCTCCAGTCCTCTAAACATCTTTGTTGCTCTTCCCTGCACTCTTTCTAGAGTTTCAGCATCTTTTCTATATTATGGCAACCCAAACTGAATGCAATATTTCAAGTGTGAGCTTACCAAGGCATTATAAAGTGATATTAACAGTTTGTGTGATCTTGATTCTACACCGCTGTTAATGTAGCCTAGGACTGTGTTAGCTTTTTTGCAGATGCAGCACAAGTTGGCTCACAGTTAACTAATTGTCCACTAGGACTCCAAGATCCCTTTTGCAGTTACTACTATTGAGCCAGGTACCACGCACAGCAACAGCAGGACAAAGCATGAGGAGGACGGTTCTTCCTCATACACCTCTACTGCCCAGTGACATACCACTGAGACTATTTCTGAACCCACGCATATGAAGAGCCTACTTTTTTCTGATCAGACATGATGTAGGAGGCAATGTCTCAAGAGGCAGATGATCCATTCTCTCCAGCAGCCCAAGCCAAACTGGCCATGGTGCCTAGAAAATGGAGGGGGATACTGTTTATACTTTGGCACCAAGAGTAATTGCTGGGCAGATTCCAGACTAACCTTATCTTCACTAACGTCAGAGACATTGTAGATCACGTGCCTAGCAAAACTTTTGCTAGGAGAAGTCTATGGAGATTCTGTTATCCAGGTCATAGTTGTCCCAAAGGTGCTTTTTCCAGGAGGCAACTGGACTATCTTTATAAAGAAATTATAAAGACTCCATAGATTTTTAGCATCCCAACAGCCTGTGCAGGGCAGAAAACATCCTTCAGCCAAGAAGGCTCCATACCCATTTGCACAACTCAGGTGACCCTGAGGACACTGATAAGCCCTCAAGTGGCCTCAATGACTCTCTTAAAAAATGCAAATGACCGGCTGTCTGCAAGGAATATAAATCCTTCCATTCCCCGCCATCCAATCTGAGCTGAAGAAGCTTCTTGGATGAGAAGTGAAATGTCTTCAGAGAAAAAAACAAGAAAGTCCAGTTGCCTCCTGAAAAAGCACCTGTGTGTTGGGAGAAGAGGGACATTAGTGCTTTCAATCTGGGCAGCTAAAGACAAATTGTAAGTTGGCTGTGCTTCAGGCTGGAGATGAGATAAAATGGTCAAGAGACCATCTCCATACCAGTCAATGGGACATGAGGATGAGCCTTCATTGTATCATGAGAACACAACAGAAGTGGAGGCACACAGATAAGTAGCAGTCAGCTAACAATAGACAAATGCCTGGGATCCATTGAAGTAGTCTATGAATTTAAGAGTATTCTATTTGTGTATATTTACAAAAGTCCTTCAAAGGGGAAAATAATATTATTGTGGCCTTCATTGGCCTCTGGTGGTGAATAGAGGCCATTACAGTTACAAAAAAGCTAACTGCAGACCATAAAACAACCACTTGCCTAAAATAAATGCAATATAAATCCTGCTTTGGGACATTTTTAGAAATGAAAAAAAATAAGATAAAAATTTAATAAATATATTGCTTATATGATCTCAAAAAAACATGGGAAAATCTCCAGAGAAGGAAAACCCCAGGATACGGAGGAGCAAGGACTGAAATAAATCAGACTAATTCATTATTAGCAATGTTAATACTTCCACCTTAAGCAGTTCCTTCTATTTAGCTCAGGAGAACAGCAAGGCACTGCATTTTTGGAACGGCCAGGAATATTTCCAATGCAAATCTTCTCAATGCATACATGTTACAAATACACATTGCAGAATGCTGGACAAAGGAACCGCTTTTCATAGCAAAGACAAATACTGGGCCTCCGTCATTACTTGTCCTTCGAGCATCAGAATTCGCTTTTCCCCTGCTCAAGCAGGAGACTCTCTACAACTGGCTATCCAGTCTTTTCTTAAAAACCCGCAGTGATGAAGAATTTCTGCAGGCAAGCTGTTCCACTGGTTAATCGTCCTCACTGTTAGGAAGTTTCTCCATAATTCCAGGCCCTTTTTTGGACACAATCCTAACTCCTGACGACAAGAAGGAGAGAAAACTTATACTGTTAGCAAATATTTATTTTATTTCTCTTTTTCATTGATTTATTGCACTTCAATTTTAGACAAAAAATAAATTCTCTCTTTTCTCTGCCTTGCCAGCATCTTTTAACGAGTCTTTTGGACTCCCAGCAGCAGCAGCAGCAGCAGCAGCAGCAGCAGCAGCAGCAGCAGCAGCAGCAGCAGCAAATAAACCCCTCTCCGTTTTCCCATTGCAGCAAATATACTTCAATTTAGGGAGGGGACTCTTCGTTCCTACATACATCTCTAAGAAAAAGTGCAACGTTTGGTTTCATTTCAAAGCAGTGTTGAACAGCAGCAGCAAGTGTCCCTCCCACCCTGCAAAGAACACCAAATACTCCCCACATCATGCAACAGGAGGGTGATTCAAACATGCTATGAGAACTCCTGTAAATGGGATGGAAAGCCTGTCATATATCAATGTAGAGAACAAGGCAGGGCTGACCACAACCAGACAGGGACACTGAGAGATCCTAATGGAGAGAAGAGGGAGTCCAGGATCCCCACCCCATCTCTCTCTCTCTTTTTTTTTGTCATCTCCAAGTCTTTTAAAAACATCCCAACAGGTCGGCTTCTTTTAAATCTGTAATTCGATATGGGGAAAAATAGTTCCTAGGTTCTCAAGGGCTAAGAGCGCTCAAGTCTATTAAATCCATGCATCCTGCAGTTCCATCTTGTTTGTGGGCATAGAATTTGGGGTTATAGAAGTTAGCATCCTGAACATCTCCACTTTCATTCTGTTTCTATTGGTTGTGGGAAAATACGTTTTCTATTCTTTCAAGGTTGGGCTTCAGCAAAATCCAAAGCCCCAAATACACATCAGAGCCATTTCTCCATGCTGTGCCACAATCGGGCATAAATAACAATACTAATAAAAAAAATCCAGAGAGTGCAATTGTGACCCTTTGGTGCTCCTAACCATATACATGTTGCTCGAGACACTGATGTGCCATTGTGATGTACAGTCTCAGAAATCCAGAAAAAACATAGCAGAATTTTTAGAGATTTTTTAGAGAGGATGAAACTTCAGCATTCGACATAGCTTCCAATGCCACCTTCACCCTCACTGTCCATACTAGTGGAAGCAGAATAAATTATACAAAATAAACAAATATGGCATCTGTTTAAGTTGAATAATTTACTCAGGTCATAATTTACACATTGCTTGGCACAGAATCTGGTTGCTTAAAAAAAAAAAGTAATATAAAGTGCAAAGAACACATCACTCCCCAAGGAAGGCAGTCTACTGATGAGTGGGTGAATTAGCCAATAAACGCTGGATTTCTATGGGAAATCTAAAATAAAAGACAGTGCTGAATAGAATAACAAAGGCAACTTGGAGAGTGCTTGGGATTCTTGGCCCCATCCTTAAAAAAGGAATGGGATATGGAATTGAAATGAGAGGCCGAGGGTTTCTAGGATAAAATATCTCAAACTTCACCCTTTAAAGGGAACATATAAAAAAGCACCAAAGCCGAAAAGTAATCAGAAAAGCCTGAGCAGAAAAGTCTTCGGAGTGTTATAGGCCCTTTCTTCCTTAAGGCTGAACCTTATAGAGTTGGAAGGAAGACTGGCTAATCCAAATCTCTTTCTCTCTTCCAGTGCAGGTAGTCCTCAACTTATGACTGCAACAGAGCCCCAAATTTCTGCTGTTAAGACATTTGTTAAGTGAGTTTTGCCCCGTTTTTACCACCTTTCTTGCCACCGTTGTTCAGTGAATCACTGCAACTGTTAAAGATAGCCACGTGGTTGCGAAGGGAATCTGGCTTCCCCGTCGACTTTGCTTGTCAAAAGGTCACAAAAGAGGATTACAGGACCCAAGAATCCTGCAGCCGTCATAAATACGAACCAGTTGCCAAGCATCTGAATTTTGATCATGTGATCATGATGCTCCTGCAATGGTTGTGTGCAAAATGATCCTAAGTCATTTTTTTTCAGGGCTGTTCTAACTTCGGTCACTAAATGCACTGTTGTTAAGTCGAGGGCTACCTGTGGCTCCAACAACCATCAAATCCCTATCACTTGCTGAGAAACTAGACTTCCAATCAATTGATGTTATCTCCATAGCTTTTCTCCTCCATTACAGCCTCTCTTTAGTTTGCTATAGGCAGCAACAGAGAACGGAGACCAAATCCACCACGAACTGGTGGAAGACATTTTTGTAATTTACCTAGGCACTCATACCTGACAAGATGGCAGAGATTGGGGGCTTTTGCTTAATCGGTTCCCGAGATGTGATGGAGATGGAGGTGGAAAACTTGATTAGCTCTAGTTCCTATTTGATGAGACCATGTACTTAGTAAAATCTCTTTCGTGGATGTGTGTGTGTGTACACAAACAATACTTTCTGAGAACAGCAGCAAGGGAACAGAGGCTAACAAAGGAAAAGAAAAAAAAAGAGTTTTGAGATTGGGGCTACACTAGTGTGCAGATTAAGGAAGCTGGGTTTGGGCGTAACTGCCTTACCAGGTGGTCCTACATTTGCCCCACCCTCAAAAGATTATTGTTATATACAATATAGCTGGTGCTTTTATATACAGGGTAGAGCCTCAAAAACAACACCGTATGGAAATATATATGTGAATATATGCATGCGTGTGTATACACACCCACACCAGTTTAGAAACAACGGATGTGTCCAGTTTGTTTGCCTGATCTCTCTTGGCATGTAAATGATCTTCAGTCTGCATTGTGCTGTGGAGAGCGCTATCTGGGAAATGCATCCTTCCTCCTTTATCCCATTTCTCTCCTCACTGGATCTACTCCAACAAGCGGCCAGGGGCCAGGGGCTTCCTGCCTTTGTCGTATCCTTTCTACACCTCTTATTTCATCATTACGGTCATTTCCCAAAGAGCAACATTTAAGTCCGCTGCAGTAAATTTACTGGATGATGGATTCTTTTGTGTGTGTGTTTCCTCTCCTTAAAAGTCTTAGGGGCTTTATGAGATCGATGTGCTGGAATTAAGGGTTGATCCAGAAGGCAAGAGGTTTTTCTGAATGTTGCTTGTTGAGAGTTCTCAAGTCAGGGAGACGGAGAAGCAGCTTGGGGAAAAGCGTGGAGTCATCTGGATGCTTCTTGGTTACTAGAGTTCTCAAGGCCCGGATTAAAGATTCCTGAAGAATTTCAACAGCATCCACATCGGAGATCCCAGAGCGATCTGGGAAAACCAAAACAAACGTGTTAAAAATTAAGAGGAATAAAGAAGACATTAAAAAGAGGGGGTGGGTTTAGCCATCTTGAAAAAAAAAAAAGACAACGTACACGTGTAGTCCTCAACTTACAACCACAATTGAGCCCAAAATTTCTGTTGCTAAGCACGGCAGTTTTTGCCCCAGTTGTTAAGTGAATCATTGCAGGTGTTAACTTAGTACCGCCATAGTTAAATAAATCTGGTTTCCCCATTGACTTTGCTTGTCAAAAAGTTAAAAAAAAGTGTTCAGGATACTGCAATGGTCATAAATATGAGCCAGCTGCCAAGTGTCTGAATTTTGATCATGTGACCACGAGGATACCGCAATGGTCGTGTAAAAAAAAAATGGTCATAAGTCACTTTTTCAGTGCCATTGTAACTTTGAATGGTCACTAAATGAACTGTTGTAAGTAAAGGACTACCTGTATTAGGGAGAATTAAACCACTTATAGTCCTCAATTTGTGAGCAAAATGGAACCTAGAATTGCAGTTGTATGTCATTGCAGTTATAAGTCGAGTTGCCATATGACTAAACTCAATTTTATAACCATTGTGACACTGTCATAAAGTGAGTCATCATGATCATTAAATAAATCAAATGGTCGTTAAGCCAACCACATAGTCCTTAAATGAATCTTACATATCCAAGTGGCATTTTTTGCTGAAAACCAGTAAAAATCACAGTCACATGACCATGGGCCACTGCAACCAATTGTAATTTGGCCAAGCACCCAAAATCTGATCACTCAACCAAGGAGGAGGTGGAGATGGCAATTGTAACTTTAAGAACAGGTTGTAAGTCGCTTTTCTGTCGTAACTTCAAATAATCATTAATTGATCAGTCATAAATCAAGGACTACTTGCACTATTTCCCTAGATTGTCAGTATCAAACACAGCTATTGGAAAGATCCTGCTATTATCAAATATATAAAATGCAAAATGTGAAAGTGATTTGAGTTCTACATAAGATGATGTGCAATACGGTGTATACGCATGCATGGAACGTAACTAGAATTACACAGTATATCGAATTATATTATATTGCATTGTACTGTTTTTGACCCTTCATAATCAATCTGTTTCTTCAAGATGCACAGAAAGGACAGAATAGACTCTTCTGATAAACTTAATACTTGTTGGACTTCTGAAATTTCAATAGGTATTTCTCACACACTTTCTTGTTCACTAGGCAGGAGGAATTTTAGTAGAATTCTAAGAAATTTAATCTTGCATCTTGTGATTATAGCTTTAGCATAATCACAATTGCATCCGCATTCCCAAATGCCAAAGCCATCAGAACCTGCCTGTAAGTCCCTATGTTGACTTTTATTTATATGATTTACTTAAATCTCTCATCAGAAAATGCCCCCCCCCCCCAAAAAAAAGCAGCTTAATTGCCCGTACTGCTGGGATGCACTGGGGGATTGTTTTTTTCTCCCCAGTCTCCAACTGAATTTATTTCTTAATTCATCCTTCCTTTTGTAGGCTTCTTCCATCATACCAAATTGGGTTCCATTCTGTTTTGGTTACAGAAATGATCTTACTGGCAAGACAAACTCCGCCTATGAGATCCTCCAGAAGGCAGACAGTCCTTGACTTACGACTACTATTGAGCCCAAAATTTCCATTACTAAGCAGGACAGTTGTTTAGAATAGAATTAGAATCAGGATTAGGTTTAGAATAGAATAGAATAGAATAGAATAGAATAGAATAGAATAGAATAGAATAGAATAGAATTCTTTATTGGCCAAGTGTGATTGGACACACAAGGAATTTGTCTTAGTGCAAATGCTCTCAGTTTACATAAAAGAAAAGATACATTCATCAAGAGTCAAGAATCACACGATACAACTCTTAATAATAGTCATAGGGTACAACAAGCAATCAAATCATACAAGGAAACAGTCAATATAAATTATAAGCATACAAGCGACAAAGTTAACAGTCATAAGTGATCATAAGTCACTTCTTTCAGTGCTGTTGTAACTTTGATCACTAAATGAACGGTTAAGTCGAGGACTACCTGTACGGCCTCCAACACAGGTTTACAGAGAGGAAAAATGGCCTTTAGCAAAGATTACCAGAGCTCTTGCAACAAGTCTGTATCATTATCCAAAGCCTTAATCTGCTTGTATCACTGCAACAAAGCTGACACCCACCTGCTGAGACGAGGACCACAGCCATGAAGAGGGCCATCTCCTGTGCATCCAACCCCAAGGAACTGAGCTTCTCACTGAACTCAAACATGCCATCCAGTAGAGAGCCCATGCCCATGGAACGCAGACTGCCGAGGGAGTATGTTTCTCCACTCAGAAATGTTACTTTCTTCTCCTTGGGACTGAAGAGGGTGGAAAAACGCACCATCAGCACCTAGGAAAGGACGAATGGTGGAATAGGGTCACTTTAAGCAAAGACACCCCTTTTTTTTTTTAATCAAACACATTCTCGACTGAATGAAGAAACAACAAGCGACTCATGATTTCCCAGAGCAAGCTTGTTTTCATCTGCATCTGAAGAACCACAAAATAATTTTTTTTGGGCAGGGGGGGGATGCCCAGCCTGGAAAAGTGAGGCGGCATCTAACATGCGTGCTGTTTACATCTTTTGGGAGCATGCCAAGGCCTAACCGGTAATCCAGTCCAAGTATAAAATTGACAAAGATTTGTAGGTTCAACTTTCTTGTCCTTACTTGCTTGTTTTCCACAGTTGGGCAACTCCTGGAACACAAGAATGCTATTTGGAAAGAGTTCCAAATTCTGAGAAGAGAATGCCCTACTTGCAAGAAAAACTCCCTGTTCCAATATTAAAAGCAACCAGGATGCAGTCTGCAGGGGGGTCTCAGCTTCTGCTCCCATGAAGCCTTGCCAACAAGAGTTATGTTCTCCAGATGATAGCAAAACTATTTGACAATTAAAAAGCAATTTCATGACCCTTGAGATTGTGGAAAACAAACCTATCCCAAAAAGAGCCGTATGCTTCCTCATTCTTGCTCTGTGCCCTCATAAGTTTCTCTCCAAATCAAAAAATTCATGCTGAACACTTTTGCAGCGCAGAAAAGAACTTGAAGCTAACTAAGGTTGCATCAATCGTTTTTTGCACAGACTTTGGGGAGGGGGGCTGCCCACAGAAAGGATGCACCCAGCGCTGACCTGGAAAGTGCCTGCTTTGAGGAGCATGACTTGATCCTGTTGGCAGAGTGACTGGAAGCCCGGGATGCTCTTGGCAAACTCGACCACCTCCTTGACAGCTGGTGTGAAGCATTGTAAGAACTCTTCCCACACTTGCTGACTGCTCTTGCCACTGCCACAATAAGGGGTGGCATTCAGAGGACACGCCTAGATGCCACAAAGAGATTGATAGAAAGAGGTTGTGTTTGGTCAAGCAAACGATCCATTTTAACACTCAAATGGTAATTATTTAATACTTTTAAAAGTTGTTTGTTCTCGCAACACATAAACAGGGTGGCCTCGTTATTAGAATACATAGTAAAATAGTTTCACTACAAAGGCGCATCCAGATATAATGAAAGGACAGAATTGGTAAAGGGATACGAGGAGAGGGAGAGAGAAGAATGATAAAAGGGTAATTTGCCTCACTGGCTATTCTTTTGGAAAAAAGAATATTTGTAATTCCAGCCCCGCTTGCAGTCAAGGCTATTTTCAAAACACACACACATATTCTCTCTCTCTCTTTCTCTCTTCCTCTCTCTCTCTCTTTTCCTTTTTCTCTCCCTCTCTATATCTCTCTCTCTTTCTCTCTCTCTCTCTTCCCCCCCCTCTCTTTTCCTCTTCCTCTTTCTCTCTCTTTCTCTCTCTCTCTCTTCCTCTCTCTTCCTCTCTCTCTCTCTCTCTCTTCCTCTCTCTCTCTCAATCTCTCTCTCTCCCCTCCTTCCCTCTCCCCCCCCCCTCTCTCACACACACACATTGGAATGAAAATATTTTAATAAATATCTTGGATTACTAGAAAACATTGCTGGAAGGTAAAAAGGGTCAATTTGCCATTCTTTACTTGAAAGCCCTTCCATGTGCCACCATTTCAAACAGTTTTAGCAGTAAACTCTGTAGCTTGCCAATGTGGACCTGCCATCAACAACAAATTGTCATTTTTAAACTGTATTTGAAAAGTGGCCAAAATGCTTTTATAAAAACAATGGATTGGCTCAAAAAATTGTTCAAAAAAGAAAACACTATAGAGTTTTTCATGCAGATGATTTAAGAGAAAACACCACACTTGTGGGTTTTATTTCTTACTTTCCTTGGTAAGCCTAAGAGCCACAAACAATTGCATGATTTGCCAACACCCGGGGCTGTTTTACATTTGTGGTGGCAACTGCTTGTGGCACACAGCTCTTTACCTTGTACCATTTGATCTGGACATAGCCATTCCATCTGCAGGGCTCGCCTTTTACTATTCAAACCCGTGGTTCATGTTTTTAAAAATTAGAGCAAGAGCCATTCCTGACTCAAAGCAGGGGAAAAGATAGGAACTGGCAATGGGAACCACAGATACCAGGCCAGCTTGTTCTGCCAATCCAGATACAAGGCTGTTTGGTTTGCTTTCTTATTTCCACTGCACTACCAATAATATACAGCAGAGGGATGTCAAGGATTTGGAAATCGGTTTTCTATTGGCAAAGCTGATCTTTTAAATCAGATATCTAAGGAAGCAGACCCAAATCCGTGCTCTGCAGGCTTTCCTCAATTGTAAGATCTCAGGCTTTAAACTTCTGCAAAGCAACACAATATGGCTCAAGCATAACCAGCAGGGACACCAGAGTGTTTTTTACTATTACAGCTGCTTTTTGGCTGAGTTCTGGTTGAACAGAAATTCTCTGGGACAAGATGGCATCAGTCATCCTCTACTATTTCCCACCATCGTTTGCAGGAAATAGTCCCAAAGGGTGTGTGCAGAGTGATTATTTCAAGAAAGCTGCCTGCATGCAGGCGGATCTCTCCGCATCCCCAGCCACCACTCCCCAGTATAAGTCTGGCCTACTTACAATGCCTCTTCTGCTGGTTCCCCGCCATGGACAGCTCCTCTGGGCATTTTCTTCAGAATAACCAAAATCAAAGGATGGGTAGCATCCAGCATTTTGCAGATAATTGGCCTGCTGGGTCTGGAAGATCTCGTTGCCATAGCATGAGGGACTGTTGTCAACGTAACAGGATGGTTCTTGAGGGTTGTAGCTGGAGAGGCGAAGAGTGGCTGATTCGTATTGCCCATAACCCAGGGAATGATTCAGCTGCGGCTGTTCGTTGTAGTTGGTCAAAGGGGCAGCCTCGGCCCCTGGGGAGCTACTACGCCTGCCCAGACGGTCCTGCCCACTGAGGAAGATGTCATGGTAAGCCCTGGAGATGGTGTTTATTGCTTCCTCTTCCTGGGTGTTAGGGCTGGGTGGAGCATCCGCCTCAGAGCTCAGGCCCACATCCATGGGGACCTCATTCAGGCTGTTCATATAGCTTTGCATCTCATCCAACAGGCGCTGCTTCTCTCGCTTAGGGATGCGCCCAAAACGCACAGCTGTGGAAGGGAAGAAGGAGCGTGACAATCTGAGGGTCGAGGAGACATTAAGCTGTAACAAGCAGCAATAAAGTTAACTGAACAGGCAGAACCTTCTTCTGTGTCCTAGCCCTACAGAAAGAGAAGCTGCACCCTAATATGATAGTACCACAGGTGGCATCTCTAGCTGGGGAAATAAGGAAAATGGCACAATTTGTAAACGTCACTTAATACGCAAATGATGATGCTCAGGGAAGCCCACGCAAATTCTCAGAGGCACACAAAGGTACATGGTTGTCTTCTCCAATTTAGGAGGTGGTGGCAAAGCACTTTGTCTTTGTTCATTCTTCTCCAACAAAGAGAGGGAAGGCCAGATCCAACCCTGCTTCCCAAACCAGCAGGGCCGCCACAAAGCCAAAATTATACGCAGATTCTCAGGCCTCTTGGGTTATGTACTTGGGAGAGGCACTGGTCCATTAATCAAAGGACACTGCTTGGTCTCTGCATGCAAGTGGCCCTTCCCCATCATTCTCTCCTGCTCTGCAAATTCTGACACAAAAGCATTAATCAGCCCAGGGTTTCATTTATCAACCAAGGATTTGCTGACATTGTACCCTTGTGGGAGAATGACTGCAGAGGCAGCATTACAGGCCAAGAGACGGGACTAAGCTTTTATCCCTCTAAATACATGAACAGCAAAGCATGCCTTGCTATCAGCCCAGCCTTTGCTTGTTTTCCCACCGCTCCCTGACATTTCCCAGTCATTTTAAGCAATGGCAACTACCAAGTTATTGTTCCTTCAAAAAGGGGCGAACAGCCTTCCCAGAGCTGGGGACCGCTGTAGTTTATAAAGGGAGGAACAGGAGGCAGGTTTCTCATTTCCATCACTGAAGAGCTTCAAAACAAATCGTTCTGCCAAAATTCGGGAGCTAAATTTGGGCAGTGCAATTTGGGGACATGGGAGGAGGAAGCTGAGCCGGTTTTCCATTCCAAGGATGGAAATGGGAGCACGTTGCCTTCTCCTGCTTCATGTCTTCTGTCTCGGGAGCTGTTCAAGAAAAGAGAATCCACTTGAATGGCTCTCAGTGTTAGCCAGTGAATTCTAATGCGCTTGAAAAAAAAAAATGCCCAAAGCCTGATCATGAAGCAAACATTCATGACTATAGACTGCCATTCAAAGGAATTCATCACAAATGCCTTCAAGCCTTTAGTTACAGACCCATGCTGTTGCAAAGGAGAGACCAACCCTACCCAGATACTTACCATCTCTTGACATCCCCACTGCCAGACATTTCTTGAAGCGGCAATGCTGGCAGCGGTTGCGATTCATACGCATGATCATGCAGTTTTCATTCTTCACACACATCTTGTAGTTGATGTTCTGCTGGATGCTCCGGCGGAAAAAACCCTGAGGGCCCCAGGAAAGAAGAGCGAGGAGAAGGGAGGTGAGCCAACGAATGGACACGTGTCAAATGAGTCTACTGGCTTTCAGATTTCTATTCTGGTGTCAGCTTTGGAGTACCCCTCATGCCTTTTTTTCTGAATGTTGGATGAAGGTATCTAAGGAGACAAAAACTGGTTTGTCTTCCCTTGGATTCCAGGGAGTCAACTAAACAACTAAGAAGTTGATAGGCTCTAGCTCAAGAGTCCTCAAACTTGACAGCTTTAAGACTTGTGCACTTCAACTCCCAGAATTCCTCAGCCAGCTATGAGTTTAAGTCCACAAGCCTTAAAGTTGCCAAGTTTGGAGATCTCTGCTAGCTATTTGGATGAAAATACATGGCCGAAACATTCCTTGTTTTGTCAACTGAATTGCTGGAAGACTGGAGGATACTGGAACAGTGCTACTGCTTTACCAATGGAAATTCTAAACCCAGTTGTGGCCATAAATTGAGAATTATTGGTACTGTAGTTCTTATTTTAGAGAAACCAAACAGCCAATGGAGAATCCAACTTGTGGATTAATAAATTAAACAGGTCTGCGTGTTGATGGAGAATCCATTAACTAAAGTAATTTCTCTTTAGCCTGGGATCGAAACCAAAACCCTGTTTCGATTCAGGTTGCACATGCCACCAATAGGCCTGCCAGTGTAGGATTTTATATTTAGTATCCTAAATATTTTGGACTTTGAAAAAACAGGATAATTGACTCTTTTGAACACTGGTGTTGGAAAGGCTCCTGAGAGCATCAATGGATAGCTAATAAAACAAACTAGTGTATCATCAAATAAAATTACCTGGAGTTTTCAGGGCAGACTGAAGTGACCGATTCAAATTATCATACTTTGGAAACTTATATGCTGGGCAAGGTAGCAAGAAAGATAAGAAAAGGATGAGCAGCATCAAGGTTGATGGACTCAAAATTTGTAGTGGTAATGGGTACATAGGGAGACCTGAAGGGCCAGATTAGGGAAAGGCCATCCTGGAGAAAACCCATTTACATGGTCACTAAAAATTGACACCACCACTCTTCAGGGCACATAATCAACCAATCGATCTTGAGTGTTTCAACGTGAACTATTTATAAACAAAGGTGTTTTTAAACCTTCTACAGTCTTGTCATAACAGAAACAAAAGAGAAAGAAAGCAAGGGGATGAACCTACCTTACATCCTTCACAAGCATGAACCCCGTAATGGAAGCCTGAAGCAATGTCTCCACAAACTTTGCAAAGCAACACCATCCCACCGGTCTCTGCAAAAGAAGACAGGAACTGATCTTAATTCCCCTGCCAGGTCCAGGTTTCTGATCCAACCTCCCTCTTCTCTGACCCAGCCCCCTGACGTAACTTTCCCTAAATTGTCTGTAGAGATTCTCAATCATCCAGGTCATGGTTGCCCCCAAGGTGCTTTTTCCAAAAGGCAGCTGGGTTTTCTTCTTCTTTTTCTCTGAAAATGATTCACCTCACATCCAAGAAGCTGCTTCGGTTCAGAACGAAATGTTTTCCAAGAAAAAAAAAAAACCCAAGGAAATCCAGTTGCCTTTTGGAAAAGGGACCTTTGGGTTTCCCCCAATTTGCTGTCCTCCATAAATAATAAAAGTTAACTCCTATAATCCCAGTCAGCATGCCTTTATTACCAGGGGTCTCCAACCTTGGCTCCTGGAAGCCTGGCGGACTTCAACTCCCAGAGTTCCACAGCCAGCAAAGCTGGCTGTGGAATTCTGGGAGTTGAAGTCCGCCAGGCTTCCAGGAGCCAAGGTTGGAGACCCCTGCTTTATTACCATAGGATTATGGTAGTGGAAGTTCAGCATGCTTGGAGGCTAACAGTATGGGAAAGGCTGAGTGTGCCAGACTAGCTCCATCAGAATGGAAACCATCTGAACTTTATTTAAAATGGAAATGACATTGGTCACATGCACACCTATACAGAAAGATTTTGCACATTGGATTACCACACATTTAAACATGTTTTACTAACTCACCAATGACTAAATTCACCTCTCACGTTCAGTAGAACTCAAAATTCAAAAGCCATGATTCACCATTGTAATTATCACAAGGGACCAAACCACAATACAGCTTAGTACTTACTGCATGGGAACCTTGTCAATATACTTGCAAAAAGCTACTGTAAATAAAACAATAGTGCTATGCTTCCAATCAGGGGAGCTTTTGAAATTTCAAGGGACTGGGCAGAGATCTATGCCTTCTCTAATGGTTCACTTTTTTGCAAGATTATTTTGAACAATGGGTAGTTTTCAACATTTGATTAAGTCAGAAAATGTGTGCACACACACCCCACCACAAAAAAAACCCCAAGAGTTACTTTCAAGGAGAATTAACAGTTGTTGGTCTTTCTATCTAGATCCCACGTCCGTACAGAAACAATGATTATTATGTCATACTACCTATACTAAACTGAGAACTGGAGGTGTATGTGGGAGAGTTACTTACTTGTGAAAGTGCTGGTGACTCCATTCTGCTTGGCGGCAGGCACCTTATTTGGTGTTGGGGGGAGCTGGCCCTTGCTGGGGTAGCAGATCCCTTCAGGAAACTGGAAGGCTACCTTGGGTGAAGAGGGGGAGCTGGCCTGCTGAGGCTTGATGGCTCCAATCTCGGTGAGGGTCAGTTCTTCTAACGAGGATGGCAGCGAGTGTTGGGGTGAAGACACCAGGTATCCACTGGGAGGGCTGCCTGGAGTGGGGCTGGAGCCAGCTGTTGAACCCACATAAAGGATCACGCCACCTGGTGCATGAGAAGGGAGAGGAAATTTACCCAGTGCAGAGTAAGAAAGATGACTTTGGTGGAGATATGCAGGAACTATTGACCTAGGCAAAAGGGACTGAAACGTGTTTAAAGTCCAGAACAATGAAATAGCATTTGGAAGCAGGTCGGAGAGAAAACTCCCTAATTTACTGAAGTATAAGGAAGAGGAGGAGGAGGAGGTACAGCACAATCAGACTTACAAGATTCTAGCTATTATAGCCAATCTAAAAGTAGTTTTATCCTTCCTGAAGAGTTGGTGTAGCTGACAACCGGGAACTATGGATGGCACTGCAGAGGGAGTAAGAATCTGCAAAAAAAAAAAAAAATGGCTGCCTTCCAAGTCAATGTTCTGGCTGAAAATCTCTGCAAGGGCACACATTTGGGAAAGATAAAGAGCCACTGAACCCATATCCTGTCCAAGGATGATGCTTCCCATACTCCACTGATTAACTCACACAATTCCAACCATAGTTTGCCTCAAGCCACGCCACGTACTTCAAACAAAATATAGTCTCTTTATAGAGGGATACGCTGCTACTAACCCACCATCAATCTGATCATCCCACTGGATCATGGCCTGCGCAATTTATGTCTGACTAAAGCGAATACCTGTGAGGCACATATGACAGCTGGCCTGCCAGAGGCCTCCCTGCCTTCATTGCAATTCCGAGCAAGCAGGCAGGCAGGCAAGTTGTTTCTGAAACAAGACTGTAGGTTGCGTTTGACTCGATGGGTCATAAGCTATGCAAGCTTCCAGTAATCTGTTGAAAGAACGAAGACCTGCATTTCTAGGTCACTCATTCAAATCATACATGTAACAGAGGGAAGGATATTTCCAAACAGCAACAAACAACACCTGAACCTTCCTTTCCTAGCTTTGCGTACTGCATTTTCTTCTTCTTGATGGCCGCAGGAGAGGGAGGATCCAGGCACTTAGAAGCTCTCATTGTCTGTGAGTGAGCAGAGACACAGGATGGAAGCAGTTCTCTACAAATGCAGGCGCTGCTGTGTTGCATTTCCATAGGCCTTAACAGCCTGCCTACATAAATGACATTCTTAGTTGGAACACACAGAGGTCAAGAATCTACATTCACATTATCAGAGTGTGCTTCTGGACAAGGCCTTGATTTTGCAATTCCTGTGAGTTGTTCACAGCTCATTTTGGGGGGAGGTGGGGGTGAAGAATGGGGATGTAAGCAGTCAAGCCACAGCACCTTCTCACTTTCAACCTCCTTGCATTTCCTAGTTTTGTTTTGTTTTTAATAAGGATAATGCAATAATAACTGCACAGACAGCCACAAAGCAAACAGATTCTTCTTATCCCTCAGCTGCCATTTAGAAATGGCAAACAAACAACAAACAACCCCCACCCCAAGCCTGGCACTGCTGCAGAGAAAAACTATGACTCCATTTCTCCTACAAAGACAGTAGGCCACCAACAGAGTCTAGCCTTTGTGCTACCGAACTGCCACTCAGTCCTAGCAGGAACATAAATAAAGACTCTGCTCTGTACCCCAGATGGCAAGCTTTTCTGCCCAAGAGGAACCTCTGCCACACACTACAAGCTGTAGTAGAGGAGATACATACAGCTAAATTGCAACAAGAGCATTTATTCGGCACTCGTGGTTTAAGGCCACTCTTTTTATTCTTGACCCCAGTAAACAAGTGTTTCATTTTTCCAGTCTTCTTTCTGCCAACAGGTTGACCTGCCAAATTTTATAGGGGATGTCAGAGAGGAGGAAGTTAGGAAAGGAGGAAGTTAGGAGAGGAGGAAGTTAGGAAACTGGATTTGAATTAGGTCATTACCACCCAAAATCATCATCCCCCCCCCACCTATTTTTTTACCTTGAAAAAAATCACTTTCGGGGGGCATGGCTCTGATCTGTTCTGTGTTTGTTGCCAAGTATGACTCAAGGTACAAAGCCAATGACCAGCTGAATGCATGCAGGCTCCATGTGACTGCTGGACAAGGCCAGAGAAACAGCAGGAAGTATGGTCCAAGAGGCCCAGTCTGCAGAGAACTAGGGCAAACAAATGGCACATACAGGCAAACAACCAAACCTCAGAGCTCTGCAGAAAGTCATTCCAGAAAGCAGCACCTAAGCCAGCCTTGCTTTTGGTTCAGGGCAGAGCTCTTCACCCTGGTTCCCAGGGAATATTTATAAACGGCTGGATTATCGCTTCCTATTTTTAGATAGCAATCTAAGACTATTGAAAAACAAAGCAACAACTTGTCATGAAATTGCAAATAGAGGATGTCAGGATGGAGCTCCAGTTTGCACACACATCCAGCCAAAACAAGGAATTAACTAGGGAAGGTCAACTCACAACCAAAAGTGGGCCACATCAGGTGATAATCCCTTATCTGATAAATATTTGGTCAGATTTGCAGGCTAACCTGTGCTCCTAAGGCCTATTCCTCAGTTCCACATAACTGTAGCCTAACAAGCTCCAGTAACCACTTTTGGGAGGGGGGGCACACATATGTTCACAAGATTGCTTTTGTTTCATCTCCAGTTGATTGAGGGAAGCATCTCTGTCATTCTCTGCTAGTTTTAAAGTAGCATCTTCTCTCTTCTCCCAACACAGTATTTAGGTTCACTGTTGATGCAGTTGTTGATACCAAAGTTAGGGTGTGCCCAACTTTAGCCCTCCACCCCTTCAGGCTGCTGCAGGCCTCACTTTTCCCTTTTAATCATTGGATGTGATTTGAACTGCAGGCAAAGCTGAACACCTGGCTTCTGCTTAACCAGTATTTTTTTATAACACTTGTCAAATCTTCTCCTTAAAAATACAGGGCTTAGTTCTTTTCTGAGAGCATGCTGGGTTTGTATTTTTAAAAATCTTAAGGCCTAACTTTATAATGTACAGTTCACTTTAAACCAGGAAACAGACTTTGTTTTTAGTGTGAGCTGTCTGTCAACATTGGGTGCATATTACAGGTTTTCCACTACTTTTGCCAAAAAGGAGGCTTTGCATGGCCATATTTTTAATTGTTTTCTCTTTTTGGTATTTGTGAGACTTTCACATGAGTACCAGAACAGTTGCATTTAAGTTGTCCTAACTGGGTAGGGAGAAGGTACCTACTCCATTCTTGGCAGCACTCAGTGCCATGGTGAAAAATGCTATTTCATGGAACCTTTCACTATTATATTATGTTCTACCAGTTCTTTCCAGACACTGCCAGCCATGAGGTCAGAACGGCCCTCCTTGGTCAATCACTGCTCACTTGCTGACTGCTCCCCTCACCTGCAACATGCCTGAGAGCTATCAGATAGATTGTTTTTAAACACGGATTTAGCTCTCTTTGAGGTGTGCAGGAGGTGCTGCACTAAGCAGCAGCAGAACATCCACCTGCCTCAGCCTGCACCTGCCACCCAATTTTTGGGCATCATGATAGGTGGTATAAGCCTATTATTCCCAGCATCTAACTAGGTTGTCCTACCTGCCTACTCAAAGGAGTGGTTAACAGCATGTTAAAGCAAGTCTTCTGAAAAGCCTTCAGATTTCAATCTGGCCGAACAGGAACAGATCTAACCATTTCTCCATCCAGCTCAATATTGCATGCTCTAGGCATTTCTGCAGGGTTTAAGCCTAGTAAGATATTCCATATTAACTACAACATGATCCTCCCTAACTATGGAGATACCAGGGAAACAAAACATATGCCCTTTCTACCAAAGTTTGACCCTCCCCACAGACTGCTCTCTTTTGTTTCTTGGACCGTCTCCCTTTCACTATAAGCTGCCATATTGTTTTGTTATTTTTCTGAATACAATTTTTCTTATCCCCTATCTGAAGTTGGCCACAGAGGTTTAGCAGAAGCCAATCTTCCCCTTACATCTTGTGCTCAAGCTTAACACATCCACAAGGAATCCAGACAAATCTGGAAATGGACTTGTCCGTGTGAACCTCTCCACATTCATCTTCCCATTGACCAAAGGGATGTCAGCTGTCTCCATGACCAACTGTGGCCAGTCAACTCTGTCCTGCAAAACCTTTGACTTGAAAAACATGTTCCCAAAATAAACAGCCTTTCTTTTCCATTTTCACAGGGATGGTGGGGCTTAAAAGAGCAGCAGCCATTCACTCATGCCTCAGTGAGTGCTGCCAACTTTAAAACCATTCTGGCCTTGTATCCAATGAGAACTTGCTCAGAGGACGGCTGTGAGGCATCAGGAGTCTTTTGGCTTTGGCCTCAGGCCTACATGAACTCAGCCTCCCTAGATTAGAAAGATGGCCCAGCTATGTTCAAACACACAACAGTAAACTCAAATAATGAGAAAGCTCAGCAGTAACAAAGCTGAAATACAGCTCTTGGCCTCAGCTTTAATGAAGTATCCCTTGATTTTATTGTCAGGTTTGCAGTGATCAAGGAAGCAAATTGTTCCTTATCCTGAGAAGGCCGAAGGATCACTTTGGAAGCACCAGAGATGCTAACACAAGAACAGAGACCTAATATTTTCAATAATTTTGAAGCTATGAGAAAAAAACAGTTGGGGTATTTTTTTTCACCTGGGAAAAAAAACAGACAGGGAAACTTTAAAATGTTTTAATTTTTTGCCTCAAATAAAACTATAAGCTGCAGAATCCTAAGAAACCTCAGCTTTGTTAATTTGGTCAGTTTGCCAAACCAGAAAACAGCAACCATGAAGGCAGAAATAAACCATCCACAGATCACAAAACAAAATTATGTCCTCTAAGGCCTAATGGAAAACAGATCCAACAAGCTCCAAAATAAAGTATTATCAGCAGACAATCCCATAAGCAACCTTGGAGCTGAATTCTTGGAAGGGGGGAAGAGTCTGAAATCAGATCACATTTCAGCCTGAGAACTGAATTGTCCCTATTTGTCCTCTATTTAGAGAAAATTTAGCACTCTGGAATTTGAGATAAAACTTATTACAAATGAATAGAAAACATATGGAAGGAATAAAGGATATAACAATCCAGAAGCCCTTTGTGATACTGCATTCATTACTCCAAAAAAATTTCATTGATGGCTTTTTATTCTTGCCATCATTTTTTACTTTTCCTGAAAATTTTTTTAGAGAAGTCTGGGAGAAAATGAAAATTCCCTCTTTTCTTAATTTTTTCCCCCAATTTTCTTCTACCATTTGCACAAGAGAATAAATCTATTATCTTAGTCCTAGGTAAAGCCAAGGTATTTTTTCCCTTCCCACACGCTTATCACTTGATTTGGTAAAGAACGCTAGCATTGCTCAGAAATTACCTCAAACTCTTTACTAAAGTAATGTTTGAGAGACAGTAGGCAAATCATAGGCACCAACGGCTTAGGATTCTGCCATTGCAGAGAGGGAGGTAGTCCTTGACTTACACCCCAACTGGAACCAACATTTCCATTGCTAAGTAAGATGGTTGTTAAGTGAATCATGCCCAATTTTATGGCCATTTTTGCCAAGCCTCCTACAACTGGCCCCAATCCATTGGGCTCACAACCTCTGGTGATCACAGAAAAAGAAGTGCAAGATCTATTACACAGGCAGAAGCCAGGAAAAGCACCAGGGCCAGACAAGTTAACTCCTTCTTGCTTAAAAGTCTGTGCTGACCAATTGGCCCCCATCTTCACCCGAATCTTCAATAGATCACTAGAGATGTGCTATGTTCCTTCCTGCTTCAAACGTTCTACCATCAACCTAGTGCCAAAGAAGCCCTCCATCAAGGAGCTGAATGACTACAGACCAGTTGCTCTAACATCTGTAGTTATGAAAATCTTTGAAAGGCTTGTGCTGTTCCACCTGAAAACCATCACGGATCCGCTATTAGATCCCATGCAGTTTGCATACCGAGCAAACAGAACCACAGATGATGCTGTTAACATGGCTCTGCATTACATCCTACAACACCTTGAATCTCCAAATACCTACGCAAAGGTCCTCTTTGTAGACTTCAGTTCAGCATTCAATACCATCATTCCAGATACTCTTCTAAGTAAATTAAACCAACTAGCAGTACCTGAACACACTTGTAAGTGTATCATAAGCTTCCTAACAGACAGGAAGCAGCAGGTGAAGCTAGGTGGAATCACATCGGATACCTCCACAATCAGCACAGGGCCTCCCCAAGGCTGTGTGCTATCTCCACTTCTCTTCTCCCTATATACCAATGACTGCATCTCAAATGATCCATCTGTTAAAATACTGAAGTTTGTTGATGACACAACAGTGATTGGTCTCATTTGAGACAATGATGAATCTGCATACAGACAGGAGGTTATACAACTTGCCTCGTGGTGTAACCGGAACAATCTGGAACTGAACACACTCAAAACCGTAGAAATGGTGGTAGACTTTAGAAGAAACCTTCCCATACTACCACCTCTTACAATACTAGACAACACAGTATCAACAGTAGAGACCTTCAAATTTCTAGGTTCTACTATATCACATGACCTAAAATGGACACCTAGCATCAAAAACATCATCAAAAAAGCAGAACAAAGAATGTTCTTTCTGTGCCAACTCAGAAAGCTCAAACTGCCCAAGGAGCTGCTGATACAGTTCTACAGAGGGATTATTGGGTCTGTCATCTGTACCTCTATAACTGTCTGGTTTGGTTCTGCAACCCAACAGGACAGACACAGACTTCAGAGGATAATTAGGACTGCAGAAAAAACAATTACTACCCACCTGCCTTCAATTGAGGACCTGTATACTGCACCAGTCAAAAAAGGGCTGTGAAAATATTTACAGACCCCTCACATCCCGGACATAAACTGTTTCAATTCCTTCCCTCAAAACAATGCTATAGAGTAGGGATCGCCAACCTTTTGGACCTCAGGGACCACCAAACTCATAATTTTAGATCCCAGAGACCACTAACCGGTTCTGTGGGCATGGCCTAATTTGTGGGTGTGGCTTGGTGGTCATGTGACTGGCTGGACATGGCTTGTATGTAAATATTGTAAATATTTATATAAATATTGAATTTTTTTATAAAAAGAGCAACTTTTACCAAAAATCAGGCAAAGCAGGCAGATTGAGTTGCTCACAGAATCACAGATTCATTCAGAGATCTATCTATCTGCCATTGGCTAGCTCAGTCTGTCACATAAAATTTGCTTGCAAGCAAACTCACAAAATTAACTCACAACACACCATGCATGTAAATATTGAATTTTTTATTTTAAAAAAAGAGCAACTTTTTCCCCAAAGCAGGCAAATTCAATTATTTACAAAGTGTACTCTACTATTACTATTAATCTTCTCATCACTCCTTATCACCCATCCCCTCCCACTTCTAATTGTAGGACTGTAACTTTGTTGCTTGTATCCTTACAATTTATATTGACTGTTTCCTTGTATGATTTGATTGTTGATTGTACCCTATGACTATCATTAAGTGTTGTATATTATGATTCTTGATTCTTAACTAATGTACCTTTTCTTTATGTATACTGGGAGTATTTACATCAAGACAAATTCCTTGTGTGTCCAATCACACTTGACCAATAAAGTATTCTATCTATCTACCTATCTATCTATCACAAGATGGTTAAGTGAATCATGCCCAATTTTATGGCCATTTTTGCCACAACTGTAAAGCAAATCACTGCAGTTAAATAAATCATTTGGTTAAGCAAATCCAGCTTCCTCCATTGCTTTTCTGAAACTGGCTGGAAAGATTGCCAGTGGAGATCACATGACCTCAAGCCACTGCAACTATCATAAATGCATACCAGTTGCCAAGCACCTGAATTACTTTGATACACATGACTAGGGGGGATGCTGCGCAGGATTGGTTGCAAGTCCCTTTTTTCAATGCCATTGTAACTTTGAAAAGTTGCTAAATGAATGGTCGAAAGGGGAGGACTACCTATATCGGCTCACTTCAATAAAGGGAGACTCTATGCTCTTTTGCAATGGAATGCAACATCCTAAAGTAGATGGTCATGTGGTCCCACCGCTTTTCAAAGATCATTATGATCCCCTAAGGAAATCAGGATAGGCTAGACAAGTTTATAAAATATCAGAAACCTTTTGTGCACTTTTTAGTAAAAAGAGGGTATAACTGAGTTAAAAGACTTGAATTTGCCAATCAAAAAGGGCTGGATATGAGAAGTGATTCTATGCAATGTAATTTAAAGTGGAGGAAGTAATATTTTTGTAAATGCTCTAAATATTACAAATGTTCTTTAATTACCTCTATTACTTTTTGCACATTCTTTTTTCTTTATATTCTTATCTTTAAAAAAAAACTCACTTCGTTTAATCTTTTTTTTTAAATTACTTTTTAAAAACTTCCCAAATTAAAAAAAAACCCAGCCATAAAATTTAGCGAAGATTGAGCCCTTATGAAATTCCATCCATTCTATTATGGAAACAATGCACGTAAATCAAGTCTTTACTATGGAATTAATGATACTTAACCTTCATCCTGCTTTTCTTCAGAGGAAATAATACTGCATGAAAAAAGCATTTTAAATCACAGGAAACCACACAAAATAATTTTTTTAAAAAAAAACAGCCTGGGGAAAAGGGACAGATTTACACTGAGCTCAGAGAAATTTGTGTGTATGTGTACAAGAAAGAGAGAGAAATTATTACTTCAAATTGAGCTCTCCTCCTGCTGACTATGTAGGGTTTTTTTTTTTTTTAGCAGTATGACCAAGTGGTTTGACCCTATCTTCTTTTGATAAGTTTTTTTCAAGTTTCTATTTCAGTCTACAACTCTAGCTCTTCCCCATTAAAGGACTAACCCAGGCTGCATCTTAGTTTAGGATAGCAGCCAAGGTTAATTAGGTGCTGCCATCTTAGCAGATGTCTACACTTTCAAAATAAAAGCAATGAGGTTCTATTTGCATGCATGGTGTACATTTATTTATATTTAATTTCTAATTTCCAACTAACTGCCTGTGGGTCAGACAGGGACAACCAAAGGGCAGAATGTGGCTCCGCTCTGCCCTATAGTGACCAGGAGGTGAGCTTGGCTTGATGGCATCTTCTTGAAAATAAACCTTCATCCACTGCCCTTTGGAGGGTTTGTGTGTCCAGGCATTCGAAGAGATCCTGTCTTCAGGCAGGCCTTTATGGAGTCCAGGTAGGGAAAACTACCTTAATGGCTTGTGGGCTGTTTTGTATTTGGGACACGTTTTATTTGCAGCAAACAGCTGCTTCAAATGCATCTGGGTAGATGAAATTTCTCTGATTTCTGTTCCTAACCACTGGCCAAGGTCCTCAAAAGGGGAAGGAAAGCAAACCACGATTCATTTTCTATCTTCAAAACAGCACATATGGAGTCCCCCCTCCATCTTCTCTTAGAGGAGTTAAGAGATCCGCAGCATCAAAGGCTGCGATGACCTAGTTGAGATTTTAGCAGTTTCAACGTGCATGTCCTCAATTCCAGTTAACCCCTAGCCACTGCATTAAAAACAAAAACAAAAAAAACCTTGTAAACAAATCTCTCCCACACATACCCTCCGCACTTGCTGCTCTCATTTTCACTCCCTTACCAAGTCTGACCGATTAAAACCACCTCCTCCTCTCCCCCAAACCTCTCCCCCCCAAGAGACCACAGTACTGACCCGCTCCTATGCAACAGGGCTGGGGCGTGGGGTTAATCAAGGCCAACGGCGCCACTTAAAACCGTCCCAGTGTTTGCGGTGAGTCAGTGCCAAGGGAAAAGCTTTAAGTGCTGGTTATTTTTAGCCTCTGCCAATAGCTGGAGAAAAGTTTGGACTGCGGGTGAGGGAGCAGGTTGCTAAACAAAAAAAAAAAAAAATGAAAGGAAGAAAAAGAAAAAAAAGCTCCGGTTCCCAGCTCTTCTTTGCCTGCAAATTCGGGTCAGCAGCTCACGTGTCCTCCTCCTCTCGCTCTCGTTGAACGAGTGTCGGGAACAGGAAACGTGCTGGAGTCGAGCCAAAGCAGGGCGAGGAGACACCTGACTCACGATTCACGTGGCTCGGCGGCGCAGGCCATTCCGATGGCAGGCGGGGGCTTTTTCGCTCTGAATCGCTCGGGATGCAAAAGGAGAGAGAACAAGGAAAGAGCCCAGGCGCGCCTCGGAGACTTACTTGCACGTTTCATTACGGCTAGGAAGGAACCCAAAAATATCAGAGAAGGTGGAATCCCGGAATGAATTCCTTTTTTTTTTTTTTTTTTTTTGGGGGGGGGGGAAATTCAGCAAAAGAGAGGCGCTTTTGCATTCGCTTCGTGATATCTTATGTAATCAATTAATTTGGTTAAAACGGGGTTGCCTCGTTTTGTAGTAATGTGTGTTGTGCAAACAGGGCCGAAGATATAGCACAGCAGCTGCAGAGAACTGCACGATGCCAAGAAACAGATGCTTCCCCACGTTGTAGATGCCACAATGTACGGACACACTCGCTGTTATATTGATACCTTTATTGTTTCACAAAATGGGCTCCTTAAAGCAGCAGTATCTCCCCCTCAAGAAGAATTCGCTTATTTAATGAATACGTTCGAGGTGGAATTTTTTAATTTCAGCTGTCACCTCCCATTTCCCCCACTGTTTTGCAATCCAGCTAAACTACCGGTAAGAATCTAAAACAGTAGGTTGAGTTTATATATCACACTATAGGCATAGGTTGAGTTTATATATCACACTATTATAGTATGAGTTTGAAGTCAGAATGTAGTCTTCTAAGTCTACAAGCCATGGTTTAACTGACATAATTTGTTACTTGTATAGAATATGTTCCAATAAGTGGTAGTACTTTCTAGCCAAGCTTGCCTGATTCTTACTAAAAGTTAAATGGGATCATTCCTAGTTATATTTGCATGGGATACCACTAGGAAATTCCTCACTATACAATACACTGGGAAGTTGGGAAAAATATCCCAAAATGTTTTGAAAAGTATCTGGAAGAACCATTTCAGATGTCACACAAACCCAACTCTAGGATTTGTTACTCACTGAATCAGTCCATCTTCAGGCCTGGAAAAAAATGCAGCTGCATTAAGAAATCTGCAACTTTTAAAGTAACTTTTGAATTACACAGAAGCCTGAAAAAAGGTAGGCCGCTTTAATAAGTAACAGAGTACTGACTGCTCTGTTGACACAAGGGCTGAAGCACTTCCAAATCATCTTCAAAGCTTGTGTGGCTCTATATTGGTTGCCAAGAAATCTATTCATGTAATGATCAGGAATCAAAACAAACTTGAGAAGTCATCAGCATTTTACTAAATGTTTATCCCATTATTTCATGATTAAAAACAATTCTCAAATCAGATTGTTGTTTAGCATTATTTAAATGATGCAACCAAAGATTGGGAAAGCAGGTAAATATTGATAGGCAGACAATATAAAAAATAATATGGAAAGAAATCCAATGGCACAACAGGATCACAAGGAAGTGACAGTAACAGTGGACATTTTTTCCATAAGTAATTCAAGGTGGTGAACATACCCTTCCTTATCTTTTTCTCCAAAACAATAACCTTATGAGGTAAGTTGGGCTGATAAGTTCAAAGTCACCCAGCCAGCTTTCTTGCCTATGGCAGGACTAGAACTCACAGTTCTCCTGGTTTATGAGCCATTATCTTCACCACTACATCCAGGAGCAGGGGAGTCTCCATACTTGACAACTGTAAGACTTGTGAACTTCAATTCCCAGAATTCTGCAGCCAGCATGAGTGGCTGAGGAATTTTGGGAGTTGGAAGTCCACAAGCCTTAAAGTTGCCAAGTTTGGAAATCCCTGCCCAAAGAGGCTTGGAGACTGCAACTTTTTGTTAGTTCACAATCTCAGCTGTTATCTGAGCAACCCATATCTAATTCTGAAAATGGTATTTAAATTGCATTCTCTGCCCATCTCCTCCGTGACAAAATATGATGAAAAATTAACATGGTATTCTTAACCATCAAGCCAGACTCCATCCCAGCATTCCATGAGAGTAGGGTTTCCCAAAGTAGTCAATATCAATTCCCAAGGCTGGATGGGATTATCTATTGCTGTTATTGAGTTATTATTTGCAGTACTATTAATTAAAGTATTTTTATACAATAACTGGAGGTTGATAAACAATCTGAAACTTCATGAAGAGATTGATGGGCTGAAAAGTTTAAGGACTCCTGCATTAAACTAAAAATGAGTGTACTAGTTCCATACAGATCCAGTTCAACCAAGTAAGATTATTTTTACTTAACAGCCGTGGTGCAGTGAGATTAGAAAGCAGTATTGCAGACAAACTCTGCCCACAGCCTTGAGTTTGATCCTAATCGGTTCAAGGTTGACTCAGCCTTCCACCTTTCCAAGGTTGGTAAAATGAGTGACCCAGATTGTTGCTTTAATCTGGGCTTTAAGTGTGTGTATGAGTGAACCCATTATGAAATGGCCTTGCCAACAAACCTACCAATTGAGTCTATTTGTCACACTAAGCCAGAACTAAGTGAAACACAGTATGGTTAAATATGAGGAATTTCATGGCTGTTTGCAACTTGTCAAAGAGAATTGCTATACGCAAGGTCAGTACATCTGGTCAGTATATCTTCACAGCTGTCAACCATTCTCATTTCTACACTGACTCTTGCAAGGTTTCAAAACCTGCCCTTTTAAAAAAAATATATTGCAGCTTTTTGTAGCAAATAGCCCTCTCCGCAGAAGCAATCCCCTTGCTGCATTGCCCTTCTCTCAGTTGCATGATTTTTAACCGTGTTGCATCTGCCTCATCCATCACCCACCATTACAGGATCTGTGCTGCTGATACTGCAGTTTGTTTGTATGCAGCAGTGTGGAAGAAGGCAGCAGTGGCAGCCACCGCGGACAATTTCTGAACCTCCGGCAAGGAAAGAATATGTATGGCACCTTATGTGTTACAGCAAGAAAAAAGGACTACTGTTGCAGGATACCCACAGAGATAAATCCTTGGCAACCTCCAGAACTGCTGTGCCAAAGATAGCTTGCTGTGCCGCTTGTTTCTGGTGACCTAAATTTACCTGATAAAGGCAAATTGAGCTATGCTCTGAATTGCCTTTAAAGCTAACAACAGCTGGGGCGAATCCTGCCTTATGTCAGAATGTAGGCCAAGAAGCTGCTGCTTTTTCCTTCCACCTACCTCTTTTTATTTTATTTTTTAAAAACAGCAAATCTGATTTTCCTCCTCTCTCTGCAGATATGAGCGATGGCCCTATTTTGAGCTCATATCAGAATCACTTTAAAGCTGACCTTTGCATATGTTATTTCCCTGGCTCTGCAGTTCAAAAGGAAAGAAAAATTACTCAAATTTTGCTTACATAGCTGAATAACAGAAAACAGCAACCCCAGTCAATTTTTAATAGGGAAATTCCTGGTCCAAATTTGGAAACTATCTTCCACCCAAAATAACAAAAAAAAATTCCATTGAAGGAATGACATTTTTCGAGCCTTTGTACTCCTAGCATAACAACTTTACCACAGGATTGTCTGGTGGCAGATGAAATTAAAGAAAATCAAAAGGACCTGATAATAAGATGAGATTAAAAGCTTACTAAAAGGCGGGGAAGATCCTCCTTGTAATTATCAAAGCCCCTTTTCCAATTCTTCGGGCTAGTTAAAAAAGAACTGAAAAGTGTTATTACCCAAGTTAGAAAGACGAATGCATTATTTTTTACTTTACCTTACTTGGAGCTAGGATTTCTCTCTCACACACACACTCTCTTCCCTGAAGAGAATAATTTTTTTTTCTCCTAGTATAGTTGTTATTTCTTCCTCTGCAGCAAAGAGCCTTTAACGCAGATAGCTTTATTCATGTGATCTGATTTCAGACTCCTCTCATATGTTCAACCCAACGCCGCAAGTTTTCTCCCTACAGAAGAAATGGCTTGGCATCCAAAGCTTCACAAATCCTGCCTCTTTATTACCCAGTCATGAGAAGTCCCATGTAAAGCAATTAATCAAAAACAATGACTCTTCCTCACAATTTAAGAAAGTAAAAAGGAGTTTTGGACTTATGAGAGAAAACTCTCCCAAGCATGCAGCCAGGGCTTCAACATATAGAAGGCAAAAAACATCATTCAGTTGTTTAATATGTCTATACTCTCCATCAGTGGAACAGCAGCTCATTTTTTTGGGCTTTAAATAGGTTGAACAAATCAGAGTACATTAATGAGCTTGTCAGAACTGTAGCCACACTCCTAGAATGGCTAGGAAATAAATGTGATATTAAAAATATGTTTTCTTAATAGGGTCAGATATCCCTTTAGTTTAGAATAGGTGAATCTAGGTTTCCAAGGATCCAGCGTTTGCAGTATTGTTTATGTATTTTACTGTAAAGGTCAAATTAAAGTCCCAAACAAGAGCTATCCTTGTACCAAACTTACGCTACAAAGTGCTGAGTTGGAAGTTGGAACACTTTAGAAAGAAGAGTTATGTGGGAATTCATTCCATACTAAGTTTGAACATCTAGCCTAGTTTGTATTGGCAGCCCTGACGAGTCATGGATCTCCAGAATTGCAAGTAGGCTTTCCCAGGCCTACCTACAGAAGTCCCTATGGACTTATGGCATGTGTAGTATGTATGAACTGCTGCTACTACAGGACATTGTGGGAAAATCCATTCTCTAGCTTAGACATGTTTGAGCTTCTTTGAAATCTGAAGACAGCAGAATCCAGCTTGCTCCTAGTGCAAGCAGAGAGGTTGTTCAAGTTCACTGGTAAAATTCAGCTAGGGAAAATAATGTAGGCAACAGTTTACTGCAAGTATCTTTGAATCATTTATTTATTTTAGTACATCGTAGAATGCAAATATCAAGTTGACTTTTGGTGGTTTCCAAATAAGTTCAAGGTAAGAACTGGGACCAGAGAGACTGTGGCCAAGAACTCATCCTTGGGCAACATTCCCAGCAGATTCTAATAGTGAACACTGTATTATCTATTATTATGCATAAATTGCTGTAAAAAATCTCAACAGATTATTCTAGGTCAAGAAGTAGGTTTTGTTTAGCTACAAACCCCAAACATTATGTCAACCTCAAGATATCTTCCATAATATGTATATTCTGCACCCTAACTATTGCTTCTCTGCTGCTATGCCAATCTATTTCTTTCAGCTGTCATTAGCAACGGAGGGAGGGGGGAACTTGGAGGGGAAGAAAGCTGGAGGTGTTTTGCATTTCTTTGCGGGGTTAGCAAGGGGATGCGGATTCCTTTCTTTAACTTTCCATTTCTTGGCTAGCTTCTGTCCCCTTTTGTGCAACTGTGAACTTTTATCAAAATATGTCAAGGTCAACTGACAGAAGCCTCATCATCACCTAGAGATGGCCACATGATCATATTCAGAACTTTTAATTGGAAGAGTATTTTGGACTTTGGGGGGTGGGAGCATTTCCATTCCTTTGTATACGTGAATTGCCCGCCAATTTCTCAGATTCGGAATTAAATCTGTAGCTTTCACTTTATTTTCCAGTAAAAGGATACTTTGGTCTACCCATGGAGTCTGAATATTTCTTTCTTGGGATTTGAAGGGAGCACAGACTGACATTATTCTGAATCTCCACATCAACCCACCCGGAGAAAATATCAAATTTTCTTCTGAGGGGGTTTCATCTCATGTTGTCTCCAGCCAGCGATGAAGATGACCAGGGAGCTGTGGGGGGGCAGTCAATGCTGCTACCAGAGATGCCGGCTGCTGACCTGCTGGCCGACCTGACTCTGGAAGAAACCCCAGCTGAGATGCCCAGATGGTCGTTGGGGGTTGGTTGGAGAGACTCTGAAGACCCCCCTCCTCCTGGGATCACTGTAAGTCGAAGAGGTGCGAGGGAACAGCTGTGGCAAGAGAGGGAGGAGATGGAATGCAGGCTGGATCAAGCCGGGAAATTCCTTATGGACGTTTCTGAGAAGCCCGGCATGGCTCCAAGGTATGAGGGGGAAGGGGGAGCGAGGAAGTCGAGCTACCACCCCCCCAGCCCAGACTACGCCGGCGCAGCCGCCCGCCGCCACCCGGGGAGCCCCAGCAATAGGTGTGATTCCTGGAAGACGCCACCTGCCCCTGTTAGATGTGAAGTTTGGAGGAAATCCCAGAGATTTGGGTTTTTTCGTGGTACAAGTCAGGAGCTATATGGCAGAATTTGAAAGGGAGTTCACCTCTGAAGCAGCCAAAGTGAGATGTGTTACCAGAACCCTGGAAGGGATGGCAGCAGACTGGGTGGTGACTTTGTACAATGATAACTCCCCCCAACTGCGGAGCCTTGATGTTTTCATGACTGCACTGAGGAGAAGGTTTGAGGACCCTCTGGCAGAGAGAAGGGCCAGGATCAGAATGAAGACTCTAATCCAAGGGGGGAGATCAGTTGCAGACTACACCCAAGAGTTCAGGCAGCTGGCATACTACATCCGAGGCTGGTCCCAGGGGGCCCTGATAAAAGCCTACAAAGATGGTTTAAATGAAGATATATACCACACGTGCATCTCCAGAAGGGACCCACATGATTTGCAGTCATGGTACTTGCTGGCGGAAGAGGTGGACATAGACCTAACCCGAAGCAGACGCAGAGGGGGGCCCACATGGAGCAAACCGCTCCCCCTACATCTCTGAGAGACCTCCCACCCCCGAAAGGGAGGGGTGATGGCAAGAGCAAAATCCACGGCCTGTTTTCGTTGTGGGAAGGAGGGCCACCGGATGGCAGATTACCGGGCCACGCCGGATCCAAAGAGAGCGCGGGGCCCAGGGAGGAAGCCCGAAAACCCGCCAACCAAGCCTCACGAAACTGGGCTGAAGATAAGAGAGGTTGTAGAGGTCGCCCCTCTGGCGGGAGAGGAGCCGGGACCTCTGACCCCCCCTCGACGAGAGCGAGACCGACTCAGAAGATGACGTCCCGGTAAGTCCTAACCGAGGGCCCCTGACCATCCCAATAAAATTAAGGGTGCCCACCTCAGGGACTGAGGGAGAGATGTTGGCCTTATTGGGGTGCACAAGGTGTGTAATTAACATGAAGATAGTCGAGGACATGGGCATCAGACTGAGAACTTTAAGAACGCCCATATCCTTCTGCCAACTGGATGGATCTGAGGCAGGAGGTTGCCCCGCACGTTTTGTAACGGAGCCCTTAGAGATGACAATGGGATCCCACCGCGAGACCCTGTGTTTTATTGTGGCCCCTGGGATGGAACAGCCTCTAATATTTGGATTGCCCTGGCTTCGGAAGTGGAATCCTCATGTGAACTGGAGAGAGGGGTGGATACATATCCGCACCGATCGGCCACCGGAAGGGGAGGAGCAACCCTGCCCGGAAGGGGAGGAGAAGTCCCATCCGAAGCTCCAGGTTCCAGCCGAGACAGCTTCCGCAGGTGCCGAACACGTGGAGGGAGAGGAGAAAATCCTGAAGGAGTACTGGGACTTAAGAGAGGTGTTTAGCGAAGAGGCCTCCGACGAGCTTCCTCCTCATCAGTCAACTGATCGTAGTATTGAATTTCTACCGGGGGTGATGCTCCCGAAACTGAAGGTGTATTCAATGACACCGGGGGAGCTGGAGAGCGTTTATCGACAAGAACTTGAAACTTGGTTTCATCAAACCTGCCAGACCTCGAGTGGCGGCCCCTGTGATGTTCCGCAAGAAGAAAGATGGCTCCAAACGCTTGGTGGTTGACTATAGAAACCTGAACACAGTGTCCGTGGAGAATGTGTACCCCCTTCCTCTGATGAAGGACATGTTAGCCCACCTGGCAAAGGGGAAGATTTTCACAAAGTTGGACTTGAGGGAGGTGTACTACCGAATCTGAATTAAAGAGGGAGACGAGTGGAAGACTGCATTCAACTGCCCGATGGGTTGTTTCCAGTTCAATGTTCTCCATTTCGATCTACAGGGGGCACCTGCTGTTTTCATGCAAATGATCAATCAAGTGCTTCACGAACATTTATACAAGGAGGTTCTGGTCTACCTTGATGATATTCTTATCTACACGGAGACTAGAGATGAACATGTGAAACTGGTACGCTCTGTGCTGCACAAACTGAGGGCCGCCAAATTGTACACCAAACTATCCAAATGTGAGTTCTATCAAGAAAAAATCGACTACTTGGGATATCGTATCTCACCCGAGGGCATTGAGATGGACCCAGAGAAAGTGCGAGCCGTATTGGACTGGGCCCCACCGAGAACCCGAAAACAGCTTCAAAGTTTCCTCAGATTTGCTAACTTTTATCGGCAATTCATCCCATCTTTTGCCAAAATAGTCATGCCCATCACTAACCTCCTGAAGACAAAGGGGGAATTGAAACCAAAGCCTAGCCAACCATTGAATTGGACTATGGAGTGCCAAGCTGCATTTGAAAAGCTTAAAAGACTTTTTGCTGCAGAACCAGTACTGAAACACCCAGGCATGGACACCCCTTTCGTGATCCAAGCTGATGCAAGCGATGTGGCGGTGGGGGCGGTCTTACTTCAATTAAATGAGAAGGGGGCATTACAGCCGTGCACTTACACCTCCCGTAAATTGACTGACACTGAAAGGAGATGGGCCGTTTGGGAGAAGGAAGCGTTTGCAGTCTGTTGGGCCTTACTAGCTTGGAGGCATTTTCTGGAAGGAGTGAAGCACCCATTTGAGGTATGGACTGACCATAAAAATCTGGAAGCTTTAAAAACTCCATGGAAGCTATCCCCTAAGCAAGTTAGGTGGGCTCAGTTTTTCAAGCAATTCAATTTCTCCTTGAAGTATATCCCAGGGGGAAAACATTTTATGGTAGATGCTTTGTCTAGAATGCCTCAATACAACAGTATCTGTAAAGAAGTGATAAGGCCAATCGTGTCCACTACACAGCTGGCTGCCCCTGTAGTTACCAGAGCACAAAAGAGGAACCAGGAGAGGGATCTGTCCGCTGACCTGATGGAACGATTTAAGGAGGCTTTGAAAACGGATGAGTGGTTCCTGGAAAATGTGAATAGCTGCACCGTTCGAGAGGGTCTAGCCTGAATAGGTGCGAAATTGTATGTACCTCAAACCCTGAGAAGCCAAGTGTTACAACAAACTCATGACTCCAAAGTGGCTGGTCATTTTGGGTTTGTGAAGACCCTACATTTGATGAAACGGCAGTTCTGGTGGCCTTTGTTGAAAAAGGACATTGAGACTTTTGTGGTGAGCTGTCCAGTTTGTGCTTCAGCAAAAAGACCTCCTGGTAAACCACCAGGTCTGTTGCAAAATGTGGCTAGGCCAATTGGTCCTTGGAGGGAAATGTCCATGGATTTTATAGTAGACCTACCCAAGAGCGCTGGGCACACAGTCATCTGGGTGGGGACTGATTTGTTCTCCAAACAAGTCCATTTCATCCCTTGCTCCAAGATCCCTTCAGCAAAGTCGTTGGCCAGAATGTTCATTATACATGTCTACAGGTTGCACGGTGTTCCTGAGCGTGTAGTTTCTGATTGAGGGGTCCAATTTACCTCGAACTTTTGGAGGGAATTTTTGAAGTTAATAGGCTCCACCCAGAGCTTAAACTCCACCCACCATCCTCAAACTAATGGGACTTGCGAGAGGACTAACGGGGTGCTAGAGCAATACCTCAGATGTTACATAAACTATCAGCAAGACAACTGGGCGGATTTACTGCTTTTTGCGGAGCTGGCATATAATAACTCTGTTCACAGCAGTACAGGGTTTACTCCTTTCAAAGTGGCAATGGGGCAAGATTTTGTGCCTATACCTGAACTTCCTCGTGAAAACCCCAATGTCCAATTGTCGGGTAACTGCATATCTCAACTTCAACTTAACTGGTCGGTCACTCGTAAAGCTTTGGATGAGACGCACCAGTCTCATAAGAAATTTGCTGACAGAAAGCGAGCCCCGCAGATGTATCAAGTGGGCGACAAAGTATTCCTCTCGACTAAATATTTGCAGACTACCCAGAAATCGAAGAAGTTGGGTCCTAAGTATGTGGGGCCTTTCCCCATTGAGCGGATTGTAAATCCTGTGACTGTTCAGTTGACTTTACCAAAGACTCTTCATCGTATTCATCCGGTTATCCACGTCAGTTTGTTAAAACCCAAACATACCTGTACCTTGAGACCAACCCAAACTGATCCCCCCGTACCATTGTTGATTGAGGGTGAACAACATTTCGAGATTAAAGAAATTCTAGACTCTAGGAAATGGAGGGGTCGTATCCAATATCTTGTAGGTTGGAAACATTTTCCTCCGTCCTATGCTGAATGGGTTAATGAGAAAGACATTAGGGCTCCTGCATTGCTTAAGAACTTTTATGCCAAATACCCTGATAAACCATAGAGGTGTATGCAAATGTTAACATATGTTCATGCTATTTTTTCTTACAGAGACTAATGTCCTTCTTCTAGGGGATCCGAATGTCAGCCTCAAGATATCTTCCATAATATGTATATTCTGCACCCTAACTATTGCTTCTCTGCTGCTATGCCAATCTATTTCTTTCAGCTGTCATTAGCAACGGAGGGAGGGGGGAACTTGGAGGGGAAGAAAGCTGGAGGTGTTTTGCATTCCTTTGCGGGGTTAGCAAGGGGATGCGGATTCCTTTCTTTAACTTTCCATTTCTTGGCTAGCTTCTGTCCCCTTTTGTGCAACTGTGAACTTTTATCAAAATATGTCAAGGTCAACTGACAGAAGCCTCATCATCACCTAGAGATGGCCACATGATCATATTCAGAACTTTTAATTGGAAGAGTATTTTGGACTTTGGGGGATGGGAGCATTTCCATTCCTTTGTATATGTGAATTGCCCGCCAATTTCTCAGATTCGGAATTAAATCTGTAGCTTTCACTTTATTTTCCAGTAAAAGGATACTTTGGTCTACCCATGGAGTCTGAGTATTTCTTTCTTGGGATTTGAAGGGAGCACAGACTGACACATTCTTAGTCAACCTTGCTTTTAGAAAAAGATAGAACAAATTTG
The DNA here is from genome assembly GCA_033807585.1 of Hydrophis major. Classification (NCBI taxonomy): domain Eukaryota; kingdom Metazoa; phylum Chordata; class Lepidosauria; order Squamata; family Elapidae; genus Hydrophis; species Hydrophis major. Next base: position 217,452,231 of record CM066329.1, read on the forward strand.
TCAGCAACATCTGGAAAAGTATACAGGTGATTTATTTATGACCACAGTTGAGCCTGAAATTTCCACTACTTATGCAAGGGAGTTGTTAATTGAGTTTTGCCCCACTTTACGATCTTTTGGCTGCAGTCATTAAGCAAATCACTGCAGTTGTTAAATGAATCATGAGCTTGTTGAGCAAATCTAGCTTCTACCATTGACTTTGCTTGTTGGAAGCCAGCCTGGAAAGTTACAAATGTGATTATGGGATTCCCAGAACCAGGAGTGGGATTCAAATTTTTTAACAACTGGTTCTGTGGGCATGGCTTAGTTGGTGGGCATGACTTGTTGGTCATGTGACTGAGTGGACGTGGCTTGGTAGTCATGTTATTGTCTGGGCATGGCCAACTCAATATTATTGAGGCATGCATCTCTTGCCTGGCCTCTCATAACTGTGGGGATGCTGCAACAGTCGTAAGTGTGAAAAATGGTCATAAGTCACTTTTTTCAGTGTCATTGTAACTTTGAATGGTCACTCCACACAAGCAAAGTACCAGCAAAGAAGGGGAAAAAAATTCCAGAGAAGTTCCTGAGATAGGAAGTCTAGTCCTGCCAAGAATGTAATAATGGTTAACGGAGAGGCAGTTTCTGTAAGCAGCACCAGAATGTTTCCTTTCTGCCTTCCTTACAGGATTAGGCCAGTAATTTCTTCCAACAACCAGTTCTCCGAACTGCTTAGAATGTTAACAACTGGTTCTAGTGAATAGGTGCGAACTGGTAGAATCCCACCCCTGCCCAGAACAGTGCAATTGTCATAAACATATACCAGTTGACAAGTGCCTGAATTTTGATCATGGGACCATGGTAATGCTGCAATGGTCATAAGTGTTTTTTTAAAAAAAGCCATAAATCTTTTTTTTCATGTCCATACTAACTTCAAAAAGCCACTGAACAAATAGTTGTAAACCGAGAGCAACCTGTATATTCTTCATTGCTGTTCTAACTGAAACAGTCTTGTACCTGTAAATTAAATGTAGCCTCGCATTTCTAATCCTTGTTGCTCCATAGACCTCACTGCTTCTAAATTAAGCTCTGAGGATATCTCCTTTTCATACAACACAGCATTGTATACATCTATCAAGTGCTGTTTCCTTGTGAGTCCAAACCAGAAAGAAGGAAAAAGGAATGGGCTCATCCTCTCCCTTCTTCCCTTCCGCTTCTCTCACACTCCAGGCAAAGCTTTTTCTGATGCTCAAATGCTACCAAAGCCCAAAACATTTCCAGCAAAGGTAAGCCACAAGCTGCTTTGCTGAATCAAAGAAACTCCACGCAGGTGGCAGGCCTCTGCCCAATCAGAGCTGGGTTGCCATATCTTGCCTGCTGCAATGCATTATAGCTTTGATCTCAGTCTCTCTGGCATCTGTGTAAGTGTTGTTGATGCCTGCAGTCAGCAAAGTAGGTCAAAGTCACCCATAATGGGAGAAAAGGGCAGGTTGAGGTGGCAGCGCTCTTAAATTGGGAAGGAAAGAGTATTTTTGATATGCAAAACCAGCTCTCTGTAAGAATCCGGTGGAAATAAGAAACTAAAGCAACCTTACACACTGTTGTTCATTTGAGAGAAGGAAGCACCAAGCTCACTTTACAAGGCTGTCATAGTCTATTGTCCTAGAGTATTGCCTAATAAACAACAAGCAACTCCTTTCCGATTTATAAAACTTACTTGCTCTTCTGTGCTTGTTTGTCCAGAACTGATGTTAACTCACTATAAGTATACAGGTACGGTAGTCCTCAACTTATGACCATAATTGAGCCCAAGATTTCTGTTGCTGAGACATTTGTTGAGTTTTGCCCTGTTTGAGACCTTCCTTGCCACAGTTGTTAAGTGAATCACTACACTTATTAAATTAGTAACACAGTTACTAAGTGAATCTGGCTTCCCCACTGACTTTGCTTATCAAAAGGGGATCACATCAAACCACCCCCAGGGTCACTGCAACCGTCATAAATATGAATCGGTTGCCAAGCATCTGAATTTTGATCGTGTGACCATGGGGATGCTGAAATAATTGTAAGTGTGAAAAATGGTCATACGTCACTTTTTCAGCGATGTTGTAACTTTGAATGGTCACTAAACGAACTGTTGTAAGTCAAGGACTACTACCTGTGCAACTAATCACAAGCCTGGCTTGGATTCATATCTATATCTAAGGCACAGCTTCCTTTCTTTCCCTCGAAGTTTCTCTCCCTCCCTTTTCAAGCTGTCATCATGCATCAGATGCATAAAAACCTTGTGTAGGCAGAATTTGACAATGTACTTATAAATCTGAACTTTGCATGTTTCCAAAGTCAGTGGTCGCCAGCTACTGGGCCGCGAGAAAATTTTGGTGGGCCGCAGAGAAGTCTCACCCCCAGAGCACCCCCCCCAAAGCAATTAATCCAGGCTGTACGAAACACAAGGCTGTGCCACCTCCCTACCCACTCACTCCTTACTTGGCAAACTTGCCTGCTAAATTGCTGTTTTTCCTTTTTCTGACCATCAGCTGTTCTGCTGTGTCGGGAGATTTAGATTAGATAGGAAGCAGGAAATGGTTGAATTTCTTGCTTTCTGGCTAGTCTTTAGATCTTCGGCTCTGCTTTGAAGCACAGCTGAACCTTCCTTAGGACTGAAGGTTCTATTATTCAGTGCAGACTCACAGCAAGCAAATTTTATGCGACAGACTGAGCTAGCCGATGGCAGATAGGTAGATCACTGAATGATTGTGAGCAACTCAATCTGCCTGCCTGCTTTTGGGTAAAAGTTGCTCTTTTTTAATAAAAAAATTCAATATTTGTATAAATATTTATATTTACATACAAGCCATGCCCAGCCAGTTACATGACCACCAAGCCACACCCACAAATTAGGCCACGCCCACAGAACTGATTAGTGGTCCCTGGGATTTAAAATTATGAGTTTGGTGGTCCCTAAGGTCCAAAAGGTTGGCGACCCTTGCCCCAAGTGATGCTATTGATCACAGGCAACCTGTATTTGGGGTTGCAATTCTTGTATAAGCATTCACCCCCATTTTTATATTTGGGGAAAATGTCAGGACTACCTTTAAAAAAAAAAAGAATCTGCTAATAATACCCATAGTGCCTTAAAATCCTTCTCATTTGGGTTTGAAGACCGGAGACCAACTTAACAGAATGACCCAGAGGATCTTCAAATCCAGTTGTGTTGATTTCCTGCATATAAAAATGGCACAAATGTACATTGCCATCTAAAGAGGCATGGCAATGTACAGAGCTGGGTGATCAATACAACAGCATAGAAGTGCAAAGCATGCTATTGTAACTAACATCACTTAACAAGTGCCAGAAAAATATGCATAAAACAAATAAAGAAGTGAGCTCCAACTTTTTCAGTAGAGACAATTATGAAATAGGGCAATCTCTTAGTTTTGAGGTTGCCCTATTGTTTTATGTATTTATATTTTTTCTGGCACTTTTTAATCTTTCCCTTCTATCTCCTTCCCTTTCTTCCATTTATGTTAGTTTGTATTTTATTGTTTTGTTGATTTTTAATAAAGCTCTGTGAAAAAACTCTTAATATCACCAACTAATTCCTGACCCATAAATGGCATGTCTGTTGGCATTATCTATTTCATTCCATCACTCAACTTCTTATCTTTTGTGTTTCCTCCACCCCACCCTAATCAAATTGAGAGGGCATTTTGGCATCCCTTCAAGAAAATGGGCTGTGCATTAATCAATGTAACATATAGATATGTAATCAGTGCTGAGGTTTTCAAATTATTAAAATAAATCCCATAAAGGATTAGCTTTCTCAGAGCATAAGAAAGCCTGTATTCTTTTATACAAACTAATTCTGTGGGTCTGTCCTCTTCCTCTAAGGCAGAAAAGGTTCCTCCTGATGCTGTGTATCACAGGGGTCCCCAAACTTGGCTACTTTAAGACTTGTGGACTCCAACTCCCAGAATTCCTTATCCAAATTTGCTGGCTGAGGAATTCTGGGAGTTGAAGTCCACAAGTCTTAAAGTTGCCAAGTTTGGAGGCCTCTGCTGTATCACAATAGCAGCATTGGGTGAATATGCAGACCCCAATCTTGTTCCCTTTTCAACTCCTCTACTGATAGCCCTGTCCTGAGCCTCACTCTCCAAGATCCTAAAAGTCGGGACTAGCCTTGAAAAACGAGAGAGATGCATGAGTAGGGACACATACGCTCTTCTCTTTCATTGGTGTGAGAGCCATGGTGGAGCAGCGGTTAGAATGCAGTATTGTAGTAGGCTAACTCATCGTTCATAGCCAGGAGTTCGATTCTGACCGGCTCAAGGTTGACTCAGCCTTCCATCCTTCATTTGTTAAAATGAAGATTCAGATTGTTGGGGGCCATATTCTGACTCTGTAAACCGCTTAAGAGAGGGCTGTAAAGCAGCGTGAAGTGGTATCTAAGTCTAAGTGCTATTGCTATACTTCTGCTGTCTGCTAAATATCTTGGCTTAGAAGAGCCCAAGAGGTCACCGTAAACTAGGCACTGGACTTGCTTAAGGAAAGGCAAAAAGACAAGGAGGAATTCTTCTTGGGAATTATCATTTTGTGCGGATTATAGAAAATGTACAAATCCCTAATTGACTGCCCTTATTTTCAATCCCTTTTGAGTAACAATCTGTTTTATATCCTTCTAACAATATGAAGCTGGAGCTGCAACCAACACTTCCCTGGGAATAATTATTCCCTCCCCCTCCCCCTCCCCGTGTGTAGAAGCTAACAAATATCAAGATTCTCTCTTCCACATAACCATAAAATATGCAGGGATTCCATCTATTGCTCCCTACCAACTGCAGTATCAGCTTCAGCAGTCAAATTAATTGCCAATGCTCTTGACTGCCCAAATTCTATAATTTACCAGAAGTCTAATAGTACATGCATGCAAACATTGGGGGGGGGGGGGGAAGCATTTGGTATTTGTGGAAGTATGTACTGTGATGTGATTTGTAGAACCACGAACTGAATACACGGTACATTTACTTCGTTGTACTAGCTGAGCCTATAGAGCTCTGAGAGAACGTGTTATTTTGAGCATGCAGAGCGGGTCAAGGATCTGTGGGGAAAGGACAAAGCACTAGTTAATTTTCTCCTTAAGAGGAAAGCTGCCCATGAAAACCACCGATGGTTAGAAACTAAATGGATTCTGGAAAAACAGGAGGAGATTCCTGGTTTGTATATACCCAAAACAAAACAGCCTATGGAAGAAAACATCGAATGATACCAAAAGCAAAAAACAGTGTTTTGAATACACCTAGATCCACAGACAGATTCTACTGAAAACACAGAGAACTCTTTGAAATGAATGGGGATATATATTGGCACACAGGGTATTCTGTGCCAAAGTTTTGGTGCAAAAGATATTGGGGCCAGAAAGCTAAAAATATTTCATTGGCACCTGGAAACAGTAATACCAGCATATGAATAATACAGTTTACATAACGTTATAGTTCTAATTCATTACTCTTTTTAACAAAACTTCCTTCCTTGTTAAAAGAAAAAAATTCTTTCAGGGTAGAGATAACAATCTGGCAGTAACGGTGGGTGGAAAGAATGGTTTAATGAAACACGATTTCCTTTAATAGTTGCAATGGCTTCTGGCTAGCGAGAAGCCACATTTCACCATTCTATGGCTGAAAATTGTGTTGCTACTATATTCTCTAGACTTGTAGCCTGCAACCAAAATAATATTTTAAAGCATAACTCAGATACAGAGATATCTCTCTCCAAATATTAACAGCCCATGCTCCATCCACTCAGATCTAATACCCATGAAAGGATTAATATTATTTTAAATATATATTTACAGAATATACCTTATTCAGGTAGTCCTGAACTTACAACCATTTCTTTAGCAGTAAAAATAGCGACTTATGAACATTTTTGATACTTACAACCATGCAGCATCCCCATAGTCACATGATCAAAATTCGGATGCTTGGCAACCAGTTCAAATTTATGAAGATTGCAGTGTCCTGGAGGGGGGAGGTTTCATTGATCACCTTTTGTGACCTTCTGACAAGCAAAGTCAATGGGGAAGCCAGATGTACTTTACAACAGTGGTACTAACAACTGCAGCGATTCACTTAAAAATTGTGCCAAAAAAGGTTGTAAAATGAGGCAAAAACAGCTGTCTCACTTAGCAACAAATTTTTTGGACTCAAGTGTGTTTGTGAGTTGAGGTCTACCTGTATAAGGTACTGTTCTGTATCTTAAATATCTGTGATTACAACAGCACAAGGAACAAAAGCAATGCTTTTAATTGCAGAATTTACAGAATGGTATAAACCCAGGATGAGCACATGCCAGCCCAGAGGAACAATCTGGTCCTAGATCTGGCCATTATTATGTGTTCAGCCGAAACACACACCTAGGGTGATTTAAGAGGGAGGCAGAAATCCTAGAATAAACAGGCTTATTCATTTCCATGTTCTATTCCCATCGTGTCTCCTTCCAAGAAGAGCAGAATAAAGCTTTTGAACATTCATCTTCAGCAAGAACCATCGGTGAGAGAAATATTTGATTCTTTGCCTTTGAAATCCAATTTAAATCTGTTTGCAAACCAGTCTATTTGCTAACCAGTGCCATCACAGTGTTTCTGTGTCTTTCGCTTCTGAGTCTGTTGTACCTCTTAAGTGGGAATTAATTTTGAGTGCTTCTTCATAGGACAGGCCATTTTCCAGCAGTACTAATGTACAGGATGCTACAGCTACACTAAGCATAGCATCCTTTGATGCTTTGGGCAGCTTTGAAAGCCCACAGCTTCTATCCACTCCTGTGGGAGAAAAGGTGGCAGCAACAATTCCTTTTACAATCGTTGTAAGTTTTCCTTTTTCACTTGATGTGTTCTCTAGTTTGCCATATACGTGCAGAAGCAGGGGCAAACAAAACATCGTTTACACAAAGCTTCCAAAGACAACCCAGAGCGCAGTCCTAAGAGTCCTGCAATTTAGATGGAGGTACTGAACTAAACAAGAATTGCAGCAGAAAAATATGACACTCGAAGCCAAGCTACCTGCTAGACCCACCTGAAAACCACTTTTCTACTTTTTGCCCTCGTCAACACCTTTTTCTTATTATTTATATTCCATCTTTTTTATTTTAATATAAACAATTCACGGCAGTGCATATATCTAACACTCCTTCCTTCTCTTATTTTCACCACCACAACAACCGTGATAAGTGAGTTGGGCTGAGACAGAGTGATAGGTCCAAGGTCACCCAGCTGGCTTTCATGACTATGGTAAGACTAGAACTCACAATCTCCCAGTTTCTTGCCCAATGCTTCAACCACTAGAGCAAACTGGCTGCCTTCCAAAGCTCAGACTCCATAGCTAGTAACGGTGAAGCCCAAACTGGGGCAGGAAGCATGGAAAGCCATTAGTTTCTTGAACTAGAAAAGAAAACAGAGGAAAAACCTGCTAGAATTCACATTCCACCAGATAGGGAGGCACATGAGCGAGTGAAAAGAATTATTTTCCAAAGCTGCAGACAAAGTTTTTTGTTCCCCCAAAATATCAACAGCTGCTTTGGAACCGGCACTATTATGCTTGATAACAAAGATGGGGAAAACTCTTGCACAGAAGACAGTTTTGTCCTTAGGGCACTCTGTGTGATTTTTCCTGTATTACTTGAACAAATACAGGTAATCCTTGACTTACCACCACAACGAACCCAAAATTTTCAGGGCTAAGCAAGACAGTTGTTAAGTGAGTTATGTCCCACTTTATGATCTTTTTTGCCACAGCGAATCACTGCAGTTGTTAAGTGAATCTAGCGCCCCCTGTTGCCTTTGCTTGTCAGAAGACAGCTGGAAAGGCTATAAATGGTGATCACATGACCCCAGGCCAGTGCAATTGTCATAAATACGTGCCAGTTGTGAAGCACCCGAATTTGGATCATGTGACCATGAGGATGCTGCAACGATCGTAAGTGTCAAAAACAGTCGTAAGTCACCTTTTTTCAGTACTGTTGTAACTTCAAAAGGCCATTAAGTGAATGGTTGTAAGTTGAGGACTACCTGTAAGGTGTACAGGCCCATGACATGCCTCATGCAGAAATCAACAGGCAATGCCCGTTTTCTGAACATGAAAACGCATGAGTTTTGCTTGCTATTTCCTCTCCCTAATGTAGATTTTGAGAGAATTTCCCTGTCAGAAATATATATGGATGCTTTTATCTTAGTTTATCAAGACACAAACTTACAATGTTACCCAATCCAAAATTTGTACCTAGTTCCCAATTCTGTTCAATTCTTGGCCTATAATAACAAATGCTGCTATCTTTGACATGCTTGACATGTTTAGCCACACGTTATGACATTACCATAATCATACTGAATTATAAAATATCCCCCTAGTGACTGCAGACATCCATCTAGAAGGCCAACAGACAGTTGAGTAGTTTGAATTCCGTGTGCTCTGCCAACACAGCCATCATAAATGCCATAGGAACTATTATGTATAAAAGAATTTCAACTACGTAAGCTGCCTGAGGTTAGACTCATCAAAGGATCACCTGTTTCCAGCTGGAATCTCCATTGCAGATTCTTCTCTGGCAGCAGAGTGGCTGTCTAGATCTTGTGGACTGCTCCCTCCATCCCATTAGCCAGGATGACTAAGAGTTTCAATTCCAAAACAAGGTAACTGACTAAGGAATACTGCCACAGAGGTTGGGATCCTTTATTTTACAGTGTACAGAATTAATTACCATATCCCAATTCCGAACCTTTGCTTATCTGGGCCAAAGATGTTTACTGCGAGAAACATCCTCCTGAATAACCTACAGAAAACTGCAGCCTTTCCCCAAGGTATGGAAAACAGTTGGAGAATGGTTGCAGGAACCATTATGGTATGGCTAGTTTACTGAAAATAAGGGCTAAGGGGGACATTATAGCAGTGTTCCCGTATTTGAGGGGCTGCCACAAAAGGGTCAAATTATTATCCAAAGCACAAGACAGCAAGGCAAGAAACAATGGATGGAAACTAATCAAGGAGAGAAGTAACCTGGAATTAAGGAGAAACTTCCTAAGAGTAAGAACAATTAACCAGTGGAACAGCTGGCCTTCGGAAGTTGTGGGTTTTTCAATACTGAACGCTTTCAAGAAGAGACTGGACAGACACTTGTCTGAAATGATATAGGGTCTCCTGCTCAAGCAAAGGGTTGAACTGGAAGACCTCCAAGATCCCTTCCAGCTCTATTCTGATTGAAGATACATATGGTTTTGTACTGAATTGTGGTCATTCCCCAGGACTGCCTGGAGTGGTGGCAAAATGGGAGTTCTTTGACTGTATCAGGGAACAACTTAACCCGTCCAAGTCCTATCTGACCATAAATATCTCCTATGATTTTCTTTTTTGCTTCAGCAGAAGGCTGTCTCATACCTAAGCCAGCCAGGGAGGAAAGGAATCTGAGGAGTAAACTCTGAACTTCCCCTGAGCTATAGATGGATGTATCTGCCTTGAATAACCTTAGTCCGTATAAATAGAATCCACCAAAGACTGTTTTGCTAACTAAAACATTCCTAACCTGTTCTGCCAGCCTTCAAGAGATTGCTCCTGGCCCCCCAAGGGCAGATGTAACTATGTTTGGCCTCCTCTTTCTCAGTGAATCACTATGTGATTAAACTGGAGGAATTCTCGGGCACATGCAGGTGCCAGGCTTGTGTTGTTAGAGGGTTGCACTCGGGATGAGTTGGTATAGAAACATATTTTCAGCCCCCACCTATGCCCTGAAGAAAACCTTTCAAATACAAAAGCTGACCCACCTCAAGAAAAAGGGAGACTAGCACCGATTCAGTTCCTAGTGATGACTGCCACTCTTGCAAAATTCCTATTTGAGAACAGGATCATCTCTGAAAGAATCAATATTGAATGACAGCCCCCCAACAAAAATCACACTAACAAATGTGATCTGTCTGAGATGCCACTACAACGGTACCTCGGTAACTCATTTGGTTCCGGGAGGTGCAATAAGAACTTAAAAGGATGTGTGTCAAACAAATTTTTCCCATAAGGAATGATATCATGAGTCACAAGGCAGATGACACCAACAAGTTCTAGCTTGTGTGTTGAGTACCAAACAAACAATGAGAACCGGGTAAAATTTTTGTGTTAAAATGTGTTGAGTACCAAATTTATGAGTTTCAAAGCAGTTGATTGCTAAGGTATCACTAGAGCTGGCAAAGGATTTGAGTCCCATGTCGATGTGAAACCTGAAATTATCATAAATGGACCCCCTGAAATGTCAAAGAGCTTAAAGAGGCTACATATAGTAGCAGGGCAGGGGAAATAATTGGAAATATTAAAATTTCTGGACCTTAGGAATAAAGGATCGTGTCCCATTATTTGGCTGGGTTCATACATCATGCCAAATCCTGGCTGTGCTACTTAATCACCAAGTGTCTGGGAAGTTCACACACTTAAGTCAAAACCAAACGAAGTAATGGCTTAGCGTAGTGTACAAATTGGGTCACTCAGTGAAATCTCTTGCTCAATACCGTCAGCTCAGCACACAATTACTATTGCAGGGAACTCCAAAACTTCTGGGAACCATTTTTTTCCCAACCCTCCCTGGTGGTGAAAGAAATTGGCAGCTAAAGCTTCCTCCAGTAAAAGCGGTGCTCTACCAGCAAGCCATGAACACCGCCTCAAACAACTGTCTTTTGTAGTGGCTCTACTAAGATACAAGACAGAACACTGCAGACATCAAATCTCCTCTGGAAAGCAGTCTGAGTCCTCCCATGTGTCCCTATCTCCTGTTTTGTGGCAGCAGCTTGGCAATTCCTGTTGCCAGCATCTCTTTCTACAGGGATACCTTGCATTTGAGAGAGACAAGGTTATCCCAAACAGTACTTTAACCAATGTATACAATGTATCAAGGTTGGGGAGATAGGAGATGGAGCACTAGGAAGTCACTGCATTCTAATGCTTTAAAAATTTTCCCCATATGGAACTGCAAAAGCAATTTTAAGATATAAAGCCATGGGCGAATAGGCAGCAATATAAATTCAATAAAATAATAAATGTACGAACTTCAATTCAACTCCCAGAATTCCCCAGAAAAAGCATTCTGGATGGAGAATTATGGGAAGTGAAGTCCGCACACATTAAAAGTCACCACAGTTGGGAAACACTGGTCTAAAGGACCAGGATAGAGAAATACAGATTTGGATCCTACTGTGAAAAGAGAGCAGAGTTGAGAACGTCCACCCCGGTTTTCCTGCACATTTCAAACCTTTACAGCAAATTTAAGAAACCCAGCAAGGAAGACATTCTTACATGGAAATTAATGCAATCTAGATTTGCATGCAATCTACATTAAACCAGTGGATACACATACGAGGAACAAAATTAAGTGAAAATAGAATAATATTTTATTCTTTGGAATAATATGCTAAATCTCCAGCAGCAAAAGATAAATGTCGCCTGCATGAAACAAGCACATATAAGCTGCGTCTACCAACATTGTATCGATAGTGTTCTGCTTCTGAAAAGTTAGCATCCAAGTCGCTTTTGCAGATCAATGAAGTTATGGCTTCTTAAAATCTTGTTTAAATCACCCCTCTTGCTGCAGAAATTTAATCAAAATCTATCTTCAGCGCCTTAAGGACCAGAAGCCTGTTTTTTTAAAAAACAACAACAACAGCAGAATATCTCATTGTGTCCAGGCATTCCTTACCCCTTTTCTTTTCTCCGTGCTGGCTGGGGAATTCTGGGAATTGAAATCCACCCATCTTCAAGTTGCCACGGTTGAGAATCACTGTTCTTGGATGGTTTGGACTACAATCCTCATTGATGTCTGATCTCAGCTTATACGGGAGTTAAAATCAGCACCTGCTCGCAGGGTATCAGATCATTTTACCTCTGATATATCAAAAAGTGGGCTGGGGGTGGGAGGGCTAGCCCAGCAACCTAGTTTATCTGAAGTAAACAGTGGCTTCCCTTGCCTCAGCGCTTTCCCGGTTTTGTTTTCGACTATTTTAGTATTTTTTTTAGTATTTATTTGATTTGTCAATCGCTTACAACAGGGGTCTCCATCCTTGGCAACTTTAAGCCTGGAGGTCTTCAACTCCCAGAATTCCCCAGCCAGCTTCTGGGAGTTGAAGTCCTCCAGGCTTAAAGTTGCCAAGGTTGGAGACCCCTGGCTTACAAGATACAGGTATAAGAATATAGTTTTGAATACATGAGATAGATACTTATAAGAAAAATAAAAAACAATAAGACTATTGACTGCAAACTCTTCTCCTACATTCCACAACAGTCAAATCGCAGTGACCCCACCTAACCTCGCCCGCATCCATACAAAAGGCGGCTGTTAGGGAGCCTTCCCACTCATCCCCCCCCCCCCCAAATTCTTTCAGCCGAGGATAACGCAAAAACAAGAAGCCGCTTTCCAGAATCATCCATCAAACATCGCTGGGTTTGTTTACCGAGAAACACAAATTGCAGCGGCACCCATGTGACCCCATTTCATTGAAGACAAATTAAAGCGATTTTGACAAGCGATTCTCTTGCGTGTTCCCCCCCCCCAAACTCCCCACCACCACCCCAAAGCCCCGGTCCCTCGCCCAGTCCCAGTGAAGATCCGCAGTTTCCAATAATTTGCATTGCACCAATAAGTCCCCTTTTTCTTTGTATCGCAGACGTCTCCAATCGGCTGTTTGCAGCTCCTTTTCCTTTTCCACAACCATTTCATTATCAACAGAAACAGTTCCCCCCCCCACCGGACTCCTCTTCTCTCTTCGCTTTTGCTGTGCATTCCCCCCCCCCCATTCCACCCCAAACCTTTTTTTAAAACCCGTTTCCAAAGACGTTGGCGACCCAAGAAAGGCTAACAATCTGAAGCAGAATGCAAAAGAATGCATTTCCAGGTTGCTGCTGCTGCTGTTGTTTTTTTTAAAGGAAAATGAATTAAAACCCCAGACTTAACCTCCTCCCGTTGTTAGTGAAGCTACAATATAGTGGGCAAAGCTGTAAGAGTGGAAAACGTTAAAAAAAAAAAAAACCCGGCCGTGATGGCATGAAAATACAAAACCCCATTCAACATCCTAGCGAGCTTCTTGGCTACTTCATTTCCTCTCCCTCCCTCCCTCTCTTTCGACCTCCCTCAGTTCGCGCCCATCAGCCCACTTGCAATCCGGAGGTTTGGTGAGGTGGAGGATAGAAAGGAGAATAAAAATTGCTGCAGAAAACAAGAGGCTTACCGGAATTGTTATCCATGCCTGGGTCTCTCTGTCCCTCTCTCTCGCCGTCCTCCCGTTATTAGTGCAAACCTGGTTCTCGGGTTGCCAAATTAAAAATAAAAGCGGGGAGGAGGTAGGGAATTCGCCTCGAGGGAAAGGGGGACAGCTGTGAAGAGTTGCGCGTTGGGGTTCGCTTGCTGGCTTTCGTAGGGGAAGCGCTGGGCTCTCCCAAACCGAGCCAAGAAAAAATAATAAAAAATAAATAAATAAAAACTAGAAAGGGGGCGATCTGTAGCAAGCCGGCTGTGCGCGATAAGGGAATCCTCCCCGCCGCTCCCCCTCTTCTCCTGCCTATGTGCGTGTGTGTCTGTGTGTGTGTGAGAGAGAGAGAGAGAGGAGAGAGCGCGCGCGCGTGCTTGCCGACTCCTGAGCCACCGCGCTCTGCAAAATGGTTTGTGCTTCCAGGAGGCAGCAAGTCGTGTTCTCCACTGCGACTTCCACGTGCTTTTTTTTTTTTTTTCTTTAAGCAAGGCTCGGCAAGAGGCTGAAGCCGAGCCGTCCGTCTCCGTCCCCGCCCGTCCCCCCAACCCAGTTCCCTGAATTCGAGGCTATGTGGGTGAAGCTTTCCTGCTGGGGTTGGGTTGCTTTTTTTTTTTTTTTTTTTGCGCCTTCAACTCCCAAGATGAATCGCTCGCTCTTGTTTTCCAGCCAAGGCAAAGAACGGGGGAGTTTAGGGTCTGGCGTACCTCAGCGGCTGGCTCATGTGTAGCCTACATGTGACAGAATCAAAGGCTTGCCCCACTGACACACATTCGGGCAGCCCAAGCGATGACATCAGCTCCGCGGCTTTGCACATGGGCAGGAGGCGGGGCGGGAAGGAGGGGACGCGGCGGAGCTTGGGATAGGGGGAGGAATTCGCACATACGCACCGGCCTGACACCGTCCCCGGTCGGACGTTGTCGAACAGGAGGGTACAGGCTTTGGCCAGCCTGAAAAAAAAAAAAATGGAACCGGTGAAGCAGACGCTCCGAACGAGGACAAGAAAATGGCCAGAGGTGAGGCGCACCGCTTTGCGACTTCTGCTAAGCGTGTGTAAGGGACGCTGCAAAAAAAGCACCTCTTATTACAGTCAAAAAACTGCCAAAGAGCCATCAGTAAATAGCCCAACCAAAAAATACATCAGACCGCGAACCCCCCAACCCACTCCCACAGGCAAGACAGCACCAGAGGATAAACTGACAGCAAACAGCATTCCTTACTGGCACTGATGATGTTACCTACTTAGGGTAGTGAAACGTCTGCAAGAAAACAAGCAAGCTCAGCACCAACCCTAAGCTACAGATATTCTTCTTTATTGGACTCTTATTACCTCATAGAGGTTTTTGGATTTGCCCCCTTCCTCAATTCCTTTTGGTGGGAGGAGGCATAGCTTTCTACAGCAGTTTGTTGTAAATCACCCCTTTCTTAGAGAGTTGGGAGGCATACAAGTTTCATAAATTGTTACTTTATTCTGGTTGGTCACACAGTCAGCCAAGGCCCAGATGTTAAAACTCAATTTGGCATTTTTATCAATCTATGGAATCCTTCCCAAGGATCTGGGATAGGCAGATGCTTTGGAAGAAAGCTTGTTGAATTTGTTATGGTGCAGCTGTTTGGTGCGCCTTTCTGCATATGTTAGGAAAAGAGAGATAACATTCTTATATAATTGCAAGTTTTGCCCTTTGGACATGATTCAGCTAGGTTATGGAAAAAGAGTTGTATTGTCTCTGCTAAATACGATTTGTAGTTATTTTCCAGAGAGGAGTTTAATTAGGTTACAATTGTAAACATGTACCTGAGTGTATGTTTCATTGCACCTAGTTAGACTTACTTTCGAGGAAATACATGAAGAATTGTAATGGGAATTCCAGGGTTAAAAGAATCCCTTAGTTCTTTTAATTTATCTAGAACTAAGGATGGATACCATCAGCTAAACCATACACAGGAACATCTATTAAAGGTAAACTGATGCACAAGAGAAATTAAAGTCACTCCTATGCTTGTTCACTGCAACCTGAAATGCTATTGAAAGATATCTGTATACCCTAGCTTTGCTAACATAAGGATGGGAAATAGATAGCTTTCGTTGTAATTTCTAAATCCTAGACCACAATCCCTGTAATCTCTGCTAAAAATCTGCCTGATCTTTTCTTTCAGATTTGGAAAAAAAGAAGAGAGATGCCAAAAAAAGGTTTGTTTTTGTTCCTTTGCTTCTCTCCTATCATTCAAGGGGCCCTTCAGTGGGGAAAAAATGTTTCCTGTTATAACAAAAGGGAGAATGATGACTGGCCATTTTAAGAGCCCACAGAAGCTATTCCAAAGGAATTTGAGCATATTTAAATGCTTTAAGGTTCAAGTGCTCAGAATGGCAAGCATTTTTCCACATAATCACTAGGAATAGAATCTAATGTTTCCTGTTAGTGAAATAAACTTGCTTTTCATAAAAACAGCCACAGACATATACAGATACATATATGTGTGTGTGTGTGTGTGTCTATGTAGATATGTGCATGTCTATGTGTATGTCTATGTATATGTAGTCCTCAACTTATGACAATTGGAACCAGAGTTTCCATTACTAAAGTGATTGTTAAAAAGAGTTGCGCTCAGTTTCATGACCTTTTTTTGTTTTGGTTGTTAAGCAAATCCCTACAGCTGTTAAGTGAATCATGTGGTCATTAAGCAAACCTGGCTTTTCCCCATTGATTGTGCTTGTTGGAAGTCGGCTGGGAAAGTCGTCCATGGCAATCACATGACCCTGGGATGCTGCAGCCATCATAAATGAATGTCGGTTGCCAAGCAACCTAATTCTGATCCCACGAACATGAGAATGCTGCAACATTCATAAGTGCGAGAACTGGTTTAACTCAATTTTTTCTTTGCAACTATAACTTCAAATGATTGCTAAACAAATGGTTATGTCAGGGACCACCTGTATATACAGTATATATAATAAGATAGGCTAAATGTATTCCTCATGAGCAGATAGGCTGCAGGAAGTTGGCTATTTCCATTTTTCAGTCCACAGCACTCCTCCAGATCATGCTACTGAAATTCAGTGGCTGAATACTGATTTTCAGCAATGCAATTCTTCTTTTAATTAAGTAAGGCTGAAAATAGGTTTATAAGGCCTCTGTGAAGTTAAACATACTTATTTGATCTTATTCCTACCTCAAAAGCTGAAAATGTCAATCCATTCACTCCAAGGACATTGTTGCATCTTCCTGCAGTTCTTGGGAATGCTTTCCCTAATTTGTTTGGTTTTTTTTAATCGTTATCTTCACCACAAAAATATTATATGTTCTCTGTAGTCCAGTGTGATGTTCTGCCAGTAAGCATCCCCATACATGAGAAATCCCCAAATCAATACCAGTAAAATAGAAATTGAGCAGTATAGGGTAACCTTCTCATCAGGTAGCAGAAGATGTTTGTTTGTCTCCCTATCTATTTATTTATACATAGATTTTATATGGCTACCGCTTTCGCAGGAATGAATCTGGGAGATAACAAAGGACTAAAACCAAAAAAACCCCAAACATCATGATTAATAAAAGTAAGCTCAAAACTACCAACATAAAGGGTGCCCTTGAAGAGCATTCAGAAGCTGTAATTAATCCAGAATGTAGCACTGTGGGCAGTTTTGGGGCATTTCATGATACACTCAAATATAACATGACACGAACTGTGGTGGTGCAGTGGTTAGAAATGCAGTATTGTAGGCTAATTCTGCTGACTGCCAGCAGTTCAGCAGTTCGATCCTGACCAGCTCAAGGTTGACTTAGCCTTCCATTCTTCCAAGGTGGGTAAAATGAGGACCCAGATTGTTGGAAGCAATAGGCTGACTCTGTAAACTGCTTAAAGAGGGCTGTGAAGTAATATATAAGTCTTAAGTGCTATTGCTATTCCATAAGCTACTTCTAGGGATCTTCTGGGTGCAATTCAAGATGCTGGTTATCATCTACAAAACAAGATATGCCTGAGATTTTTTTAAAAAAATCATTCTATAACCAATAAAAAGGCAACCGCCAAACAATGCAGCCAACAGTTTGTTTAGCACTCCAGCCCAAGTGCCCTGAATGAACAACCAGCGCTTTAATACTGTACAACAGGACAGGGCTGTCTAAAACTAATGGGGATGCTGTTCCAACAGGACAGGTGTTTTGACAGTCATGACTTCTACATCCTGCTTAATTGAAGGAATGCAGAGCATGCCCACTTGATTGGCTCAGGTGGGGCAAGCAGAAACAGAGACTAGCAGTTTCACAAATGATCCGATCCTGTGCCTTGGATTTTGTAGATAATAACCGACATCTTGTAATGAACTCAGAAAATCACTAGAAGCCAGCTTGGCTGATGGAGTAGTGGTGTTATATGAGCATTACAAAATGCCCAAAACTGCTTACACCATGGATTAATTACAGTGTCTGAAAGTTCATCAATGATACCTTACATACGGCACATTATGGTAATTCAAACAGGAGGTGAGAAGAGTGAATTACTGGGAGTTAGAGCATCCTGATCCAGAAATGGACACAATTGGTGCACAACATGAACCTGGGCAAAAGCTCTCCTAGCCACAGCTGCCACCTGCTGTAAAATGTAACTCCAAGGCACAGCACTCTCCCTCAGATCCTTCAACCACTGACTACTGCAGCATGTTAAAAGATAAGGCCACCAATCCCACTGCAACACAGGGTATCTACAATAAAATCATTTGTAAAAACACAAATAAAACTACAGGCATCAGGAGAAAGATTATTCATTCTGTACACAATGCAACCCCAGGATTCACCACCCAGTTTAACCCAAGGACTGCGGGAACAGCCAGATGTAAGTGCTCTCTTAATCATGGTCAGAATGGGGTCAGATCAATCTCAGCAGGAATATTGTTCCAGAGAGTGAGCCTGCCACAGATAAGGCATACTTCTTAGATCTCAATAGGGAAGCCTATTAGTAATCAGTCCAACTCATAAAGCAAATATGTTACATGGGCATCATGTGGCATGTCTATAACCAGCGGTCCCCAACTTTTATGGCTTGGTGGTCCCCAGCAGGGAGGAAGAGAGGAATCGGCCCAATGCTCAGACAAATCAACTTGTGCGTGCATGTGTGTGTGTGCCAACCTGTTACACAAGTTGAATTGCACACATGCTTGCATGTGCTGGCCAGCCGCTCACATGGCCCAGTTCTGAATGGGCCACAGCCCAGGAGTGGGTTGCTGCCTGGGGATTGGGAACTCCTATCTATAATTGTCTGTGTCAGCACAATCTGGATCAATTGTAGCTTCCAAGGGGTTTCAAGGACAGCCCCGTGTATAACATATTTATTTTATTTATCATATTTAAGAACCATGCATCTCCCACTCAGAGATTCTGGGCAGTGTACAATATTGCAGTAGTCCAGGAATGAGGTGGCCAAAACATGAGCAACTTGTCTGAAGGGCTCCTTGGTTCAGGAAAAAATACAATTGGCACACAAGATGGATTTGTGCAAAGACCCTTTTAGCTTCAACTGCTACTTTACAGCAGAAGCAATAAATCCAAAAAGACCTTCACACTGTATATTTATCCTGAAGAGGAAACTGCAAACCCATTCATGACTAATATGGAAAATCACCAGTCCTGTAAAAACCCACAACCACTCAGTTTTAGTTAAGGTTGAACCCGTGTCTGTTTTTCCCCATCCAGGTTTCTACAGCCTCTGGATACTGAAGAAGATCATGACATCATCACCTAGTCAGCCTGGAGTTGAGAAGTACAATTTGGTATCACCATCATCATCCTAACTGACCACAAATTGATAGATGACCTCATCCAGTGGCCTCATATAGAAGCTAAACAGAATATAGAGCCCTGAAACAACCCACAAATTAGGGGCCTCAGATAATGGTTGAGCAATGGAAAAATGTGGACAAAAGGTTTAAAATTTATATTAAATTAAAAGAAAATTTTTGTAAGATTATATACAGTTGGTATTTAACACTGGATAAATTGTCAAGTATGTATAAAGATAACTTGAATGTTGTAAATGTAAAGAAGGCACTTTTTATCATTTATGGTGGACACATGACAAGACAAAGAAATACTGGAATAGGATTCACATCTCAGTACATTAGATACTTAAAGCGAATATAAAGATAAAACCAGGAAGTTTTAGTTTAGGTTTAATGGTTAAAGAACTAAAAAAAAATTGGAAGCTTGCTGTTATACATGCTGATAGCAGTAAGAATGTTCTGTGCATAAAAATGGAAGGATAATTTGATTCTCACAATGGATGGATGGGGTGGAGTTAGCAGAGATGGCTAAATGGACTGTTTTGATTAAAGAAAAGAATACGATTTTCTACTTGGAAACCGCTTTTGGATTTTGTACTTGAGGTAAAAAAAAGCGGGGGGGGGGGGAACGTAGGTTTTAGGTTTTGCCAATTAGGTTTGTTGTGATAGAATGGCTTGTATGTATTATTTTATAAAAGTAAAAAGTCAAGGTTTTATTTTATTATTTTATACGCCAAAGGGAATTGGAAGTCAATGCTTTCCTTTTCCCCTTTCCCCAAAACTTTTTTCTTTCCTTTTTCCTTCTCTATTTCCCCATTATCTTTATTTTTCTTTGCATTTCTGTATTTTATATTTTGATCAACTAATAAAAATATTTAACCATAAAAATATGGGGGCCTCAGACTTAGAATAGAATAACAGAGTTGGAAAGGAGCTTGGAGGTCTTCTAGTCCAACCCACTGCTCAGGCAGGAAATCCTACACCATTTCAGACCAATGGCTCTCCAATCTCTTCTTAAAAACTTCCGGTGTTGGAGCATTCATAACTTCTGGAGGCAAGTTGTTCCACTGATTAATTGTTCTAACTGTCAGGAAATGTCTCCTTAGTTCTAGGTTGTTTCTCTCCTTGATTAGTTTCTACCCATTGTGTCTTGTCCTGCCGTCAGGTACTTCTTCTTGATTGCTTCTTCTCTGTCAATACCACCCTGAACCTAATGACAGAGAAAGGAGAACCATTGCCACGCCATGATGTCCACACTCCTAATTCCCTCAAACAGGCTAGAAGAATATGCTGGATGTTGTTGAAGGCCAGAGAGATCACGTAGAATCAGGATAATTGCACTTCTTCCTGGCTCTGCCAAAAATCATTACAGTAATAAGCTCAACCAATGTTTTCTCAATACAACGTCTTGGCCAAAAACCTGACTGAAAGGACTCTACCTAATCAGTATCCTCCAACACCCATTTCTGCAGTCCAGCAACCTTCTCAACCACCTTCCATAAAATAGGAAGGTTGAAGACTAGAAAATTGTCCAGTATAGGTGAGTCCAGTCAAGGCTCCTGGAAGAGGGATGTGGCACTACCTCCTTCAATGACAAAGTCAATAGGAAACACCCTTTCCCTCAACAAAGAGGGTATTATTACCCTGTTACATGTCATCTCCCAGGCAACCTTCACAACAAAGAAGGGCATAGATCTAACAAACAGGTGACTCAGTTAACAGACCTGAGGGAGTTACTGCCACAATTGTATCCCCCTTATGTTCAAGAGAGAAACATTAGAATATCATTCGGTTCTTCCTGAGGTTTCGAAAACAAAATCACTTTTGGTCTTTTCAGGCAAGATTAACGGTGATTTTTTTTTTTTGTGAATTTTTGCCAGGAATTCCAATCTTATTAAACAAAGGCCATTATGGAGAGAAAGAAAAATAGCTCCCTGATATATTTTTGACAGGGACAGTACTTTTTTTAATAATCTAAAAGACCTCTTTGTTCTCTCCCAGCCACTATTAATATTCTAGTACACCTAGAGGACCAGTTAGCTTTTCTAGGGGTGAAATGGTCTGAGCCAGAAGTAATATATATCTAGGGCACAGAGAAAGACCCTGCTGAATATGAAACTAGGACAACAGCTATTAATAGGACTCCTTTTCTACTTTGTAAAACTGGGACAGTGCAGTGCACTATTGACACATTGCCAGAACAAAAGATTACAGAGTAAGGCAATGTGCATATCCAATTTTAGTGGCTTGTAAGGTGACTTCTTGTTCTCAGCTAGGTGGACAGACCTAGTTGACCTTAACTGATCTCGAAAAGCAAAATAGAGGCAGACCTAGTTAGTACTTGGATAGAAAATTACCAGGGAAAGTTAGAGCTGTAGATTAGATTAGAAAGGTTTTGTTTTTTAAATCATGGTAGAAAGCAGTGAAAATTTACTTTCTTGATGTTATTGCAGGGGAAACAATATGGACATGTCCATGAAGTTACCAACATTCAGGCCTGAATTAGGAGAAGAGTAACTAATTCTTCTACGGTGTTTGTTTTGCACTGGAAATCTTTGGATTAAAAGCTGCACTACAGAAGCACCAATCATTTACATAGCTGAACATGCTGTTGGAAATGCCTGTACTTTCCTCAAAGGACACTGCAGTCTGTCATAACAGGCACAGGAATAGCAACATATAAAGCAAGATGTCTTAGCAGAAACAAAAAAATTTCCTGAGTATTTCTCAGTTCCCTGGAAATTTTTCTATACAAGTTGTATTGAAATGAGTAAAAGCTATGCAGAAAAGAAACTCATGTTAATTTTAAACATTGGGGATCAGAAGCAGAGGTGAAGGGACTAGATTTGTGGCTTTTAAAAGAGATTTGGCAAAGGACAGCTCTTTCTCTGCCAAACCATATGCCAAACTTCCAAATAAACATGCATCCTTACAGGAAACAGCCATCATCTTCCTTCCCTGCACATAGGTTTCCTCCTGTGGCATCTGTCTGCTCCCAGAGAAGACAAATTGTGAACAACTTGGATCTTTTCATCTTCTCTTATGTCCTAGTCCAGAGGTCCCCAAACTTGGCAACTTTAAGACTTGTGGACTTCAACTCCCAGAATTCTCTAGCCAGTCTGTCTTTTACTGGATCTGATAGGATTGCTTCTAATACAGTAATAGAATTACTCATCTGCAGAAAAGACTATTATCTATTTGTGCCTCTGAATAAGTCTCTCCTCTGGGCATACTTTCTTCTCTTCAATAGGCATGGTTGTATCAAAGAGAAACAGGCTTTACCACACAAACCTATTCAGGTCTTCTACCATTTGCAGTGAACAAGTAAGTCTCTATGAGCTCAAGGTATTCGGTTCTAGAACAGTGACTCAGAAACATGAAGTCTGATTGCAAGAACTCATCAGCTTCTGGTAAACACCTGAACATAAGTCTGATTTTAATTCAGGCTTGGAAACATTATTTACACCAGCGGTTTCCAGACTTTCTCTTATGCGAACTACTATGTTATAATTAAAGCTTGAGAGGCCATCTCAGAAACTTGGTCCAAGCAGTAAGGCATTTCTAGTATATAGAATACATCCAGGCAATATCTGTAGGAAAGATATATATGTATGTAATGTATGTATGATGTATGTATTTGTGTGTGTGTGTGTATATGTATGTATGTAAGTATATATATTTGTTTTCTTAAGTTTTTGTGAGTATTTATATATATATGGTATTCAGCTTTGTTCGTGTATTTTCCCACATCATTATAGTTGTGCTTTTAAAGTTGTAGCGACATTTTGGCAGAATCTCATCTGCCATCATCAGGCTTTTGTATTGTGTTTGTCTGTGAGTCAGGCTTTCACAGCCTTTCTGTTTTAAATTTGGTGCTCGCCTACTGCTGTGCCAGAATGGTTTTTTCTTCATCCTGATTGGTTGGGAGTCTTGGTCTGTGTTTATTGGTCTTGGAGTTTGCTGTGTTCTGCTTGATTGGTGTTTCTAATATCTTCTGTCTGTTTTGTAGCTTTTTTTGTCTTGATGACAGGACACACCAAATACCAGAAGAAAACACACACCAACCGCTACCTCAACACCCAATCCCACCACCACCCAGCACAGATAAACTCCGTGGCCAAAGCACTAATTGCTAGAACCAAACGCCTGGCAGACAAGACACACATAGACTGAACTATGCACCCTGACTAAAGTACTGACAGCCAACGGCTTCCACAAAAGCAAAATCACTGGCTTGATCCACAAAAACACACTAAGACATCATGGAGACCCAGAAGATGAAAGACCTATGGAACAGCTGTCCTGAAGAAACTAAAGAAATTAGAACATGACAAGAAAGCCCCCAACAACTCACAACAACACCTGAAACAATTAGTATATAACGTTTCCAACAAAGAACTCACCAAAACAGAAACAGATGTCCTAACCAAAGGATTCAATTATGCTATAGCACCCAGAAAAATCCCCACAGAATCCATCATATGTGCAGTAGAATCCAGCCTAACCAAATTAAATATAGACGAAGCTGATAGAATAAGACACCAAGTTACCAACATTCTATGCACAAGCAAACCACCCAAAAGCAACTTGCAGAAAGAAGAAATTAAAGCGCTACAAACCCTGAAAAGAGATAGCAGCATAATCATACTTCCAGCAGACAAAGGGAATGCCACAGTAGTAATGGACAGAAAAGACTATGAAACAAAATTGACAGACCTACTCCAAGACTCCACATACAAACCCATAAACACGGACCCAACCACATATCTGGAAAAATTAACCAAGAAGAAAATTATAACCAGCCACATGAGCAAAGAGATCCAACAGACGATCATCCCAAGAGAAAAATCTTCCAGATACCCCAAACTATGTGGCCTCCCAAAAATCCACAAAGAAGGCATACCTCTCAGACCCATAGTCAGCTCCAGAGGAGCACCACTACAAAACCTAGCTGAACACTTAGCAAAACAGCTACAGCCCCATGCTGAAACAGCAGCTTCACATGTACAAAACTCATATCACTTCTTGGAAATATTCAAAGATCTACATGTGGAGCAAGAAGATCTGCTTGTAAGTTTCGACGTGGTTTCACTATTCAATCAAGTCCCAGTAAAAGAGACCCTTGAAATCATCAAAAAGAAATACCAACCAGCTAAACACCTCATGGAACTAACAGAACACTGCTTAACCAACACATATTTCATATACAAAGGACAAAGATACAAACAATTTGAAGGAGCCCCTATGGGATCACCACTATCATCCATCATTGCAAACCTGTTCATGGAAGAATTCGAATCCAGAGCCCTGGCCAATGCCATCCACAAACCCAAACTATGGTTAAGATACATCGATGATATATTCGTGATTTGGCCCCGTGGAAAAGAAAACCTAAACAATTTCCTAACACACCTAAACAGCACACACCCCAAAATCAAGTTCACCATGGAAATGGAAACAAACAAACAACTACTATTCCTAGATGTACTAATCTACAAAAAAAACAGATGGCACACTAGGACACACCATATACCAGAAGAAAACACACACTAACCGCTACCTCAACGCCCAATCCCACCACCACCCAGCATAGATAAACTCTGTGGCTAAAACACTAATTGCTAGAACCAAACACCTGGCAGACAAGACACACATAAAGACTGAACTATGCACCCTGACTAAAGTACTGACTGCCAACGGCTTCCACAAAAGCAAAATCACCGGCTTGATCCACAAAAACACACTGAGACATAATGGAGACCCAGAAGATGAACAGACCTATGGAACAGCTGTCCAGGCCTACATAAGAGGTAGTACAGCCAAAATCAGTAAGATACTACACAGACATCACATCAAGACTGCCTTCAAAACAGACAGAAAAATAGCAGCCATCCTTAGAAACCCCAAAAATAAAATTGACCTGGAAAACCAAGGCATATACAAAGTCCCCTGTGCATCATGCCCGGCCACATACATTGGACAGACCAATAGAAGAATAAGTACCCGCCTGGATGAACACAAAAATGCAGTCAAAAAGCTGGAACACACTTCCTCACTTGTCCAACACATGGAAGCCACAGGTCATAGCATCAACTTCAATGGCACCAAAACCCTAGCCACTATAGAAAACCCTAGCCACAGAATCATCAGAGAAGCTATAGAGATTGAAAAAAGACCTGAAAGCATGAATAGAAGAGATGATTCCACCAGACTGTCAATCATTTGGAAGCCTGCACTCACAAACAAAAAAAATATCCACACCACTAGCAAGGCAAACACCTGGGCACAAACAAATCCCCCCTGATACCTCCAGCTCAAACACACCCCAACCAGACACCCAGATGAAACCCAGCTTCCTAACTAATGATAGCCGCCCATTTACCCGAAGCCAAGCTGCACTAAAGGCCTCCAATAAAGGAACACAATGTTGCCAGCCAATCAAGATACAAAAAGAGCCACAAAACAGACAGAAGATATTAGAAACACCAATCAAGCAGAACACAGCGAACTCCAAGACCAATAAACACAGACCAAGATTCCCAACCAATCAGAATGAAGAAAAAACCATTCTGGCACAGCAATAGGCTGCCCCAAATTTAACACTGAAACAACTGTGGGAGCCTGACTCACAGACAGACACAATACAGAAGCCTGATGATGGCAGATGAGATTCTGCCGAAATGTTGCTACAACTTTAAAAGCACAACTACAATGACGTGGGAAAATACCCGAACAAAACTGAATACCATTCATATATGTATGTATGTATGTATGTATGTATGTATGTACGTATACACACACACATATATATATTTATTTTACAGAATAGTAGTCCTCAACTTCGGCCCAAAATTAAGTCCCAATTTTCTGTTGCTAAGCAAGACATTTAAGTCTTGCTTTTGCCCCGTTCACAACTTTTCTTGCCACAACTGTTAAGTGAATCACTGCAGTTACTAAGTTATTAAGACTTTTGTTGTTTCTTCGGCTTGGTCACCACCTCCTCACATATTTTCCTAATATTCCCTACTGCAGTTAACATGTTAATTCATTCAGGAAAGAATTTTGCTTTCTGGAAAGAAACCCGACCAATGCAAAAGAGCTCAGAGGAAAAGAGAAAGGAGGGTTTTTGAAATACGGATAGTGAGCCCAGCCTCTGTTGTTTGTTTGTGGCAGTTTGCAGAAACTGCACTCTGCACCAACATGGTCCAGAAGTCCTGCCTTCCCACCCTCTTCAGGTGACCCAGATTTCAGCAGTGAAACTCTTTGTTTTGTCCTAAATAAAAAGAAGGCAAGAGTTTTGCAGATACAAACAAAAGAGACTGTTGGGCAGGGAGAAGAGACTCTTCCTTGATGTTTCATCGGGACAAAAGAGCCACTTGTCTCCAGAGATGCCAAGAACATAATGACAAGGGGAAAGATCATTCAGGCCTTATTCCTCTCAGAGAGAAAGGGCACAGCTTGCTTTCCCGGCCTTTCCAGTAGGAACGCTCTGCTCCAATTCTTGCTTCCCTCACTCCCTTCCCTCATTTTTCCCCCTTTTGTATTCTAACTGGTTCTAAACCTGGACATGCACTTTGTTTTGCGATTACTTAGATATGCACAGTATCCACCTTCTTTCCTGTCAGCATCAGACAACAGAGAAAGCGTTCCCATCTCTCATTTTTTCCACAGCAACTCTGTGAGGGAGGTTAATCTAAAAGTGTAAATAGCCGAAGGACACTGAGGGAGCTTCCATTGCCTACTTCCAGGTGCCGACATCCCTATACAGGTAGTCCTCGACTTACAACATTTAGTGACCGTGTCAGGGATCCAACAAATCCCCCTCATTCAAAGCAAAAGTCTCTAGCCGCATTTCAGAAAAAGTAAATTGGTTTATTAGAAATTGCCATGTTGGTGTGTCGCTGGATGCAACCGGTACTAAATCACATCATACATTTCCCCCATTGATTCCTGGTCTTTCCCCCACCCCCTGGATGTGACTTCTCCAATAGGATACATCAGTCTCCAAGAGTCATCCATCATGCTCTCCAATAACTTTCTTATGCTCCGACAACTTTGGGCTGCTGAGTTGATTATCTAGGCATTTAAAAAATGCCTTGTTCCCCCCCCCTCCCTTTTTCTAGCAGCTAAAAAGACCAAAGGAGTATCTTTTTAGTTGATAGACCGTTCGAAGTCACAACGGCACTGAAGAAAATGACATGCCCATTTTTCACACTTATGCCTGTTGTAGTATCCCCTGTAGTCTCTGATCAAAATTCAAATGCTTGGCAACGGATTAATATTTATGACGGTGGCAATGTCCTGGGTCACGTGATCACTTTTTGAGACCTTCTGACAAGCAAAATCAATAGGAAAAGCCAGGTTCAATTAACAACCATATTACTGACCTAACAACTGAAGTGATTCATTTAACAACTGTGGCAAGAATGGGCGTAAATTGGGGCAAAACCCACTTAACAAATGTCTTGCTTAACAACATAAAATTTGGGTCAATTGTGGTCATACAGTAAGGCAAGGACTGTCTCTTCAGCACTCGTCAAGGGGTGAACTTACTAGTTATTAATTGCTCCCTCTGTTCTACCTCACATTATTTCTCTGTGCCTGCAGTCCATCAGCTGAACTCTGTGGACAGAGATGGAGCACTCTTTTAACAGATTAACAGAGTTGGAAGGGATCTTGAAGGTCATTTAGTCCAACCAACTCCCCCCCCCCAGTACAGATGTACAGATAATCAGAGTTGGAAGGGACCTTGTAGGTCATCTAGTCCAACCCCCTGCCCAAGCAGGAGACCCTACACCATTTCTGACAAATAGCTGTTTAATCTCTTCTTGAAAGTCTCAAGTGATGATGCTCCCACAATTTCCGAGGGCAAGCCGTTCCATTGGTTGATTGTTCTCACTGTCAGAAAGTTTCTCCTTATTTCCAGGTTAAATCTCTCCTTGTTCAGTTTCCATCCATTATTCCTTGCCTGGCCTACAGGCGCTTTAGAAAACGGCTTGACTCCTTCCTCCCTGTGGCAGCCCCTCAAATATTGGAAGACTGCTATCATGTCTCCCCTGGTCCTTCTCTTTACTAGACTAGCCAAGCCCAGTTCCAGACTAGCCAAGCTCAGTAGGAGACCCTACACCCTTTCTGACAGCAGTCCAGTCTCTTCTTGAAAGCTTCCAGTGATGAAGTTCCCACAAATTCTGAAGGCTAGACTCTTTCAGAAGAGCATTATATCCATGTTCAGAATCAGCCTGACCAGAGAAGTCACAGATGTGGCACATGTCTGCATCTGCAACTTGTTGGTTGGGCAAGTGATAACATATGCTTCTCTACCCACACCTGCCCAACCCTTCCCTATACCTCATTAGGGAAAGTGATTGCTGGTGGTTTTCTTGCCACCAGGCAAACTTCGTGGGAGGGAGAACAAATGTGGGAGAGTCCACCAGCCATTTTGCCTAACTTGGTTCTGTGTTAAAACAGAAACGGCACCAGTTGCCTGTCTCATTACTGTGGATAAATAAGGTACAGCAATCAGCAAAATGTTTTGCCTTTGTATTTTTCTTGCAAATCAATAGTGATAGTGTTATAATGCAGCCACTTGGTTGTACTCTCAGTCTGCAAACTCCACCTTGGAATCAAGAACACCCGGCCTAATTTCTGGACTTTCTGTTTCCCATAGGCAGTTTTGTGGGGGGCTACCTCACCTGATGCATGTTCCTTTAGCACAGGTAGTCCTCGATTTACGACCACACCAAAATCGAGCCCAAAATTTATGTTGCTAACTGAGAAATTGATTCAGTGAGTCTTGCCCTATTTTACAACATTTCTTGCCATATTTGTTAAGTGAATCACTGCAGTTGTTAAATTGGTAACACAGTTGTTAAGTGAATCTGGCTTCCCCCTTGATTTTGTTTGCCAGAACGTCACAAAAGGGGATCACATGAGCCTGGGACACTGCAACCATCATAAAGATAAATCAGTTGTCGAGCATCCGAATGTAAATCACATGACCATGGAGATGCTGCAACGGTCATTAGTGTGAAAAATGGTCATGTCGCTTTTTTCAGTGCTGTAACTTCAAACAGTCACTAAGTGAACTCCTGTATGTCGAAGACCATCTGTATTTCAGCAGGCCCTAACACAGATTTTGCTCAGTGGTCTATTGTGTATTTTAATTTCACTGGTTGTCTTTTTAACAAAAGTATACATTAGATGCATTCAAAATGCAAAGTAATAATTGTCATGCTATAATGCAAGACAGGGCACATTTGAGAGTAAATGCCATTCTCAAATATCATGGGACTTGTTTCAAGTTTGAATATCACTGTATAGTTTCTACTTGGGAATAAAATTAGTGGAAATTAATATTGATGCAAAGAGTTGGCTGCAAAAACACTATAATTTCCCTAATAGAGATGCATGGCACATGGAAAAGCATTGCCTTGTAAAGTATGTGATCTTTTTCCTAATTCATACTAAGTAGATTCATATGATGAAAGAGAAACTGCCTCTGGGATCATCTAAAATGCAATTGGACGGATCCTTAACGACAGCACTGTTCTATAGGTATTCTTGGAGGTAGGCCAAACTTGATTGCAGAAAATACGACTTCAGCAACAGAGTGGTCAGTGTTTGGAATACTCCACCTGACTCTGTGGTTTCTTCCCCAAATCCCAAAAACTTTACCTTAGACTTTACCTTACCCATCTTTACCTTACCCATCTCTACTATTGACCTCACCCTCTTCCTAAGAGGCCTATAGAGGGCGTGCATAAGCATACCAATCGTGCCTACTGTCCCTGTCCTATTGTTTCTTTTTCTTATAGGTATTCATCTCATGTATTCAAAACTATGTTTATACTTATACCTGTTATCTTGTAAGTGATTGACAAATCAAATAAATAAATAAAATAAATAGACTGGCCCCATATCTATGCCTAGCACCAGGGATCTAAAAGTATATAACACAGCCCTCCCTTTTTAACAAATTGTATATTTCCACCTTCCACCCATCTCTCCTTTGGAACAAAGATTATTTAGATCCAGATCTTGCCAGCAAGGCTCCATCATAAGACTCATTTTCAAGGACAGGCTGAAATCATAGAATTTAGCTCCCCATCTCCCACCCCCCTGTAGACAAACAGAACTTTCCAAATGAGAGCAGTAGTGCTGTGTTTTGCAGGGACTTGCGTTTGTGGGTGTTTGCTGCTCAGATTTTGAACACAGGAAAGACTATAATAAGCAAGATATTTACCAGGCTCTGTTATCAAGTCTGTGCATGTTGATTGCTTTAGTAAACAAGCCATCCATACCATCTAGTCAAGCGGAAAGAATTTTCTAAACAACCAGGTACAGAGGGTCACCTGTGTGTCTCCACTGCCTTGGCAGCTTTCCTCATTCCTCAAAGCAGGTAGGACTCCACCACTGATCTGCCAAGGGATGTGCCAGTTAGCACATAAGCAAAACTGCTTCTGAGTTAATGGTGAGCAAATTCCCCTCATCGATGAGTCAAGCTGTGAATCAAACAAATCTGTGTCCTGCACAGACATGTTATGATCAATACATCCATAGGAACAACAACAAAGTTATATTAAGAGGCTTAAATTTAATTAAATTGTAACTGCCCTCTCAAAAAAAAACCACCCCAAAACTCTCTCTGGACAGTTTACAAAACCTAACACAAGTTGAAACAATTAAAAACAGAATAATACTGCACTGTAAATAAAGGGCTGCATAGTTTGTGAGCAAAACTGGGCTTCTGTCATTAAGTTTTAAAATTCCTACATTATATGGAGCAAGGCAGGTTTAGGATTTGTAAGAAGCGGGAAAGGGGAGGTGGGGGTCTAGTATTCAGCAGATCTGAAGCCCAGTATTTATCTTCCTTCCTCCTTCCTTTTCCTTGGTTTCCTACAAACCAAGGGTCTTCAAACTTGGCAAATGTTAAGACTTGTGGACTTCAACTCCCAGAATTCCTGAGCTGAAATGACTGGAGGAGGAATCCTGGGAGGGAGTTGACGTCCACAAGTTTTAAAACTGTCAAGTTTGAAAGACCCCTTTGAAACCTTCCAAGGGCAGAGCTGAAAATAAAGGTACCATACAGACTTTGGGCTGTTTTTAACTTCGGTTCAACATTCTCAAGGAAGGGAGCGATTAATAGGAGAGGTTTAATTACTCTCGGGGGATCTCGCTTTTCTCCCCCCACCCCCCTACGCCCTTCTTTATTTGATCCCGTCGATAAGTGTCGCGACCTCCCAAGCCGGGATGAGTAGCGGCTGCGATCGCACCTGAGGAAAAGGCGCCCAAACACCCCCTTTCTTGAAAGTCTCGGGCTAGTTCTGCCCACCGGATTCAGGAAGAACTGGCCGGTCAGGCAGACGTAACTAACTGTTGCAGCTGCTTCGGCCTTCCGGATCCAACTTCAGGCAAAGCAGGGCGATTTATGCTAATCCCGCGAGAAGCTGTTGGCCCGGATCCGCCAGGGCGCTGCGGGATTAAGGTGGCGAAGCCACATGCCGAAAGGGAGGGTGCAGCGTGACTTTTTTCCCCCGCACGTGGCTAGAGGTCGGGGAAGCCCGCGAGTGGCACCCGGGGATTTGAATAGGATAAGCGTTAAAGCGTGGTGCGTTCGGAAGGTAGGGTACAGGGGTAACTTAAATGTGGTTTGTTTGTTTTGGTCTCTGTGGTATGCAAACTATCCTAAAGGCCACTCACTCTCTTCTTACCCACATTCAGGCACAGGAATATTTCATCTTTTTTGTCCCTTTCCCTGAACAAGAGTTGGAAGGGACCTTGAAGGTCTTCTAGTCCAACCCCTTAGGAAACCCTAGACCTATACCATTTCAGACAAATGGTTGTCCAATCTCTTTCTTAAAAAACCTCCACTGTAGTAGCCCCTGCAACTTCTGGAGGCAAGTTGTTAAAAAAAAAAATTAAAAAAAAAAACATTGCAAGAGCTCAAATGATGATGATATGCCAACAAGTCAGTATCAACTCCTAGCCACCACATATAGACTGCCTTCAGGTGGGTCTGTCCTAAGCCTGGTCCTCCAGATCCTTCAATCGCTATGACTGAAACATCCACCTTGCTGCTGGCCATATGTTCCTTAGTGCAGAGTTCCCCAATTTTTCCAGCTTTGTAGACTGGTGGGGGAAGGGAATGGTTCCACAGGAGCAGTGGGTGCACATGCATGCACAGCTCCATTTGCCCAAGCAGTAAGCATGTGTGCCTGCTGCTTGCACGAATGGAGCGGTGTGCACGTGTGCTCATCCGCTGCTCATGCAAGTGGAGATGTATGAGCACACACGCGTGTTCGCACACACGCGTGTTCGTCTGTCGCTTTGGCCAGCCCAGTTGTGAACAGCCACTTAGGGTGGGCTGTAGCTGCTTTAGTGCATGGACATAATATATCTAGAAGTCCCTTACAAAGTCTTTTCCCCCAGACCATTGGTTAAATTGATCAGCTGACTCCTTGTCTGAGTTCACACATCACACTAAAGCACATTTGTTTAACCATGGTTTATTGCATAAACCACATTTCAGTATGTACAACATGAAAACTTGGCTTTATAATCCATAGGGCTGTATTCATACCACCACATGCTATTTCAACTCCAAACCAGTAAAAGTGCAATGTAAGGAGTGAGGAAAACTGCCCAAAGGGGAGCAGGCCTAGCCAGGATTCATCTGTTCTCAAGTGGGTGGGTGGGTGGGGAGTATAACTCATCTTCCCTCTTGGCATTCTAAGTAACAAGTGGCAGCGTTTTGCCTTGTGCTTAATTCCTGGACTTGTGGCTTCACTCTTCTAAATTCTATTGCCTGCCACATCCCAGAGAGGGGTCCTCTCCATGAAAGCCTGAAATTGGTTTCAGCTCACAGGCTACATAAGATGTTGGATTGCTGCTGCTTCTGTATTGAAAATAATAATAATAATAACCAGTTTGTAGAAACCAATCTGAATTGGCTATTTATCATGCTAAACTACAATGAGGTTTATTTGATTTTGGATTAGCATGTGATATAAATCCAGCCATTGTCATGAAACACATTAACAAAATCATTATAAAGTATAACGCATGAAAATAAGCTCTTATTAACTTCTTTTTTTTTTTGAAAAAGCTTTTATTAATTTTCTACAAACAAACAAGACAAACAAAACATAAAAACATCAACTCTCATACATCCAGTGTGTCAGTTGGTTCATCATTTTTGTGCATTCATTCTGTAGTCTCAATTACAATTATGTTACATAACAACTCATATTGTCAATCCAAACTTATATATCCTAATATCACTAAAAAAAAGTTTTTGACTATATTTTTAATCATTCATGCTTTATGAGCTAACAATAGTTTAAACCAGTTTACTCTATAACAAATCATATAATCATATCAAATCAATCCTAAAAAACCCTTTATAAATATGTCAAATAACAAAATAATAGCAAAATAGCAAAATAAAGATATTCCTTACTATCTAGCATTCTAAATATTCTATTATCGTATTTTATCATCTAACCATTGATAAAAAAGATCCCAAATTTCAAAAATTGTTTCTCCTCTTGCTCTCTAATTTCAAATGTCAATCTACTCATCTCAGCACATTCCAATATTTTCTTAATAATTTCTTCCTGTAATGG
Source organism: Hydrophis major (assembly GCA_033807585.1). Taxonomy (NCBI): domain Eukaryota; kingdom Metazoa; phylum Chordata; class Lepidosauria; order Squamata; family Elapidae; genus Hydrophis; species Hydrophis major. The sequence continues at coordinate 217,485,871 of CM066329.1, forward strand.
TATTTTCTCATTCTTCCAATTTTTTGCAAGTACAATCCTAGCCGCTGTTAATACATTTACAATCAGGTATTTCAAATCTTTACTATATGTATCAGGTAAAATTCTATATTAACTTCTATAACCATTTGTTTTTAATGTTATTTAATCGAGCTTTTCTCCTAGGTGGCATATATACCAGTAGCATTCCCGCCTCCATTTTTTGCCCACAGCAGGATAGAGATTGTGACTGACCAAAAGTCAGTCTGTGGATTTCCACAAGCACCAATCTTCCAATGTTTGCTCTGGTAGAAATACAGCAGAATAACATGGATGAGGTTCTTGCCATTCAGATATGTTGACTCTTAACTCTCATCCTGCCTCAGAAATAATTTAGAATCCCACTGGATTGAGGCAGTGTATGCATTTCATAAATGTAGGAATCCAGCTGGCTAGCTTTGATGAGAATAAGAACCCATCTGATGGACACTAGAATAGGGAAAGGCTATAACAAAAATAATACTTCCATAATAACTAAGCTTGTCAAGTTTCAAATGCTCCAAGTATTTTATAAATAATCAGAGTAATTGACAATAATTAAAATGGCCTTCAGGGTAGGCCTATGTTTTCATTTCCCTGAAATGCAAGACTAACAGAAATTCAGCCTGCCTCTGGGCACTGAAAGAGAAAATTTGAAAGAGAGGATTTCCTGGCTTATATTTATTTCAAAAAATATGCACATGAAGTACTAAATAGTATAGTTATATAATACAAATGTGTGCAGTGGATATGTCTGTATCTCTACCTACCTCATTTTTTAAAAAATTTGAAAGCTGCTATGTGATAAAGTACAGCACCACCCTCCGGCATCCTGTTTATATGTAGCAATGCTCTTGGCTCCAATGGACCTCAAAAATTTTCTTACAAAATAAAATACAGCCCAGTGCTTCATGTGGAAGTATGCCAATCTGCCTAGAAATAGAACAGAGATAACCTGGCATTGTAGGAAGTGCCTTAGTGAAGATCAAGGCTACAGTGAATAGCAAGAAGCATTCCATAAAAAACAGGTTTTTGTGAACGGCTCCAATGACAGCCCTGTTATGAACAAACAAGCTCCTTTCCCTCAGAATCCCAAAAAATATTGAAACAGCCCCAATGACAGCCCTGTTATGAACAAACAAGCTCCTTTCCCTCAGAATCCCGTTTCAATATTTTCAATATTTTCAATATTTAAAATGTGCTCGGCGGCTTTCCAAAGTTTTAAGGATCCCTGCTGACCACAGAGCTTATTCTGCTGAAGCTTCCCCATCTATGCCTGTGCAGTTAGTTGCCTGCCTGCCTGCTGATCAAAATTGCCTAAGCCACAATTTTTTTGCCTGCAACGCTTTTCTTCAGCTTCCTCCGACTCAGTGCCCTTTGAGAGAGTGTTATTCCAAAACAATCTATGTGTGTGGGAGTCTCTGCTGGGCACTGAGGTTGGGAAGCTCACAGCCCTGTTCTCCAGTTCTGTCAGTTAACAAGTACTCACACTGAGATGCAAAGGATTTGACAAATGGTGTTCTTTCTCCTCATTGTCTGGGAATTAACTCTGTGTGTGTGTATGATTGTTTTGTTTGATTATATGGGGGCCAGGGGGCCAGCAATGCTGTTTCTGCTCCTTGGAGCAGGAACCCTGGCCCTTTCAGCCCCTTTCTCCATAAACAACAAGCAGTCTTTCCTCATCCGGTCCTTCATGGCTGCCCTTCCTGTTCAAAACACTGGAAAGTTAAAAGGAGTCCTCAGAGGGAAAGAAATGGGGTTTAGTCAGAGTCCTCCCAAGGCAGAACAATATTAAAGTTGACCTCTGAGAAAGGCTACGATGGTCTAATGCTGAGGTCCCAGAATGGGTGGATAGAGTGTGGTTTGCTAGGCATTTCTCACAGACCATACTACAGATTCTACACTGCGATCTCCTACACAGTAATATCTCCAGTCCCAAAGAGATCCTAGGGGAGTATTGTTTGCTAGGATTATTTTAAGGGTGATCAGGCAGCCTTTCAGAAATACCAGAACCAGACCTTTTCCCCACCTCCGAGACTATCCTTAGGTACTGGGGGGCAACCAACCCTGAATCCTCCAGAGTTGCTCCCTCTATAGGAAGATGGTCGAAGTAGGCTGCCCTCCCAGCCAATATGTTGGCATGCCTCTCCCCACTCTTCAAAAAAAGAGCTGGGTGGTACCTTCTATAAACTGGGGTGGCAGGTGGGTGGGAATGATGGGAGGTGGAGCTCAACCGTTGGATGGGGTGAGTAGGTCACTACATGGAGATGAAGGATACTTACTAGAGGCTGCATTGTGTGGTAGCCGAGCTGCTTCTGTCACCGGGCCTGGGGTTTTCTTCCACATCAGAGGGAGAGAAGCATCAAAGGCAACTCATCTGAAGCTGAAGCGGGTCCCTGACCACCGACAAGCTGGGCAGGCAGGGACGTAAGAGCGAGAGGGCAGGCAGCAGCCAGGACAGGCTGGAGGAGGACAACAGGCGGGGCAAGGATAGCAGCAAGAGACAGGCAGGCAGTAAGTTTTGGTGCAACAGTTGGAGTGGCAACAAGGAGACCGGTAAGAGCAGCAGCAAGGAAGACAGCAGCAGGTGGAGTCGCAGGGAGGAAGGGAACAAGTCGGGTAGGAGCTCCAGAAGCAGCCTAGACAGCACCTGCTGCAGGAGCGGGGACAACAGCCAATGCTACACATGAGTCAGCCTGGCATGGGAGGAGAGAGGTCCTCCAGATGCTGGTTACCTTAAGCAGGGTGGGGAGTAATTTGCAGGATCTTTGCTACTGGAACACAATAAAGGCATCCAGTAAGGGAGCCTTGTGGCTCCTGAGAGCCTTCCTTCACTTCCAGAGCATTTGGGGCCATGCACAGGGCTAGCAAGTCCATAGGAGGCAGCTGCCCATGTGTATTTTTAGCTCCTTGAGGTCAAGAGGACTAACTTCTAAAGCCAGCTGAGCCAGCACATGGCTTACCAGGCTGTTTTGCACCCAGCAATGGGAGGCACTCCTGTTTCTTGACTTTTCTTTTTCCCCCCTAAGGATGTTTTTTGCCCCCAAAGGGCAAAAGAGGAGGAGGAGGACAATGACATGAGGTTCCACACCTCTGAGACAAATGTTCCTCATTTTCACTTGCATTGGGATTGCAATGCCTGGAATTCTCAACCAGGATGACAAATTGGGAATCCTATAACATCAAAACATTTTGAAGCTGTCAGATTAGGAAGACTGATCAAAGGATCACATGAGATAGGAATCTCCTCAGTGGGCTTTCCCAGCACTGAGGTATAGTGAAAAGATTGGGGTGCAGAGATTCCTTCCAAAGTTAAGATCATGTCCTGTCAAGGCTTTATTTCTTGTGGCTACTAAATGTTTATGACAGTTAATCTCAAATGCATTCTTCTTCACACCTGATGTCTGAAGGCAGGCTTCAGATTTAAATGCTTCTGTGTCTGAGCAAAAAAAACCTGTTAAAAAACAATTCTCTATACCATTGCAGAAGTTTCTGATGATCAACAAAGAGATCATATCCAGCAAAACAGAATAACAATCCTAATCTGAAATTTCTGCCGCAGTTTTCCAAATTAATCTAGAGTATATTTATACCCCAATTACTGTTATAGAGAATAATAATAATTGTCCACCACTAATAACTGTCCCACCACTGGACAGTTACCCTATTGTACTCTATTGTTATTCAAAAAGATATTAGAAAGATATATTTCCTTAATGTGGCAGTAAGCCATGTTGAAACACACTTCACCCATTCACAGGACAGAAGATTAATTTATTTTTTTAAAAAGATACAAATATTTGAAATCAGAATATCTTATCTTACATTATTAAAGGTTTCAAGTTTTAAAAAATGCTTACGTTTCAAACAATTAGTAAAATATCTTATTAGATATTTTGCCCCCCTTAATGGGTATAATTAAAAGTGTCAATTTGAAGAAATGTTAGTACAGTACATACGCTTTGGGCATATTTCCTGATTGTTTCTTATTCATTAGAGGGTAATTGTTATAGTGAACCAAGTTCTAGGAAGGAAGCTAAAATCGAAAGATATGAACAAGCTCTTTAAATTCTATTTCTCAGTTTGTATGAATATGTTTATGTATGGACAGTTCCGAATATACAGTATCATGCCTGGAAAGTAGCAAGAAAGGTCATTTTATACTCTTGGAAAAAAATCTGTGCATTAATACAGTAGATGTTAAAAGTTTGTTCAATTAAATTGCCAGCTCTCAGTTTTTAAAAAGGCTTTGTATTGACAGAGAGGCAAGGTTGGACAGCATGTTTCTGTTTGGCCCGCACTTAATGATTTATTAAAAACTGAGTGTAGAACTGCATTGATAGGAAACCTATTATTAGAAAAGTATTTTTCTGCCTTTTTTTCTTTTTAGTTTTCATTATTAATTTTTATTTTATAGCTTTGTGATTCTAGTTTAAATGACATTTCTCTGCAATTGTTATTATAGCTATTATCTTTATTATTGCATGTATTGATTGAAAAATCAATTAAAATAATATTTTAAATGTTCCTTTTGTTTAGCTCAGGGTGGTTTTGTTTGTGTTTTGTTGTTGTTTCTTTGAAGAATCAATTCAAAAAGCCGGTGTATGATGGGAAGAGAGCAGTTTTTCTTTCCACGCTGCTGTTCTGTTTTAAGATTAAAGTTTGCTTGGGACTTGTAAATGCACAGATAAGCATGGGTGGCAGGGACTCACTATACAAAACAAGCCTATTTTTTTTCTCTCTCTCTCTTTCCATTTTGGTCTCTGAGCATCACATGTATGGTTGAGCAACAAGGAATGCTTACTAGAGGTCAAGTAAGGTCAATCAAGCACTAATGATAGACCAGCCTGACCCCAAAAATCTAGCCTGTAAGTTTGTATGAGTGATGGATGAAAGCTGACACTGAGACCAGAAAGCAGTGTGCTAAACTCCGAGCAGCGGGATACCTTGGAGAGCTGCCACCGAAATGGTCGCTGTCCTCCTTGAAGAGAGTCCATAGCTCACAATGGAGGAAGCACACTTCAACAGCAAGAAAACAAATAGGGTGCGTGCAAGGTACCCAGCATGCTGTTCTGTGAGGAAAGCATATTAGCAAATGCTACATCACTGAAGTGATTGCATCTTGTTTGAAGAAAAAGTTACAGCATGGGAGACATCTAAGGCAGACAGTGGTACTGTATAATTGGTCATTCCATTTCGGCTCAAATGAAAATACAGGCAGTCCTCGACTTACAACCACAATTGATCTCAGAATTTATGTTGCTTTGTTAAGTGGGTTTTGCTCCATTTTTACCAATTTTTCTTGCCACGTTTCTTAAGAGAATCCCTGCAGTTGTAAAAATTAGTAACACGGTTGTTGAATGAATCTGGCTTCCCCGTTGACATTGCTTGTCAGAAGAGAGCAAAATATGATCACATGACCCCGGGATACTGCAACCGTGATAGCTTTGAACCAGTTGTCAAAGCATCTGAATGCAAATCACATGACCATGGGGATGCTACAATGGTCATAAGTATGAAAAATGGTCATAAGTCACTTTCAGTGCCGTCATAACATCGAACAGTCACTAAATGAGCTGTTGTAAGTCGAGGACTACCTGTAAAGCTTGTTATAGAGAATCTGATATTAGGACTAAAAAGATACCTTCTTAGTACAGAAAACTGTTTAGGATCCATTGGCTCAAAGCTCTGCCACTTCACCAGTCTGATGAGCTAAACCATCACCATGACAAAAGAACATTTGTATAGCTGCTTACTGGAGCGTGTAAAACCATGTTAACCAAACAACAAACCTTTAGGATATAAATATCAAGCTTCTAGAATGTGAAATAAAAAGATGAAAAATCAACCCCATTCAAAACAATGAAGTCAGTTTAAAGCAAGGGCAGGGATACTGCACAAGTGCGGTTGCTGCTGCCATGCAGTCAAGCAGTCTCAGAACAAGTGATGATTTAATGTCAAGCTCTTCTGTAGCCAATACATACATGCCAGAAACTTCCCTAAGATGCAGTACGATGCATCTTAGGGCTTATTTTTTATTGTAGCTTAGATAGGTTACTAAGTTGTAGACCAGACTAATTGTAAACTGATGGCCATGCCCACCCCTGCTCTGCAAAGGCAAAAAATGTTGCAATACGTCACATGACGTCAAGTGACGTGATCGAGTTTGACACCTGTGTTGTGCACAGTCAATGCTGAACCCAAGTTTGTTCTTGTGGTTAAGGGATCAGGCTAAAAACTTGGAGATTGTGAGTTCTACTTGGGGCATGAAAGCCAGCCAAGTGACTAAGAGTTGTGGTGGTGGTGGTGTGCAAAATGGAGGAGCACAAAGCATTGTGTGTGTTCTCCACCTTGAGTTATTTATAAAAATAATAAAGGCAGGAAATAAATAAAATACCTTCTTTTTTGAGTTTAAATCCTTCTCTTGTTTCCAACCTCTGTGTTTCGGCTCCGGGTTTCAATTGATAAAATATTTCTATGGTCTTTTTAGAGTTGCCAACAGAAAGGGAGGGGGGGAAAGGGGTTTTGAAAGAACAGTACGGCAGCTTGGAAATCAAAAGTGCATTCCATAAATAGTTTTTCAAAGATAGTAACTAGGTGACTGAAGTTTCTGCCACGCAAATATCTCTTTGGAGAATATGAATACACCCAGGGGGTGGGGAAAAACCAGGGTCAAGGGTGACAATGAAATTATGTGTCTCAGAGTCGGCTACACCCAGGCAGTGCCGGACATGTTAACTCCTAATAAATCCTTTTGAAGTTTTGGGAGTTTGGCTCAAGACTCATGATTTAATTGGGGTAACTGCCGGAATCCTGACACCGTGAACCTCTTATCAACTAATATAACACTAGGGCGAAGGATACTTTTGCTACTCTACCATCCTTCAGAATCATAAAATAACAGGAATAGAAGTATACATAACATCATCCACCCACCCACAGCTGAAGTGATACCCAGTGGCAGATTAAGGCTCACTGGTGTCCTAAGCACTGACAAACTGGTGCCAACCTCCTTTGTACATACTGTACAAACGAAGCCATATTCTCAACTTTGTGGTGTCCCCTTTGGGCCTGGTGCCCTAAGCACATGCTTAGTCTGCTTCTTGGTTAATACACAACTTGTGATACCAGCCTATCCTCATTATTGTTATTTTAGCGCAACAGGACTGGATGTCTACAACTCGCTAGCAAGAAATTATCTTAGGGTTGCATAGGCGTTCAGGCAAAAATGCCTCCTGTCCTAGCCTAGGCTGATGCAGACAATTGTTTCTGTTATTGCTTTTTGCAGAACTGGATGCAAGAGCTGTCATTGTTTTTTTTTTTTTGAAACAAATTTTTATTAATTTTAAAGATAAAACAACACATCATTAACCATTAAATACATAAACACATAAAACCTCTTAACATTGTAAATCCCTACAAGTCAAACAAAACATTATTTTTATACAGCATAATTCCAATTTATCCCATCTCCATATGGACACACAAACATCTTTCAGCAAGTTTCTCATTTTTTCTCTTTACTCCTATTCAATTTCATTTCTCTTCCATATTTATCCATTTTATAGTCATCATATTCTTTTCTTTCTGGCTTGTATAAATTATTCTCGTCTAGCATTCCTCCAAGGTTTTATTGATTCTTTCCTTTTTTTTTTTTTTATAAAAAACAAATTTTGTTAGTTTTACCATAAGTACAATACACAAACATACAAACACAAAACATAAACAAAACTAAAAGATCTTTTCTGAAGGTTGTCTGTTCCCGGGTTAAAACTCTTTACACAGACACAAATTCAAACATCATATTCAACCCATATCTCCTTCCAAATCTTATTATCATTTTCTTTTTTATATATATATATAAAAACCATTTTTATCAGTTTTATAAAAACAATGCACAAAAAATCAAGGCATAGCAGCTTATAAATTCTTTTCTAAGAAAAAATAATAATAATAGACCAATAAAGCATAACATTTCCAGATTATAATATCAATATTTCATATAATATTAACTTCATATCTTGTCCCTACTTCTCTTTTCCATCCAAATTATTTATTAATTAAAATTTTATTGCCTTTTATCAATACACAAAATCCAAAAAAAAAAAGCATATATATCCTTCCATATCTTATTACCATTTTCAATAACATTCTTTGTCTGTTCTATTTCCAATTATCCATTCATCTTTTTTTTCTTTTACTATACTTCTCCTGTACACCAATTGGAGTAACATCTATAACTCATTACCCTAACTTAGAAATACTACATATAGCAATCTTTCTTGGGATTCTGTTTAAAAAAAATTCTAAAATTACATAATAAATTTTATATTCTAAAAATACATATAAAAACACACTCTTATATACCCTCCAGAATCCCTCTTTTAATCTAAATTAAATTCACCCATTATCTCTAAATAAACTTTTTTTCCTTAGGTCTTGCTTCCCCACATTAAGGCTTCTCCTCCCCCCCTTTCTCTCTTGCTTATTCTTCTCCTTGCCCTTTCTACCCCTTTGTTTTTTCTCTTTGCTTTTCTTGCTCCTTTTCCTTTGCTTTCTAACCTTGCCTCCATCTTTTCGCTCATTTTTCTCTCTTTTGGTTGTTTTTATAATTCTTAAAATCCCCTTTTTCTTATCCTTTTTGTCCTCCTCTCCAAAAGGGACCCATTGTTCATCAAAGATGGCTTCTTCTTCCTCTTCTTCCTTGTCCCAGTCCTTCTGCTGCGTAATCAACTTTTCAAAAGAACATAACGCCATTTCTAAGAATTGAAACAAAGCGCCCAAAGTATCTTCTTTTTTATATTTTTGATATTCAATCTCTAGTTCATCCACAGACGATGCCATTATGAAAAGGGAAACTTTTTCCAAAACAACCACAAGAATTTTTAATCAAAGACAATCAAAAGCAATTAAAAAAAGAAAAAAAGTTCCAAAAGTTAATACTTTTCTTCCTTCTTCTCTTTCTCTTTCTGAATTAATTTTTAATCAAAGAGGTCCAATTACCATATATCTTCTTTTGGGATCCACAAAGACGTTCTAATCAATCTCCTCCTTTTTCAGCTTCTGCTCCAATTTTTTTTTTTTCTCCCTTCCCACTTGCAATGAGAATTTTAATAATCAAAAATCCATACCTCCAGCAGAAATTTTCCAATTTCTCACATTTTTCAATGTCCAAAAATCCCTTTGTCTCTTATCTTAGCTTTCAAAACAATCCACTTTCAATGTCTAATATATCCAAATATTTCTGCTTTTTCCGTGGGGTGGGAGAGTAAAAAAAAAAAAAAAAATTCCCTTTAACAGCTTCTCCGCCGCTTTTCGCTCTTCTTAGGGATACAATGTATCCTCCAGCAACAAACAGCTCAATTCCAGGCAATTTAAAAGGTGTTACTTGACCCGGCTCAGACAGTACTTTCACTCTTCACACTTCCTCCAGCACAGTTCTTACCCGGTTGCTGGCTTCTTCGTGGCGGCCATTGCTGACCGCCGCTCCACCGCCTTGGGAAAAAGGGGTTTTCCCGGAGAAAGGGGGGGTCTGCGATGCCCCCACCTCCCTTTCCGACTCCCCTCTATCTTCAGCTGTCCCTACAGGGCAGCCATATCCCCCTGACCCATCTGGATCGGGGGTACCTCGACAGCTAGCACAGCAGGAATCGCGAGCTGTCGCGAATTCCTGCTGCCCCGAAGCCACGCAAACCGGAAGTTCGCAAGAGCTGTCATTGTTGATGAAAAGAAACCTTATCTCTAAGGCTGGGATATCAAATATTGTAGCCCGGCGGTGACAGATCAAGGCTGATGTGATGAGCTGCATTCCATGGCTTGTGGATGTGATCCATAGCATCATCCATCTTTAAGCAGAGCAGCCATCACTGTGAAAGTTCATTTGGAACCAAGGCAGGTCCCTGACACCCGAATGATACTGAGTAGGCAGGTAACCAACGTCCCTTGTTAATCCTGAGGAATGAGGCAGACAGGACAGCATAAGGCCACAAATCCTACCCTGATCCAAGAAGCACACTGCATGATGTTGCAGAGTGTTCATTTGCTGGCACACTAAAAGGGCAGCCTCCTTCTTCTCCAGGATTGAAACAAAGGGATGGAAAGAACAAAATAATGGCTGCTTTTCACAACAGCTTTTTTTTAAAAAAAATTGTGTGGGTTCTTTTTTCCTCTCCCTCAAGTCCTTCAGATATTTTGATCCAAATGGTTAAGGGCATAACTTCCACCAACCCTAGCCGATCTCTGCATAGGCTGTACTGTTAGGAAGTGATGGGAATTGCAATCCAACGCATCAGCAAGGCATCAGGTTAGGAAATGTTGAGAGGCTGGGAGCCTCTTGCAAGACAGAAATAGGAATCTCACCGAAAGACAACACAACACTGAGTCTCCTCGTCTTAAAAATGGAATTAAAAATAAGGATCCTGGGGCACCAGCTCAGGCCCTTGGATTCCTTAAAGAATGACTCCCTACCCACCATTTTTAATCTCTAACCAAGCTATATAAGAATTTGTGTCAGTTGCATTGGTAGAGGCACACCGTCAGCACACCTTGCTTTTCTGTTGCCTCTTTAGGACTTTGCAAACTCTGGTGTTCAAAACAATACCTGCCTTTCATCAAATTTTGATTGGTAGGACTGCCATAGAAACTTTAAAAAGTTGATGGGTAGTGAGACCAATGGTCTGTCCTAGCTTTACAGAGATTTTCCTCATCCTACCTGGAAATGTCAAAGTCAATCTGGTTAGGTAAAGCATGTGCCTTGCACCTGAGCCATGGATCTCTTCTTATCCCTGTCATTAACAGAATGACAGAGTTGAAAGGGACCATAGAGGTCTTCTAGTCCAACCCCCTATTCAAGCAGGAGACCCTACACCAACCCCAACAAATGGCCATCCAGCCTTTTCTTAAAAACCTCCAGTGATGGAGCGGCCACAATCTCTGCAGGCAAGCTGTTCCACTGACTGGTGTTTTGTTTTTCCTAATCGTGAATGACAACTTTCCTTTGGAGCATAATGGAAAGCTGGGTCAGTGCTGCTATGGTGACTGCATAGGCCTCCTTCATGTGTGAACCTGATGGTTCAAGTGGGGATGGGGAATCATGGACACTGCAGTATCCGTGTTTGGGACTTGCTTGTCTTGTGGCACTCTACAGAGGATTCTAAATATAACCAGCCAACAGTGAAAAGAACTGGGTCAGACATAAAGGCTAGAGGCTCTGCAGTGCAACCTTACTTAACCCTTCCTCCCTTTGCTATTTTGGCTTTTATGGAAGCATACACACAACTTGGCTAGGCTTTCTGCAGCTTTCTCAATCTTCCCTGTTGCTTCTTTACCATTTATTCCTTTCCTATCAGCCATACAATATATAGATATGTGGAATGGTGCAAGGAGATAGCCTTTACCTTGGAGAAGATATACAGAATGAAAGGGAGCAAAACCTGAGCTCTTGGCAGAGAAGCACAGAAAATGAAGGTGATGCTAAAAAAAAATCCCTCCACAAAAATTAATATTAAATTACTAGAACTAAAAGAACCTTTACTGGTATTTCCCCCTCAGAAACTGGGAAACTCTGCTTAATTTGAATCAATCAGTTCAACAGATGCGGTCTCTGTATAAGTGGGAAGCCAAAAAATTCCTTCTGGGGCAAATTCTGCAGTCTGAAAAAGACACAAGGTACTGCTAGGAAGGGAAAGGATTTTAATTCTACATGAGTCAAAAAATATCAGAAGGAGCCTGGTAGGCTCCTTTTCTAACTAACCAATTTTACTGAAAGGCATATATTTTTGGGAGCTGTGGTTCACTTCATCGGATGTACAAAATAGCTAGATTGATGTAGTATTTAAATTGGAATGATCCTCACTGATGGAACAAGAATTGATTTGTTGGCCACAACCATGCAAGATACACATGATGCAATGGTGGGTTTCAAATTTTTTTATTACCGGTTCTATGGGCGTGGCAGGGGAAGGATACTGTAAAATATCCAGTCAGAGGTGGTATTTGCCGGTTCTCCAAACTACTAAAAATTTCCGCTTCTGGTTCTCCAGAACTGGTCACAACCTGCTGAATACCACCTCTGATGTGAGGCATAAATGGTAAAGCTAACCTTGCAATCAATACAAAAGCTACGAGTGGCGCAAAGAGCCATGGAAACATACATGCTCAGCATTACAAGACAAAATAGGAAGACCTGCACATGGAATAGAGAACAAATGAAAGTATACAATATCATCAAGAGAGTAAAAGAACTGAAAGGGCAATGGGCTGCTCACAGAGCAGGAAGAATTGATGGCAGGAGGATCAAGGCAGTCATAGAATAGATCCCGCTTGTTAAAAAGTTTCCATGAAAAACAAGATGAATCAATGACATCAACAACCATTGCAGGCCCAATTGGCAAAAAAAAGCCAAGAATCGTATAGGTTGAAAGCAAAAGAGGCCTTCCTCCTGCAGTAGACAATGGCTAAAGAGGAGGAGGAGGAGAAGTAGTAGAAGTAATGGTAAAGGGAATCTGTTCAGTTAAACCTTCAGGTTGTGTGGCAGCCTGTGACACCAGAAATATTGTGCAGGGGGAAGGAAGAGTAGGTTCAAGTAAATATGAATGTATTCTACAGGCCACACAGTGGAAAAACTGAAACTGCATATTACAGCAAGACAACATCAGTCTACAATAGGGGTGTCCAACCTTGGACAGCTAGTAGCATGACCTCCACAAGATAATAAAAAATGTTAAAAAAAACAAAAGTGTGTTATTTATATATATATATTAATTATATATTTTATATATAATGGGGCAGTGGTTAGAATGCAGTATTGCAGGCTGACTCTGCTCACTGCTCACTATCAGGAGTTCAATCTTGACAGAGCACTAATTTCAAGCAGCCTTCCATCTTTCCAATGTCAGTAAAATGAGGACCCAGATTGTTGGGGGCAATATGCTGACACTGTAAAACACTTAGAGAGGGCTGTAAAAGCATTGTGAAGTAATATATAAGTCTAAGTGCTATTGCTATTGCTAAGGCCCAAGAGTGTCTTCACTCAGTGTGTTCCAGGTAAGCCAAAAGGTTAGACAACCACGGTCTACAACAGCGGTCCCCAACTTCTTTGGCTCCATGGATCCACAATGGGGTGGTGGTGGTTTTGCATGTGCAATCTAATCATGTGCATGCACAAATGAAGCTTCGCACCCTTGCCCGCCACTGGACTGAAGACTGGTACCAGTCTGTAGACTGGGATTGGGGACCCCTCTACAACATGCCTTAAAATCAACCATGAATTACTTACAGGATAGAAAAATACAGTAAATGCTCTGGAATTGCCCTAGTCCCGAGACTTGAATATTATTGAACATCTATGCAGAAAAGTCAGTTGTACAGTGCAAAAAAGCAGTCCAAGGAAATATTTCTGAGGTAGAAAATTTCAGCAATGAAGAATGGGGGTAAAACACTCCATTAGATGGCTACATTTTTAGAAAAGACTGGAAACTTTTCTACTGACTGAAAGGGTGCACAAAATTCTATATCTGCCCTATTTACTGTTTTGATATTTTGAATATCAACTACATATAAATTGCATATAGTCAGTGTCCAGAACGGGTCTGAAATGCAGATTACATGCACAATGGTAGACCTTGAGCAACATTCGGTTATAATAGAGGAGCTAAAAGTCTACATCCATTGTAGATTTTTGGACCAAACTGGATACAGGTAGTCCTCGACTTACAATCATTCAAAGTTGCAATACCACTGAAAAAAGGGATGATGATTTTTCACACTACTGTTGCAGCAGCCCTGTAATCACATGATCAAAATTTGGATGCTTGGGAACGAACTCACATGTACAGTCGCTGTAGAGTCCCGGGATCATTTGATTACCCTTTGCAACCTGACAAGCAAAGTCAATGGGAAATCACATTCACTAAACCATATTACTAATTTAACAACTGCAGTGGTTCACTTAATAACTGTGCCAAGAATGGTCAAAAAAAGAGGCAAAATTCACTTAACAAGTATCTTACTTAGCAACAAAAATTTGGGGCTCAGTTGTGGTCATAAGTACACATATTGCAGCTCTCATGATCACAAACTAAGAGGCAGCAATTAGAATACATGTCATACATTAAATAAGGAAAGAAAAAAACATTGTGATTAACTTTGCACCATATGGAAGCTATGCCAGTTTCCCTTCAGTTAAGGGTTTAGGGGTGCCTACTGTTTTGCCTGCAATTGCATCGGATAGTCATTGGATAATCAAGATAATCAATTCACATGTTTTTTTTCTTAATCTGGATATTTTTGTGCAATTAAACGATGGGGGAATTAGAGCACAATTAATACAAGTAATGAATTCCCAGATGGATTCATGAGACAGTACAAATTACGTATGTGCTGAAAGCACATCCAATCAAGTATCAGTTCCCAAGTTTAGCATATATATAGACAAGATAGCAAAAATACTTTTTATCTCATCAGATCATCAAAACACACTTCAATCTCTTCCAAATCAACCTCATTTTGTTGATTGGGTGTTTCCTGCCACCTAGTGGGCAAGAGTAAAATGTGAATTTCTGAAACCATGTTTAACTTAATTGACATGAAACTCAGATTTGCAAATCATGCTGATAAACCAAGGTAGTCAATATGGAGACTGAAGGACTGCGAACCCAGTCATTGCTTTCAAGACACTATGGTTTGTGAGGTATTTGGTGAACCCAGTGTATGATTTATCCAATATAACAAGCTCAAACCATATGAACCTAATCTAAAAGTGTGGCCTTATATAGGTGGTCTTGCATGACATGGCTAATCCTGTCTGAGTAAGAGCTGTATAATAAGCAGCCATCGCGAGCTGTCTCCCAGATATCTTAGCAGCCATCAGCAAGTGTTTTAACAGATTTTGTAAATACTTTTAAAAACTGAGGTGGTCTTTTCTTTTTTTGAAAAGAATTTTATTAATTTTCTACAAACAAACAAGACAAACAAAACATTAAAACATCAACTCTCATATGTACATCCAGTGTGTCGGTTGGTTCATCAGTTTTGTGCATTCATTTTGTAGTCTCAATTACAATTATGTTACATAACAACTCACATTGTCAATCCAAACTTATATATCCTAATATCACTAAAAAAAAAGAAATTTTTGACTATACTTTTAATCATTCATGCTTTATGAGATAACAATACTTTAACCAGTTTATTCTGTGACAAATCATATAATCATACCAAATCAATCCTAAAAAACCCTTTATAAATATAGTTTCAAATAACAAAGGCAAGTAAAACAAAATAAAGATATTCCTTACTGTCCAGCATTCTAAATATTCTATTATCGTATTTTATCATCTAGCCATTGATAAAAAAGATCCCAGATTTCATAAAATTGTTTCTCCTCTTGCTCTCTAATTTCAAATGTCAATCTACTCATCTCAGCACATTCCAATATTTTCTTAATAATTTCTTCCTATAATGGTATTTTCTCATTCTTCCAATTTTTTGCAAGTACAATCCTAGCCGCTGTTAATACATTTACAATCAGGTATTTCAAATCTTTACTATATGTATCAGGTAAGATTCCCAATAAAAAGATCTCTGGTTTCAAGTCTATGTGTTTCTTTGTCATTTTTTCCAACCACATGCGAATTTTAGTCCAATATTTTCTAGCGTCCTCACAAGTCCACCACATATGGTAATACGAGCCAGGTATCTGATGACATTTCCAGCATTTTTCAGATTTGTTCTTAAACATTCTTGCTATTCTTGTCGGGGGAAAGTGCCACCTGTAAAACATCTTATACAAGTTTTCTTTATATGCTGTTGACATTGTCATTTTATAATTTTGAAACCACAATTTTTGCCATTTCTCTAGATCAATCCCATATCCCAAATTCTTCCCCCAAACAATCATCGTTTCTTTAACTTGTTCTTCCTCTAATTTAATTCCCAGTAAATAACCATATAATTTTTTAATCACCTTCTCATCAGTACCCATCAAGATCTTATCTAAATCAATCTGTTTATCATAGAATCTCTCCATTTTAGAATCTTCATCATACCTTGAATGTATTTGCGCATATGAAAACCAATTCATCCTTATACCTTGTTCCTCTAAGTTTTGGATCGATTTAAGTTCACCCTTTTCATCCAATAGTTCCCCATATCTAACTGTTTGTTCCTTCTTATAAATTATAGGATAGGAAAATGCTTCAATAGTTGATAACCAAACTGGAATTTTCAAATAACATTGTCTTTTTATCTTCTCCCAATTTAACCACAAAGACTCCCGTATATAATGTCTTCTAAAATAACCCTGTGTTTTAGTTCCCTTACACCATAAAAAAGCATGCCAGCCCAACAGCAAATCATGCCCTTCTAATGTCAACAATCTATGCTTTCTTAATGTTATCCATTCTTTGACCCACATCAAACTTGCAGCTTGATAATACAATTCCCAATTAGGCAGGCCAAAACCACCTCTAATTCTAGCGTCTTGCAAAAGCTTTAGCTTTATTCTCGCTTTTTTACCTTGCCATATAAGCTTCAACATGATTTTATTTGCCGTATATACTCGAGTATAAGCCGAGTTTTTCAGCCCATTCTTTGTGCTGAAAAACCCGCCCTCGGCTTATACTCGAGTCAGATTCCCCTCTGAAAAAAAAATGGTGTGGAGCTCCGGAGCTGGGCAGCCGCTTTCCTGCAGGCAAGCCCCACTTCATGGATTCCATCCATCCTCACTCCCATCCACCCACCCACCCAAAGCGACGAAGTCCCCCAATCGCGCAGCCCAGAATTGCCCTCCCCTCAGTGGGCAGCAACAAAGCCCGGTGTTTCCCGAGACAAGAAGCTCCACCATGCAATGAAAGCGCCCTGGCTCTAGGCTCAGAAAACAACGCGAGGTGAGGTCACTTCGGCTCCGCTCAGCTTCGTTTCCTCGATGCTTTCAGTCCGCTCGGGAGGAGGGGGAGGAGGTGGTGGCAGCAGCTTGCGTTGTTTTCTGAGCTCTAGGCTCGCGGGTTCAGAAAACAACGCGAGGCGAGGTCGCTTCGGCTCCGCTCAGCTTCGTTTCCTAGCTGCTTTCAGTCCGTTCGGGAGGAAGGGGAGGAGGTGGTGGCCTAGAGCTCAGAAAACAACGCAAGCTGCCGCCACCACCTCCTCCCCCTCCTCCCGAACGGACTGAAAGCAGCTAGGAAACGAAGCTGAGCGGAGCCAAAGCAACCTCGCCTCGCGTTGTTTTCTGAACCCGCGAGCCTAGAGCTCAGAAAACAACGCAAGCTGCCGCCACCACCTCCTCCCCCTCCTCCCGAACGGACTGAAAGCAGCTAGGAAACGAAGCTGAGCGGAGCCAAAGCAACCTCGCCTCGCGTTGTTTTCTGAACCCGCGAGCCTAGAGCTCAGAAAACAACGCAAGCTGCCGCCACCACCTCCTCCCCCTCCTCCCGAACGGACTAAAAGCAGCTAGGAAACGAAGCTGAGCGGAGCCAAAGCGACCTCGCCTCGCGTTGTTTTCTGAACCCACGAGCCTAGAGCCAAGGCGCTTTCATTGCACGGCGGAGCTTCATCTCGGGAAATACCGGGCATCGTTGCTGCCCCGAGGGGAGGGTGATTCTGGGCTGCGCAATTGGGAGACTTTGTGGCTTTGGGTAGGTGGGAGCGAGGACGTTGACTTTAAGCACTGCCGACCAAGTGTTTCACAAATACCAGTGGGACCTCCGTCCACCACCACCCCTCCCTCTTTTGCCTCCTTCCTTCTGATCAATCAGGTTTTCCCAGTATTTGCTCACAGCTGCGTTTTCTCTTCTGCTGTACTGGGCATTGAACGCGGGGATTTCTGATTCCCCTTACACGCGCGTGGATATGCTGCGGGGCATTTTCTTCCAAATGCCCCACTGGCAGAGAACACTGACTTTCATAATAGTGAGATCATTTCCCAAATTAATTGATTCACTAACCCAAAAGAAGATGTCGATGACAGTGGGAGGCAGGAGTCACTCTCTCCCTTGCAAGAAAAAAGCAAGAGCCGTTCTTATGATCTCTCTCTCTCTCCCCGTAATACAGTCAAGCCCTTTCCAGCACGCGGGATCCGCCCCCGCCGCTTTGCACTTTGCAAATGCAAAAACCCCGGGATTTTGCATTTGCAGGGTGCAAAGCGGCGGCGGCAGATCGCGCGTGCTGGAAAGGGCTTGACTGTATTACAGGGAGAGAGAGAGAGAGAGAGAGAGATCATAAGAACGGCTCTTGCTTTTTTCTTGCAAGGGAGAGAGTGACTCCTGCCTCCCACTGTCATCGTCATCTTCTTTTGGGTTAGTGAATCAATTAAACCTTTCATGATAGTGAGATCGTTTCCCAAATTGATTAATCTGTTTTTCTTTGAAATAAATATTCAAAAACATTTAATCTACTGATGACTCAATTAATGTAATTTTATTAGTATCTATTTTTATTTTTGAAATTTACCAGTAGCTGCTGCATTTCCCACCCTCGGCTTATACTCGAGTCAATAAGTTCTCCTTGGAACTGCTCGGATTGTCCAGAGGATGGGTGGAGCTTCAGTCTCTGCTTATTGTAGGCTGAGTTTGATTTCTGAGGAACGCTCCTCCCTCCATCACGTGGCTTGCCATCTCGTTATCCCAGTTTATGCTCAGCCTTCGAGCAGAGTAGGCTGTGTGTTTGCGTGCTCTTGGCCGTTGCTGGATTCCCCTCATTCACCCCCTTTTTTCTACCTGTTCAGGTTGTATACACCCTTATTCTTTTCTATCTCCTTAGCCCTGCGCAGCTGGTTCCTTTGTTGGCTTGGTTTCCTGGGAGAGTTTCCCCCCCAAGGGTTGCCAAGGGGTAGGCTCAAAAGCGTTTCGCTGCCTCCCCCACCCCTTTTTTTCTCAGTTTTCTCTGCCTTGTAAAAATTATTTTAAAAGGCTCCGTTTCGTTCCGTTTCGTTCTGCCCCCCCCCCCCGAGCTCCGTTTGAAATTTTCCTAGTGTTTTAGGCTTGTTTGCCTTTATTCTCTGTGGGCTTCCCTTGGGACCCTCTGTTTTGATACTGGGATCCTTCTGGCCTTGCCAGGTTAATTTCCACAGGATCAGTTAGTGGCGTCCGCCATTTTGAAGCTCACCTCATGGCCGGGCGCCATTTTGAAGTGCATTTCTTTGCCTTACTGAGTACCTATTCAATACAGCAGGCCCGTAGGCCTGATAAAAAAAAAAAAAATAGATAAATAAAAAAGAATTGTTTTTTTGCTGTTGGAGGTTTTTTTCTCCTCCTCCCCCTGTTGGCTCTCACCGCAACCAGCTGTAGCGGCTGCGGTTCTTTCCACCACTCCCGCCCAGTTGTTGCCTGGGTCGGCAGTTGGTTGCCCTCAAGGCCCTTAATCTGAGACCTTGCAAGGTCATTTTTCTTCAGTTCTTTCTAGGCAAATCATAGGCCTTGACTCAAAAAAAAAAAAAAAAAAAGTAGAAAGAACAGAGAGGGGGGGGGGAATAATCATACGGAGCAAAGAATCCTATTAATTCAAGTTTATAATATTCGGGGGAAAGTGTGCCAAGGTATAAAGGAACTCCCAGGGCTCCCAGCCTTCGTTGTAGGTCGACCCCTAGGCGCGCCAACCGCCTCAGATTGGACTCCTATTTATCCAAAATGGCAGAGAGCAATCCCTCAAAGGGGCCTTCCTTGAAGGCCAAGGCAAAGACCCACCACCTGCGCAGTCAGGCTAATGAGCCCACCAAAGCCTCTCAAAAGGACGCCTTAAGACGTCACAAGGCTTTAGAAAGAGAAATAGACAGACGTGCTAGACAGTCAGGCTCAGTGCCTCCAGCACCTGCCACTCCTTCCACCTCCACCCTTCCTCCCCCTCCTGCATTTTTTTCCTCCCTATCTAGGCACAGCTCGCCCTCTCAAGGGCATCAAGCCCCGGGCACACCAACCAGATGAACTCCTGAGGCCACCTTCACGCCCACGGCCGCTGGCCTACGCCAAGAGGAACCTCTCATTCAGGCGGTTCCGGAGCAGATCAGAGTCTGGATGGAGATGGCAATTCGACAGGGAATTGCAGAAGGGATGCAGCAGATGACCAGACTGGGGTTGCCTCCGCAGGCCACCGAATCTGTAAGATCATTCTCTCTTATGCCTCCCCAAGGGGAGGTTTGCCCTTCAGTCAGGGAAGACGAGGAGGAAGTGGAAGGGGACCTAGATTTAGACAGGGAGGAGGAGGAACAATATGACCTGGGGTCCTTTCCATACGATGAGCCTCTTCTGGACTCAGACCCATCAGAGGCGGAAATGTCCGAGGATGAAGGTCTATCTCCGGACCAGCCTGCCTTTGTAGGGCTCTTTAAGCCCCAGCTTTTTAAATCCCTCCTCTACAAGGCTAGGAACATCTCGGGCCTAACAGCCCAGACCTCCTCTGATCCCATCCCCGTAGTTTTGGAGGGACAAGAGGACTCCATGTTCAGTCAACTGGTAGTGGAGGCCGAGGTCATCCCTACCCCTCCCATATTCCTGGACCTGGTGTCCAAGCAACTGTCCTCTTCAGTTGCTCCTCCGGCCCCCTCGGCCAATGATAAAAGGTTCTTCAACCTCGACCCGGAGCTCTCGACCTTGCTGAGTACCCCGGAGGTTGATGAGCCCATCGTAGGTCTGACCTCTTCCTCCACCCTCAGTGATCCTTTAGAGGCACTCAAACCAGAGGACAAGCAGTCAGAGCTCGCATTAAGGCGAGCTCACCAGTCGGACGCATGGGCAATCAGGTTGGCTACGGCCGCTTCTTTTTTTATCAGATCTTCCATTCTCTGGCTTCGCCAGCTTAAGCAACATGTCCCGACCTCCAATATCCGCGCCCATCAACATATCGCCAAAATAACGGCCGCTGCTGAGTTTTCAGCGGATGCCACCTTTCATTCCGTAAAATTCTCCTCCCGCACCATTTCTTCCCACGTCTCGGCCCGGCGCCTGCTCTGGCTAAAATCCTGGCAGGCGGATCTCAAGCACAAGGTCAAGCTAGCTTCTGCACCCATAGCCAGAAGCAAGTTGTTCGGTACTTCCTTGGACCCTCTCCTAGTCGAGGGAAGGAATAAAAAGAAATTCCTCCCTTCTCTTTCCCGCAAGTCTGATTCCAGATTTCTGCAGCCCTTTCGCAGGGCTCCCTTTCGTCCCTATCACCAACCCTTTCCTCCCAGACACCAGGGGTCCTCCTCCTTTGGTTTGGGACAGTCCCAGGACAGGTCAGACCCCTTCAACAGGCACAGAAGAGGCGGGAACTTCAGGAGGCCCTTTCGTGGCTCTGGCAGCAGGCCCTTCCGCCGCTCCAAATAAGCCTCCTGACACTATTCCCATTGGCGGGCGACTTAAAGCCTTCGCTGATCAATGGGATTCATCCACTTCAGATGCTTGGGTCAGGGATACAGTCAGGCTTGGCCTTGCCCTCGAGTTTCTCTCCCCCCCACCCCCGATTTTTACATTTCATGTCCCCGCTCCAACAACCCTTCCAAACGCAACCTCATGAAGGAGGCAATTCGACATCTACTGGACATTCAGGCTATCCAGCCTGTTCCTCCATCCCAAAGGGGACAGGGTTTTTATTCACGTTTATTCGTGGTGCCCAAACACTCGGGGGGATGGAGGGCTATTTTGGACCTAAAACGCTTAAACCGTCACTTAGTGTACTGTAGACTCAAAATGAACATACTTCAATCCATCCTTTTGGGAGTTCGGCAGGGAGACTGGTTGTCTTCTATAGACCTCTCCGAGGCATATTTACACATCCCAATTAGACCCTCCCACTCAAAATTTCTCCGTTTCAGTTACAACAACCTACACTTTCAGTACGTGGCCCTTCCATTCAGGTTAGCCTCGGCCCCCAGGACCTTCACCAAGGTTCTGGCCGCGCTGGCCGCCCACCTCAGATCCATCCCAGTGCGGCTCCACTGTTACCTGGATGATATTCTCATCCTCTCCCCTTCCAGGGGACAGGCTATCAGGGATATCCACACTACCCTCTCCTCCCTCCAGGAACATGGGTTCCTCATAAATTGGAAGAAAAGCCAACTGGCCCCCGCCACTAGACTACCCCACCTAGGGACTATAATTGATACAGTCATGGGAAGAGTGTTCATCTCCCCAGAAAGGATCCTCAGCATCCAACAATCAGTCAGGTTCATCAGACGACACAGGAAGGTCTCTCTCCTTGATCTATCCAAGTTATTAGGTAAAATGATCTCTTGTATTCCCGTTATTCCCTGGGCCCGTTTCCACTCCAGATCCCTCCAGTGGTTCCTGCTTCCGTATCAAAGAGCTGGGACAAGCAACTCAAGGAGCAAGGTCAAGGTCTCACCAAGGGTTCTCACCTCCCTCCTCTGGTGGAGCAAGGCGTTGATCAACAAGGGCTGCCTCCTCAAGGAGCCTCCAAGACTCAACGTCACCACAGACGCCAGTCTGTCCGGATGGGACGCCCACATTTTCTCCCTTACAGCTCAGGGCAGATGGTCACCGTCAGAGAGGCTGCGCAACATAAACTGGTCAGAGCTTCACGCCATCTACCTGGCCCTCCGCAGCTTCCTACATCATATTCAGGGCGGCCACGTTCTCATTCTCACCGACAACATAACAGCAAAGGCACATATCAACAGACAGGGGGGCACTCAGTCCTCAAGTCTAATGAGGGAGACCGAGCGCCTCTGTCGGTAGGCAGAGTCTCACCTCCTTTCACTCAGGGCGGACCACATTTCAGGCACCCTCAACACCAGGACAGATTGGTTGAGCAGGTCCACCATAGACCAGGCGGAATGACGCCTCCACCCAGACCTGTTCAGGGAGGCGACATCAATATTTAGCCTGCCAATGGTAGACCTGTTTGCCTCCCCCAGCAATACCCAACTTCCACGGTTCATCTCCAGATTCCCGTCCCTCGGGGCGGAGAACCACAATGCCCTCCGATGCCCATGGCCCTCGGGCCTTCTTTACGCCTTTCCCCCTCTGGCTCTAGTTCCAAGAGTACTCCAGAAGGTCCTTCAAGAAAGAGCGGAAGTGCTTCTGGTAGCTCCTTATTGGCCCCGTCGCTCCTGGTTTGCAGACCTCCGCAGCCTATCAGTAGCTCGACCTTGGAGGATCCCAGCAGACAGGATCTCTCTTTCTCAAGGCCCCCTTCTTCACCCAGACCCCCAATGGCTACAGCTAGCCATCTGGAGGTTGAGCGGGAATGTCTAAAAAGGGAGAATTTCTCCACGGAGGTCATCAACACCATCTTAGCAGCTAGGCGTCCTTCTACCAGAAGGATTTACGACGCCACTTGGAACAGTTTCCGCAAATGGTGTGCCAATCTCCACATTGACCCTACAAACCCATCGGTAGCAAAGGTCCTCGATTTTCTCCAGGAGGGTCTCGGTAAAGGTCTCTCCCCCAACACTCTAAGGCGTCAGGTTGTAGCCCTATCCACCGTAATTTCCTGCGAGGGGGTTAATTCCCTCTCTCACCATCCCTGCATCCGGGCATTTCTAAAAGGCACCTCAAACTTACGACCTCCGTCCCTTCACAGATTCCCAACATGGGACCTCAACAAGGTCTTGACATCCCTCACCAAGCCTCCCTTTGAACCCCTTAGAGAAGTTTCCCTCCAGTTCCTATCCTACAAAGTAGTTTTTCTGGTGGCTATTACTTCAGCCCGAAGGATTTCAGAGATCGCTGCTCTGTCAGTCAGGAAAGACCTGTGCGTCTTCCACTCTGACCGAGTAGTACTTAGACTTGATCCTTCCTTTCTCCCAAAAATTAATTCTATTTTCCACAGGGCTCAGGAACTTATCCTCCCCAATTTTTGCCCCAGGCCAACTCATGATAGGGAACAGCTTTGGCACACCTTAGATGTTAGGCGGGCCTTGCGGATTTATATTAAACGTACTCAGTCTTTCCGCAAATCCGAGGCCCTGTTCATTTCCTTTCAACCAAAGTCACAGGGGCTCAAGGTTACCTCTACTACTATAGGTCGCTGGATAAGGGCGGCCATTTCTAAGGCATACCAGGCTCAGGCACTCCCAGTGCCCAGGGGTATCACGGCTCACTCTACCAGGAGTGCAGCGACATCGGGTGCCTGGGCTACACAGGCCCCTATATTCGACATTTGCCGGGCAGCAACATGGTCCTCCCCGTCGCCTTTTATTAGGCATTACAGGATTGATAAGTATGCCACGGCGGAGGCGTCTTTCGGTAGAAGGGTCCTCCAGAGGGTGCTCGGGGATCCCGAGGACTCGACAAGCCAGACGGTGTCCCTCCCGTAGGACAAGCCCCAGCTTGGGTATGTCCCATCCTCTGGACAATCTGAGCAGTTCCAAGGAGAATGGGTGTTGGTTCTGACCTGACACGCCGTTTCTCTTGGACTGGGAGGATTGTCCAGTCCCTTTTTTTCCTTTCACCGTCTGGGGGGGGGTTCTCGTTTCGGCCAAGGCACCTTAAGTCTAGCAAAAGGGACAGCACGAATGCCTGTTTCTTTCTTCTCTTCTTCGCATAAACTGGGATAATGAGATGGCAAGCCACATGATGAAGGGAGGAGCGTTCCTCAGAAATCAAACTCAGCCTACAATAAGCAGAGACTGAAGCTCCACCCATCCTCTGGACAATCCTCCCAGTCCAAGAGAAACGGCGTGTCAGGTAAGAACCAACGCCCATTTTCCCAGTTTTTTGTGGTAAAATTAGGTACCTCGGCTTATATTCGGGTCGACTTATACTCGAGTATATACGGTAAATCTTCAAAATAGTATTTTCCAAGCCTAATTGGTATTGTTTGGAACAGAAATAGAATTCTGGGTAAAATATTCATCTTGATTGTTGATATTCTCCCTATTAATGACAATTGCAAGTTTTCCCACTTCTTCAAATCTGTAGCTATCTGTTGTTTGAGTTTAATATAATTATTCTCTTTTAATGTGCTAATGTGCTAAAGGTAATGATGGAGGGGGAACTTACAGATTTTATTAATATAAGAAAAGGCACAAGACAATCTCCCCTATCTCCTTTGCTATTTGTGTTGACTTTGGAAGTGTTGAATAGAAATATTAGGGATGATAAAAGCATAAAAGGAATGAAAATTAAGAAGGAAGAATTTAAACTACAAGCTTTTGCTGATGATTTAGCTTTTATTCTGGAAGACCCATTAGAAACAGCTCCAAGGTTATTGGAAAAGATAGAGACATATGGTGAGATGGCTGGTTTGAAAATAAATAAAGATAAAACAAAGATTTTGACAAAGAACATGCTATTGAGACAGAGAGAAGAACTGGCAGATCTTTTGAAAATCCAAGTTACAAATAAGGTTAAGTATCTGGGGATATATTTGACAGCAAGATGTAGCACAATAAAAACTGAGGTGGTCTTAAAGCTTTACTTTCCTTAATTTTTTTTTCTCTGTCCGGCAGCAGTTTGTGCGCATACCAGTTTGTGTGTGTGTTTAAATCCCGAAAACAAGCAAGTCAGCTGCATTTCCACAGTTGTTCCATTTTAGTGGAAGAGGCTGGAATAGAGATCTATCTGGACCTTTGTTTCACAGGCCAAATTATTGCTTCTTGCCTGCAGAAGTTGTGGCTCCTCCAACACTGGAAGTTTTTAAGAAGAGATTGGACAGCCATTTGTCTGAAATGATATAGGGTTTGCTACCTAAACAGGAGGTTGGGCTAGAAGACCTCCAAGGTCCCTTCCAACTCTGTTATTCTATATTCTAAATATCTTTGGATACATTTTTAAGAAAAGCCACTGTGGGGATGGGCTCTTGTGTGTATCTAAAAATATCTGCACTTTGTAAAGTCAAATGAAAGAAGAGTTATGCAGATTAATTCTGATTTCATACTGCATTCTTCAAAAGTCAGTCTAGGAATGTAGCCTAGTCTATATGCAACAGTGAACCACATTAGAGGTTATTGGTGGCACCTCCATTGCTGGAGGCAACAATTCTGCTGCTCTAAATAGATATTCAAGTTGCAGAAAGACTTGCATCAGTCCCTTGTGCAAGCAAAGGACTGCCCAACTGAAACGTGTGAATTGCACTGGACATCCAATAAGAGGCAGTCCTTGACTTATGGCCACAATTGGAACCAGAATTTCTGTTGCTAAGCAAGGTGGTTGGTAAGTGAGTCATGTGTCATTTTACCTTTTTTTGCTACAATGAATACAGATTCCCCCCATTGACTTTGCTTGTTGTAAGCTGGCTGGAAATGTTACAAATGATGATCGTATGACCCCGAGACACTGCAATCGTCATAAATACATGGCTGGTTGCCAAGCACCAAAATTTTGATCACATGATCGTGAGGATGTTCCAATAGTCATAATAGCAATAGCACTTAGATTTATATACCGCTCCACAGTGCTTTGCAGCCCTCTCAGAGCAGTTTACAGAGTCAACATATTTCCCCCAACAATCTGGGTCCTCATGTTACTGACCTAGAAAGGATGGAAGGCTGAGTCAACCTTGAACCATGAGGACTGAACTGTGGGCAGAGTCAGCCTGCAATATTGCATTCTAACCACTGTGCCATCAGGGCTCATAAGCTTGAGGACTGGTCATAAACCACTTTTTTCAATACTCTTGTAATTTCAAACTCTAAACAAATGCAGGATCCAATCTGGGTCGGTCATTGGGGCCAAAGGTTTTGTCTTCCGAGCTTGAGGACCAGTGCTGGAGCTCATCTTCAGGGAATTTCTCATCTTCAGGGAACTAGTCTAGCAGAGTATGTGCTTTGGGTTGCCTGTTGTATGTGGCTTTTTTGATGTTGTGATTGGGGGGTTGCTGGCTGACTATTAAGTTGTTGCCAATTGTCTTCTTGTGCTGCCAAGCCCTCACCTGTTAAGTACTAGATAAGGTGGTGCTGGATCAGCACTCCTGTTGAATGACAGGGCCTGTTTTATATGCTTCAATCACTTCCCTGGCTGTTTTTGTGCTTGCTCGTCCAACAATCTTAGTAGCTGCAAAATTGAATGTATATTCTTGTCAATGCAGTGTGAGGTTACCAATGAGTTCAGGTCTCGTCTGACCACTAGCATGTGTTCTTGCAAACTGGTGGATAGCTTCCTTCCCATCTGTCTTACATAATCACAGGGATAATCCATGAAGGGGATCAGGTAAATTACATTGCAACCTGCAATGTCATTTTTACAATGAATAATTTGTCCTCATACGGTGGCCTCTGGGCAGTGTGCAATGCCCACTTGCAGACCTCGTGAGCTGCATTCTACAGCTTCCGAAATGTTTTTGATGTATGGCAATAATTTGCTACAAGATGCCTGTGCAACACAAAGAAAGAAAGGAGGGTTTTCCGGTTTCGCGTGGCTTCGGGGCAGCAGGAATTCGCGACAGCTCGCGATTCCTGCTGTGCTAGCCGAGGTACCCCCGATCCAGATGGGTCAGGGGGATATGGCTGCCCTGTAGGGACAGCTGAAGAGAGAGGGGAGTCGGACAGGGGTTGGGGGTGTTGCAGACCCCCTCCTTCTCCGGAAAAACCCCTTTTTCCCAAGGCGGTGGAGCGGCGGTCAGCAATGGCCGCCACAAAGAAGCCAGCAACCGGGTAAGATTGCGCTGGAGGAAGTAAGAAGAGTGAAAGTGCTGTCTGAGCCGGGTCCAGTAACATCTTTCAAATTGGTTGGAACTGAGCTGTTTGAATTGCTGGAGGATACATTGTATCCCTAAGAAGATCGAAAGCGGCGGAGAAGCTGTTAAAGGGAACTTTTTTTTTTCTTTACTCTCCCACCCCATGGAAACAGCAGAAATGTTTGGACATATTGGACATTGAAAGTGAATTGTTTTGAGAGTTGAAGCTAAGGGACAAAAGGATTTTTGGACATTGAAAAACTTAAGAAATTGGAAAACCCTTGTTGGAGGTATGGATTTCTGATTATTTAAAATTGATATTGCAAGTGGGAAGGGAGAGGGAAAAAAATTGGAGCAGAAGCTGAAAAAGGAGGAGATTGCCTAGAATCCCAAAGAAAGGTATATGGTAATTGGACCTCTTTGATTAAACATTAACCCCAGAAAGAGAAAGAGAAGAAGGAAGAAAAGTATTAATTTTTGGAATTTTTTTTTTGAATTATTCTTGATTAAAAATACTTGTGGTTGTTTTGGGAAAAGTTTCTCTTTTCATAATGGCATCGTTTGTGGATGAACTAAAGACTGAATATCAAAAATATAAAAAAGAAGATACTTTGGGCACTTTGTTTCAATTCTTAGAAATGGCGTTATGTACTTATGAAAAGTTGACTACGCAGCAGAAGGACTGGGACAAAGAAGAAGAGGAAGAAGAAGCCATCTTTGATGAACAATGGGTTCTTTCCGGGGAGGAGGAGAAAAAGGATAAGAAAAAGGGGATTTTAAGAATTATAAAAACAACCAAAGAAGAGAAAAATGAGCGGAAAGGTGGAGGCAAGGTTAGAAAGCAAAGGAAAGGGAGTAAGAAAAGGGAGGAGGAAATACAAAGGGGTAAAAAGGGCAAGGAGAAGAATAAGCAAGAGAGAAAGGGGGGGAGGAGGAGCCTCAATGGGGGGAAGCAAGATCTAAAGAAAAAAAGTTTATTCAGAGACAATGGGTGAATTTAATTTAGGATAAAAGAGGGATTCTGGAGGGTACATAAGATTGTGTTTTTTATATGTGTATTTAGAGTATAAAATTCATTGTGTAATTTTAGAATCTATTAAACAGAATCCCAAGAAAAATTGTTATACGAAGTACTTTTAAGTTAGGGTAATGAGTTATAGACGTTACTCCAATTGGTGTATAGGAGAAGTATAATAAAAGAAAAAAGATGAATGGATAGTTGGAAATAGAACAGACAAAGAATATTATTGAAAATGGTAATAAGATATGAAAGGATATATAAAGGTTTTGTTATGGTTTTTTTTTTTTTTTTGGATGTTGTATATTGAAAAAAGGCAAAAAAAAATTTTTTTTTAATTAATAAGAAATAATTTGGATGAAAAGGAGAAGTTGGGATAAGATATGAAGTTAAATAGATAAAGTATTGATACTATAATTTGGGATTGTTATGTTCTATTGGTTTTCTTCTTTTATTATTTTTTCTTAGAAAAGAACTTATAAGCTGTTATGCCTTGTGCATTGTTTATATAAAATTGATAAAAATGGTTTATATATATAATATAAAAAAGAAAATGATAATAAGATATGGAAGGATATATAAAGTGAATATGATGTTTGAATTTGTGTCTGTGCAAAGAGTTTCAACCCGGGATCAGACAACCTTCAGAAAAGATCTTTTAGTTTTGTTTGTGTTCTGTAAAATCAATAAAATTTGTTTAAAAAAAAAAAAAGAAAGAAAGGAAAAAAACAAAGTATAAGACCAACCACATCCTGCCATACATCAAAAACATTTCAGAATTTTTCAGCTACTAAGATTGTTGAACAAGCAGGCACAAAGCAGCCAAGGAAGTGAGTGATTGAAGCCTGGAAAACAGGTTCATCAATCAAGAGGAGTGCTTGGCTTATCAAGCACTTAAGATGCAAGGGCTTGGCTGCACAAGCAGAAAACAATCAACAACAGCAGCCATCAACACCCCAATCAAAAAGCCATATACAATAGGCACCATATTAAGAACAGCCCAAAGCACACACTCTGCTAGAGAGAAGTTCCCTGAAATGGACTCCAGCAAAAGTCTGAACGCGCAGAAGACAAAACTTCTGGTTCCAGTGACCAACCCAGATTGGATCCTGCAACATTATCCTGGGACACAAATATTTGCCTTCATTTGTGCTAAACAATTGGTTATAAGTCAAGGATATCTGTCCTGTAAAATCTCAATTTTTCAAAATTATTGTATACTTTTTATGTCATTACAACAGAAGATTAAATTACAAATTGCCAAATCCCCACTGGGCCTGATATACATGAAATGTGAATTGCAATAATTGATCTGTAGATATCACATTACCTATAACTATTTTGGACATAATTCAATTTCATATTCACTTCAGGTATGGCTTTATTACTACATTCATGCTTCTGATTCATTTTGAAATGCAGTACATCAATAACTCTGAAAATAGAAAGTCATTTCAGTAGAGAAAGAGCAACTCTGAAAATGAGAGGAGGTGACATCTTTATCCTGTGATAAAAGCCCATATTCAACCACTCCTTTCTTATACAAAGAAAAGAACAGCTATTTGTAGCTAACATTTGTCCTGGTTTGTATAATACCCTGAACCACAAACTAACAAACCACATTCTGGCCTAACATCATGTGAATCCACTGGCATTTTAGTTCATGGTTCAATGTTCAAATCTAGACTCATGGGTTAATTTCCTAAGCCAGGGGTCTTCAAACTTGACAGTTTTAAGACTTGTGGACTTCAACTCCCAGAATTCCTCCTCCAGTCATGTTAGCTCAGGAATTCTGGGAGTTGAAGTCCACAAGTCTTAAACTTGCCCAAGTTTGAAGACCCTTGTCCTAAGCTACTATTGAGTGAACCATGGGTGAAGGTTATAAAAGACAATCATTGTTATTAAAGGTTCAGAAACAAAAGTTCTGGGTTTGTTTGTTTTTTTAGGTATCCACTCTTCTTCTACTGCATCAAAATCACCTGTCATGTATGACAAACTTTTCTGTGCTCAGTACCATTTACTGAGGACATAAACTGCAAACGTTGTCTTAGGCTATCAGAGTAGCAAATTTGAGACATGTACAGCAGAACTTCCAGAATTCCCTAGCCAGCTTGCTAGGGTGGGGAATTATGGGAGTTGAAGTCCACCACACTTAAACTTGCCAAGTGTTGAGAAACACTGTTCTAGAGAAACAAGTGAGCACTCAGTAGAAAATAACTGCAGCAATTAAGGGAAAAATGCAAAAAAAGAAAAAGAAAACCCCTGCAAAAGCTGCAGTAATTGCAGAAAATAATTGCAATTCATCCCACTCCTGAGGCTTCCCCCTCCTCAGCGTTGGGATAACTGAAACCGCAACGAAACATCCGCTGGATGGGATTTCCCCTCAAGTTTAAAAAAGTAAAAAGAACCATGAAAAAAGTGCACCAATCAGCGCCGTTCTTCCCAGGCTGCAAACGGCACCCCCTCACTCCCCAAGGTTCGAGCAGCGTTGACTGGCAGGCTTTTGTCACGTGACCGACCAGGATGGTGGCTCCTATCGTACTCGTGTTGTACGGTCAACCATTCCAGGCGGAACCGGAAGTGCAGCCTGCGCTCGTCTAGGCTGGAAAAGCGGCGCTAAGCGCTTCGCTCGAGTCCGACAGGTGGGTTGCAGTGGGGAAAGATGCGTGTTTTTAAAGCACGCGTGTCAAATGCGGGGAGGCCTGCTGTGGAAGGGTCCTGGGTGATCTAAAGGACCAGGGTGGTGGAAGTTGAGTAGGGAAGGGAAGAGGCGCATTGGTTTGGGGCAGAACTAATCTAATGCCCTCCAGATACATCGGGCTGTGAATTTCCTGTATTCCTAACTGGTGGCAGTGCTACCTGAGCCGTGAGAATGGTGTAGTACTTCAAACGTACCTGGAAGATCTTTGATTTGGAGCTGGATGGGTGAATGGGAAGGCTTACAGTAGAAGAAGTAAGACATAGAAGTGGAAGGAACATGTTGATTTCTTACGATCTGTACTGGATATTGGTTTAAATGGCGAGGGTATTTCTCTGGGGGATAGTTTTAATGGCAATACAACTGGGGAAGCTCCTTTCCGTCGTTCCTAACTGTACGATCCCTTTTGCAGATTTTGTACTTGTAGAAAGTATAAGAAACTCAGGGCTTAGATGTATCAAATACTGTCTGTCTTCCTTTCTTTTTAGTTTTCGCTAGGCAAACCTATTGTTTTGCTGAGTTGTCCTTGTTGGGCAAACACGTATTGAACGCCTTTCAATATACTATGAATCTGTATTTTAGATTGTGATATTAGGATTGTATAGTGTTGAATAGTGTTATTCAACAGGATGGGTTTCTGCAAGCAATAATTTCCCGTTTTAATATTAGGAAATTATTTTCCAGAAAGTAAAATGTTAATATAATTTATAGTTAATAAAACTAGTTCTTCTTTTTAAAAACTCATTGCAAAACCCAAGGATGCCCTCTTGGGTGTTACTTAAGCCTAAATCTTGAGGTTTTTATTATTAATATCTGCATTTAATGGAAGTATTATTTGGAATTTAGCATGGCAGCTAAAAATGAAATCCTGCATTGTTTGATGCAGAAACTGTGTTTCAAGATTGCTGCAATAATGTTACTTTAGTAGTTTAAGGTTTTAACATCTCCCTCCCTGCTAAGGAGTTATTTGAGACCACCTAATCATAGCCTCAGTAGTCTCTTCAGGAAGACAGTATTGCAATCCACTGATTACCTTCCCAAACCGGTGGGGGAAGACAGCTGTCTTGTCCAGCTGGTAGATCTTGTTTTCCACTGCTCATGTAGGAAGCAGTGAAACAACATAAGCGTTTAGTTCTAATATCCGCTAGTAACCTCAGTGTCATACAGCCTTTCCTTTCCATTGCAATTCTTGGCAGATATGTGATGATTTCTTCATATTACTTTTGACATTATTTTTCTTTCCAGCCAAACCTCCTTTTGCGGCTAATCTTTTAGTGTGCCACATTTTTAATGTGGATCCTAAAAAAGCTAAGCAAGTTGAGAGTTGGTTAGTAAGAAATTGTAGATGTGAAGGTTATGCTTTGAAGTGGACATTAAATATAATCCATGTATCACCAAAGATTAATTCAATTTCAAGTTGCAATTACCTTTTATTTAGCTGATCTGTTTCACTCCCATGATTGGAAGTTATGAACATAACTATTACAACTCACCATAAATATATATAACACTATGCTCTAAATGTGCAGATATTTGGAGGACATCATTTCAAAAACAGGAGTGGACCACCAGTCCCTTTCAAGTCTTCAGAAAAACTTCCTTTTCACCAAATTGTGAAAGTTATAAAGAACATGAATGGGAGCAAAATAAAGGAAAAAAATCTCTCAAAACACTGAGATGAGGAGTAAAGCTGACTAGAACAGGGGTCTCCATCCAACCTTGGCAACTTTAAGTCTTGTGGACTTCAACTTCCAGAGTTCCTCAGCCAGTTTTGCTGGCTGAGGAACTCTGGGAGTTGAAGTCAACAAGTCTTAAGGTTGCCAAGGTTGGAGACCCCTGGACTAGAAGAAGATTTAGAATAACATAACGTGCTTAGAATTACTTATCATATGATATGGTGAAGGCCACTAATTTGGGTGGCTTTGAAAGGGATTGGATCACTTCGTGAAAAATGGGTCTCTCAAGGGCCATTAATCTTGAAGTCTAAATACAATCTCTAGATTAAAAGTAGTATGCTTACAAATACTAATTGCAGGAAGGAATGCTAAGAGAAGGCCAAGTCTCCCATCGCCAGCTTGTGAGGTTTGCAGAGTAACCTGTTTGGCCATTGTGAGAATTAAAATGCTGGATTAAAATGAGCCTTAGCTTTATTTAGCAACATGGTGGGTTTTTTTTCATATTTACCTGATTTAAATGTCCTTTGAACATCTCTTTTTCTCTTTCAGCTGTGCTGGGAATAGATCTTCAGAGATGCACAGGATGATTTGAAGCACCATGCTGATTGCTGCCTATGTCGCTTTTGCTTTGCTCCTACTAATATGTTTGGGCTTGGAGTTCTCTGCCTGTCGCTCCAGGCTCACCAGCAGGTCTTACTCCAACCCAGCCTTCTTGCAGTTCCAGCTAGATTATTATCAAGTCTATTTCTTGGCTCTCACAGCCGATTGGTTGCAAGGACCTTATCTTTACAAACTCTACCAGCATTATAACTTCTTGGAGGCCCAGATCACCATTATTTATGTTTGTGGCTTTGCCTCAAGTGTGTTGTTTGGGCTGGTTTCCAATTCCTTGGTTGACCGCTTGGGCCGAAAAAAGTCTTGCATCCTCTTCTCCTTGACTTACTCTGTCTGCTGCCTCACAAAGCTCTCCTGGGATTATTTTGTTCTAATTGTAGGAAGAATATTAGGAGGGCTGTCCACTGCTCTCCTGTTCTCTGCCTTTGAGGCATGGTATGTGCATGAGCATGTGGAGCGCCACGATTTCCCAGCTGAGTGGATTCCTGCCACCTTCACAAAGGCTGCCTTCTGGAATAGCATAATTGCTATTGGAGCTGGTGTAGTAGCCAATATCTTTGCTGAATGGCTGGGATTTGGCCCAGTAGCTCCCTTTATGGTCTCTATTCCCTTTCTTGTGCTGGTTGGTACTTTGGTTATGAAGAACTGGGATGAGAACTATGGAAAGAAGAGGGCACTGTCCAGAACTTACACTGATGGCTTGAAATGCCTTCTCTCCGACCGCCGTGTCCTGCTTTTGGGGACTATTCAGGCCTTATTTGAAAGTGTCATCTATATCTTCATCTTCCTCTGGACGCCTGTCCTGGATCCCTACAACCCACCTCTAGGTATTGTCTTCTCCAGTTTCATGGCTGCCAGCATGGTTGGATCCTCACTGTACCGTGTGGCCACATCCAAGAAATATCACCTCCAGCCCATGCACATCCTGTCTCTTTCAGTCCTAATGGTGTTTTTTTCACTCTTCATGCTGACTTTCTCAACCAATCCTGGGCAAGAGAACCCATCGGAGTCCTTCTTGGCCTTCCTGCTTATTGAGCTCTCATGTGGGCTCTACTTCCCTTCCATGGGTTTTCTCAGGCAAAAAGTGATTCCTGAGAAGGATCAGGCAGGTGTGATGCATTGGTTCCGTGTTCCATTGAACCTACTGGCTTGCCTTGGGCTACTCATCCTCCATGATAGTGATTATAAGACGGGTACTAGGAATATGTTCACTATCTGCTCTGTTATGATGGTAATGGCCCTCTTGGCTGTTGTAAGCCTCTTTACTGTTGTCCGAAACAATGCAGAGCTCAGGCTGCCCAGTTCGTCTAGTCAGGCTGAGATATCTTCTCCTGAGCTCTGATCGATAGTATGCCAATTGTCCATAACGTGTTACAGAGCCAGTACTCTCTCTCTCTCTCTCTCTCTCTCTCTCTCTCTCTCTCTCTCTCTCTCTCTCTCTCTCTATGTATATATATATACACACAAGGAGTCTGCAAGGAGACCACTGAGCATCTGCCAAGTCCAATCTGGACCTCTTCTACATAACCAGAAGAATAAAGCGGATGCACAACTAATTTTCTTCTTTTCAACAATGATGGGCCACATTAGGAACTTGGTTACATCTATGTCAAGCATAGCTTTCCCCCCTTCTCCCCCCCCCCCCCCCCGCAAACAACCTTGGAGCTTTGAATTCCAGTGGCTGCTTGGCTTCTGCTAGCCAAATGTGGAGGCTGCAGTCTACTACTTCATCCTGAATTGATGGTGACAGACAACGGCTTACAAAGACAAAGCAGGATTTCTTTCTTTTTTTTTCTTTTAAAAAAGGCAACAGTGAGGTTGATAGACTGATTATCCAGTGTCAGTATTGAATTTGGTAGCCGGATTAGCTGTATTCTATAATCAGCAGTATCATCCATATTCTATGATCTTCTGCTTTTTTAAAAAAGTAATAAACTGAAATTAAACATAAAGCTTATATCGAGTCAATTTTAATTTTGACAGTATATAGCCAGAATTGGTGAAATATTTCAAAATGAAGGTGGAATATTTTGAAATTCCAAATTTAGACATCACAAGGTTTTTATTGTGTTTATATTGGTTTCACAATTTCCAGTATTGCAGTGATAAAGCATTGGTCTTCCAATTTCCATTTTCCTCATTGTTTTAGCTTCTGTTTCAGTTTATGGTGAAAAGTGTATAAATTAAACATCTGTTCAATATTTTAATCATATTTGTGAACAAATTTTTTTTTAAATACTGAGAGTCAAAAAGGAAGAGTAAGTCTTAGATTTTACTTTATAGTGCATCTTGTTTTGTTTCATTGTCTATCCCAGCACTCAGCAACCAAAACATTTGCTCCTGTTGATCTTAGCATGATTCATGGCAAAAGTATATGGCAACTGTAGTCATATCTGGAGAACTTATTCAGAATTCATTTCACCAATAGCCATGAAACCCTGCACTTTACAATATTTACATTCCTGCGCTGGAGCATCTAGCTCATAGATTTGTATCATTTAGCCAATAAGTGCCTTTGAATAATATTTTTACCAAAAAACTACAGGCAAGCAATAGCTACTATTTGAGAGAAAGCATTGCCCCTTCTCTGCATTCATAGAGGATGTCTCTCTTGACAGCTGCATGCTGCATCTACATGGGAAGTAAATGTATTTGCTTTTCTAATGCTAATGTGAAAGTGGCTTTATTTAACGCTCTGTACAGTATATTTTAATGGCTAACACCTGAGCCAGTTAGTACAGTAATTAGCATTCTTTTTTTTTCTAAATTTTTTTCTAAACTGCTATGAAAGGGGGTATAATTTTGCCTAAGGTGATAGACCTTGATTTTCTCTGCTTTGGTTTTTGCCCTGCCCAGAATTAAAAGTATATTCAAGTGGCAAACAAAAGGTAAAATGGTTCATTGTGTTTTTGTCTACTTTTTTTAGATCTCAGCTTTTATCTGTTTTTCTTTTCTGTATGTTGCCTCTCTTTTGTCCCAGTTCTTTTTAAAAACTTTATTTCAGGAGACAACTTTTAAGCCAATTGGTCCTTTTATAGCTAGGTGAAGAGTGGTACATTTCTCAGTGATTTCCTGTAATTTTTAACAGTTCAGTGTTTCCTCAGTTTTTGATAAGTTCTAATGATGTAAAAATGTTACCACTTTTAATATATATTTGTCACACATTCAAAATTTATTTACCATTCAAGACCAAACAATAAAAGTCCAGTATAGGTAGTCCTCAGATTACAATGACAATTGGCCTGGAATTTCTATTGCTAAGAAATGCTATTGTATCAAAAGAAGAGAATATTTGTAGATCAGGGTTGAATTGTGGCATGCTCTGAGCTTGGTGTGAGGGTTTGGGGTTTTTTTTTTAACAGCGTTACCAAACTAGGTAACGCCAGTGCTAGCATTGAAGTTGAGGCCTTTCTGTGCTCTGCGGTAGATAGACAGCTGGACATGTTGACCAGCTGTTTATGCTAGCACTGATGACATTACCTAATTTGTTAATGGAACATCTGCAAGAAAACCACCAAGCTCAAAGAACATCAAGGATCCGAAAATGCTGTTGTAAAGCATGTCATGTGACCACATTGCTTAATAACAGCAATTCTGACAGCCCTAGTTGCTGTTATAACCTCAAGGACTGTGCAAGTCATTAGATACCATAGGAACAGATAGGTGGGAGTGTGGGATGGTGCTGGGGGCATGTGCTGCAGAATGCCATGGGGTATTGTGGGAAGGCACTATGGAATGCAGGTGGGCCAACAGGTGCCACAAGCAAGTGCTATGGAACATAGGCGAGTAGGATGTGTTATAGAGTATTGTATAAGATCCCTGGTATCTTGTATTCTTAACAGGGTTCTTCCGGCTGCTTCCCAATTGCAAAATTATTTTTTGAACCTTTGGAAGTGAAACCTGAGTACATTCAGGAAGAAGTTCATCAAATAGCTGTTAGGAACTTAAAGGTTTTCAATTGGTGTGAAAATTATAGAAATATCCAAGCCAAAACTTAAGAGGAATTATTGCTTCTACTAGCATTTCTTTGGGGTGAAAGTGGAGACAAAAAAAACAATTGTCTTTATTCACTATTGCTTGTTGGATTCTGGTCCAATTCTCAAGAGTATAACTATGCTTTTAAAAGTTTATTTCTTATAGTCCTTTTTTACAGGGTAAAAGTTTTCATATGAGGTAGAGTCATTATGGATACAGGAATTCCTGTAAGCAAGAATTCCCTGTGGTTGGACCCTTTTACATCTCAAACCAGGCTTTGGGGCAGGGGTTAGTTCAGCGTAATGAGGGCTGTGTGAACTTTTGAGTAATGACTTCTGATGAAAAAGGGCATCATTGGTTATACTTACTGATTTCTTCAAATCAACAAAGAGAATAAAAATAAAATGAGATGAGATCATATCCAATCTGTTCGTCCAGACAGGTCTAAGGAACCTGTCAGTAGAGATAAACTTGGCCCAGCTGAATCAAAAACAATTGAACCCACAGTTGGGTAGCCAGTCACCCTCTGATGGAAGATCACACTAAAGTCTTTGCAATGGAAGGCAAAGGTACTAGTAACTAGCATGTAGTCCAAAGTTGATACCCTTCTAGGATCCCAAAAAATGAGTTCCCCCTCTGGATCTTGCTGGAATAGATTCATTAAGAATTCATTAAGAATCTTTAAGTCAAATTTTGTTGCCAATAAGAAAAGCTTCAAAATCTGTGTTATTGTTGGAATCCTTAGATTTCTGGGAAGTCTCAGTTGAGGAAGATCATGGGACACTATAATGCAGGAGAAAAGCCTTATCATTACTTCTCAATCTGGCATTGAAATTACCAGTGATTATTACTGTACAATGCGTAAAGTGAGAGGTTAAATTCAAGAGCCAAGATCCAAAACTGTCATATCCACTATTGATTTGAGAAATATGGGGAGCTAGGAAACAC
This sequence comes from Hydrophis major, assembly GCA_033807585.1. Classification (NCBI taxonomy): domain Eukaryota; kingdom Metazoa; phylum Chordata; class Lepidosauria; order Squamata; family Elapidae; genus Hydrophis; species Hydrophis major. Next base: position 217,524,362 of record CM066329.1, read on the forward strand.
TTATAGAAAAAAATTGGGTAGGCTAATTTTCAGGGGAATAGCTATAGCAAATTGTTTACAGTATTGTAAAATAAAGTGTAAGCATGGAGCATATCAGAAATAGGTACATATGCTGATTCTTCTTAATGGACAGTCACTTCTGGTTAAGAGGGGAATAAGAGGTGGTACTGTTTAAAATATAAAAGATCTGTATTGTAAGTCTGTATCTTTTGTAAAAATAAAACTTCAGATTGTTTTCAGAAATCTGTAAATTGTATTGGTCTGACAAGGGAGATTCCAATAGTAGGCAGGACACTGATATGTATCACAGTTGCTCATAACATCTGCCCCTGGAACTTTCTCTGCTCCCGAGTCAGTCAGACCACTGAACTGATTACTCATAATTCATCAGTAACCGTGACTAGCATGCAATTCAATTCAGGGAACAGATCATTAGTTAACTGCTTCAAGGATTTTCTTGTGCTTATATGTGTAGACTTAGAGTGAATCCTCTTTTTCCTACCCATTAAGATTTTTTAAAAAGTACTGTGGTTAAAAGAAAACCAAATACACGCCAGTCATCAGGATAAAAGTTGGGAATCAAAAATTGAAAGTTAAACAAATTTAAAGTTAGAAATGATTTTTTAAATGTATATTGGAGTCAGAGAAAACCAAAATATTGGAGTCAGAGAAGACCCTTGACTGTGTTTACACCATCTTCAGAAAAGAAAACCAAATAGGAAAATATGTTCCCCCAAATCACTAATTTTACCTATTTGCGCAGTCAATTCTACAGTGATTTTTGATACAGTAAATAAAAACTATATCAGATGAGATAGAATGGGTAAAATGCCTCTCTCCTGTATCACATTTTAGCCCTTCCGTGTATACACTGAAGTTGGGGAAAAATTAGCTCTTGGAATATAAGCAAATTCCAACCCTACAGAGGAACATTTAGAAAGCTCTGGTTCTGTTACATGGATCCCAACAATAACAAGGCTCCATAACATGTTTTTCAGCAAGTTATTACCAAATTGGGAGCCATTTACGGTTTGCTTTATGATTTGGGATGGGGTAATTTTGTTAAGAACTAGAAAAAGTTAACATGCTACTACTGTACACTTTGATCTGTGGCACATTTATAGCTAGAAAACATAACAGTAACGACCTACTTGTCCAGTAGATCATCTCCTATTCAGGAATATTACTCAGGGTAATTCTTAATCATAAGCAATCAGTAATAGTTTATAACTCTCACAGTAATTATTATACTCTTAGTAACATAAGAGTTACTGAACAAACTTTTAAAACCACATGGAAGCTGTGGTTGTGCGAAGTTTGATTAATTGTAACCTAGGTTAGGCTTTTTGAGGCTTAGCATATTCATACAAAACAACATACTTAATTTTTGGCTGAGTGTCATACTGATAGATGATACGGGCAATTAAACCATAACTACATTAGTCATGGATAAGATTGCACAAACGCTGCAATAGAAAAGCTGCTTTGATAATCAATAAGCATGCTACAGTCATTACGTTCTGGTTTGACCTTTTGTTCTAGTTATACCTTGAGAAAATCCTACAATATATGGAGGTGATCTCAATAAAATCTTATGTGACTTACATTGCCTGTCTTTTTCATGTACCCAATTAACTTATCTATATGCCAATCAACTTATGAATATGTATAGAGTTGGGAGAAAAATAATACTTGATAAACTAGTCAGGCTACTCTCAGCCAAGAGCTATCACTTGTGGAATTAGTTTTGCATTTTGCATTAGTGTTAACACCCACAGATCACCACCCCATGTTCGTAGTATTGGGCTTGCCACAGTGAAACATAAGAGCTCCACATGTTAAGACATGATGATGTAGTATTGCGCATTTAGAATATACTGTATATCAAAGGTATCTTTTACAGTAATGTCATTTTATCAAATTGTTCTGAGTGCTTTTATGAAACAATAACCTCTTTTTATTCTGGAAGGGCTCCTACTTTTATTTATTATTGGTATTTCTATCCTGCTAAACTCCAAAATGGCTCTGATACATGTTCATTAAAATAACTGAAGAATCAGTCAAAAAAACCCCAATGTGGTTTTCTCTTAAGATTCCCCATCTCTCCCTCTCTCTCTGTTCTAACTCTCCTGGCAGATAATTCCTTTCAACCCTTGTTTCCATTTGAAAACATTGACATTTTTTCTTTATAATGAAAAAAATCAACTTAGAAGATCTACCCACATTATCACTGAATATATCTGCATTTCTTAAACCATAAAACTGCTGTCACAAGATTATATGAATCTCAAAGAATCTCATCTTGAAGATCTTTGACATTCAGATATTCTTATGATAGCAATCTTTCATATATTCAAATATTGAATGGCATTGTTCTTAGAATAGAGACATGCGAAGTTTTTTTTTTAAATGAACCATAATGCTTTGATAACTTCTGTTTTATAAAATATCTAAATACTTTTTAGTGAAAGGGTATTTAAATATTTACACATGCACTGCACTACAGCATAAAACGTTAGTAAATTAAAATACCTGTCTAAATGCTATGTTACTTACCTATAGTACTTTTTTGTTTTGAATCTTTTGCTTCTGTTTCATTTAATGGATGTATAAATACTAGCTCTTGTTCTGTCTTAATCATCTTCCTCTGCAGGTTGTCAATTCAATTTACTGTGGACTATGAAGTTTTCAAAGCAGTACCCAATGAGGCTATTGACATCTTCCTCTATTGGGGGAGGATCTGTCCTACCTTTAGGATTATGATGGAATATCTGATGGGCAGAGATCATGCATGGAAACAAGACTAAACCATAAGTACTTTGGGGGGGTGACAATACAAATAAATATTCTAAGTAGAAAAACTGAACATTCTAAACAAAAAAACCTTATTTATTACTTCCTATGCTTATATCTGCCTTTTTCACTCTTTTCTCCATTTACTACTATTGCTCCAACTGTCTTGGACTTTCTCCCCTTCCCTCTCTGCAAAGATTTACTCAGTAGATTGTCAAAAAAAATGCAGATTTATCATTTGTGCTGCCTACCTTCTTAGCTATTTTGTTAACAAAGATGAGCTTTCAGTGGAGCCATTTTGGAATAGTGCCTATTTATTCCCCACCTCACAAGTTTCACTAGCCCAAAACTATTGGTCCTGACCTAAGTGCACCGATTCCTGTTACCTATATTACAGATTATGGCATAGGAGTCAGAAGTTAGTAAATCCAAGCAACTGACTCATGCAATGTTATAGTTGACAGACCATGGTTAATCATATTGGAATTAAGTTAATGTGAGCAGTCAGTGGATGGACTGCATCTTATTTTGGGAGGATAGGGTAACAATTGGAGACAAGACTGCAGTATTCCCCGGCTAGGAATATCGAATGTTGTGATAAATCACAAGCAAAGATAAATATTATTTTGTATGGAAAATTACACTTCCATGCAAGGCACCTTGGCAGGGTATTTGTTAGCAACATAGGAATAATAGATACAACTCATTTTTTTCCACCTAGCATTGGTGGGTTTCAATAAGGAATTATCCAGGAATAGAGAGCAGAGCATGCTGTTATAGTACCACTTAGGAATTTTTGGAATGCTTTTAATACTGGAAATTGAAAAACCTGAATCCGTAAGATCAACAAGACAAGCAAATGTCAATCAAACTTCGGCAAGCCAAACATTTCTGGCTTGAAATCATTCATTGATTGTAGGGTACGGGTGGCTTCTTTCGTCAGTTCTTTCGGCAATCCGCCGTCGGGGACCATGACTACTTGCATGCCGGCAGCCAGGGCCGCTTTGACCCCGTTCGGGGCGTCTTCAAAGATAAGGCACTTTGCCGGAGATGCCGGCGGTTTGAACCTTTTGGCGGCAACCAAAAATATATCGGGCTGCGGCTTGCCGTTTTTTACCTCGGGATCATCTCCCATTACAAGGTGATGGAACAAACCGAAAAAGGGCTTCAGTTGCTCCGTCTTCATCTCGAACACCTCGCGAATGGAGCTGGTGCCGACGGCGATAGGGATCTTGTGCCCGTGCAGATGGCGGACCAGCTTGTCCACGCCGGGCATTAAGGCAGAGGTGGGATATAGTTCTCGTTTCTTTTGGGCGGTTTCGCGGAGGATTTCTTCGACGGTTAAGGGCAGATCGAAAAGCTTTCGGAGAATCTCCAGGCCGTTCGTTTCTTTCATCCCCATGATCTGGGACCTTTCCTTCCAAGTGTACGTCTTCCCATAGCGGCTGCAGATTTCTTTCATAATGTTGTTGGAGATATCCTCGGTGTTTATGAGGGTGCCATCCAGGTCAAAGATGACATGAGTGACGGGCTGTAGCGGCTTGCCTCCGTCGGAGGAAGTAGCCATCGGCCTCGACAACCGGCTCCCGCTCTAAAGCAACCGCCAAGGAAAACCGCGGGAAACGAACTACACCTGCGCAGTGCTGTTTCCCAGTCTCCGCAATGGACGCCTCGTGTCTTCGAGCGTTGGAGAATTCGTGGTTCGGCCGCCTGTTTCGAGACTTGGCGAAGATTGTCGTTGGACGTGCGCTGCGTCTCCTTCTGCAAAGACGTTCTAATAATTCGTAGGAAAGAAGAGTTGGCTTGTAGTATCAAACTCTGCGGTCCCAGAATTTTGGTTAAAATAAAGAAGAGGCGTTAATTAAATCAGTTTACTTTGGAGGGCAGCTGTAAAACAATCTGCAAGCCCGCGCTAGAGATCGAATGGAACCATGCCCCTTTTCCGAATCAAGCAGTCCATGGATCCAGTGCTCTATCCCAGACTTCCCCAATGTGATGCAGCAGAAATTGCAATTTCTATGCTGAAGCTTGAGTGGTGGGAGGCAGGTTTCAACATACTTGAAAGGCACTGGGTTGGAAAGACTGATAATAGGTTGTCCTTAACTTAAAACAGCTCATTTAGTGACCATTCAAAGTTAAATGGCACTGAAAAAAGTGACATAACTCTTTTTCATTTATAACCATTGCCGCATCCTCAAGATCATGTGATTTTCATTTGAATGCTTGTTATGACATATTTATGAGTTGCAGGCCGGGCATGATGTGATCACTTTTTGTGACCTTTGACAAGCAAAGTCAGTGGGAAAGCCAGGTTCACTTAAGGGTGTTACTAATTTAGCAACTGCAGTGATTTACTTAACAAATGTGGCAAGAAAAACCATAAAATGGGGCAAAACTCATTTAACAAATTCCTTGCTTAGCAACATAAATTTAAGGCTTAATTGTGATAATAACTTGACTACCTGTATTGTGTTTAATTCAAAATTGAGGTCTCACTATATAGGCTCATTTTATTTACTTAGTAGATTTTTATCCTGCCTTTATTACTTCATGAGTACCGTAATTTAAAGTGGCAAAATCTTGATCCTCATCCTATTTTTCTCACAACAACCATCCTATGAGGGTAACTGACCCAGACATTCGGTCAGGGCAGAACAAGAACTCAAAGTCTGGTTTCTAGACCAACAGTCTTGCCGTTACACCAAACTGGCTTATATATATGCCCATATACAGGTAGTCCTCAATGGTTTGTTTAGTGACAACGGCACTGAAAAGTGACATGACTGTTTTTCAGTTACAACCTTTATAAAATCCCCATGATCATGTAAGCAACTTTTCAGTGAACGGTCACTAAGCAAACTCTTGTAAGTTGAGGAGTACCTCATTCCATTTCACTTAGTGAGACTTCTGTCTCAAGAGTGTGTGCATGCATATTTATACATTAAATCAGTGCTTCCCAACCTTAGTGAAGTGTGTGAACATCAACACTCAGAATTCTGGGCTTATTTTAAAGTTGCCAAGGTTGAGAAGCACTATAAAGTATAAAGGGAAGTTTAATTAACAGTTTGGAAAAACCCTACATATTTAAAACAAAATTATTAGCCATACACTCAAGACATACAGGGTAAAGAAACCCAAATAAGTTAAACTATAAGTTAAATAATGTGGTCCTGTTTAAGAACGCAATCGGAGGTTAATAAGCATTACTGGCAGACTACGAGCCAACCCGCCGACTGAAGTTATTGAAGGACTGACGCGACGACTCTCGCGACGACGATTCGACGCGGGCGAATTCCCAGCAGGCAATGGGCGGGGAAAATGGGCGGAGCTACGTTGCCGCTTTTGTGATTGGCCGCCATTGTCGATTTGAACGGGGCGCGGGGCCGAGTCTGTTCTTGTTTCAGCTGCCGGTCGTGGCTGCTTCAGAGAGCTACAGGCCGGTTTGCGAGGAAAGACTTTCTGGCGGCGGGTAGGCTGAATTGTGTGTGGGGGAGGGGAGGGGATGGGGGGACGGGGGAGGGCTCTTCGCATTGGGCGCTAGAGAGGGGCAGTCGGAAATCATGCGGGAGATCCCCAGAACAGCGACCGTGTACCGTGTATCACTCATATTTTCCCAATACTAGTCTAGGACCACAACTCCCATACAATGTAATGCCAACCTTAAATTATGCCCACTCTTCTGAAGGAAACTGCAGACCAATAATTCGAAATAGCAATATCTGCCGCATCTTTTTTGATAAACTGGGAGGGAAGCCATATAAACGCTTTTGACTAACTCATGGGTTTGTTACACCTCTAAATGCAAATTTTGCAATGCGCTGAAATAAGATAACCTTTATTGTCATTTTTTACCGTGAAACACTGGCACACATTAAAAATGAAATTGTTCTTAAAAAAAAAAAGTACATACCCATACATAACATGCATATACACATGCTAAATACACACACATACACAAACATAAAACACACACACAAATGTTTTCGTGGGTATTTATATGTATGGTATTTAGGTTTCTTCGGGTATTTTGCCATGTCTTAATAGCTGTGCTTTTAAAGTTATAGTGACATTTCAGCAGAATCTCATCTGCCATCCTCAGCCTGACACACACAATTAAGAAAAAACCCGGGTACTTATATGTATGGTATTCAGCTTTGCTTAGGTATTTTCCCACGTCATTGTAATTGTGCTTTTAAAGTTGTAGCAATGTTTCGGCAGAATCTCATCTGCCATCAGAAGCTTGATGATGGCAGATTTTATATACACACACACAAATAAACATATATAACATTACATATATTATGTATATATTACAAATTGGTCAAGTCTGTATTTTATCTAGTAGACTAGACACTAGAGGGTGTTTAAAGGAGCCAACAGATGCTTCTAAACGGTTCTTTAGGTTGGGATTGGTTCATTGGACTTGGGACATGTTTTGTATATGGAGAGAAAATGTCTTTAAATGAACTTTCTGAGACTATTCATGAAATAGCTGTTCTATGAGTTCCCTTTCACACTTTTTGTGGCATATTGGGCTCCATGTGTTGTACACATTTATCATGTGTAATTAGCCCTGCTGTCTGGAGATATGCAGAATAAGATAACCTCCACAGAGAGAGACTCTTTTGCAAAGACTAAGTGGTTGGAGCATCTATCACAAGATAACATTTGGAAGCAGAGTGAGAAGGCAACTCCCTGATTCAGTGAATTAGCAGGAGATGGTGGTACAGCATAATCAGACTTGCCACAACCTGTTGTTATAGTCAGTCTCAATAAAAAGGGGCTTTAGCCTTTCTGTGAGCTGATTCCCTGGACAAATCTACCTAGTAGGACTAATAAGAGATGGTGGCCCAAACTGTACATTTGGAATTAGCTGATTGTATAATGCTTTACTAAAATGTCTCACATGGTTTGCAATCTGGGGGGGAAAGCCCAGAGTGACAGTGGAAGAAAATACAGTATTGATAGATTCCATACAAAGTGAGATGAGCCAGAAAACAGCTTAATAGCAGTATATTGAATGAAATGGGACAAAACAAAATGCATCAAAAGTGTGAAATACGCTTAAGCGGATACATTTGCAGCTTTTTATAAAAGTGTGGCATGACAATGGAATATGACAAATATAGTTTTACTATGTGTCCATAATCTACATTTTTCCAAGTGTTCAATTGTATAATTTTTGCACTTCCCACTGTCCCTCATTCCAGGTTGTCTCCTAGACTAGAGGCTTAGTTAGGGAAGCAAGTTTTTTGTGTTAAGAATAATAAGTGAGAATAGGTAGAAAATCTATGGGAAAGGGAACCAGATGTGGGAGTGTGTCTGTCAGATTTTTATGCTTTTGACCTGCATAGGTTTTTATGACTTATGAATTTACTACCATTCTACTTTTGGGGGGGGAATTTCTCTCTGTTTTTTACTCCTTCCTCAGTAACCCAGACAGGTTCAGATGAAAAAAATTGACTGGCCTCAAGTCACCTAGTGAATTCCATGGAAAAAAAACTCAACTTGAACTTCTAATACAGTTATGGATATTAGAGTTGAATGTAAAGCTTGCTGCTATGGCCTGATAGGAAAAGATATAACACAGAAAAATTCTAGCTATTATCTTATGATTAAAAGTAGGGGAATGGAAATTTATTAAAATGATATAGGTTAATTTTGGCTAAGTGTAAATAAAGAAAAAATATGAAATGGTTATATGAACATCTCTGGATTAAATATAAGATATATTGTAGATTGGGGGATATACCATGTGGATCCTAAATATATTAGTTTTACTTTATATTTACTCTTTTTTAGCTGTTTATTATATATTGGTCTTGAGAAAGTTAATGAAGATAATGTAAAATGTAAAATAAAATAGGTGGTAAGCTGAAAATGGAAATAATAGGGGATAAAGAATTGAAAATATATGTGAGGATGAAATGATCTTGATCTTGAATTAATGAATTGAAATGTGAAACGAACATTTATTTACAGATTAGTGGAATAGATAATGATTTGATGTGATATTAAATAAGAAAGTTGAGAAAGTAATTATAATTACATTTAATTTAATACAAGTTCGTTTAATACAAGTAATTATAAACGTTGTAATCTGGAATCACATTGCTCACATGAAGAGATGTGTAAAAATAAAAAATAAAAAACTTATATTAAAGAAAAATTTTAGCTACTATAAATTGTAAGGTACAGGTGGGAGATATAGAGAAGCACTGAGAAACCCAATGAGGCTTGGCAGTGTCTATGTGATTTTTTTTTTCTTTTTTCAGGCATGCAAAATGAAATTCCTCAAAAATGTGGATTTTGTGGCACAGACTACTACTCTGCAAGAAACTCTGACTTTGTTATCACTGCTGAAGGTAAGAAATCTGTATGGAGTGTTGCTATCCAATGACTTTTAAAAAGATTAAATGCATTCAAGGATATTAGATCTGAAAATGCCTGTTAATAACTAAATGTTGTTGTATTGTATTTAATTCTGCTTAGAATAGACTTAAAACATTTTGAATCTTAAACATTCACTGTAGACCCAGAAACCTTATATCTTACCTTCTGAAATGGACTGTTCAATTACAGCTGGAGATCACTTGAAATTTTAGAAGGCCTTAAAACACTGCAAAGGACCTTTAGGAAATAATATTTATTTGTCCTTTATACAGTATAGGTTTCTTTTATGTCTTATATTGATTGCTATATTGTTGCTGTTATTTGCATTGTACTGCATTGCTTTCCTTGTAATAAAATTTTACTCCCATCTGTGAGCACTTGTTACTAGTTTTCTTGCAAGCTTCTTACAAACTGCTTGCTGAACTCTGCTGGAAATAGATATCTGAATAAATTTTGTAGGGCAGGAGTAGAAAATTGGACTGTAGGGTGTTAATCTTTCCTTCAACTAGGGTATATGGTTGTTGGCAATTCCCAGAGTTGTCAATCAACATAAGCATTGTATGGGAATGATGGTGCTTGTGGTATAATTGGAGGTCTCTAGGCTTCCCATACCTGCCTTACAGGCTGTAGGTTTTGCCAAATAATAGAGGGCCATCTGGAGGGCACCAAGGTAGAAAAGATGCTCTGGATGGTGGTGGTGTTTTTTTTTTTTTTTTTAAAGAAGGCTGCCTTATTAGATATAAGGTATTTTAATTACAGGAATACCTCATATGTGGGCCTAAAAATGCAGATTGTCCAAAAGAAGCTTCCACACAAACAACAACATGTGATCGGGTCCTTCGGGCTTGCATCTACAGGTTTGGAGAAGGCTTGGACTGCCCTGGTCATTTAAAAAGCCTCCAGGCCCTAGCTGACATGGCTTATCATGGCTACGTATCTGCAAGACTTCAATATGTTCCTCTGTATTTGGAAAGGCTACTCTACCATTTGCTGCGGGGAGCGGCCGCTAACGGCCCATCTGATACTTGCCTGGGATTTGCTGACCTTCTCTATGCTGATCTGTTGAAGCACCAGCCTCCCCAAGTGCCTGTTGATGATTATACCTCTATTGCCAAAAGTACATTTAGTGTGCTGTGGAAGACCACAGATGCCATGGCCAAAATGGAAAAAATGCCTGCTGAGTTTAAACTTGCACTCTCCACCCAGCTACAAGCAGTGCGTTTTTTAATACTCTTGGAGCATAACTCCTTTGCCCTTTTGCTCCATGAACCTCCATTCTTCACCTCCACAGTGGCCTGGCATGCTTCGGCTGCCTCTGTTTCTTTTGAGACCCGATGCAGCCCTCTGAAGAAGGAAGAAGCCTGTTTTCTCAATGAGCAGCTTTTTCATCACTTGGTGGCAGCCATTTTGGAAAAGAATGGTTTAAGTGAACCTTTGCCCTTCCAGGACTGCCTCTGTATCTTTGAGCTTATGGTGATAAGAGTACGTTACCTCTGCAAAACTGGTTGCTTCAGACAGTGCAAAGAAGTTATTCAGCAGTCTAAAGGCTTCTTGAGAAAATCCAACAATGAGTCCCATTGCTTAAAACTCACTTTAGACATTCTCTTTGCTGGTGTTGAACTGAATAAAGCACTGTTAGTTGCCCAAAACCCTGTAGGTCCTTTCTTCAGCCAAGCAGCAGAAGCTCTAAACTATTCTGTGGGTGCTCCAGAACCCCTCCTTAAAGTGCTGGCTGAAAGTAGCCAGTTGCTTGTAACTCCTTTATATGAGCATGCCAAGAAAGATAAACAGACGTTTTTTGATTTGGATGATACTCTGAAGATTTCTACATTCATGGAAAGTTATTTCAGGCTGCTCTGCAAACTGCTAGATATGGTAAGTAAAGCTGTTTTTTAAATTCTTTTGGTTGAAATTCATGTTGCATCTCTTTGGAAATGTATGCAATTTAGATAAAGCCAATTTTTCAAAATGGCTTTGTTTTGAAATGGATGGAACTGGAATGCTACTAGGATACAGGTGTAGTGATGATGGAGAGGAGAACGTGTTGACACTTCATTAATCTGTCTTGAGGTCTAGAAAGTTAGCTTTAAAAACAAGCTATTGCAGTTTATACATCTGATTGCATTCCTCATATATAAGGTTTTTCCCCCACAAAGAAAGACATAATTTACCAATTGTCATCTAAATGTCATATTGGGCAAAAATAGGGAAGAATGGGAGATAAATCAGTGGCCGTTACTTTTTCTGGGTTTAAAAAGTCAGGAAGTCTAGTAATTAGAGCATCAGGTTTTTAAAAATTTCATATATTTCTGGATGGTGGTTTCTGCTAATTAAAATATGAACTGTCTTTTTCATTTCCTTTTATTTCCACAGGTTCCAAGAAACAATGTGAAACAGCAACAAGTTCTGGCGAAGCTACTATATCATTATTTCCAATTATACACAACTGTGGTGCATGATTCTTTTCAGATGCTTCCGGTAAGGGAAATTCAGGAGTTACTTTGGTCTAGTTAAATCTTGAATAGCAAATTTCCAGCCTGGGAAAGCAAGGCTGGGTTTTTCACCTTTGGAGAAAATACATTTGCACAGGAAAAAATAAGAGGCATGACTCTAAAAAGCCACCAAATGGGCTAATATAGTGCAAAACATAGGTATGTGTTTCTTTTAATGCTAGCTCAGAGCAGAGACAAAGATAGCGCCTTCCTTGCCTCTTTTTATTTTCTACCTTGTCTGATAGGCAGCAAGGCTTTCTGTTGGGATCACAGCAGATCTTGGTAAAATGATCTTTGATTGCAAATAGAATTTAAGTATATTCTAATTAACATGTATTCTTCAGATTTTCTACAATTTATAGTTTTGGATTTGAAAGAAGAAGTAATTCAGAAATAGGTTTGTTGGCAGAAACATGCTGTCTGCCCATTCACTTAACAGGATGTGTTTTTTGTAACATCTAATGTTCCCATTTTGATGTAGCAAATATAGTTCTGTGATTCCAATTAAAAATTAATGACAATTGTTATCACTAGCATCCCCCCTTTTAAAATGGTTTCTTTTACCCTGGTATGCCTGATTCAGCTCTTTTCAAGTGGCAGTTGTTACATTATCTAGGTTCTGAAAACAACAATTTCTATATTAGTTACCTTATTACGGTTATTCACACCCTCTTTGGCAAGAAACTAGCACTCATGATCATTAGAGCATCCTTGTTTATATCTGGGTAAATAACACCACAACATCCTGCTGCAGTTTTGATTATGGTTTGTTTGGAATGAGAATGAATCAGTTTTAAATAAGGCTAACCCAATCACATAAAAAAGAGAATGGAATTGGCCTAAGAGTAAAAGGAGGATAGTCTGACTCTATTACATACTCATAGTGTCCTAATAATAACAGATGCAAGAAGTTACAGAGTGTTCTAATGTGATTTTCTTCCCTTTTCCTCCCCCTTCTCCCTTTTCAATTTTCTAATTATAATAGTAAAACTCAGGTTAAAATTTACGTATGATTTCATGCTAACTGCCTTTGGATTCTCAGAACTGATTGCAAAGATAATTGAGGTGGCAGTCCACATTCAGTCATAAATGTTCTGCACAGTGTCACTTTAGTTTTGGAAGTTTTACTCTTGTTTCTCATCCTAAAACTTATGTATTAACTAACAGGGATTGGATTTTTGGGGGCTGCCACAGTTATTAGCATCTTTTCAAAGGATTGTTACCCGAATGCTAGAAATGCTGGAAGGACTCCCTAAGACAGACCAGGCTGAATATCTGGATCTCTCAGGTTGGTGTTTGGAGTAAGTTGCTTATATTTCCGGTTGTTAGTAAATAGGTAGACATATTTCATCATAAAATGCAAGCCAATTCCCTACTAATAGGTCTATCTTGGCACCTCAGCTCTTAATTTCATGTCTTTGTCTCCTTGCAGGCAAATAATAATCTAGATTCTTAGATAATTGTATAAATTACTGATGAAGATGAACAGCATCTTGAGTTGGTCAGTCAATGATTTAGTTCATGCACAGGCTACGATATAACTATTAATAATATTGATTATGCAAACTGTTTTCAGAGCTAGTTTTGGTAGTCACAAGTAGAAGTTTAATACCACTTTAGTCTATTACTAAAACAAAAAAGTTGAGAATTTTATCCTCCCTCCAAAAGAAAATGGCTTCTAGCTTGGTTGTCCCAAAGGTGCTATTTTCAAGAGGCAACGGAGCTTTCTTGTTTTTCTTTGAAGACATTTTGCTTCTCATCCAAGAAGCTTCCTCAGTTCTGACTGTATGTTGGGTAAGGATTTATATTCCTTGCAGACAGCTGGTCATTTGCATTCTTTTAGAATGCGAATTTAAGGCCACCTGGAGGTTTATCTATGTTCTCAGGGTCACCTGAGTAGTGCAAATGGGTGTGGAGCTTTCTTGGAACTGCTGAAAGGACCGTGTTGTACACTGATAGATGATGTTGCACCCCTCCCCCTCTGTTGAGAGAGGGCTGTTCAGTTTTGACACAGATGGCCTCTTTGACCCTCTTTCAAACCAGTGGCCCTTTCTGTCCAAAATGTGGACTTTGCTGTCTTCAAAAGAGTGGCCTTTGTCTTTTAAATGCTGATGGACTATTGAATCTTGTCCTGATGGGTTTGTTCTCCTATGCTGTGCCATGTATTTATGAAGTAGTGCTTGTTTTGTTTTCCCAATGTATCTCATCTGCAGATTGTACTTGTATGTTAACTTTCATTTCCTCTGCTGATGAGGCTATTAGAAAGGGTAGTGTTGTTTTCTTCTTCCCTTGTAAATTTTATTCCTTTGAAGATGTTAATTGTTTCTTGTGTCTTCTCTAGTTACATTTTTTATGATGAAGAAAGTGTTATTTACAAATTGAGTCCACACTTTGGATTGTATGTGTGGATGTGCTGAAGTTTTTAGATGTGTCATAAGAGGCTTCCTCTAATTTAGATAATCACTTTTGGATGGCAGTTTAGATTACCAAAATAGATCACCACTGTCAAGAGTGAATACAGGTAGTCCTCAACTTAAGATCACAATTGAGCCCAAAATTTCTGCTGGTAAATGAGACATTTGTTAAGTGAATTTTGCCCCATTTTATGATCTTTCAGTGAATCACTGCAGTTGCTAAGTTAGTAACATGGTTGTTAAGTAAATCTGGCTTCCCCATTGACCTGCTTATCAGAAGGTCACAAAAGATGATCCCGTGATCTTGGGACACAGCAACAGTCATAAATATGAACCAGTTGTCAAGCATCTGAATTTCACATCATGGGGATGCTAGAAAGATAATAACTAAACAATGGTCATAAGTCACTTTTTTCAGTGCTGTTGTAACTTTGGACAGTCATTAAATGAACTGTTGTAAGTCAAGGACTACCCGTACAGATTATTTGATTTATTCATTTAGAAACTGCTTGAGATCTATCTATGGCTTAGCATGATATATGAGCCTTTTAAGAAAGAACAAATGTTGGTCGTCTTGTCTTGGTTAAATCAATATATTGCTTTCATACAAATCTTTTTTCACCCAGGGAACTGGAAACAACTTACTGTTTGTTTAATGAGATTTATTACAACATATAGTTTTCTATAGGAAAGACTACCCAAAGCAGATTTATTAATCATTATGGATGGTTTACAAATGTTTTTGTTCTTCTTACAGCATATTGTGTATCCTGCCTGGCCTATAGATTATATTTTCATAAGATGTATGTAGAAGCTAACTCCACAATGGGGCAATTCTGTGGATGGCTAGTCAAAAAGGCCAAATGCACAGACTTGCCCACAGAAAAGGTAATTAAGTTTCCTTATAGTCTGAATGATGGCTATAGCATGAAATGAGAATGGTGCGTGGGGCACAGGAACTATGAAATAAGACTGTTGATTTGCTGTTTTTGAGACAACCTCTAATTTTATATGACAAAGGTCTTAAGCCTCCTATTTTATTAATGAAATGAAGCCAAGGTTTTCAACTTAGTTAAGGGTTTTGGCAAATCACTCTTTCCTAGACATAACGTGTGGATGTTTCCCCCTACTCCCATATTCCAAACAAATTCAAATTAATTTATTTAGAGAATTTTTAATTTTATCTTAAATATAAATCTTGCTAACAAGTAAATGTTTTACAACCATTCTTATTAAGGTTAAGTGAATAATCACCGGTCATTAAGCAAATCCAGCTTTCTCAACTGATTTTTCTTGTTGGAAGCTGGCTGAGAAGGTACAAATTGCAATCACATGACCACAACTGCAACCATTGTAAATATGAGTCAGATGCCAAGCAACGGAATTGCAATCATGTAATTGTGGGGGTGGTGCAGCAGTTGTAACTTTGAGGACCATTCTTAGGTGACTTTTTCTGAGGCTGTTTGCCAATCATAATCAGTTTCGTTAACCATATCCATCTTCAATATAGCTAATCCTCCACTTACAACCACAATTAAACCTAAAATTTCTGTTGCTAAGTGAAAAATTTGTTCAGTGAGTTTTGCCCCATTTTACGACTTTTGTTGCCCCGTCTATTCAGTGAATCACTATAGTTAAGTTAGTAACATGGTTGTTAAGTGAGTTTGGCTTCTCCATTGACTTGGCTTGTCAGAAAGTCCTAAAAGGAGATCATATGACCCCAGAACACTGCAACCATCATAAATATGAATCAGTTCTCAAGCATCCAAATATAAATCACATGACCTTGGGGATACTGCAACAGACATAAGTGTGGAAAACAGTCATAAGCCACTTTTTTCAATGCCGTTGTAACTTCAATTGGCATTAAGCAAACTGTTGTAAGTCGAGGACTACCTTTCCTGGATAATTTCTTGATCTCATTTCCCTGGACCATGCAATTTTACAAAACTAATTTCATGGGTTTACACCTATGTCTAATCATTCCCTTCACTCTTAACTTTGGATTCCTCTGCTTGCCTGGAATTCGGTGAATTAACTAATACCATAGTATCCAAAGACAGGAACTCTCTGATATGGTTGCTTAAAGTCTAATCAGCATAAAGAGCCTGAAATTCCCTAGGGCTTCTTAATTTTTTATTGTTTTTTATTCTTTTTAGTATGGTTAAATGATTTTTGTTATATCTTTAGTTATTTTGTTTTCTTGTGTTTTTATGTTAACTTTGTGCACTGCTCAGAATCATGCATGTGAGATGGTCAGTTATGTAAATTTACAAAATAAACACATAAAATTGGGAGAACTACTTCTGCCTGACATCTCATTATTTGCATTGAGTGTTGAAGTCCTAGAATAGCTTAGTAATTTAAGCAAAGTCTTATAATTCACTGTTGTTTGATATGGGAGGAGCCTCTAAACTTGTAGACTGTTGGAGGAGTCTCTCTTTGCCACCCTGAATGTTTCTCTTTCCAGCTAAACAACTGCTTTAAGCTGCAAGTGGAAAACTACAGGAAGCTGGGCTTGCTAGAGGAGAGTCTTCAAACTGTAGTCCTCTGGTTGGCTTCTCATCATAGCAAGATTACAGAACAGATGGTGGAGCCTATCTGCTTCTGGGTCAAAGTCAAAATGGACGCCAATAAAAATGGGGCTGATAATTTGAGATTGAAGTAAGAAATGAGTTAAAAATTGGGTCTCCTGTCCAAAACTGTCAACATTCTAATTGTTTCTTTAATTTTTTAATTAGGAATTGATATTGTTTTTGTTTCTTGCCATTCTAGTAAAGTAGAAATAATGAGGCTGATGTTTCTCCTTGCCATTTAAATTTTTCTTCTGCAGGAAGCATCTGTTGTTTTCCTTCTTAAGAATTAAACATTTACTTTACATTACTTTACTTTGTTCATTTAATTTTTCATCCATGCCACCCGTCTCCCTCAGAGAGATGGAAATTTGCATATTTTGCATTTCTACAAGGGGTCATCCTCCTATTCAGGGCCTATCCAAAATAAGAGGGCTTCTATTCATGGAAATGCTATAAGGCTGAGGAACTTGTAGTACTTGAAGGATCCCAGATTCCAGCGTCCTTCAGCACTGGCCATGTCAATTGAGGCAAATGTGAGCTGGCAAGATAAATTTGGAAAGAATGCTATTTGGTGCCTTAACCATCCAAATATTTTTTATGATAGATTGCTGTTTAATAAGGCTGCTTGGCTTTTTCAAGGTCTGCCAAGATTGGCTTGACACTGCCATCTTCTGTGACTATAGGGTGATTTTGTGGGGTGGGAGATGACCTTAAACCTAAAAGGTTTTATCAGTAGAAGAAGCTGGTGCTGAAAAGTATCCATTTTAAAGCACTCTCTTGAAGAAGATGCACCTTAAAAATGCTGTTATATTTTAAAAATGCATTAAACGACCCAAACACACAAAAATGTTTTATAGTGAAACAAGTATCTCTGCCCATTTATATGAAACACCCTCAAAATACTAGATAAATCATGGTGTGACACTTTACTTGATAGAAGCTGCATGTCTTTGTTTTATGTCTTTTCTAATTTCTATTCTTGTTTGCCTTCTATATTGATTACAGGACTCTGAAGGAAGGTCTTGAAGAGTATCACTTAGACGATGAGATCCTTGTGAAAGTGCTGTTGGAGGAACTGAAGGCATACAAAGCTGAACGAGTTGACACTGGCCAAGAGCGCTTCAATGTGATCTGTGACCTCCTAGCTATATGTTCAGAAGGCAGCCAATGGGTCCATGAAAGAGCTTTCATCCTGGTAGAATTGGCCCAGGTGCTGTGCTATCATGATTATAGTGAGCAGACAGAATGGTGAGGATGTGTTTAATATAATTTGATGATAGCTATATTATTTACCCATGAATGGGATGCGGTGGCTCAGTGGCTAAGATACTGAGCTTGTCGATCAGAAAGGTTGGCAGTTTGGGAGTTCGAATCCCTAGCACTACGTAACGGAGTGAGCTTCCCATTACTTGTCCCAGCTTCTGCCAACCTAGCAGTTCAAAAGCATGTAAAAATGGAAGTAGAAAAATAGGGACCACTTTGGTGGGAAGGTAGCAGCGTTCCATGCACCTTCGGCATTTAGTCATGCCGGCCACATTACCACAGAGATGTCTTCGGACAGCACCGCCCCCTAGAGCTAGAAACGACTAGCATTTATGTGCGAGGGGAACTTTTACCTTTATATAATTTACCTCAAGTCCTACTTTGGATACCGTTCCATTGAAATGATGCTCAGTATTTAAAAAGAACTTGAAGTGGAATCTGCCAGAGCTTCAGTGTCTTGTTTCTAGTATCTTGTTTTCCTTCTCTTGGTTTTGTCTTTTCATGGTTTGAGTGTGGACTTTTAAGTGTAGAAATGAGTTAAGAGACAGTCAACCTTGCTTGCTGACAAAAGCTTACTGGCTGATGCTACAAAACTGATACATGTAAGGATCAATTGCCACTTCAAAAATACTAATACTAATAATTAGGGTACTGGACCTTTGCATATTTTAAGTGTGCTGTGCCATACTTTCTGATTAAAGTACTCGTATCTCTTATACAAAAAAGAGAAGGATCTTATCAGTTATTTATACAGGGATTGGATGCATTTAGATATAATAATCTAGAACTGATGAAAATGCTAGCTAAACTAACGAAATGAACAAGCAATCTTCTGACCATATCACTTATGTTTTCTGAGCATATGAGAGCCCAATTACAAAAAAAAAAATTCTCAGCAATTGTCTGTAATCATGTCTGAAATGATTGTTAAATGTAGTCTTCTCTCTTGTAGTTCTGCTCTGGATTCTATAAATGAAGCCCTGCGGTTGTTAGAATATGTGCCAAAGACTCAACAGAATGAAGAAGAGCTCCAGGATAATAAGGCCCAGGCTTTACTCTGGCTTTATATTTGCACAGTTGAGGACAAAATGCATGAGGTATGTGTCTTAAAGCAAAATAGCACAAAACTCAACCAGCTGAATTCTGATTTGTGTGTATTCTCCAGAGAGCAGGGGGACTAAAACGGCTAAGAAAGCCACTGGAAGAAAGATAATGTTAGTTTATTTTAACTAAAAATGCGAAAAGAATGCAGAAATATTTACTTCGCTATATTCCTGGTATTAAATGACAGTATAATTTAAAGTTATCCCAAAATGTACAAATCCGGTATAGATTATATAACCCGAAACAAGGAGAATGTTTTAGAAGTAACTATAGTCACTTAGTAACCGTTCAAAGTTTTCCAGAGTTCCTTATGACCTGGTTTGACCTTTCTAGTTCTGACCACCACCACCCCAACAATAATGTGAGTGTGTTTTGAGTGCATGGCCATTTGCATTTAGGACCATTTGCAGTGTTCTGCAGTCACATGACCACAATTTATAATTTGTAGGAAAGGGAAATTACATTTACTCCTGGTTTCTCGCAAAAAAAAATGCCCGTTGTCTAAAAGGGTTTGCTTAACAACCGCAGTGTTCGTTTAATGACTGCAGCATTCACTGAATGGCCTCTGCAAAAAAGATTGTTAAAATTGGGCAGTGAACTGCCCAACAACAAGCATGACTTTTGACCCTAATTCTGGGCTCAATTGCGGTCATAAGTCGAGGACTACCAGTATAAAAAATCATAAAGCAAGCAGTCCCGTGAAATTAAACTGGGTCATTTAAAGGTCTGGCAACTTATGTTGCTTGACAAGCTTTCAAACTAGCACGGTTTTCCAAGGACTTCAACAAAGGTGTTTCACATCATTTCTTAGCCTTTTGTGACTGGAAGTGTTGATTACAATAATAAGTATTGTATCCATCTTCTTTAAACATTGAACTGTTCCAATGGACTGGTCAACTTAAGAATTTGTTTCCATAGTAATAAAGTCATATATAACAATGATGTGGTCTAAAAGTTTGTTAAAGGATGAAAAGAATCACTTGGGTGTAGTGGGTTCAGGTGGTGACCTAGAAAGCAGAAAACTGAAAACCTATGACATCTTCCTATCCCAGGTCCTTTGGGAGGACTCAATAGGTATATAAAAATGCCAAATCCAGACTAAACATCTGGCTGACCTTGTGATCATAATAACAATAACCACCATCATCAAAATTGCCGTATTATTATTTTGTATGAATTGATAGTAGGAAATAATATCTCAAGCATTCATTCACAGATGAAACTTGAGTTTAAAACAAGATCCCCATTAGCATATAATACAATTCAGGGGTGTCAGACTCACATCACGGTGGTGTCACATGACATATCGGGGCTTTTTTTCCCCCTTCGCTAAACGGGCATGGGCTTGGCCAGGGTGTGACGCATCCGCCCCACAGTCCAGGAGTTTGACATCCCTGATATAATGCATCTTGTAGGAGGGGCTCAATGAAATCTCTCTGGTAGCTTTGAAGTTCTCTTATCCAAAGTTGTGGCATAAGGGACATAGAGGAACAGAGACAGCAAGAACACAGTCTGGCTTACATATTTGTCTGGCTTATTTATATACTAAATATGCTGTTTGCAATACTTAGTGAGTTTAATGTCAGTTCTCCTCTCTCAAACAGAGTATCAAGCAAGAGCAGAGAACCAGAAATACTCGGGGGAAAAAAGACACAGAAGTTCTTCAGAGCTTTGAAACCAATGATCTCACTTATGAGGATAAATCCCATGATGACAAGTTCCTGTATCTTGGCATTGCATTTAATCTGTGTGCAGATTCTGGTGAGGAAATGTATTTTGCTATTGGACAAGGGAACTGTTAAATTCAAAGAGGCATTAAATTAAATAAAAAGAGTAATAAATAATAAGACTGATAGGGTTCTTGTAATCCTGTACCTTTCTGGGAATAAACAGCAGACATGGGTCTTATTAGTGATATTATGCAAGGATAGGAGACAGGAGACATATTTATGCTGGTAGAAATGAGAGGATATTTTTTATTACTCTTTCTAAGGCATTCTTTTTAACTTTTCAACATTCAACTTTCCTCCCCTTGGACTACTTTACCAAGCATAAGTTTCCATTTTAGTTTGAAAACAATGTCATAAATCGGGGTCCCCTAGTTGGGAACTAGGCCATGCATGCTGTGGGCAAGTACATGAAATCATCCCCTTATTGGTTTATTTGTTCAAAGTTAAAATAAGACATTTTGCAATAGTCTGGCAACCCTTTATGGACTTTGTGCTAATGGCCAGGAATGAAAAGCTGATACTTCATGGATTTGCTTATAGATAAGGGATAAAATATTGAATCAAGAGATACCTGTTTAACTATAAGGGATGAAGAGTTATTAAATTGTATATATTTATTGTGATGAAGATTAGAAGTCACTTCTTTATAATTTTTTTCTCTTTTTTTTCTTCCTTTTCTTTAGTTTTTTTTTCCCATTCTCTTATTTCTCTAGTTTGTATTATTTTTACTACTGTAATTAAAACTCTTAATAAAAATTTGAAAAACAACTTTCAATATCCAATCAAGATTAAAATCAGTGATGCCTTTTAGATCACCTCAATCCAATATCATTCTGAAGCTTTGTAACTAAGCAAAATAGTTAATCCTGCTTGGAAATTTTCTACTGGAAACACTTAAATAGAAAACAGGAAGTCTGAATTTAGACTCCGTAAACAAGTTATGCAATAACACAAAGATTTCTTAATTTCAATTTTTCTTCTTTATAGAAGTTCTTTTGTTGGAAAAAATTAAAAACAAATGAGCATAATATAAAAGTGTGCAACTTGTAGCAACAATAACTATAAACACAATATTTTTTAAAAAAGAAAAGATGTTTGATACTGCAAATTCAAAGGATTTGCCAAGGAGCAGCATTTCATGCCATAATTAAGAAGTACATTGCTTCAACTGTTAACCCTGTTACCTCACACAAGGGTAGTAAAGGAGAGTTTGTTACTACCCCAGTGTTTTTATCCATATGGGAGGCAACAGGCTGGAAAAAACCCAAAATAATTGAATTTCAAGCTGTGTTTAGTGGACATATATATTGTTTGCCTGCGACTTGCTGCTGAGGTCATTAGGCAAATGTCTTCAGCAGTTCTGTGGTGCTCAGGGAATGATTTTACCCTGTTCCTTCTCAGGTTGCTTAGTATGCAGCAGATGAGCTCCTCAGAGAGACAAAAATAGGGTTGGGTCTGGCTGTTTGTAGAAATGCACATATAGACAGTCCTCAACTTATGACCACCACGGACCCTAACATTTCTGTTAAATGAGACATTTGTTAAGTGAATTTTGCCCCATTTTACGACCTTTCTTACCTCAGTTGTCAAATGAATCACTGCAGTTGGTAAGTTAGTAACCCGGTTGTTAAATGAACCTGGCTTCCCCCATTTACTTTGCTTGTCAGAAGGTTGCAAAAGGGGATCTTGGGACACCGCAGTGATCACAAATATGAACCAGTTGCCAAGCATCTGAATTTTGACCACATGATCATGGGGATGCTGGAAAGGTCGTAACTGTGAAAAATGGCAGTTACTTTTTTCAGTGGTGTTGTAACTTTGAACAGTCACTAAACATTGTAAATTGTGGACTGCCTATATTCTGGCACTTTACACAACATTACTTGATTAGCAGAAGGCAAATATAGTCTTCTAATTGTTCCACACTTTCCTCTCCTGAGACTACTTTACCAAAATTTGGCAATAGAATTGTAACAGATATGAGACATGACTCAGTCTCTTTTGAAACAAGTTCTCTTCTGTTCAGATGGGACATGTCTTGGTAATGATATACTTTTGACGATGGGCTGGGCCTATGCTGCCTACACTGAAGGCAGAATTGAGCTAAAATATTCCTATTAAATTTGCAATCTGTCTTTGCCTAAACCCTTTGCTTTCTTTCTAGTGCAATCCAGATGTTTGGACGATGCTCTTGCCTTGTGGAAACAGCTCCTATCAAAAGGCAGGATCCCAGCTGTGCGGAGCATTGAACAGACAGCAGCATCCCTGCATATCATGGCAGCTTTGTATAGAATAATGGGAAAGGTATGTCAAGTGCTGGCCATTTTGTCTGGGAATTTTTTATAACCTGACTTTGCTCCTTCAGCTTTCTTGAGGTTTGCTCTTTTTTTTTTTTTTCTTCCTACACCAACCCTCTCTTGCCTGTCTGGGATACAGGTAGTCCTCAACATATGGCCACAATTGAGCCCAAAATTTATGGTGCTAAGTGAGAAATTTGTTAATTTGCCTCATTTTACGACTTTTCTCAGCACATTTGTTAAGTGAATCACTGAAGTTCTTAAATTAGAAACACGGTGAATTTGACGTTCCCATTGACTTTGCTTGCCAGAAGGTCACAAAAGCTGATCACATGGCCCAAGGACTCTGCAACCGCCATAAATATGAACCAGTTGCCAAGCATTTGAATTTTGATCACGTGACCATGGAGATGCCACAATGGTCATAACTATGTAAAATGGTCACAAGTCACTTTGTTCAGTGCTGTTGTAAGTTCAAACAGTCACTAAGTGAACTGTTATAAATCTAGGACTACCTGTACTTAGGTAAAGTCTTGTGTCTCATGAATTAAAGATGAGAGATGACAACTGTTTATGGACCTCACAAATGTGATGCATCTTTTCTGCTCTTAACTACAAATGTTAACTCTTCCCAATCAGATTATAGGAGAAAGAGTGGCCTTCAACATGTTGCTATTACCTGCTATTTTGTTCTCAAGCATGCAGTGTTACAGTAGAAAATTTCCAAGCAAGATTAACTATTTTGCTTAGTTATAATAACTAAGTCAGAATGACATTGGATTGAGGTGCTCTAAAACAAGTTCCCCAACGTTTCCGGCTTTGCAGATCTGAGTGGGGGAAGGGAGAAAGAGAATGGTTCCATGCGAGCAACCAGTAGTAGTGGTTTACATGAGTGGCATGCACATACCCCTGCCGCTCGCTTAAATAGAGGGTGCCTGTTTGCGCAAGTGAGGATGAGTGTGCGCGCTCAAAGGGCTGTTTCCATGGCCCTGGCAAACACCTCATGGTCCACAGGTTGGGGAACCCTGCTCTAAAAAGCAGCATTGATTTTAACCTTGATTGGTTATGAATTACTAGAATAGTGAAGGAAGGAGTGGAGAATCCCTGGCCTTCCAGCATAGCCAGTGGGCAAGGACTGTGGGAATTATGAATACAAGAAGACTCGAGGCTCTGCAGGTTTCCCAAATGTATGCATGGTGGAAATGTTAATACTGGTTGCAAGAACTAAGTCAAAATGTACAAAGGAGTTTGGGGAAGTATATTAGCCATAGAACAAACTTGAGGTAGTCCTCATTTAAACAACTTCAATTGGTTTTGGTGAAATGGCCGCTAAGCGACATGTTGCAATACCAGTGTTACTCTCCAGCATGCGTTGCTGTCAGAACAGCAAAATTTGGGTATAAATGCAGACATTGGTGAGAATTTTTTTTAACCTTTATTACCACTGTATGTGCAAACAAGGCAGTTGCTAAACAAGGACTACTTCTGGTTTTATTTGTAGCATCCACCTGTACTTTTTCACCCATTGGCTGTCATAAAAGGATGCTAATTGGCAAGTTTTTTTAAAATAAAAATGTTTTGAATCTCTAGCATTCTGTGAGTTTTTGTGAGATTGTGTAGTCTGTCAGTATACTCATGCTTTTAAAAAAACACAGTGGGAACATTAGTCATAAAGATCTTAAAGCCTGTAAAAGTGAGTAGCAGATGCTTAGAATTATGGCTTTCCAGCTTCTTGCCGTTGTTCCTTTTTCTTGCACTTCTGTAATTGCAGGAACATTAGAAAAAGTAAGTGATGCAGTTTTTTCAAAGCAAGCACCGTCATACATACTTATTTTAAAATGGAACACCTTTCCAAAACATTGAGTCAGCATTTTGAATGAATTCTTGCAATAGAATAAAATATGACATGCAGTATGTATGATAGTTCTCTGTATGATTTCTGTTCTGTCCAGGTTTATGTTTGAAAGTTTTTTCCAATCAGAAAGAAAGCAAAGTAGATGGCCAGCTGGTGACCAACGGCTATGGCAGCTTTATTTGGAAGTTAATAGCCATAAAATTGCTAATAAAGTACTAACAGTTTCAGTTTTTGTTCAATTTCTGTGAAATGAAAGTCTCCAGCAACACACTGTATGCGTTGCTTGTTTTGTGGCCTTCTGCACTGACTGAATAACCAGGTTTGGAACTTCAGTTTGTTTCTGATTCAGGGAAAAAAGGGAAGAGTAGGTTATTCAACTCCAGTAATAATTTCCAAAGTGCATATTGTTTTAGTTTATGTACTTTGAATCTAAGCCAATCTTTCTGTTTAAACAATGGCAACTTTTATCTCAGTTCTACTGGAACAGGTTTGGGCCATCATATTTTTCCAGAATGTTATAGCTGGTCATCTCCATTCCACATATTACATTACCATCCTCTACATTTCCTGTTGTACCCTCCCGCTCAAAGTTATATATCTAAATATATTATTCTGTGTTTATTTTGCAGCCACTAGAGGCTATAGAGAGCTTTTTCCTCATAACAGCTCTTTCTGGTGCTCTTAAAGATTTTGTTGGAAAAACCAGTGCCTTGTGCCAAATAGTTAAGCTCCTTCTTCAGCTGGAGTGTCCCGGTTATGCCAAGGTGAGTATGAAGTGTGGTCACAACAGAAATATCCCAACAGACTGCACATCACAAGCCCTTTCTTTATAGCCAATTGTTATGCTGTTGCTCCATTTAGGTCTGCCCATGCGTATAGTACAACTAAAATTCTGCAACAGGAGATTTTTGGAATTGGACCTTGAAGTTTATGCGCCCAAAATACATGATTTGCTAAAATGATCTCCAGTATTGGAAACATAGCGTTTAATGTATTTCTCCTGGTTATTATCACGTTCTGGTTTAGTGTTTTTAATTTTTTTTAAATACCATAAAAGAACATTGCAAGTGTAAAAAAAAAATCATAATATAGCTAAAATCCAGATTCAGGTGTCATAAAAGAATATTTCTTGTCTCTCATGAAGGAGGAATAAGAAGGGGAAAGTAGACTATGTATAAATGCAGCATTTTGTTTGTTCATAGTAAACTAAGGCAAGCCATGAAAGCAGTAGATTGCCATATGTCTCCCAATGATTGACTCCCAATGACAGTTCACATCAATCAATAAAAAAATTAAAATATAATTAATAAGATGTAAAAGATGGTGAAGAAAGATGGAATGAAACAAAAAGAACCCATTCTTCCTTGCCAAAGGTCTGCTGGAGAGTTAGGTCTTGACTGCCCTTCTAAACAAAAACAAAGTAGGGACCATCCAGATTTCACAGGCAACCTCATTCCAGAGGGAAGGAGTGCTATTGCAGAGAAAGTACAATTCCTGGTCCTGAGAGATGTTTAATTCAGGAACCCAGAGCCCATCAACCCTGCCAGATTGGATTGCCTGGGCAAATGCGATGGAAATCAGATGGGCTTAAGAAACAAGGTTCTTTGCCATGTAAGAGTTTATAGGTAGCATCTGAATCCCACCTAGAAGCAAACTGACAACTAGTGAAGCTTACAAAGCATAGGCGGTACATGCACATACCAAGGCATGCCCATTACTGCTTGTGCCACTATGTCCTGGACCACTTGAAGCTTCTGGAGGGCGAGGGGTGTCTTCAAAGGCTGGATCATGTAGAGCAGGGGTGTCCAGCCTTGGCAACTTTAAGACTTGTGGACTTCAACTCCCAGAATTCCTCAGCCAGGCTGAGGAATTCTGAGAGTTGAAGTCCACAAGTCTTAAAGTTGCCAAGGTTGGACACCCCTGATGTAGAGTGTTGCAGCATCACCTTTGCTTCTATTATATAAGCTTCTTGAGAGGAAAAGTCAACCTTACATTCTAGAAGGGAAGGTACATGAAGGAACAGTCTCCTCCTTAAGAGTCTTTAGGTCTTAGACTGTTGAGAGATGAATTGCTGGTGGTCAAACATTCTCCTTTTAAATGCTAGTGGGCTACCTGTTCTGAAAATGTCCTTCTGTCTCCCCCCCCCTTTTTTTTTTTTTTAAGACTCTTTTAAAGGAAGCTGAACTATGCTTGAAAAATGTGGATGGAAATAATAGCTCCTACTTGCTGATGAATCAAACACTGGCTGTGCTCCATAGCAAGCTGCATTTAGCAAACTGCGAGGTATTTGTGGTAGAATGCTTTTCAAATATAAAAAAAAAATCAAAATTATTTCTGTAATAGCCTAACTTGGTGTTTAAGCCTTACGCAAACTTTCTGGAAACGGTGAGATTTGACCAGTTCTAACCACCCTTTGCTGCTGACACCGGATTTGAACTCTAAAATGACTCTTGATTGTGGTTTTGTATGCTCTACATCCTCTAAGCTTTTTAAAAATTGGTTTGTTTGACTATAGCTCTTCCATCTTGTGTGAACACTTGGATAAAGCACTGAAGTTAAAATTTAAACGAAATTAAATGCATTCAATATGAGTGTTCTCTCATGGATATTAGAGTGGAAACCCTTCTGTCACATTAAGGAATTACTAAGCAGTAATAAACTCTGGAGGCCCGAAACCAAGGAACAGGGGTTGCAACTGAACTGGGGGTCATTGGTTGTATGCTCCCACTTTAGAGATAATCAGAAACAGTGGGCATCTGCAATTGAGTCAACAGTCACAGCCAACCAATACATTGGGAAGAACAACGGAGTACAACTAATGAGGTGTTTATTTTTTTCTGAAGTACAAAAACGAAGGAAGAAAATCTCAAAGCAGAGATATATGTACACTGGCAGAAACAGGTCACATCTCACTAGTTTCTCCTGGGAGGAGGGAAGTCTTCAGATCTTACCAATGTTTGTCAGCCTACAACTTACAGAGCCACACTTAAGGGAACTCCAAGGTCACCTGCTCTTTTTTAATTTTTTTAACATTTTGGAGTCATAAATAAACTGTTGTAAGTTGAGGACTATCTGTACTTCACAACTATTGCTAAAAGCTCAGCTGGTGTAAGATGTAAGCAGGCCTATCTGAAACTGAGACATATAAGCAGAACGCTGCTATAGTAGAGTTATAAGATCTTTAGTTTTGTAGTAATTGGGCTATTTCAAAATTATTCCTGTCAAAGCAATGCCTGTGCAATAGCCTCCTATCAAATATAGGATCTACATCCTCATTCCTGATACAGTGCTTAGAAAAGCTTTTGAGTTCGGTTTTTCCAACCTTCATTCGGACGCTAAGGTGTTCGTTGGTTAGAGGTTTATGGGATGGGTGATGATTTAGGTTCTGAGGATGTGTGGTGTTTAGTAATGCAATCAGAGGATTTATTTTTTGATGTGATTTATGTGGCAGTCGGTCTCACTTCTGTCACTCTGGAGGTCTAATAGTAATTAAAATCATCATCATAAAACCTCAAATGTGAAATAAAAATAACTACAACAATGACTGGTCCAGGAGTTGGCACAACTACCACACCAGATGAATTTGTGTAAAGCTTTCTAAGTCATGGCTGCCATGGCCTACTCCTTGAGCTGGACCTGTATTCCTGCTGGCTCAGGAATTAGATACAGATACAGATAATCAGAGTTGGAAGGGACCTTGTAGGTCATCTAGTCCAACCCCCGACCCAAGTGGGAGATCCTACATCATTTCTGACAAATGGCAGTCCAATCTCTTCTTGAAAGTCTCAACTAATGGCACTCCCACAACTTCCGAGGGGAAGCTGTTCCATTGGTTGATTGTTCTCACTTTTTATATGCATTGCTGAACTTCAGGATTAACAAGCTGGTATGCTTAAAAAAAATCTGTAATTAAAGGTACCTTGGCCTTCATCTATGTTAAATCTAATCCTCTAGATTTGCTGAGTTCAGCTGCTAGTCAAGATGGTCATTGATTCTAGTTGTATCTAGTATAACATCCTAGAAAGCAACATGGATATCCCGCTTCTGTAGAGTCACAAAGGGAGACTATTGTAATGGTTACTATTTGGCTCTGCTGTCAAAAGTTACTTAACCTTGTTTAGTCTTCTTGCCTAAATACTACTACTTCAGCTGTGCTTATTTGTTGAACTGACAAGGAGATTCATCATAGCTAGATTATTCACTGATTATCTTCAAGATATACATTACCCAATTGAGTACCTATACAATAAATAGCAGTGGCACTTTCCATACCTAGAATGACCATAATTCTACCACAAATGGTGCACCCTGCCCTTACAGATGCTACTGAACTACCTCCCAATGACTTGACCAGTAGTGAACGATGCCAATTTTTTGTGCAGTAGCAATTGGAAATTAAATCATTTTTTAAAAAGTTATTCTTGAGGATTGTACAGTAGCTTATGTTGGTAAATTGAGTGATAATTGTTAGTGAATCTTGTTAGTATTTTCACAGTCACGTTACTCTTATTTTTAACATTTTATCCTTTACAAAGATTGTTGGCATACTTTTGGGGAATTATTATTAAAAATATTTTCAAGTGGCAATAATATAAGAGGCCTTCCTCCTGAACAACAAGAACTAAGATTAACTGGATGATAAAACGTGTAGCAGAGAGCCATGTGGCTTAGTAGAAAAATAAAGAACTGATCTCTGGCAATATGAGCTTGGAACTTCAAAGGCCCCAAGTGACCAACTTTCTGGGAAGCAAACTATTGTAGAAAGCAAGAAATTGACTCAGTCCCCTTTCTTAATTTATTCAATCTACTAACAAATATTGGATATAATTTGCAGTTTGTGATTCTCAAGAAATTTCTCTGGAATTGGCAAATCCTCTGCAATCTGAAACATAAATTACTGAAAACGGCTGGTTGATTTCCAGAATGGAGAACAGTCTTAGCAATTGATGTTTCTTTATCTTTTCTATTTATGAACAGATTGAAGAAGGCCTCAATCTGTTGGTAGAAATCCTTCAAAATCCAGTTTTGCAAAGATCCTCTAAGGTCTGGTATCTGCTACGAGCCAGTGCTCTCCAGCTAATTGCTGCTTATCTTATCCTACCTTCTTCCACTCTCCCACTGACACTCAGGCAGAAACTCTCTGTTCAAGGTGAGTGTGAAAAAAACCTGTGTTTCCACTTTTTCTTTCATGTGCAATATGCTTCCTACTATAGAACCTGAAGCACTGTAAAATGGCAGCACAATCTGTTCAAGGAGAAAGTTTTGCCCTATGGTTTTTAAGATCCTCAACTGGTCCAGAAACTGACATTCAAACCTTCGAGCAAAAAAAGCAGAATAAGAAATAGGTCTTGCCTCCTGGAAGCTTTCAGCTCCCATTCTCATCCATAAAATATTAAAAATGGGGTATTTGGGAAGGTGTTTACAAATATTTTCATTCTTTAAAATCCCCCTTCCCCCCCAAAAAGATGCCATGCTTCTGGAATGCTTCAGTTTCCATTAAATTGCCTTTTTCTCATCCTCGGAAGGTTGGAAAACTATGTAGTGGTGGATTTACGACTATGAAAACCATCTTATTTCTTAAATGTGCAATCTTGGAAAATATTGTAGGTTGCATTCTTGTGACTAAGGTTTGGTGTGTGGATTTCATATGTGTCTGTAGATAGTGTTGTATGAACCACTACATTATCATCTAAAGGCAGACACTGTTCCCCCAAATAAAATATAAATTCATTAAATTAAATTACTAAAAGGAAGAACAATCTGGTGGGATTTTGTTTATTTAAGTTGTGTTTTTAATTTTGGCATTTGCAGAAATTAAAGCCTGTCTGCAGCTATTGTCCCAAGCCACAGGTCAGAAGAACGGTTCTCCACAATACCTGTAACACTCCTCAGAAATAACAACAATGCATGGATTTCTTGAGGAAAGTGTTTGTCAAAGTTTAAAGTTTACAGGGTGTAATATTTTTCTCTTCCATTGTACAGGATGGAAGACGCCTGAAACAGCTCTAAGTGATGCACACAGAGTGTACCGTAGCATCCTCTTGAACTTTTCACTCATTACCAGCGATGCATCAACAAAAGAGACTATTGAACATCCGTTTATAGATCATGGTAAATTATTACTGTTTTTCTATGTGTATTAAGAATTTGCACTGTGGCTAAAAGCCTGTGATCTTGGAGCCATTAGCTGTCTATGGGTTTTAAATTAAATTTGTCTGGTATAAAGACTGAACAAAATATTTTTTGTACGCTGTCTGAAAGTTAGGCAATTCCTTAGTGATGAAATTCCCTTTTCTAAGGATTTAAAGAAAGGGTCAACACAATCACATTGCTTGCTGCTTTGTTCTCTTGATCCATTTGCTCTACTAAGTTTGCATATTTTTAAAAAGTAGCCTTAGGAATATGTGGGTAATGCTCACCTAATTTTTAGAAATCTGAAAAGTCATTGTGAAAAATCAAGGCTGACAACCACTATGTTCCAAGGGAGCCTGCCATGTTTCACATTTAACTATGATTACTTTATGTGTAGTGATTGCCTTGTATGTCTGTTTTGGTTAAACCAATAATTCAACAATTATTGGATAAA
This sequence comes from Hydrophis major, assembly GCA_033807585.1. Classification (NCBI taxonomy): domain Eukaryota; kingdom Metazoa; phylum Chordata; class Lepidosauria; order Squamata; family Elapidae; genus Hydrophis; species Hydrophis major. Next base: position 217,555,865 of record CM066329.1, read on the forward strand.
CTTAACATTTAGGGAAAAATAAATACCAGAGTAGGTTTGAAGATGATGCAAAGTGGGAAGGACTGCACATATCCAGGCAACCATTTTCTCTTTTTTTCCTAGCTTTGGGGAAAGGTTTGGTAGTTTTGGGGTTTCATTTTGTATGTTAACCTATTTATAAAGTATGTACCATAATTATAACACATTTTGGCTTCAAAACAACATATTTATGTTGTTCATTTGGCATGAACAACAAATTTATGATAATGATTGGAAGAGACTTTATGTGGCCCAACTGTGAGCTAAGTAGAATTTTGCTCATATCCCAGAATGCTTCACTAACCAAACCATTTAATATCTCAGCTGATGCTCATCTTTGCTACCTCCACACAAAGCTTTTCCTTTCCCTCTTTATTCTTTCTTCCTTCTCAGGTGATAACCTGGTGCAGAAATGGCAGGTGCTGGCAGATATGTTTGTTTGTTCAGAGCGTTTTGTGTCTCTCCTTAGCAAGACTGAGATTGTAAGTGAAGCCAAAGCTTTTTGCTTGGAAGCACTCAAAATTTCCATGAAGGTGCAATCCATTCGATGGTAAGAAACAGGCAGAAAAAACAAAAGGGGCAGAATTATGGGAAATTCACCAAAACATAAACAACTTCGGGGTTCCTGATTTGTCTTGATAAATACAAATTTGAAATACTTTGGGATCCAGAAAACATTATACTTGTTATCGTTACTGTTGCTCTTACTACTCATTACAGCAAGAATACTGCTAACAATAGGACTATGAATGATTTTGAAGGAATTGTGGGTAGTGTATATAAAGTTGGGTGCCTCTGTTAATGAATGCCAGTTGGAAGTCAAAAATTCGAAATGTTGACTAACTGGGCTGCTAAGCCTTCCGAAACAATGAAGGATGCAGAGGATAACATGTGGCTTTTTACTTTTCTTCTTAGGTGTGCTCGCTTTCTGGTTCTGAAGAGCGAGCTGGAGCTCCAGCGCAACAATCTGGATCTGTGTGGCTCAGATCTTGAGCAGGTTCTCTTTCTTCTTGAATCAGGCACAGGTGATAAATCTAAGCAGGGTTGAATTTATTAATTTATTTCATGTCATTTACTGAAGATATTTACATGCTGCCCATTTTCTAACCAACTCCGGGCAGCTCCTAATCAAAAGTGGAAACATATAAAACCATATTAAAACTATTAAACTAAGCACATTAAAGCATTAAAAGCAACAAAAATCATGGCAGCGCTGAGGGCTTTTTTTTGCCAGGAGTATGTTCGTTTGAGTGGGTCGATCAACCACTCTATTAAAAAAACAACAAGCTCAGACTAACTGAGGACTAACTGAGGTTCCAGGTTGATAGATTGTATTTCATTTCAATTTATTTAAGCTGTGTTTCAGGAATAATGAAGGCTTTAAAAAAAGAGCAAACATTATGTTGCCATCCTGATGAGTGGTGCCATCTCCCACCAGCTTATTTTGTGGATAAGAAGCTAGGATTTACAGGACAGGATTCATTGTCAAATTATGAAGCAATAAATTGAGAGCCTGTTCTTAAGATTCCTCAAATTCCAGTAATCTTCACAACAGGGGTAAATATCAGGAAGCAAAACATCAGGGGATGCTGTCCTGGGGACTTCAACATAATTCCCCTGACAAAACTGAGCTCTTTGTTCAAAAACATCAGATTTTTTTCCCTATCTTGCTTCCACTAGCATTTCATTACTTGTTATTTCTGAAAAGAAGTACATTAGACAGTTTTTGAGGATCATCGGCACAGCATTTCAGATTTTAAACCTGAACTTAGTTTCTTTAGAACTTAAATTTAGTTTCCGGGGGAAATGATTTGTTTTTATGACTAGCGAAAGAAGTTGAATGTGGTTGAGTCTTGAGTTTTTTTCCTCACTCCCTTCTCTCTTTCAGGGCTCAGTTGCTGTTTACATAACTGCTCTTTGTACTCCTACATCTGGAGCCCAAAGAATTGGGCTAGGCATTTCTGGCAGTAGTTCTTGACAGAAACTTTGACAATGAGTTCTACTCAGAGTCTGTTTCTGAAAAGGTCTTCCCTGGAGTAGGAGAATCTTTGCAAGTCTTGTCAAGATTAGTGGGAGGAAGTACATTAGTAGTAAACCCAGGAGTGGGATTCTACCAGTTTGCACCTATTCACTAGAACCGGTTGTTAGAAGAAATTACTGGCCTAATCCTGTAAAGAAGGCAGGAAGGAAACATTCTAGTGTTGCTTACAGAAACTGCCTCTCCATTAACCCTTATTACATTCTTGGCAGGACTAGACTTCCTGTCTCAGGAACACCTCTGGAGTTTTTTCCCCCTCCTTTGCTGGTACTTTACTTGTGTGGAGTGACTATTCAAAGTTACAGTGGCACTTAAAAAAGTGACTTATGACCATTTTTCACACGACTGTTGCAGCATCCCCACAATCATGAGAGGCCAGGCAAGAGATGTATGCCTCAATGATATTGAGTTGGCCACACCCAGCCAATAACATGACCATCAAGCCATGTCCACCCAGTCACATGACCACCAAGCCACGCCTACCACTTAAGCCATGCCCAGAGAACCGGTTGTTAAAAATTTGAATCCCACCCCTGAGTAAACCTGAGGGTAAAGGTTAGATTCTCTGAGTTTTTCTGAATGTTTCATTAGTGGGCTAGGTAACATCTTCAGTGGAATTTAGGGGATGTCAATGTTTTGTTAATAAGGGCTTCAAGTGTGGGTGTGTCAAGTGAGGGTCTTGTGATGGGACACAAACATGTTTAAGCATTTAAGAAAAGGTAGGTTTTTCATTCTGTTAAAGTTCATTTCAAGGAGAATAAATTGCTGAAGGAACTTTTCTCTTGTTTCTAGTGTTTGAAACCAAAGAAGGAAAGGGGGAGGTGAGAATTAAGCCCAAGAAAGGAGGCCCTAAGGGCAAAAAGCTGGAAAGCCTGCACTTGGAGTCTACTGAGGAAGAACAGTCGTTCCTGAAAGAAGCCTGCCTTGAATTCATTGATACAGTCCCTGTACAGAAGACTCTAACTACTTCACCCGTATTGAGGCCAAAGCAGAAGAAACAGCTCAGCTTCTTGAGACACTCAGATAAGTGCTGTTGTTTGCTATGTTCTGATGTGATTCTCTCCACCATCTGCCTCCGTTGGCTGATCATCTCTGTGGATGGAGAGCTGACATTTGGGAACAAAGGGGAAGCATTGAATCTCCTTGAGGCCATTCTGCAAAGGTGCACCACTGTGGCTCAGCGCATCGCCCAGAAGGTAGTGTGTGTATCTCAACAGGAAGGGAAGAAAGCTGTCGGACCATGTCAGTTCACCATTGGGCTCCTTGATGGTCTAATGGCCCACATCTACATTCTTCTGACAAAGCAAAGCATGAGCAGTAGACCAGGGAAAAAACTCTGGCAGTTTCTGGAGAAGGGTTTGACCTTCCTTTCCTCCAAGGGGCCTCAGCTGCTTGAACTTGAATACTGCAGGGCCCAACTCCTACTTGCCAGAGCTGTCACTGCAATTTCTGTTCTCACCTCTAGACAAGACAGTTATGGAGAAAATATACTGTCCAGTACTTGGTCCTGGAAATCCCCATTGCCTCTTAATGGAGACCAAGAAATCAAGCCGGGAATAGCAACAGAAGAGACTTTCAATACAGTTTCTCTGAAAAGCAGAACAAAGAAGCAGCCAGGACCTGTCTCAAAATCAAAGCCTAAGAGAACCCGGGGTACCAAAACTCGGCCTGTGATCAACCTAAATGATCCCTTTGCCCTGGCTGACTCTGATTCAGATCCTTCTCCCATTGTTCTTAAGCCCCCTACCGAATCCTTCTGCACCCCCGCGCAAAAATCTCTTCCAGCCTCCAAGAAAAACCTGTCCTTAAGTACCAGGTCCATCATTACCCCTAAGGCTCCATTTGTGGTGTTTGAGGAATCCTCTCCAAAACTGAACACTGAGCTATCAAAGGCTCCCAAAGTAACCAGGAGAATGAAATCCCGAATTAAGGTAATTAACTAAAGGGGTGGGATAACCATGCAATGAAAGGAGTTTTGACCTTGCAAATGAATAAAGGTGTTATTTTCATAAAGTAAAGAATGTTTTCCTTAGCTGGTGCATATGTATGTCTTTTTTTTCTCTAAATTTTTTTTATTTCAATCTGCATGTGCACAACAATACATTTACAGTGTGGCATCAATATATCATACATTTTAGTATAGGCAAAATTAATAATACCAAACATATCTCTCAGTGCATATATTTCACATAAATTCATAATCCTTCAATGCTTATTTTCAACCTTTCAAAACTCTTCAAATGCCTACCACCATATCAGTTAAACATACCTAGGAATTCCATTATTCAATTTTCTCCCTGCTTTTATTTTTTAAAATAAAAACTCATTTGGCAAGCAGTGTGGTTCCAGGTTTCAGATCTCAATACAAACATGACCATAGTTACCTGTTCGTTATATTTGTTTAGTTTCATATTGCATCATCCTTATTATTAAATATTAAGCTTATCCAGTTCCAATTCATGTTATATTAATACATTCTTATATCTTATTTTACAATATTTAAAATTCTCATCATTTCTGTTGTCATTTCTCATATTACTTTTCTCTGCCACATTTGTCATTTTATCAATCCTTATCTATAAATATAATTATCTCATCTGCTTAATAATTCGAGCTAACCACCATCATTATACATGCATACATATACACACACACACATATATTTCTCAGATTTCACATTATATTTTCTCAAACTTTATAAAATACTATTTTCAATATATTCTTATATATCATAACATATTACCTTGCGGAATCTCCTTCCTTATCCTTTTTTTTTCACCCATTATCTCTCACTCTTTGGACAATATACTTTTCATCCTTGTTTGTTTTCTATTCCTCTTTATTTTCTGGTCCTTTCTCTTTATTCTCTTTTTTCCCATTCTTATTCCTCTCCCATTTCTCATTCCAGTTCTTAAATTTTTCTCTCTCCCTCTTTTGATTTTTCTTTTGCCCTTTCCTTTTCTGCTTTTTCCCTCTCCCTTTATACATTCTCCTAACCATTCTCCCTTGTATCATCCCATCAGATCACAAATTTTTAATTCTAATTCCTCCCCCCCCCCTTTAAATAATTGTTCGTTTTGTCCTTCAGTGTTGGCTTCTTCTTTATAGAACTCCTCTCCCTCTTGATTCTTGTGTAGGCTGAGTTATCATTTCTAATTTCTGTAATACATATAATTGCACATTTCAAGCTTAATTTTTATCATGTCCCTTATATCTTTCAAATCCAATCTTGACTCTTGTAAGTCCAATCTTATATCAACAAACAGTTTTTCCATTATACCTTCTCCTTTGTTTTCCTTTTCTTTCCTCTTCCTTAATAGTTAAAATCTTCTTCTTTGATAGATATATTCAATCCCAGAATCCAGTATATTATTTCAGCCAATATCTTTTGAATGTATTTTCAACAATCCATACTCATGAGTCTTTGTTCAGATGGTTCTATAACAATAATAAAGTTTCTTTTATTTTCTTTTAAGTTCCAAAATCCAAACTCTTGAGAAGACCAGACACTAAACGTACTGAAGTTTTCCTATACAATCAGTTGGCGCTCTTGAGTCTTTTTACCTTTAACTTTCTTTATTGAATATAATACTTTTATTAAGTTCACTAATTTCAATCATTAGCTATGATTTCTTTTCTTTTGAACACACTCAATTTCAGCATTTGATTATGCGCTTTAAGTGCCCATAATTCAATAGTTATCCAGTTCTAATTTCTTTGTTGTGTTAAAGTATTTTTCTTTAAGTTCTCTCCTCCAAATTAATCCAATCCAATTTCTTTCTCACTTTCTCTGGTCACTGCTTCCACACACTTCCCTCCAAGATAGCCCTTTATTTTAATACCGGGATACCTCAAAAGCGATGTCCTTTGCCTGGTTCACACTCTGCTCGCTACTTCTCTGCTCCAGCACAGAACTTAGTTTCCCGGAGTGTTCTTTGTGTTTATGGTGGCCTTTTTAGGACCACCACTGTAGCTTACCTTTGGGAGGGATTTTCCTGTCACGGAGGGGAGTTGCGACTCCCCTTGACCCTCTAGGCGATTTCCCCCTTCTTCACCACTCCACCAGGGTGATTCTGGTCTTGACTGGGACCCTCCAGCAAGTGAGTTTGGGTGAAACCACGCACAATCATGGATTCCGCTCTGACTCTGACGAGAAACAAACTGGAAGTCCATATGTAAGTCTTGATAGGTGCTTCTTTTAGAGATAATTTCTTCCATATGAGGATGAAGTTTTTTTTTTTACTTCATGCAAATATAGATCACACGTGCTTCTTGTGGTTGGCTTGTTAAAAATGTAAGATTTACTAATTGCAAATGCATTACAACAATAATCAACATGTTCCTTGTGGGTGTTGATATGGTGGTGGTATCAAAAGCTCCAAAAACCTTAACCAGTGGTTGGTGTTAGGGATACACACCCTAGCAGAACGTGCAACAGCAGTCTAGCAGGCAGGCAAATGATGTAAGATAAATGTTGTTGTAGTTTACACTCAGTAAGACAGATACACTGTGCCAGTTAAATAGTTTTTTATTCCAGCAAGAGTTATAGCATAGTCAAAACAGTCCATATGTCATAAACTAGTTCCGTCCATCCAGGGATTAATCAGTTGCAAAGTCCAGTGTTGAAAATAGAGGTCAGTAAACTTATAAATAACTAGTCCAGCAATATATCTCTTTTGCAGTCTTCGTTTCAGCAACAGCAGGGAAACACACAGTTATCACCATCAATCGAACATTGCCAGCTACTACAGTAAAAGCCAGCAAACAGTGAGCTCTCTTGCTCCCTCTTATGGTGATTTTACAACTGCACCCAAAATACATGTTTTAATAGTTAAAGTGACACACACACTTAAACTCACTAACATGGTTTATATATTATTTTTACCCAAACTAAGTTAGGTAACCAATGTTATCCCTAACATTCTCCCCTTTTGGGTAACATAATAATATATATATCTATTTACAATTTCAAACCATAGTTTTCACAATTTTCTTTGTGCTTGACTGCACCTTGAGCTTTTGTAAATCCATCAGCAATGTTTTCATCAGTCATGCAATATTCCAATCTCATTAAATCATTTTTTACAGATTGTCTTACATTCAAATATCTAAGGTCAGTATGTTTAGATCTTGTTTTTACAGCAATATTTGTAGCCAACCGTATGGCTGCTTGATTGTCCTCATAAACTACAATGGCATCTTTAACAGTTACTCCCATATCTAACAAGAACTGTTTATACAGAATTAAATCAGTACATAATAAAGATAGACATGAAAATTCTGCTTCCATTGTGGACATACTTATGTGTTGCTGTCTAATTGACCTGCAAACAATCAGTGTTTTACCTAATAGTATAGCCATACCTGAAGTTGATTTTCTAGTTTTTATATCTGTTGCAAAGCTTGCATCAGCATATGCACTTAAAATCAAATCATCTTTTGGCTCCAAATACAATGCATAGTGCATTGTTTTTTTAAGATACCTTAATATACGCTTTAGCGCTTGCCAGTGTCTTTCATTGGGTTCAGCATTGAATCTTGCCAATTGATTAATGTTATAGGCAATGTATGGCCTTGACCAATTACTTATATATGTTAAACTACCTATTAATGATTGATAAATAGTCTTATCAAATTTTGAACTTTGAGCATCAGTATGGCAAAATTCCTGACTCATTGGAGTTTTTGCCGGCTTACAAAGTTCCATTTTATACATTTTAAGCAATTGGTAAATTTTATCTTCTTGTGATATCTCATATACACTATTGGTTTTGTTTATTGTCAATCCTAGATATTGCCTTATTTCTCCTAATTGCTTTAATTTTATCCTTTTACTTAATAATAATATTATCTCAGTAGCTTCATTATTTGTCTTAGTAATTAAAGCAATATCATCTGTAAACAACAATAATAATGATACCATTCCATTTGTCTTTATTTTAAATAAACATGGATCAGCCAAACCTTCTTTAAACCCTATATTGTTCAACTTTTACAATATATTGGTTCCATTCATAACCAGATTGTTTTAATCCATAGAGACTTTTATTCAGTTTCCAACAGTCATTATTTTTATATCCTTTATACCTACTGGTTTTCTTAAATATAAAGTGTGCTGCAATGGTGCATGCAGATAGGCAGTTTCTACATCTAAGTGATTTATGATATAGTTCTTCTTAGCTGCCCACACTAAAGCTGCTCTCAAGGTTGTTGCCTTTAAATTTGGAGCAAATACTTCATCATAATCATATGCAGTTGATTAAATCCTTGAGCTGCCAACCTAGCCTTATGGGTAACAGTCCCATTTTTACCAGTTTTTAACTTAAATATCCATTTGCAACAATGGATTTTTCACCTGGAGGTAATTTGGCATTTTCATAAACTTTCATTTCTTTTAATGAATTTAATTCCTTCTCCATTGCTCTATGCCAATTTTCCTGTTCCTTTGCAGGATACATTCTAAGTTCTTCAACAGTAGTTGGAACTTTACTAACTTGGCAAACTATACTTGCTTGATACCTGTCAGGTGGTCTGGTTACACATGTTGTATGTCTAGGTATTACAGGGCTTACAGGTGGACTTTCATGTTCTACCTGTTCCTGATTATCTATTTCTTCCTGTTCTGGTATTTCTTCCTGTTCTGGTCCTATATGTTCTTCCTGTACTTCCTCTTTAATTGTACTCTTCTTATTACTGATTTTGTCTGGTCTTTTGTAGGGTTCTATAATTACTTCCTTACTTGAATCTTGTTCCAGTTTTTCCCATCCTACATGTTCTAGGAATTTGGCAGTAGCACTACAGTAAACTCTAGATGTACCTTTTTCCCAGAATCTGTATGATTTGTGATTAGATTCATAACCTACAAAGAATAACTTTTTAGCCCTATGTTGCCCCTTATTTCTCAGTTGTGTAGGAATATGCACCCATGCTGGTGCTCCAAATGTGTGCATGTAGCTTAGGTCAGGTTTTCTACCATGCCACCATGTGAATGGTAATTCACCTGTTGTTGAGTTAACAACATTATTCAATATATGATTACCACACACTATTGCTTCTCCCCACAAAGTTTCAGGTAATCCTGAATCTGACAGCATAGTACGAGCCATTGCTTGAATTGTTTGGCCTCGTCTTTCTATAAAGGCATTATGTTGTGGCCTATATGGTGCAGACCTTTTATGTTCAACACCTGCCATCTTCAGTTTATTTTGGAATTTATTGTTTATAAATTTCGTACCATTATTAGTGATAAGAGTTAATAACTTCCTTTTAGTTTTTCTTTCTGCGAATTTAAGCCAATTAAAGAAACTTTGATATGTTTCCGTTTTGCTCTTCATTAGATAACAGAAACTATATCTGGAATAATGGTCCATTATACTAGTATATAACAAGTACCTCCCACACTTGGTTTTTTAGGACCTCGACCTCTAGAGGCTCCTTTGTTTTAAATCCATTAATTCTATTTGCTGGTATTTGCTTGCCTTTTTCTTTACTATAAGTATTGCAGTGCAAATACCTACTGCAAGGTTTTAGTTTTATACCTTTAGATAGTTCTACTGTTTGTTTAAGCATTTTAAAATTTATATGCCCCAAATGTCTGTGTAACAAATGTATGCACTCATCATGAGGTTTAACATTATTATAAACTGTGTTAGCTACCTCTGAATTATCATTTAAAACATACAATTCACCTCTTAAAGTTGCAGTCACTTTTTTACCTTCTTTTTCAATTATGCAATTGTCTCCCCTAAAGGTAATTACATAACCTAGTTTAACCAAAACTCTAACTGAAAGCAAATTAAACTTAAGTTGTGGTACATATAACATTTTTACATTTTCTCTTATGCAAGAACAATATGATATACCTTGACCTTTAGCCTTCAGTTTCCATCCATTAGCTAACGATATCTGCTGTGAACTCGTGGACATCTTAATAAATCTTTTCTTAACTTTCGTTATGTAGTGTGATGCTCCACTATCTACCACCCATAAATTATTATTGACAGTTTCGTTGCTATACATGGCTAACTCTAAGCATTTTTTATCCTTTTGATGCCTTTTATCTTTCTGGCTGGCATTGTGGAGTTTTGCTTTCTTGAAGAATCTTGCCAAATGTCCTTTTCCTCCACAATTAAAACATTTTCTAATTGTATAAGCTGATGAAGATATTTTCTCTTCTTCACATTGTGGTTGTTCCCTTCTGAGTTGATCCCTTTCAAGCCTTCTCCTGGCTTCTTCAATTAATCTGCCAGTAATGTCAGTTAATGTGAGGCTATCTTTTGGCAGAACCTCAAGTGAAGGTACAAAGTCATCATAGCTATTATCTAAAGAAGACAAAATTATATAAACTTGGTGTAGTTCTGTGAAGATAAGTTCTTTTTCATGCAGTTCCTGAAAAATCCTCTTCATTATGTTTATATGACTCAACATATCTCCATTCTTTTGAAGATGTGTTCTGAACAGTTTCCGTGTAAGATTTATATGTGCTCCTACACTATCTCGAACATAAATCTTCTTTAAATTCTCCCAACATTTGGCAGCTTTTTCTTCTCCTCGAATATGTACAAGCTGCTCATCACAGAGTGTCAGTCCTATTATACAGAGAGCTTACTCATTCTTCAGTTGATATTCTTGTATTTTCTGGGCATCATCCTCATCCTCCGGATCCTATGCATCTACTTCTGGTGGGTTTTGAATTATACTCCACAAACCTTCTCTGCGTAGAAGTAGGCTACATTTCATAGACCATGAAACATAGTTTGTTCCATCCAGTTTGGATATTAGAGACAAACTTGGTAAATTGACTTGTGCTATCTTTATCTGGATATTAAAACTAATTAATAAAACACAGCTGTCTGTTTACAGTATTGTGTAACTACACTAATTCTCACTTTATATAAGCCTGTTATATCCTGGTTAGTCTGACTGTGCACCTGGGCCCATAACCAGTGTTAGGGCTACACACCCTAGCAGAACGTGCAACAGCAGTCTAGCAGGCAGGCAAATGATGTAAGATAAACGTTGTTGTAGTTTACACTCAGTAAGACAGATACACTGTGCCAGTTAAATAGTTTTTTATTCCAGCAAGAGTTATAGCATAGTCAAAACAGTCCATATGTCATAAACTAGTTCCGTCCATCCAGGGATTAATCATTTGCAAAGTCCAGTGTTGAAAATAGAGGTCATTAAACTTACAAATAACTAGTCCAGCAATATATCTCTTTTGCAGTCAGAGATATGAAGAAAATCAAACCCCTTTTCTTCGTTTCAGCAACAGCAGGAAAACACACAGTTATCACCATCAATCCAACATTGTCAGCTACTACAGTAAAAGCCAGCAAACAGTGAGCTCTCTTGCTCCCTCTTATGGTGATTTTACAACCGCACCCAAAATACATGTTTTAATAGTTAAAGTGATACACACACTTAAACTCACTAACATAGTTTATATATTATTTTTACCCAAACTAAGTTAGGTAACCAATGTTATCCCTAATAGTTGGGCAGGATGAGAAGTTAATGGCTCATTCACACAGTCAGCCAGATGTTTAGATTAGATTTGGAATTTTTATCAACCTATTGAGCCCTTCCCAAGGAACTGGGACAGGCAGATGTTGGTGATTGCTATCTTCTTTCTCTTCTGTTGTCTCCAGGTACTGCCACATCCACTATTCAGACTTTTTTTTTGGGGGGGAGGTGTCTTTCTGATAAACAATTGTTTAAGTCGGAGATATTATACAGCAGGTACCTGTCTGTTTGAATTCTAAAGTCCCAGACCACTTTAGCTTCTTCATTTTCAATTGCTTTCTCGGTTTTGTGGTCCCATCAGTTCTTGCTTGCAGACAAATGGTATTTTTTGCATATCTTCCAAAGCATCATTATTGCTACTTTGTTGTACTGTTGTTTGTAGTCAGTCTGTGCGATCTTTTTGCAGCAGTTAACTAGGTGGTCCACTGTTTCTTCAGCTTTGCAGAAGCAGCATTTACTGTCTGTTGCTGTCTTCTCAATTCTGGCTTTCTATTCATTTGTTCTTAAGGCTTGGCCTTGTGCAGCCAGAACTAGGTCCTCTGTCTATTTCTTCAGTTTTCCTGCTCTTAGCAACGGCCAGGTCTTAGTATTATCTGCTTTGCCTGTTTTTTTTTTAATATACTGACCATGTAATACTTTATCTTTCTGTGTTTGTTTTTGGTTGTTATTACGATTAGATTTTTATCCCAACATTTTAATGTATATTTTGGTCAACTCAAGGCACTTAATGTACCTCATATTCCTGCCTCCTATTTTTCCCATATCAACAGTGCAATGAAGTAGTTTGGGCTAAGAGGGAGAGCAACCGGTCCAAATTCTTTCAGCTGGCTTTCATGTCTAAGTAAGGTCAAGAACCCAAAAACATCCTGGTTTCTAGACCAGCACCTTAACTACTATACCAAACTGGTGCTGTATTCCAACTCCCAACCTCCCCAAAAATAGGTTCCCTTGCCCTGATTAGGGAACATGATTAGGGAATATGAATAATATATGGTTGATGTAAATATATGGTGTTTAGCTTTTGTACAACAAAAAACCAAAGGAGAATATCAGCATTCTTTACTTCTGCATGTTAGAATTGTAATTGGTTGCTTTGATCATTTCGTACAGTATACAGTTTTTTCCCTCATGCCATCACTCCTGAACTCTCAATTCTCACAGTGCTGATTTATGTCTAAGTATATTTATCCATAGGGATGTGGTGGCTCAGTGGTTAAGACGCTAAGCTTGTCAATCAGAAGGTTGGCAGTTCAGAGGTTTGAATCCCTAGCACCACGTAATGGAGTGAGCTCCCATGACTTGTCCCAGCTTTTGCCAACCTAGCAGTTCAAAAGCACATTAAAAAATGCAAGTAGAAAAATAGGGACCCCTTTGGTGGGAAGGGAACAGCGCTCCATGCGCCTTTGGTATTTAGTCATGCTGGCCACATGACCACGGAGACGTCTTTGGACAGCACTGGCTCTTCAGCTTAGAAACGGAGATGAGCACTACCCTCTAGAGCCAGAAACGACTAGCACGCACGTGCAAGGGAACCTTTACCTTTTTACCTATATTTATCCATGTTGTATGGCTGTACTATTGTTATTACCCTTCCCATGTTCTTTAATACCCCCTCCTATTGGTAACATTATCATGCTTCTTATTATTATTCTGTTGCTTTGCATGTACACTGAGAGCTTTTATACTGGAGACAAACTCTTTATGTGTCAAATCACACCTGGCCAAATAAAGGCTATTCTATTCTAACTCTTATTCTTACTCTTACTCTACTCTCATTGAAAAGCATACAAATCTCTTTGTTTCTAAATTTTTAAAACACAGGCACTTCTTGCTTAACAATCCTAAAATTGGGACAGGAACATCCATCACTAAGCGATGATGTCATGAGGCAAAAAAAATCACATGACTGTATCGCTTAGTGATGCTGATTTTTGATAGTCATTAGGTGAGGACCTTATGCTTCTCCTGCCTTGTAGCACTCGCTTCCACTTCAAACCCACCCATCCACCTAACTCCCTTCATCTCTGATCCTTTTGGCCATCCTGTACTCTACCATCCCTGCTGCTCCTTTCGCTTATTTTCCAAGAAAATAAGGAGAAATCCCATCTTTTTCTCATCCCCAGATTCCCTTCAGCGATGACAGTGATGGTGAAGGCCATCCAGAAGCAGAGCCAGAATCCCATGTTGAGAATGAACCAATGGCTGCTACTCGCAGGATGGGACGGAGGGTTACATCTAACAGAAAACCAGCTAAGGCAAACCTTGCTAAAACGGAGAGATGCCGCACTGGCTCCAAAATGGTAAATCCCCAGCTTGGGAGGCCAAGCACTAGAAGAGGCACTAGACAAGAAAAGCAAGACCTCCAGAAAGCTTCCAAGGAGAGAATTCTTCAGAGAGATCAAGGAGGAGGAGGAGGAGAGAAAGAGATTCTAAAGACAAACGAGGAGAGTTCAGAAGACAACATTGAAGTCTTGCGAGGTTCTGATGAGGAGAAAGTTATTAACGGTAGGATTTATGTTATGAAAATGTCAAGAAAAAATCAAGGGGTGAGCAGGCTGCAGATTCCTATTATCAGCAAACATGCAAAACACTGACACAGAAATAGGAAATGGAGCTGAGATTATAGAGAGATAAATAAGCTCCATCTGAACTAAGGAACTGGAGGATACATGGTTTCTGTCAGTCTCTTCTCCCTATCTGCTTCCTTCCTTCCCTTCTTATGCTTTATGCTTTGAAGCACAGCACACACTGGGCTCCAGTGGGTGTGGAGAGTCACCGAACACAAAAGAGATTTGGAGAAACATAAAGGCAAAAGGAAGGAAAGAAGTCAACAGAACAAAAAATCTGTTGACTTGCATCTAAAATTTATCATAGGAAGTAATACTGATTTGTGATCCCAACTTCCTGCTTACAGCAGTTCAAATTCTTCTTGCCTGCCTGACCCAACAGTTGTAGTAACCAAGTGAGAAAGGAAATGTTTGGGCCTTCTTTAAAACTTTGCATTTCTATTTGGGCTTTTTTAAAACTGATTTTTATGAGACTCTGCATGATCATTTCCATTCAATGAGATCGCATGATATATCATGTAGCTTGAATATTTCAGCTCACCTGGACAGAAGCCTCCTTATGTTCAAGTACATTACTGTGGATTTGCAGCAAGAGCTCCATGTAGATGATGCACTGTAAATCCATAAATCGACCTTTTCTAGATGTTTACTGTCCAGATTAACATATCTTCAGCAACCGACACCATAAGGCAGGGGTCTCCAACCTTGGCTCCTGGAAGCCTGGCGGACTTCAACTCCCAGAGTTCCACAGCCAGCAAAGCTGGCTGTGGAATTCTGGGAGTTGAAGTCCGCCAGGCTTCCAGGAGCCAAGGTTGGAGACCCCTGCCATAAGGCATCAAATGTTGAGTTTTCAGCCTTTGGAATTACAACAAAGGCATAAATTATGATCATAGCCTCAAAGGCAATATTTGACATCTGGTTTGGGCAAGATGGAAAAGTTTTGGTGTTCTGTTTCTTTATCCTCTGCAGAAACCCGAGGACAACCAAGCGCAGAAGATCAGGAGGTCCTCCGGAGAGATTTTAGCACTGTCTTACAGGGAGGGTTTTCAGCTACAGAGAAGAAAACTTTGGAAGATGCCTTCAACTTGCATGTACTTTCCTCCTCACTAGATGCACCTGCTGGTAAAGAGCCATTGAAATCTGTCAATCTTCCTTTAAAAATTATATTATTTTTGGAAAGACTTACCTTAACTATGGTCTCCATAATATACTGTGTGAAAACTCTTTTATATTTTTTAACAAAGAAGTTTGAATTCTGATATTTTTGTGGATCATTTATTTTTAAATTTATATCCTAGTTTTCACTGCTACAGCTGACCAAATTCAATTTCTAGACTAGTGCCCTTTGGTATAGTTTCTGATCATTCCATAATCATTGGTTGTATTGGCTATGGCTGCTGAGATGAGAAACTAAGCATCATTGGAAGGCATTGGGCTGGGGAAAGCTGACTTAAGAATATCAGCAATCGTTTGTGCAAGCTGTCTTCCCCAAGCAAAAATCCATAGATTTCAGCCTATGCTTGCAATGCTCGACTCAGAATGCTTAGATTACTAACAATTATTTGTTTTCTTGATACTGATTCAATAATATTGAGACATAAATTAACTTTTTGGGTGTCAAAAGTATTTGTAGATTGTAGGGCTACAAGACAGGAAGAGTGAAGCAACTGAGTCCACCCAGTTCAGCCTTATATATAACAATTTGCTTGGTTAGCAAAGGAAATTAAGAATGTCCTAATGGCTCCATATGGTTAGGAAAGTTTCCATAATAGCCATAGGCAAAGGATTAATCTAATCTAATCTAAAGAGAGATGACTCAGTTAACATGGGCTTCCTGCTAGCAGGAGAAAAAGTAAAAAGTTGTGTTCCCATCACAAACACAGGAATTGAGTTGGCTACTTGAGAGAGAGTAGTTTAAATTTACTGAAATGCTAATTATCTGGGTGCAGAGGTATGTTACCCCTTTGTAATGTTTAAAATGGGAAATGAAGAATCATAACTATCTTTGAGTTGCTACTGTAGAACGATGTGGAGTGCAGATATAAAAATGAAGCTTTATGAAATAATAACTTATTTCTGAATGTATTCTGGCCGGCGTAGTCCAGATGTATTGCCTTCATCTCTTTCCTAACCTGGAATTATGACAGTTGAATTCCAATACATTTGGCTAGAGAAAATGGATAAATAGATTGTTAGTGCAAATTTGAAAGGAGAACTCACCCTGCTTGAGTATGAAATAGACTGACTAATCTAAACATAACCACATTCAGGTTTTCACTGACTGTCAGGTTTTGTTTTTCTTCTCTAACTTGCAATGTTACAGACATCTTGTCCATGGACTCGGTCTATGATTCCCTGCAAGCTGCTTTTCATTCAATTGCCCATTATCCACTGGGTGCCCTCTACAGCCGTCTCTGTCAACTCATGGCGTTGTGTATTGGGAACAGGGACCCCATTGCTACTGCCTATCTGGTTTCCGAGTCAGTCTCTATTACTCTTCGTCATCAGGAGATGACCATGATTCATAAAAAAGTCAAGTAAGTTCATAGTGATGGAAGGGGAAAGGGGGAACATGGTATCTATCAATTTGACAAGTGTGCCAAGTGCAAGAATATAAAAACGACGCCAAACAATCCTATCCTTATTCACCAAGCTGGGCGGAAAGAGATAATCCCACAACAAGAGTCCATGAAGGTGCTTATCAGACAGATTCTTTCAGGAATTTTGCTGTGATTTTACACCAAATGGAAGAAAAGTTGCAAGAGATGAAGCAGAACTGTCTTATTACTGTGAATCTTCTGGAAAGTATATTAGTGAAATGCAGAGATACAGTGGGTAGCCTCCCTGTGGGTATATATTGGAAGCTTCCCTCATGCTTGAATGCACTTGTTTCCCCTTCCAGCTTTTAGCTGATTTTTTAATCAACTGCAAGCTTTCAAAACTTCATGGCCTAGAATTCAGAAAAAAATTTGCATGGTCCAAACTGTAGATGAAATCTTAATACTTCAGTAAATAAGTCTATCGGATATGGACAGGTAATGCATTCAAATAAATAAATAAAAATTCCAACCAGATGGAGTAGGCTTCTGTGACTAACGTGAAATTTTTAGAACTGTCTTTAATATTAGTCTCTTTACCAGTAACAGTGTGTCATATTTATAGAAGGGAATACATCTGAAAGTGTATTTCTGCAGTAAAGCAGAGACGCGTTTCTTAAGAATGTCTTCATAATCTTAGTGCTACATTTCCTCCTTAGCAAAATGAAAAAAACATCAGTGGCCGGTGTTTCCAAGCAACTGGGGGCACTTACCCTGCAAGAAGGAAAAGCAGATTCTCAGCTTCAGCACCTCTTAGAACTTCAGAACGTCTTTGAGTTCAGTTGTCCCAACTCAACAGAGTTGGAAACTCAGAAATTCAGAAAAGGCCTGCAGGAAATACCCCCTGGTATGTAATGGATATGTAAGATGAAATTATAATTTGATTGTGATTGGCAAGTACCACCACTCTGAAAAGGAAGACCGTTCTCAGATATATAAAAAGGCCTTCTCAGAGATGTGCGTTAATGTTGTGTGTGTGTGTGAATATAGGTGTGACTTCAAGTCAGTTTTGAATCTTTGTGACTGGACTAGCCCTCCAATTTTCTTGGCAAGGTTTTTTGGGGGGAAGTGCTTTGCCCATATTTGATTTCTAGGGCTAAGAGAGAATGACCAGCCAAAGTCACCCAGCTGACTTCATGCCTAAGGCTAGACTAGAACTCCTGGTTTCAAGCCTGGTACCTTAACACTACACCAAATTGGTTCATGTGCATTAATAAAGGTAGTCATCGACTTACAACAGTTCATTTAGTGACCGTTTGAAGTTACATCACTGAGCAAAGTGACTTATGACTGTTTCTGTCCTGCCCATCTTTTCTTAATTAATTTTTTTTTTTTTTTACTGCTCTAAAAGTACAGGGTTTAAAGCAGGGGTGGGATACGACAGGGTTAACTACCGGTTCAGGATTTACGAGCTTCCCTGCATGCTGCGAGCTACGCGCCTGTAAATCGTCATCAGCATGCAGTGTGTAGAGAAGCAGCCTTTTCAAAAGCCCTCTTTTCCTGCTTTTTTAACTGCAGCTGTGCCTCGTTCAGCAGCTGAAGTTGAAAAATCAGGAAATAAAGATCAGGGAAGAGGTGGATGGGTAGGCAAAAACATCAGCAGACATAGAACCAGTTCTATGTCTGCTGCTCTTCAGAGCTACCGGTTCTATAGAGGCAGACAGAACCTGTAGAAACCCACCCAAAGGAGGAGAGTGATGAGCAGAGATGATGGCCTAGTTCAAGATATTGAAGTAGAGTTTTGTCTGTGTTGTGCTTTGGCAAAAAAAGACTTGTTTTAATATGAAGTCATTTCCTCATTACATTTTCTCTTTTCAATTGACTTATTTAAGAGTCTTGCTGTCTCCTTAGGAGTCACAGTGTGCATAATGACTCTGGTGAGCACCCAGCCAGAGACCACTGGAGACATCCTCTTATTGACAAGGTTAGAGAAAGATGCTACCCCTGTGAACATCCAGATACAGACTCTGCATGCCAAGGTAAGAACAGCAAGAAGGAGAACTTTATATAGAAACATTCTGGATTTAGGCCATGTTTTGTCTCATAATGTTCCTTTTGGTGCTTTTTTCAGGTTTCCTTAAGTGCAGCTCTAAGTGAATTTGAAGCCATCCTGCAAAAACAAAAAGAGATCTCAAATTTCACACAGAAAGAGGATTGGTGGACTGGCCGGATAGCACTGGACAAAAGAATGATGGTGAGGTCTGCTCTCCTGCTGCGCAGAGTTCTCTTTCAGATCAATGGCAAAAACCCTTGATTTAGCAGATTAAATTAATCCAATTTAGCACATTTGTTCTGCCTATATTAAAACTGCTTTCCTCCTTCAGTCAAATTAAAATTTGCAGTTTGAGGTCCTGTTGGTGGCTTCATCTCTGCTCTATAGTTTTCAAGGAATATAATGCCCACGATCCTCTGGGCATAAATTGTGTTGAATGGGCATAATGAAATTGGTAATCTAAGCACATGAAAAAGGCACTTCATTGGACAAAGTTGAGCTCAGTAGACAAGCTTGAAACTTGAGTACAACAAAAAGAATGGGAAGAGGAGATCAAGATTATCAAGATGACTCGCTGTCTTAATTGTGCAATCGCACCCGATTCCTTCATGCTCCTTTCTTTCAAGTTTTTCACCCTCCCCAACACTGCCCATACACATGTAATGAACTTTCTGCCTTTGGTGGGAATCAGAATCTGGTTGAAGGTAGCATCTTCCAAGCCACCCTGCTGTTGTGCTGTTCTGCGACACCGCTGCCCCCCCCCCCAACCCTATTCAAAGGACTCTTCTGCTTGACTCCACAGGCATTGATGGATTCTCTGGAGACACATGTGCTGAGTTGCTGGAAGATTGCACTACTACCAGCCTGTGAGAATGACAGCTTGGTGGAAGAAGCTTCCCATCTCCTAACACAATTCAGAGAATGTGGTTGTGAAAAGATCGACCTAGCTTTGCTTAAGGTGAGGAGATGGGCAGGCTTTGACCATAGAAGATGAGATTAGACAGGTACACCTTGTCTTCAAAGGGGTGATTCCTTTTTAAAAAATATAGTATACAATCAAATACATATGTATGTGTGTGTGCATATATATATATATGTATGTATATACATGTATGTATGTATGTATGTATGTATGGTATTCAGCTTTGCTCAGGTATTTTCCCACGTCATTGTAGTTGTGCTTTTAAAATTGTAGCAACGTTTCGGCAGAATCTCATCTGCCATCATCAGGCTTCTGTATTGATGATGGCAGATGAGATTCTGCCGAAACGTTGCTACAACTTAAAAGCACAACTACAATAACGTGGGAAAATACCCGAGCAAAGCTGAATACCATACATGTAAGTACCCGCGAAAACAAATTTTAATAAGCCTCCAGCCTGCAACATTCCAATTGCCTTTTTGTTTCCTACTGTTGTTATTGGCTCAGGTTATTATAATGAGGCAGCTTCAAACATGGGAATTATTATTTTTTTAAATAGGTCATACTATCTGGATCCCATCTGTTAACACCACAACTTGTGGAGCACTTGGTACGGGGCCTTCACCCAGCTCAACCTGAGAGAGCCTTGAGCCTTCTACAAGAGACAGTGGGCAAACTGAAATCATACACTGGCCAGGCACCAAGTGGCCACTTGGTGCTTGTGCTGGATAAAGTGAGTAAGGATGGAGCCATGCTGTTTGACCACAGGGATAGCAAAGGGCAACCTTGTTGACTTGCTTCATCCAATAAATGTTTTATGAAAGGGGACCTGAACATTTGATCTTTTTTTGCAGCATCTCCAGAAGCTTCCCTGGGAAAACATACCGTGCTTAAGCAACCAGTCAATAACCCGGTTACCATCTCTACACTTTCTACTTAGCTACTCACTTACGAAAAAGGTGAGGTATCTATCTTCCTGGATGCTGAAAGCTTGACAGATACATTCTTTTCTATCACCTTTTGCTGATGCATTTAATAGCAACTTTTACACTATCATTAAGTAACAGTTCTTTTGCTTCTTAGAGTTCTGTCTCATTATCGAAGTCTAGAGGGAAAAGGAGTGTTTAATAAATGTTAGAAGACACTATTTTGCAAAAATCTGGGGAGCTTTTTAGGAGATAGCATTCATTTCCTTGCTTCCTCTCTGACAGGTGGCAAGGAAGATTGATCCATTTAAGCTGGCCAGTGCTATTAGCATCAAAGCCTTTGTCTCTGATTTATATAGTTTAGGCATTAGGACAAACAAAAATTGAGTCACCTAGTTCTGGTACTGGGTGAGAGTACCATTATTATTATTATTATTATTATTATTATTATTATTATTATTATTATTATTATTCACCTCCTATCTTGCTATGGGCTACTCTAAGTGGCTCACAACCATAAAAAATGAAGCAATAAAAAGGAAGTTTAAACAAAGTGAAAGTAAAATAACAGAACAATAAAACAAAAGTGAAAAAGAAAACAAAGAAAATAGGTCAATATGACTATAAAAAAAGAAGGGAGAGAGGGAAGGGGAGGTAGTTTGCTGGTAATCTAGCAGCCAGAGTTGAATTCCCCCATTGGATCCCCAGACCAATTTGCAGAGCCAGGTCTTCAGGCTTTTATGGAAGGAGATTGGGGGCAGATCTTACCCTGGAGGATGTTCCAAAGGGTGGGAACTGAGGCAAAGAAGGCTCTTCTGGGTCCCGACAGTTGGAGTTCTTCAACCAATGGGATCATTAGGCTTTATCTGCTGGCCTAAGTAGAGCAATTAGGCTGTTTTGAGCTAAGAAAGGTAGCATAATTTCTATAGCTCTAAAAACTCAAGTTCCTTGACTTGAGTAACCAGCGTCCAAACTAAAAAGGATTAATGTAGGCTGCTCTTGATCACAAGAAGGAACAATCAGCTCTATTGAGAGTGAAATATTGCTTACAACAGGGATGTCAAACTTGATGCCTGCAAGCCGGATACGTCATGTGCTGGCCCTGCCCCCGCCCACTTTAGCAATGGGGAAAAAGTCCTGATACACTGTGATACAATGAGCTTGACAACCCTGGTTTACCAAGGAGCAATGTTTGTTTAAAGAATTTGTATGCAATTTCTCCCCAAATAGTTTAAAATAACTATCAAACAGTCCTTTAGAAGACTGAACAATATTAAGGGAGACCAAAGATGGATGGATAGATAGTATAGAGACAGATAGACACAGATACAGATAAAACTATGGCTGCATTAATGCTTGAGATACTGCAGGTAAGAGGTCATTTCAAAGCACAGTAGAGTTTGTGATAGACCTGTCTCAGCTCAGAAGCAATTTGCTAGCCATAGCATGAAGCCCACAGTGGCCTTTCTTGATGTTCATTGGTGCTTTTACAGCTGATAATAGAAAACATACCCACACACAAACACGCACACTTTCTTCTCATGGACTTTGGGTAATCAAGTGAAAATCCTCACATGCTAAAATTAGTGCCTGATTTGATGATGCTTTGTTCCCAAATAATGAAGCAACTCTTATAATCTCCCTCAAACAGTATCAGGAAGAGACTATCCTCAATCACGGAGTCAATAGCAGCAGCACCTTCTATGTTCTGAACCCACACAAAAATCTTCCTGGCACAGAGAAGATGTTCAAAGAATGGTTTCAAGGGTAGGTATTTGCACCATGTATCTATCGCACAGATTTTGGATCCTTCGGGGAAGCCATAGCATCACACGATCTGTCCACAGGCTTCCTTTTGAATCAAGGTTGCTTACCATGTGGACACCACTAAACTCACTCCAACTCATAACTATATTTTTTTTTCCTTTGCTTATGACCTGATAGTGAACCTGGATGGACAGGAGTGGTGGGAGAGGTTCCCAGTACAGACCAAGTACCACTGGCTCTCAAAGAACGTGACCTCTACATGTGAGTACAAGACAGGGTTGCATAGCCTATACTAGAGCCAACAAAAAGCCTGAATGCTTGAATGAACTGCAGATAGAAAACCTGCGTAATGAAAGCTATTAAAACATAGAGGAAGTGGATTCTGGGTCTGATGTAGTTCCTCCGAGAATACATTTTTCTTGGTTATGCTCTTAATTGCAAGTGTTCTTGCCTTTAAAAAAAGGTTTTAATACAATAGATCTCAGCTACAGATGCTCATTAGAGAAATGGTATTCACTGCCTGAGAAGTATGTGAGCAGAGGCCTAGAAAATACAAGAAAATTTTAAAAAATTGCTCAGGAATACATTTTTCTCTGAATGTATTTAAACAGTTTACTGTTCCTTAAGTATTTATATATTTAAAGTCTCAGATAATAGTTACACAAAACAAAAATATCACGGAGAACTAAGAACTGGCTTATGGGGAAAGAAAAGTTTCTATGCCATAACTATATTTTGGGCTACTTACCAGGACATCAATGATGGAAACTCATTGATTTCCACCCCACCCTCCCCTTTTTCCCATCCCTATAACATTTATTAATGTCCTTTATGACCCTACATTAAATGACAAGATAAGCAACAAGCTTATCCTGAAGCTTGTAATCTAAGCCTAGCCTTTCCCAAGAATCATTTTAGCAAGTAATGTGCAAGAACGTTTAATAGATGTGTTCAATTCAGCTGGGAGGTTTTGGCTTATTATAGCCAACTTCTAAACAAGGGGAGAAGATCTCTTAGCAGACAGACCTAATTCTTTTGCCAGCATCAAGCAAGAATGCCAGAGGAAAAGAATGGTCCCTTTGGATGGTAAACTAAGCAGGCAATATTCTGCTGCTTATCATATCCTATATCATATCCTATATCTCATATTTCATTTCATATCAAAAATACAATAAAAATATGGCAATGCTAATAAAATCAGAAGAGAATATACAAAGTAGTGATTAAATGAGTGAATTTACAGAAACTAAAAATATGTCCATAAAGTGTTTACTATAGAAATAGCTCAATCTTTTACATATTAAATCAAGTCACATAGACCATCTTTGGAACAATAGATGTCTGTATGACTTGATTGTGCCAGTTTTGATGCAATATCTTATTTCAGTGCAGTGGTATTTATATAATGAGAGTATTAAATGTAGATGACAGAAAAAAGTAGATATTCCAATAGTAGTAATCAGTTTTGAATATTAATATTGCGAGCATTATTTGACTTTTTTGTCAAAATTAAATATAACATTGAAAATGAAATGAAAGTGTTTATCAAAGTGTTTGTTTTATAACAGATTTTGGTCTAGGTTAAATTACTTGATATTAAAATTTCCAATGTATTGTTCCATTGCACATGTGTATGAATATGGATAGACATATTTTTATACATGTTAATAAATGGAAACACACATATCCCTTGCTGGAAGCAAACTTCTCACTCCCTTTTGCCATGGATAAGTTGAACAAAAGAGGGTATGCAGCCTTCTAATATGTGATTGAGAGCCCAGCATTTTAAAAGATTTTCTGTTTTCAGTTTCTGGTGAAGGTATATTATTTAACGTTCAGATCTACAAATGAATGGGAAACAAGAGACAATCAAGAAATTACACAATGGGAATCTGCCAGATTTTTTGAGGTGTCAATTTTTTCTTCTTTTAGCTATGCTGGTCACGGGGCAGGTGCACGCTTTGTGGATTCCATCTTAAAAATGAATTGCAGAGCTGTGGCTTTTCTTTTTGGCTGCAGCAGTGCTGCTCTAGCTGTACAGGGCAACCTGGAGGGAAATGGTGCTATCCTCAAGTTCATTATGGCAGGATGGTAAGTTGCTAAAGCTTATTCAATCATCATGGTAATTGCCCAGAATCATAGTTCCTAAATCCTGATATACTGGCTTCCAAGCTATGATGGAAAGAGTATACATGAAGCCAATACTTGGGAAATTTTTGCTATCCTAAAGCTTCAGGAGCAAGGAAACACCATCCAACATGAAATGCTTGTCAAAGCCTAAGGATTACTCAATCAAACCTTTTGCTTTGTTTTGCCTACCAATTGATACATTCAGGATTCTGTTATAAACATGACTTGTGCTCACATGCTTCTTTCCTATCCTTTGTTTTCCAGTCCCCTGGTGCTGGGCAATCTCTGGGATGTAACCGATCGAGATATTGATCGCTATATGCAGGCACTTCTGAACAACTGGCTCAAGGCAGGTTCTAGAGCCCCTTTGCTACAGCACATCATTGAATCCCGCCAGGCTCCCAAACTCAGACACATGATTGGAGCTGCTCCAATTGCATATGGCTTACCAGTATTCCTGAAATAAAAAAATTCAACAAAACATGAGATCATCTAACATGTGAAAGTTATTATTACATTTTGAATTGCCTTAAGTATAAATTGTGTTTAACTGTGTTTGAAGAGAAAAGATAAACATTTAACTTAGGCTAGTATGTTTGGTCAAGTCTGCCTTGCCTTTTTACTGTAGCAGGCCTGCATTGCTCTTATAGAAGAACCTATGTAAGCTGCTATCTTTTGAAATATGTATCACATTTGTACAGAGTAAATGTTCAGCAATTATTGTAAGTTATTCTTAAATCTATTTGTATTTTAATGTTTCAAAACCTCAATAAAGGTTAAAAGTAAATAACTTCTCTCTCTATATATATATATACACACACACACACATATCCAATCCTGAACCTGGGGCAGGGGATATGCTCTAGTCTTGACTGAGGATGTTTTGAGCTGACTTGTCTAGGCTTAGGTGACTGGGCTAGTATGGAAAATAGGTAAATAGTCCTGCTAGACTTTGTATTCCAACTTTCACCAGCCCCAGCCAGGATGCTTCAAAAGGCATGCAATTTAAAATATTTGTATTCTACTAGACAATTTATGCACCCTTCCTTGGAATTTTAGTTCTACCTTTATAGCTTTTTTAAAAATCATAAATTATATAAGAGCTTGTTGGCAGCATAGACTTTAAAGTGGTTGCTAATAATTAAAAAGGTACACAAGTGTATTGTGTACAGCTTCTATGTTTTGCTTTGGCATTTCTTTTGGCTTACCTTGGCACAAAAATTTCCTTGTTATGTGCTGATAAGCAAGGTCTTGAGTATATGAGCAACAGCCCAGTGCTGGATAAATTATTTACCATAATATGGGAAATTAACTCTTTCCTGTTTGATCTCCAGATCCTGAACTCTGTGTCAGAGCCTCTGATTTAAATTTCCAGAGACTGACATGGAATGTGGGGAGCAACCTTGGTTGTTATGGAGTTCTTATTTTTGCACTGAGAAACTCTTATTTAAGGGAACCTTCATTTCCAGGGAGGTCAATAGATGTAATCACTGCATAGGCAATAGACAACCCTCTCAAATCCAAATACCGGTAAACTGCATTCTTGAATCAACTGTTTCCTCTACAGCTCCTCAGATTCCAAAAGGAGATATTCAGTAAAGATACCAGATAATTTTGTATTCAGTTTTAGTCAGTACTTCAAAGGCACAGGTTACTTTCTAAAGCAATCTTAATCCATTTTATCCAGTTTGGTGTGCCCCAGTCAGCTACATTGCATCAGATGAGTTACTTGGTTGACCAGGAGAACAGTAGTTGAAGTCATAGTACGATCTGAAGGGGTCTTATAAGAGGATGTACGTGTAATATAGCACAAGAGGAATTCTGGAAGTTGAAGTCCACACACCTTCCAAGTTGTCAAAGTTGAGAAACAATCTAACCAAGAAATGAGTGAGCAGATTGAGGCTGCAGTTAGACCTCACGATGCAACAAAGATCTCAGATACCGTCCAGATTCACGGGACTGCTCTTTGCATCATCCCCAACCAATGAGGATGATGTCTGAGAACTTGGGGGTGGTGTTAGATCAATACGGTAGCTTTGGGAGGGGGGCGGCAATGGCTTCAATTTGCCCTATAAGGAAGTTCAAAGATATAAGTGCACACAAACCATTTCAATCAGAATAGAGCTGGAAGGGACCTTGGAAGTCTTTTAGTCCAACCACTGGGCTCAAGCAACCTATACCATTTCAGTCAAGTGGCTGTCCAATCTCTTCTTTAAAAACCTCCAGTGATGAAGCATCCACGATTTCTGAAGGCAAGCTGTTCCACTGGTTAATTGGTTTTAGGAAGTTTATCCTTAATTCCAGGTTGCTTTTCACCTGGATCACTTTCCATTCATTGTTTCTTGTCCTGCCCTCTGGTGCTTTGGAAAAGAAGTTGATCCCCTCCTCTTTGTGGTAACCTATCAAATACTGGAATATTCCTTTGTGGTTGCCTAGTGCAAAGAAACCAAACGGAGTTTCGATTTTTATTTACACCCTCCAATATAGAGCTTGCCCCTCTGAACGCTTGTAGCGTGTTTCTTTTCATACATTGGTAAGAACGCTTCCGCCCCCTTAAGAAGAATGGGGGGGGGCGTCTCGAGCCGTGTCTTTCTATTGGCTGGGCAGGGCGGCTCTTTCCGTTGGCCGTGAGTCACAAAGGGCGCCTTGATCATAGACTCCAAACAGCAAGAGCGAACGTCACTGCTCTCCCGAGGTGGTTTCCGCGGAGGGATCTCTCTCTGTCTCCGCCTCCTAAGATGGCGCAGCAGGTGAACATCGCGGAGCTCTCCCTGCCGCAGCTGGAAGTGTTGAAAAGTCAGCTGGATCAGGTGAGAAAGCCGACGGTGGGCGTGGGCGTATAAGGCTCGCTCGTCGTCGCGGTTGCCGGGCCAGAAGTGGGGTGGCTGAGTGGGCGCTTGGTCAGCTCGGTGTGGGAGTATTGGGGGGGACCTTTCGAAACCTAGATCGGGGTGGCGGTTTCTTCCACTTGGTCTTCGGAAGCCCCCATCTTCCTCCCGCCCCAGGGATGGGGGGGGGAAGGTGAGAGTTGGGAGGCAAGCGTCTTGGAGGGCGCCCGGTTGGGGTGGATGTTCATGCTGAGTCCGCTTATTCGAAAGAAAAGACCCATTGGACTCGGCTATCACCCCCAGATAAGGCTGCAGCCGACACGACTTTCTCTGGATCTCCAGTGAATAAAAGAGGAGGAGGAGGAGGAAAGGAAGGCAACTTTATAGCCGGGTAATTGCTGCCTGCAATTGGGCAGTTCGATTTTGACCTGGTCAAGGTTGACTCAGCCTTCCATCCTTCCGAGGTGGGTAAAATGAGGAACCCAGGTTGTTGGGGGGCAATAGACTGACTGTATTAACCGCATAGAGAGGGCTGGAAATAAGTGGTATATAAGTCTAAATGCTATTGCTAATAGGATGTTGCCTATGGCCATTGCCAAACGTGCCATTGGCCCAAACGGTCTTTGTCTTCTAACCTTCACTGTTCAGTTCTGCACGTTAAGACTTCAAAATGCAACCCGGAGACTCAGAGGTGCCAGTTAAGTCCTCAACTTACGGCCACAATCGAGGCCAACATTTGGGGGGCTAAGTGAGAAATTTTTTAAGTGAGTTTTGCCCCATTGTAGGTTCTTCTTGCTGCATTTCCTGAGGGAATCACTGCAGTTCTTGAATTAGTAAGCTGGTTGTTAAGTGAATCTGATTCCCCCCCCCCATTGATTTTGTTTGCAGAAGGTTGCCAACCGATTACTAATTTAAGAACTGCAGTGATTCATTTGGCAAGAAGAGTTGTAAAATGGGGCAAAGCTCACTTTAAAAATTTCTCACTTAGCAATAGGAATGTTGGACTCAATTGTGGCAGTAAGTTGAGGACTACTTGTACCTCTGAGTCTCCAGGTTACTGTATCTTGAAGTCTGAACTTAAGAAGTTGGGCAACTTGTAGATAGGTAGTTTTTAAATAAAAATGTGTCTGAGTATATAGGAGTATTGAAATGACTTAACTTAGATGTTCTCCAGCTTTGGGTTTTATATAGCATGCTAGAAAAACCCCTTACCCTATCAGTCCTTTAAAAATTCAGTATGTCCTGTTGGAAATGCCTTGCTTAATTCAACTATTTGGTATCTCTATGCTTTGCCTTCCTCTCTTTCCCCAAAAAATAATCATGAAATTGTTTGTGGTTTTTTTATAAGTTTATCACTTAATTTCAGTTGCCAGAGGGAAGATCAGGTAGAAAGCATGTCTCTTCTCTTCTCAGAATGAGTGTCCTAAATAATTTCCCCTCTCCACAAATATTAATTTTATGTAATAACTTTAATATTTGGAGTGCTTTACTCTGAATATTTTCTCCATCATTCCTGCAATATTTCAATATAATAAGCCAAACACATTACCTCTTTCTGTTACTGTATAAATTAAGAGAGAAGGGTCAGTCAGTGCTTAGAATTATAGAAATCTGAGATTTGCTTTGTTAGTGGCTTTCTAAATGAAGTTAAATCTGAATTCAAAAAGTATGATTGCTCTTGCTTTAAGAGTTGTAATTCACACTCTCCTGTTTGACAGTCCACTTTTGTTAATGTGAAAAATGGATTCAAAATATTTTTAACATGGAACTTGAAAACACAGGGATGGTGTATATTTAACTTAAATGACTTTAATAAATAATAGGATAGAAAACCGGAAGTCAGCAGCCTTTTTGATTTTTAAATGCTGGTTCTGTCTCTTTTAGTAGCTTGACAGTTGGTTTGTTGGTTGGTTTCATTCTTTTCCAAGGGGGGAGGGGGGAGGAGTAGTTCACCTAGTATCCTTCCTCCAACCCTTTCTGTGCGAGACAGGGACTCTTTGCTGTGTTTCTAGATATTCAAAGATTTTAAAATTTCAGGGGAATTAAGTTTCATCCTCTGGAGCATGCAGTTTAGAGGCTTTTGACTAGAGCTCTCAGCATGACCTCCCATCCTTGTGATAGACCAACTCATCAGGCAGGAAAGGAAGGGCAAAGGGAATGGGAAAACTATAATAAGCTAGTCCTCAACTTGTGACAATTGAGCCCAATGTTTCTGCTGTTAAGTTAGAAATTTGTTAAGTGAGTTTTGCCCCATTTTACAACTTTTATTGCCCCGTTTGCTAAGTGAATAATCACTTCATTACTTAA
Source organism: Hydrophis major (assembly GCA_033807585.1). Taxonomy (NCBI): domain Eukaryota; kingdom Metazoa; phylum Chordata; class Lepidosauria; order Squamata; family Elapidae; genus Hydrophis; species Hydrophis major. The sequence goes on from CM066329.1 coordinate 217,585,483, forward strand.
ATTAGCAACACAGTTGTTAAGTGAATCTGATTTCCCCATTGACTTTGCTTGTCAGAAGGTTGCAAAAGGCAATCACGTGACCCCAGGACACTGCAACTGTTCTAAATGTGAGTCAATTGTCAAGCATCCAAAAGTAAATCATGTGGCCCTGGGGATGCTGCAATGGTCATAAGTGGAAAAAATGGTCCTAAGTCACTTTTTTCAGTGCCATTGTAACTTCAAACGGTCACGAAATGAACGACTGTAAGTCTTGAGGACTACCTGTAATTCTTTTTAACTTGAGATATTAACATCCAGAGCTTCCTTACTAAAGATGTAAATATGGCGTTCCCTTGATCAAGATCAGCAGCCAAGCAAACAGACAACAAACTAAACCAAATGAATACGTTGGAAATAATAGAAAATATTTGCAGCTTGGATTGTGGATTTTAGCAGTGGTTTGTTCTCCGAGCTTGCCATTTAGCTCCCGAGTGTTTTGTTACCAGGCTAGGTAACATCTGGAACAGGACTTCAGCTGAAGTATCTTGTTCCATTCCTCATTAGTTTATTTAGTCTTTAGTCTTGGGTGGTGGTGTGGTCAGTTGGACAGGTGACTGGCTATTGTTCACATGGTGCAAAAATCAACTGGTGGTGAAATGGTTGGTTGGATGGAACCAACCACCTCACCAGTCAATTTTTGCACCAGCCAGTCACATGACCAACTGATCGCATCACCACACAAGACCTATATAAACTAAAGAAAAACGGAACAAGATACTTCATCTAAGATACTTCAACTAAAGATAACGGAACATATACTTCATCTAAAATCCCGCTGAAGGTGTAACAAAATGTTCTAGAGCAAAATGAGTGAGGTGATTTTGTTGTTAGGCCATTTTAAATGCATTCAACTTCACGTGTTGAGGGTCTAGCTGGAAAGAATCTAACTGAAAGGCATGTTTTTAACTGAATATGTTAATATTTGTAAATATATGTAATTTAAATCTTGGGATTAAGACCCTATTCTAAAACTGCCAAAATGAATATGTATTAAGCAGACCACAGGATGGTGCTAGTCTACTAGAATGCACCGGGGGGGGGGGAATCAAAGGGATTAGAATAAAATTCAACATCACTTCAGACTGCAAGGCTTTGCAGTAATATTTATGGGCACAGAATTCCAGACCATATACTAAAATAACAAAAGACCAACACACAGCACAGCACATTAAAAGTGATAAATTTAACACAGTATTCTTAACTAAAACTTTATACCTATCAGTTTATGTAAAACATCTACAGACTATAACAAAATAACAAGATTATTTTGAAGTACCCAATACTATGTAAACTTCCTTAATCATAACCCTCAATATCTCAATAGGAATTGAAATCAAATTGCTACCTTATCTGAATAACTCTAGTTAAAATTTTTGCCACAGCAATTAAGAATTGGATCATCAAAAAGATATTTAATATAAAATTGATTAGAATGTCCAAGAAGGGATTGTAAAATGGGATTAATCAAATTATACGAGCTAAAATAAAAGCTACAATAGAGGATTAAATGCTCTATTGACTCTAGGTCACGGGTGTCAAACTTGTGGCATCACGTTGCCATCACATGATGTTTTGTGACATTTTTCCCCTTCGCAGAGCTGGGGTGGGTGTAGCCTGTATGTGACACCTCTGGCCTGCAGGCCACCAATTTGGCACCCATGCTCTAGGTCATGGTTCGTTGAGGACAGCAATTGGGACCAGAATTTCTGTGACCAAGTGATGCAGTTCTAAAATGCAACATTATGTGACCACATTCGTTAGTAGCAGTGATCCCTGCAGTCCCCATTGCTGTTGTTAAGAAAGGATTGTGGGTTGTTAAAAGTGAGAGCCTCTTGCTGACTTCATCAAAGTCAGTGGGGAAGCAGGCAGAAATTTCCAAGTCCCAGGTAGTTCACAAGCAAACCAGCAGGTGAGTAAGTGGCTGCTTTCACATGGGAAAGGGAGGTCCATGGATAGCTGAGTCGGTGTGTTGCACAGCAGGGCCTGGGCTGGCTGCTACCAGGTTGGGTGGGTAGGTGCATGAATGGTAGCGGGTGCAAGCATGGCAAAGCTTGGTGTATTTGCTGTCAGATGGAAAGGATGCATAAGTGGCAGGGGAAATGTGGCATGAATGCAGCGAGGCTTGGGGAGGGTGCACAAGTGGCTGGGGAAGCATGGCTCAAGCCCCTCAAGGTTTGGGATGCTGCAACTGTCATAAGTGCAAGCTGGTTGCTAAGGGCCCAAACCGGGATGATGTGATAGGATACTTCAATGGCCAGAACTTTGAGGACTGATCATAAGTACCACTTGTTCAGAGCTATTGTAACTTGAAACGGTTGCTGAATGAGTGATCACTAAGTGAAGAATACATCAGGCCAAGAAATCAACTCCACAAGAAGGCTAAAACTACTTTGACTGAGATCGGCTATAATAACAAGACTGTGCTGTCCCTCTTCCTCCTCCGCCCTGTATCCAGTGAATTAAGGAAGCATCTGAGTTGTTTCCAAATATTATCTCATCGTTCTAGATCTAAGATAAGTTTTAACCCCTTTTGCCTAGGTACCAATTCCTGCAAATTTCTGTCAAGCTCATGTTCCTACCTTATACCATGTACCTGTCTGGCAGGTATATCCTGTGTAACCTGCTATGCATGTTGCTTTTGTTCACAACGGGCATCTTTGAGTATTAGGTATTAAGGGAGGCAGCAGTGGGGGGAGAGATGGTATTATTTCCTGATTTAAAATGTGGAATATGGAGGGGGACAGGAAAGAGGAATTCATGCAAGATTAAAATGGGTGGGGTGATTTTGTTGTTAGGCCATTCTAAATGCATTCAACTTCATGTGTTGAGGATCTAGCTGGAAAGGATCTAGCTGAAAGGCATGTTTTTAACTGAATATGTTAATATTTGTGAATATATGTAATTTAAATCTTGGGATTAAGACCCTATTCTAATTTTCCTTTTCTAAGACTCCCAGGACTATAGTTTTGATATTTAAAGACTATGCTCTCCTTCACTTGCTTTATGTGATAATCTTACATTGGCTGGTTATAGAAGCTTACATGGCAAAGATTTATGCAGTTAGAATTTGAGCCAACTTGAACTTTTGTCACTCATTCCCTATGCGCCCTGTTATCCTTTAAATTACACGTTTCAGTTCACTAATGAAGTCCTTAAGGAACCAGATGCTTTGATTTTCTTTCCTTGATGTTAAGGTAAGCTTAAGATAAACATTAAATGTTCTTGTAATCCCTTTCTAATGTTGCTGTGGTTGAAAATTTTAACAACTTCAGAAAAGCCACAGATTCTCTTTCCTATTTTAGACACTATGCGGCCACATATGGACATGCTTGTAGTCCAGTTCTTCCCACATGGTTGTATGTTGAAAAAAAAGCTGAAATATTTCACTGAGGGCAAGAGGAAATTGTAGTTAATGATCACATTTGTGAGTTATGTGGCCATAACATTTCCATCATTTTCTTGCAATGTACCTGCTACATGGTTTCACTTTGTCATAAAAAAGCACGATAAACTTTCTGATGAGAGCAAAACAGGCATGTTTAAATAATATAATTGCCACATTTCTCAGTGCACGGAACAAGGCTAAAACTACTTAGACAATATTTTCTAAGACTATTTTAGAATGTTTAATCCAACAATTGTTTGGAAGCTGAGAGTGTGGCCTTCATTGCTGAACTCTTGAGTTTTGTATGTTTTTTTTCTTCAGGAAGTTGAATTCCTTTCTTCATCCATTGCACAACTTAAGGTGGTACAGACAAAATATGTGGAAGCAAAGGACTGTCTGAATGTATTAAATAAAAGCAACGAAGGCAAGTAATAACTTCCTTTTTAAAATCTCTTTTCTTTTGTAATCTCAGCTCAGTCTGGAAAATGTGCTTATCTAGAACACATTGCAAAACCTACGGTATTTTTTTTCTCTGTTTAGGTAAAGAGCTACTAGTTCCACTCTCTAGCTCTGTATCCTTTTTTACAAAACAATAACATTATGGAAGATCAACTTTTTAACTTTTTCTTCTTCATAAGAATATTAATTTCTAGTAATTCTAATAATTTGGCAGTGGGATTAATCTACAGTCAGTTTACTGAGGTACTATTATTTCAGTGAGCCCAAATGTGTGCAAGACACACTTCTAAAACACTGTTTGCACAGGCTAGCTATTCTGGCACCATTTCTGATGGGAGCAAATCTAGAGGGAAGTTACCTTGGAAGTTGTAGATGTATGTTGGATGTATGTTGGACTTAGAGGTTTTGTGAGAGCTTGCAAAGAAAGAGGGAGGGAGGGAGGGAGGGAGGAAAGGAAGGAAGGAAGGACTAATCAAAATAAGAAATCAGAATCCCTTCAGGATAATGCTATACTTTTCAGCAGAAAGCAGTTGGCATGTTTGTATGACATTGATTGCAGTTTATAATGAAGCAATAATGTGTGAACTAATGCTAGCTGGCTCTGTAGTATATTTTCTGTTGTGACTTCCATCAGTTGCTCAAAAAAAATGCTTTCATGGGAACTGAAAGTGTAACTTGATGACATACTAATGGGACTTTGCAGAACCTTGTACCATAGAAGTTCCATTTTAAGTATTGATAAATTCTGTTTATGTACACAAAATTGCAGCAATTGAAGCGATCATATACCAACACCAAAAACTGTACAAAAAGAGGAAGATAAAGTACCTTAGAGTGCTTTGTTGTAGTGCAACCTCTAATTCCTACATTAGATCAAACTTCCCACTAAGAAAAAAATAGAAAATAGCCAAAAACTATCTTTTATTTCTGTGTTTCTAATTCAAGCTCTCCAAGACAAAAATCTGTTTTAAGGGGGAGAGGCATCTTCATTTAGCACATATTGTTTTAGTGGAAATGAATTTCCTCCTGCAGCCTTCTGTCAAATGATATTTTTCCAGATTAGTTCTGTGCCTATGATTGGATGAGACCTCTGTGACTTGCCTTGATTATAACATTTGGGATTTTTAAGACACTAGAGAAGCAAAATAAAATTTTAATTTAGAGTACATAGGTTACACAAATATCAACCTTTAAGAATCTCCTGTTTTCTTTGGAGAGCACTAGAGTTGTGTCCTTTACTTAGCTATAAAGATGTGCTTTGTTTTAGGTGTTTTTTTTCCAATGCATAGCACAGTGTGGAGGTGTATTTTGTTTTCAGTATATTTTTAAATACAGATGGCAACCTCTGGCTCTCTTAAAAAATCAGTTGTGAGCTTAGATTTGCTGAGTACTTAAAGGGGAGGCAACCAGGAAATACCAGGCTGGTATAAAGTGGCCTCATAGAACTGTTAACGTAAATCAGTCAAAACTAAAGCTCCAAACAATTCCAAAAGTACCCATAACTCTATTGTTTTGCAAGTTTTATTTATGAAGAAATATTGATGTCATGCTTTATAATATTACCTCAGCTGTTATAACTATTCTGTCCAATATTGTTTTTTCATCAGCATGAGGGTTATGACCTAGCAATGCTTGGGACTTTTTTCTCCTATGAGCTGCTCGGAGCATCCAGAGATGGGAGGTGCTTCAGTCTTTGCTTGCTTAGGTTGAGCTCGAATTGAGGAACACTCCTCCTTCTTCACGTGACTCTTCCAGGGCGTTCCCCATTTTTGCTCAGCCTCGTGCGAGACAGGCTGTTCTGCTCTTTGCTCCTTGGCCGAAGCAGGAAATATTGGATTCTCTTAACTCTTAATTCAGCTCTATTCAGGTTTTATTTTTTATTCTCCTATAGCCTTATTCTCCTATAGCCTGTGCAATTGTTGCAATTGGCTCTCTTGCCATTAATGGGAAGCGCAATTTCGCCCCCAAGGGAGGCAAAAGGAGGGTCAGTAGCGATCATCGCACTACCTCCCATAGCCAAAAATCCCTTCTCTCTCTCTCTGCCTTAATTTGTTGTCACTGTGCCAATCGCTCCATTTCAGTGTACTTTGTATTTATTTGCTCCGTTTGAGCCGTTCCGCATTTTCCCTCCCACTCTCGAACACCGTTTTTCCTTTCGTTTACTTTTGCTGTTACTTTCAGGAGAAAGATCATTCTCTCCTTCTGGCCCCTCTCTAAGCCGAGCTTCAGCTTAGCTTGCCAGGTGGGGAAAACGCTGCTGGAAGGCACGTCGTCATTGTGGCCGCCATTTTGGAGGCTGCCTCGTGACGCGCGCCATTTTGTTTTCTCCCTAAGTGAAGGCTGTGTGTGGATTTTCAGAAATATTAGGCCCCACCTGGCTCTATCTCAGAGATAATTCCAGTTTTTCTCTATTTCTGACTCGTATTGATTGGAGTATTCGTTGGCTCAACCCCACAGATTTCCTCCAGCAGCGCAGCAGCCGCACCCAGGCCTTTTGTGTCAGCCTGTGCATAGAGGCTGCTGCAGGCCCTACCCTTAATTTTACCGGGCCTAGGCATTTCGAAATTCAGCTAATTGGTCCTCCTCGTTATCCCAGGAGCAGGGATTCATGAATATAATATTGATTTCTGAATTAACGGTATAATATTTTCACACTCAAAATATTCACTGAGGTACGGCTCAATTGTTGTTCTCTCTAACTACATAATCCTATATCTCCATAGAGATATATATCAAAAATAAATAATTTTATATATATATATATATATATATATATATATATATATATATATATATTTTCTTAAGTTTTCGCGGATAATTACATGTCTGACATTTAGCTTTGTTCGGGTATTTTCCCACATCATAGTAGTGGTGCTTTTAAAGTTGTAGCAATGTTTCAGCAGAATCTCATCTGCCATCATCAGGCTTCTTTATATATATATATAAAATTACAACACCAAATTACACTAAAAGGGGGAAGTAATACTGATCAGGGACACCGTCTTTGCATAGATTGGGCCCTGGGCGTGCCAACCACCTCATTTTGATATCTATTACTACAGTTACACTTAAATCATTACAATGGCAGATGGTAATACTTCTAGAGGTCCTTCTTTGGCAAAAGCCAAAACCCACCACTTGCGCAAGCAGGCTAAGGAGACCTCCAAAGCGGCCCAGAGAGACGCCGTAAGGCCCTGCAAAAAGAAAGGAGACAGGAGATCTAAGGAAGCACTTAAGGTGCCTCAGGTTCCTCCATCCTCCAGTCCCTCTACCTCTGCTCAACCTACCCCCCCCCCCCAAGATGTTTCCTTCTCCAGGCGCAGCTTGCCACCACAGGAACAACAGGCCCCGGTTCCTGAGACATTGATCAGAAGGCCTCCAGAGGCCACCTTCATCCCAACTGCTGCCGGTCTCTGCCAAGAGGAGTCTCTCCCCAAGTAGATCCCTGAAAAGATAAGATCATGCATGGAGTTGGCTATCCGCCAAGGCATCGCAACTGGCATCCAGCAAGCCACCAGGTCCAGCCTGTATCCGGTAGGCTCTGACCAGGAATCTCACTCTGTGAGGTCCCTGCCTATGTCTGAACAGTGTCTGACTCAGGTGCCCTTACATAGGGAACCCCCCCTCCAAGGGCAGGAGGAGGAGATGGAATAGGGGGAGGAGGGAGGCAATCAACTCATGGATCCAGACGACTTCGATCTGGGGTCCATACACTATAGTGAGCCCCCATCAGACATAGACCCTCTAGAGGATGAAATGTCCAAGGACGAGGGGCTCACCCCTGACCAGCCCGCCTTTGCGGGCCTCTTTAAGCCGCAACTATTTAAATCCTTATTGTACAAGGCCAAAAATATTTCAGGTCTGGTTAAGCAATCCCCTTCAGCTCACCCTACCCCCTCTGGGGAAGGACCTGAAGACCTCATTTTTAACCAACCCATGGTAGAGGCCGAGACTATTCCGGCTCCCCCTATCCTTGCAGATCTGGTCCAAAAATAGCTGGCGTCCATAGGGGTCCCCCCAGCCCCCTCTACCCACGACAAAAAGTTTTTCAATATAGATCCAGATTTCTCTAATCTGTTGAACACCCCTGAGGGTGACGAGCCCATTGTGGGCCTGGCATCCTCCTCGAACCCTACTGAGGCTTTAGAAGCCCTAAAACTAGAAGAAAAGCAGGCCGAGCTGGCCCTGCGCAGGGCCCCCCAATTGGACGCATGGGCCATAAGATCGGCTATGGCCGCATCTTTCTTTACTAGGTCTTCAATTCGATGGTTGCGCCAGCTTAAACAGCATGTCCCCGCTTCTAACACCAGAGCACACCAGGACATTGCTAAAATCACCGCTGCAGCTGAGTTTTTGGCGGACGCCACATATCACACTGTCAAATTTTCTGCCAGGGCTATTACCGCGCATGTCCAGGCCCGCCGCCTGCTATGGCTCAGACACTGGCAGGCGGATTTTAAAAACAAAGCCAAGCTGGCCTCCTCTCCCATAGTAGGGGCCAAACTATTCGGCCCCTCCCTGGACCCTTTACTTATGGAGACCAGGAACAAAAAGAAATTTCTCCCCTCCCTCACCCGAAGGTCAGATTCCAGACAGCTGCAGCCCTTTTGGAGGGGCTCCTTTCAGCCTTCCTACCAGGCCCCCTTCTCCCCCAGGTATCAGAGACCTCCCTCGTTCAGACCGGGCCAATTCCAGGACTGACCTGACTCTGGAGAAAGGGGTAGGAGGGGCGGCCAATATAAAAGGCCTTTTCGGGGGTCCGGAAGCAGGCCTTACCGACGTTCCAGATAGACATAAGGACTCTATACCCATTGGTGGGCGCCTAAAGTCGTTTGCCACTATATGGGACTCCTCTACTGACTCTTGGGTCAGAGACTCGGCTTTGCTCTTTAATTCCATTCCACCCCCCCCAAAACTTTTTTATGTCATTCCCCCCTCTCCAGAGACCCGATTAAACGCAATCTGATGACTTCCGCCATCCAGCACCTCCTTAACATAAGGGCCATCAAACCTATTCAACCAGACCAACGAGGTCGGGGTTTTTATTCCCACCTCTTCATCGTTCCAAAACACTCGGGGGGATGGTGGGCCATCTTAAATTTGAAGTGACTTAACTGTTTTTTAACTTACTGCAAGTTCAAAATGCACTCCCTCCAATTTATACTACTGGGGATCAGACAGGGGGACTTTCTCACATCCATAGACTTAACAGAAGCTTACCTACATATCGCCATTCGGCCTTCCCACTCTAAATTCCTCGGGTTCTGTTACAATAACCAACGCTTCGAGTACGTGGCCCTTCCCTTTGGATTGGCTTCCACCCCCAGGACCTTTACCAAGGTCCTGGCAGCTCTGGCAGCTCATATCAGAAATACCCCCATCCATCTCCAATGTTATCTAGATGATATTTTGATTCAGTCATCATCTATCGATCAGGCAGTGAGGGACACCCAGACCACCCTAGATTCCCTTCAGGAACATAGGTTCCTCATAAATTGGAAAAAGAGCCAGTTATTTCCTTCTACTCGGATAACCCACTCAGGAGCTCTTATCAACACAGTGGAAGGTAAGGTCTACCTGTCCTCAGAAAGACTCCTTAGTATTCCGAAAATGGTTAAGGAAACTAGACACCGCAAGAGAGTGCCCTTATTAGAATTGTCAAAATTATTGAGAAAAATGATTTCTTGCATTTCTATTGTTCCCTGGGCCCGTCTCCATACCAGATCCCTACAGTGGTTCCTGCTCCTGTATCAGAGATCCGGCAGAAGCAATTCCAAGCTCCCGGTCAGGGTTCTGCCCAAGGTCCTCACATCCCTCCTCTGGTGGGCAAGACCACTCATCAACAAGGGCTGTTTCTTCAAGGAACCTCAAAGGCTGACTATCACCACGGATGCCAGCCTATTCGGATGGGGTGCCCACTTCCAGTCTCTCTCATCCCAGGGGAGATGGACTGCAATAGAACAATCGTGCAGTATAAATTGGCTGGAGCTTCACGCCGTCCTCCTGGCCCTGCGCAGCTTCCTCCCCCAGGTACGCAGGCAACACGTCCTCATTTTGACAGACAACATCACAGCCAAAGCACACATCAACAAACAAGGGGGCACACATTCAATCCAGCTGATGAAGGAAGCCAAGCACCTCTGTCGCTGGGCAGAGACCAACTTCCTGTCCATCAAAGCAGAACACATATCAGGGCTATCAAATATCCAGGCAGACTGGTTAAGCAGGGCCACCATAGACCAATCGGAGTGGCGTCTCCACCCGTCCCTGTTCAGAGAGGCAACAAGGATATTTGGGAAACCAGTGATAGACCTGTTTGCCTCCCACCTCAATACCCAGCTCCCCAGATTCATCTCAAGATACCCGTCCCAAGGAGCGGAGAATCACAATGCACTCCGCTGCCCATGGCTCCTCTATGCATTCCCCCCTCTGGCTCTGGTACCCAGGGTGATCCAGAAGCTGCTCCACGAAAGGGCGGAGTTGCTACTAGTGGCTCCTCACTGGACCATTTTCTGTCGTTGGTGCAACAAACTTCAAATTAACCCAGTTTCTCCCTCCATCGCTCAAATTTTAGAATTCCTTCAGGAGGGACTTGACAAGGGGCTGTCTCCCAACACACTAAAGCATCAGGTGGCTGCCTTGTCATCAGTCCTCTCTTACGAGGCTCTCAGTTCCCTCTCTCACCACACCCTCATCCGAGCTTTCCTTAGAGGGGCTATCAACTTACGCCCCCCCCCCCCAGTGCACCATTATCCCACCTGGGACCTCAATAAAGTCATCCTCTCCCTTACCAAAGAGCCTTTCGAGCCTTTGAGGGTGACCGGTCTCCAATTCCTAACATATAAAGTGGTTTTCCTGGTAGCCATTACATCAGCCCGACGTATCTCGGAAATAGCGGCCCTGTCTGTAAGACAAGACCTCTGTGTTTTTCACACAGATAGGGTGGTTCTCCGACCTGACCCCACCTTTCTACCAAAGGTCAATTCGGCTTTCCACAGAGCCCAGGAGCTCATCCTCCCAAATTTTTGTCCCAATCCGTCGCAGGAAAGGGAACAACAATGGCACAAACTCGATGTAAGACACGCGAGCGCTGCGAATTTACATCAAATGCACAAAGCCCTTCAGGAAGTCGGAGGCCCTATTTCTCTTTCCAACCCAAAACACTGGGACACAAGGTGTCATCGTCTACCATAGGACGATGGATTAGGGCAACCATAGCAAAATCGTACCAGTCCCAGGCCCTTCAAGTCCCTAAGGGCATCACGGCCCATTCAACCAGGAGTGCAGCCACCTCTGCGGCCTGGGCTACCCAGGCTCCAATAATCGAAATATGCCAGGCAGCGACTTGGGCATCACCTTCCCCCTTCATTCGGCACTACAAAATTGACGTGTTTGCCTCTGCAGAGGCTTCATTTGGCAGGCGGGTCCTGCAACGTGTTCTTAGAGAGCCTAGGGAGATCCAGGACCAAACGGAGTCCCTCCCTTAGGACAGGCCAAGCTTTGGTATGTCCCATCTCTGGATGCTCCGAGCAGCTCATAGGAGAAGGGGCGTTGATACTTACCTGATACACCCATTCTATTTGAGCTGCGAGGAGCATCCAGCCCCACCCTAATTTCCGTCTGATGGGGCCTCTCTCTCTCGGCCAAGGACCAAAAATTATTTAGGTGATAAGAATAGGAGCAGCCTTTTTTTCCTCTCGCCTTCACAAAACTGGGAAACGCCCTGGAAGAGTCACGTGAAGAAGGAGGAGTGTTCCTCAATTCGAGCTCAGCCTAAGCAAGCAGAGCTTGAAGCACCTCCCATCTCTGGATGCTCCTCGCAGCTCAAATAGAATGGGCTTATCAGGTAAGTACCAACGCCCTTTTTCTTTCTCCAATGGGGGATTTTCTCTTTGGACTAGAAATTTAATTCTTTTTTCCTGTTGATTGTGCTTGATTCTTTCCAGCTCTGGTGCTTTTCCTTAACCTTCCTTTACAGATGTATGTTCCTGGGAAGCTTTCAGATGTGAGCCATGTATTATTAGATGTAGGGACAGGTTACTATGTAGAAAAGGTAAGACATTTATCCTTTCTCTGAGGCTGCACAATTCCAAGTAGACAACAATCCATAATTTAATATCACAGGAAATACAGAGGTCTGGTCTTCCACCATACAGGCACAATTGTATAGGAAGTCCTTGACTTACAACTGTAATTGTTGCCAAGCACCCAAAATATGACCATGTGACCAGGAGCTGTGGCTATTGCACCTTCAAAAACACATTGTAAATACTTCTGGGAAGGTCTGTCATAACTTCGAAGTGTTATTAAATTAGGGATAAATTGAGGACTATCTGTACTTGTTAAGACTTTTAGCCTAGAGACAATTCTTGTGGACTATATTTGTAGCTTTTTTTTAATCTGCCAAATTGAGCAGATTTTAGAATTTATCATACTGGTGAAATGAGATTTATGATTCAGGCTTTCCTAACCTGATGTCTGATAAGGGAAATAAACAAGCCTACCATCACATTAAGCACATCTACTCTTAAGCCAGTCTTCCACAACTTGAACTTCACATTGGGCTGAATTGCTTTGTAGTTGATCTCTTCCCTTTTTGTAAATTGTACTCTATTGATTATACATTACTTCATTAATCTCCTCTGAGCTGCTTTTATGTGCAATTATGAGTCCCCTCCTCACTTGCCTTTGAGCAAGAGGCTTTAAAAGCATGGGCCCCTATTTGTATGGACCCATGAATAAGAGGCTCTTAGGAAGCCTCTCTGGTCTGATTTTTACACAGGTTGTGAAAAAAAGGCACGTTTCTTGAGAATGTATAAGATGCAACAAAGGTCATCTTCGAAAGAGTTAATGAAGAATTCTAATCTTGGCAAAGATAACCAAATTCAAATAGCGTTTTCATTTCATTAATTTTAAGTCTTTATATGCCGCCAAAGTATCTTGTTACTGCTTAGCCCAGCTGATCCCATCCCATCTCCATTATATACAGGGGACAGGTGGTAAAAGGGATCAAAGATGGGCCATTTAGTATTCTCTGAACCTTCCAGACAACACCCAGGTCTGCCCACTGTTGACTGAAAAAATACAAGCCAAATCTGATTGGGAAAATAATCCAAATTAATCAATCAATTTGGATTTTCCACATTAGCAGTTGCAAGGTGCAAGCAAGGCATTCTCAGTTGACAAAGCCATTTGATTGTAAACAGTAGAATAACAACACCTTTGATCTTGGCAGACAGTGGATGAGGCTAAAGACTTCTTCAAGAGGAAGATTGATTTCCTGACAAAGCAAATAGAGAAAATCCAGCCAGCATTGCAGGAGAAGCATGCAATGAAACAAGGTAGGCCTTAGCAGCAGGCAAAAACTGAGAAATGCAAAAACTGTAAATGTAACTCCATCTTATTCTGATTATAGCCGTTACTGCTCAAATGCTTTCCTGACTCAGTTTGGTTTCTTTTCTTTCACAGCTGTAATAGAAATGATGAACCAAAAGATTCAGCAACTGACAGCAGCAGGTGCATCACAAATGTTGCCAACAAAGGCCTAGCAAAGAAGACTCCCTTGCCCACCTATTAATTTTGTGATAGTCAAAACATCTGGAGGGAAGCAGCATTCCTGCTGCATGAAGCTTAAAGGGGAGGGTGGGAGGGTAAGAGGATAATTTTCTGTTTTGTTAAAATAAATTTGGGAGTGTTTCTGTTTTTGGGAATGATAACATCTTGAGGACCACATCTGCTCAACTCGTTGACTTTTCAGATGTTATGTTTTGTTAGTTATGGCACCTGGAGGCCATCTTTCATAAGATGCCCAGTGAAATGCAGTGCTTGCAAATGGAATTGTACAAAATAAATAGAACAAAGCAAGTAATAATTGCATATTATGTAATGCATTGCTGCCCAGAAAGCTCTATGGCCCACCTGATTTTGTTTTGTTAAGGTTATTTTGATTTAAAGAAAGGAATGTAATCAATTTGAGTCACAACTTTAGTTTGAAAAATACTTCTGGATTTGGTGTGTATCCTGAAGGTATTGTTGGAAAATAAAAGTTAGAGACACTGCATTGTTTAGAAGTATTCCACCTGTCAAGAAAAAGGGGGAAAGTATGCTTCCATGATAGAGGACAGAGAGAGGAGTGAGGCAGTGTTTGTCAATCTGTGGTCTGTGGACTCATGGGGGGCTGTGATATCATCACAGGGGTTTCACAAAGGCTTGAAGAAATGTTATGATTTAAATCTTAAGTCTTGGTGGTCTGTCGTCACAAAAGATATTTAAAGGAGCTTCGTTGTGAAGAAAAGGTTGAGAATGACTAGAATGGGGAACTCATGAGTTTGCTTTTGAGGAAACATGATTGAGGGAGTACAAGCTAGTAAATGATTTTATATATATATACTGATACAGTTGTTTGCATGAATAGAGTGAAGCACAGCAGAAATTTGTTATGTTTGGATGCCTATTGTACTGAGATATAGTAAAATTAGATTTTGATGCACATATACTTGAAATAATATAAAGGAGCCTAGATCTAGGTGCCAGGGCCAAGGAGTCCTTAACACTAGGATCCTCAGCAGGATTCACCCGGCCAGTATAATGGAAACATAGTTAAGCATAATTTAAGTGAACCATAACATGTAAACTGTGTTTTCTCTATAGCTTCCACTTAGTTTTCACATGACATTAAAAGGTATGCTACCTCCTAATAGTCAATAGTGATAAGTACTAGATGAAGACATATTGAGCAATGATACCTTCCTTCTGCATGTGACTTTTGAAGCTGCAGTTAATGCAAGGAGTGGGCATACACATTTCAAGCCCTAGGGCAGGGGTGTCCAAACTTGGCAACTTTAAGACTTGTGGACTTCAACTCCCAGAATTCCTCAGCCAGCAAAACTGACTGAGGAATTCTGGGAGTTGAAGTCCACAAGTCTTAAAGTTGCCAAGGTTGGACACCCCTGCCCTAGAATGTCAGTCAAATCCAGATTTGGGGATAAAATACAATTAAGACAACTCATTTAATTAGAACTGTTTCAAATAAATCAAAATAGGAGGGGTTACTTTGAGATAAATCTTTTCAGATTTCTGGTTACACAAATGCAAGGAAAGAGCAGCTTCTACAGGCAACTTCATCTAAGCCTGTTTTTTTTTTTCTTTTGCATCCTCAGCAATGCAAAAAGGAGGTTGGACAGGATCACAACTTACAGTGGTTCTGCTCTAACTGCATTTTTCAGGAGGCAACTAGTCTTGTTTTTTTCCTTTGAAGACGTTTCGCTTCTCATTCAAGAAGCTTCAGCTCCAACAGGATAGTGGGGAATGGAAGGATTTATATTCCTTGCAGACAACTGACCATTTGCATCCTTTTAGAAGGTCGTCCTGAGGGTTACCTGAATAGTGCTCCTGGTTCCTGTGGTCTGCAATTTTTCTCTGGAAATCCATTCCTACTCTTACACCATTCAAAGGGTAGTCATCCCTTTGTATAGCTAAAAGTCTGTAGAGTCTCAGTCATCCAGGCCCTGGTTGTCCCAAAGGTACTTTTTCAGGAGGCAGCTGGACTTTCTTGATTTTTCTTTGAAGGCATTTCGTTTCTCATGCAAGCTTCTTCAGCTTCTATCCTGTCAGAGCTGAAGAAGCTTTTTGGATGAGAAGCAAAACATCTTAAAAGAAAAAATAGCTGCCTCCTGAAAATGTACGTTTGAGATAACCATGACCTGAATGATTGAGAATCTCTTACAGACTTTTCATCTCTGCAGACTTTTAGCTATATAATGTGGGATGAACACTCTTTGAATGTTGGAGTAGGAATGGATTTCCAGAGAAAGACTACAGGAACCAGGAGCACTACTCAGCTGACCCTGAGAACACAGATAAATCTCCAAATGCTTCAACCACCCTGTAAAATGGGTGTCAAAGTCGCAGCCCATGGGCCAGATGTGTCATGCTGGCCATGCCCATGCCCAGTTTAGCAAAGGAAAAAAAAGTCATGATACGTCACATGATGATTCTGTGATGATGCAAGTTTCACACTCCTGCTCTAAAAGGATACAAATTACCACTTGTCTACCAGGAATATAAATCCTTCCATTCCCCACTATCCTGTCAAAGCTGAAGAAGCTTCTTAAATGAGAAGTGAAATGTCTTCAAAGAAAAAACAAGTCCAGTTGCCTCTTATTGCCTGGATGACTCTTTCATGGGTTTACAAATGCTGCTGCCAACTCTTGCCTTTCCTTTTTCGGATCTAAGTCACGTTTTAGTGCTGTCGTTGAGTTATTAAAAATTAATTACTCACAACAAACACACTACTGTTACTGAGATAGGTCATAGCCACTGGTAGTCTAAACTAGTCTGGTTCTGTTTTTAGAATGATAATCCCATACTCAAAAGTTGGAATACCTCAACTAGCAGATGCCTGTCAAAAATGGAACACCACACCATATTTACAATCTCTCAGTTGGCCACTGTTAAAGGAATAAAGATACAGTTTTGATTCCTGAGAGGCAAATCCAGGCCAGTATTCTATTCCAGAGAGATCAAATGGGTGTTTATTAAAAACCCTACAAGCAGAAAATAAATACATCAACAACTCCATAAGCTGACTGTAGAACCTGCTGCCATTTGTCCATCTCACAGTAGTTATTAATACTCCCCAGTCCTTTTTGGAATAATGTTTCTTTGTCTCATTTTATTAGTATTTTTTCTATCGTTCCTTTATTACTTTATAAATAATTCAAGGCAGTGAATATACATAATACTCTTTCCTCCTATTTTCTGTAGAACCACCACCTTGTGAGGGCTGTGATTTGCCCAAAGTCATTCAGCTGGCTTACATGCCTAAGTCAGGGCTAGAACTCACAGGAAAAATAGAAACAGGTAATACTCCTTACCGATAATAAGAACAGACCATTCCTGCTCTCGAGAAAACTTCTTTCAAAAAGTCCAAATATTTTGTAGTCCATATCTGTTTAATATGTCTACTTAATATAGTAGCTCCCACAATCATAATTTACTCTTCTGCTGTATGCCTCCACCTTTTCAGCAATGTGGATCTATTGTTGATTCAATGTTTGGCCCATATTCCATTTCTGACACACTTTGCCTAGTTTTCTACTGAAAATATAATCATAAAGAAACAACTGAGATTAGGGGATACAAAATGCTTTATTGCACAAAATGGATTTCAATCCTCTGATTCCTCCACTCTTCAGTGTCCTCACTTTTTCCCCACTTCACATACCTTTCCAAAGAAAAATAATTCAAAGGTACTTCGTTGATATTTTTTTTCCTTTGAAATCCCAATAAATCTTAGATTGACTGAAGGTCAGATTTCTTCTGCCACCTCAAAAATTCTTATGGCTTCTAACTAAAAACTTTATTTACAGTAGCAGCCTACTAATTCTCAGATGGTCAGTGAGAACTATTTTTTGATCCTGCCTCACAAGGCAGATTAAGATCTGGACACAAAACAGTTTTTCTTCCAACAAATAAACCAGAGTCCTGAGCTCCAAGCTGAATTTCCTGCCTCCTCTCCTTCTTGCCTACTCCCTAGCTGGATACATTGGCTCACACGGGGCCTTTGATCTGGGCAAGCAAGATCCAGGATGCAGAGTCACAATGGATCCCAAACTATCCTCAGTCTCCAGACTACAACCTGGGCATCACTCAGAATTCACATCCCACCAGAGGGAGAAACCCTCAACGCACAAATATCGGTTTGTGTGCTCGCTTGTGGCGGATAAGGGTAGTGCTCTTGGTGAAACATTCCCCACATTCCACACAGATAAAGGGCTCTGATGGGGTGGCCCCGTGATGAGTAATGCGGTGGCGTTCTACTTCTGAAGGAGCCCGGAAGCGTTGTCCACATTCTGGACATGGGTGGCCAATGGGGGAGTCAGTGTCATGGCGCAAACGCTGGTGCTTGATCAGGCCAGTGCTGTGTGCAAAGCCTCGGCCACATTCGGGGCAACGGAACGGTCGGGCCCCTGTATGTGTTCGCCGGTGCTTGGCCAGGTTCTTCCTTTGTGTGAAACTGCGACCACAGTCCCCACACGTGTAAGGACGCTCTCCAGTGTGGACGCGCTGGTGCTGGATCAGGTTGGAACTCCAGCTGAAGCTCTTGCCACAGTCACGGCAGACGTAAGGCTTCTCGCCGGTGTGGGTGCGTCGGTGCTGCACCAGGTGTGAGTTCTGAGAGAAGCTCTTGCCGCAGTCTGTGCAAGTACTGGGACGCTCTCCGGTGTGCGTGCGCTGATGCCGTAGAAGTTTGGACCAGTGGCGGAAACTCTTGCCACACTCGTTGCAAATAAAGGGGCGCTGCTTGCTGGATCGGGAAACAACGCTGTTGGCTACAGCCATATCGCCCTCACCATAGTTGCCGGAGACTAACAGATTCCCCTGCCTTTCTAAAGGAGAGGCTTCCTGCTGTGAACTCGCCCTCCAGGTGGGTTGTTTATTCTGTATTGTAGACTGGATGGCCTCATGCTTCAAATCATCTTCACTCTTGCGCATCACGCCTCTGTCAGCTATTGGAGGGGAGAAATACTTTGTTAAGAGACCTGGGTTTTACCAAAAAAAGAGCTCACTGCCTCTTCTGCAGCGGGTTAGGAGTGGAAATCTCTGGCCCTTCAGGTACTACCGGATAATCGCTTTCATCTTGTCTAGCCATGGTCCACATTGCCTGGGAGTTGACTGAACAGCAACACCTGGACAACTAAAGGATCCCCCATCTCTGCTACACACACCACTTTAAAGGTCTTTTAAAAATCCATCTTTAAAAGATCAAGACAAAAATATAACTAAAATTTTGATTCAATTGAATTTGAAAGTAATTTGTTCAGGTAATATGATTATGCCCTGTACATGAAATAATTTCCTCCTCTCAATATACTTGACGGACTTCTGTCAGTGGCAGTTTTTGAAAGGATTCTGTTCCACTTCTAAGATTTCATCCACTGCACCCTCATCTAAAAAGCTAAACCAGGAGTAGTGAATGCTGGATTGAAATCTATTCAAATCGCAGAACTTGCATGGGATCTTAATCTAATCTTATTTATCTGTTGGGATTGCTCTTCAAAAGGTAAAAATAGAAAAGAACTTATGCCACTTAGAAACTTCTTAGAGGAAAAATAGAATGAAATATTTACAATTCAACATAGCTATACACCTGACAGTCCCATTAGGTAGACTATGAATTCAACTTCACAGAAAAGCTAAAATTATTTGGCTGGAATAACAGAAACTAGCAAGACTAATAGGACTCACTCCTCTTCCTCCTTACAGTTCAGTGAATTCAGGGGGCATCTGCCTAAGCTGCTTCTGAAAGTTATCTAAATAGTATGAGTTAAAAAACATGCTACAAGCCCCTACAGCTATAGAGTTTGGCAATAGAATTTATGTATCTCAGGTCACATATCTTACTCTGTACAATGCCCAAGTTTCTCACCTATGTAGATTCTCCTTATGGTCCCACTGTTATCTGAACCATGGATCTCTGCAATGCCAGGATCTTCATGCGCCATCTCAAAATGAGGATTTTCAAGTCAGAATGTATCTAAGAAAGATAGACAGACAGACAGAATATGAGACGGAGGAGGGAGGGAAGGAGCAGGGAAGAGAGATTTATTAAGCCACAATTATTTCCTCCCTCCCCTCCTCTCTTTTACCATTTGGGTAAAAGCTAGTCACTATTGATCAAATTCATTATATATACTTTGTGCTGCTTCATTTCTGGGGTTGAAATCTAGTTTGCCAATGTACTTGTCCAAGCCAAAATACATCCTTGTATTTTGCCCAAGCCAAAATATATCCTTGACACACTGTATAGAGCAGGGGTGGGCAAACTACGGCCCGCAGGCCACATCCGGCCCGTTGGTCTGTCCAATCCGGCGTGGCATATTGTCCTGTGAAAAAAAAATCGCTGGGCGTGGCATATTGCCCTGTGCCACCAAAGCTGCAAAACTGTGGAGTGCTCTCAGGGTAAGAAAGAAAAGAAGAACTTTGCAAAGGCCTCGGCTGGGAGTTCAAAATCACCTTCGAGTGTGACCTCTCCGAAGGTGAGTCCCCGCCGATCCCCCTTTTTTTTCCGGGACTTCCAGGCTTAAACTTTGCAAAGGCAAAGTTTGCAGGCGGGAGCGTCTTCTGGCTGAGGAGTGGGAAGGGTTCTGCCTGGCGGGTGGGCGGGCTGCTTGGAGCCACCTAAAGCTAGGCCGCTGCTGGTGAAGCCTTATCCTGCCTTGGTGCCCCGTTTCCTGGCTCGACGATCCTGCTCGGGCAGCACTTTAAAAGCCTGCTCCTAGCACCCGAGCAACTTCCCAGCAACTTGCGGCTTCCTTTTTCCTTGCAGGCGCTCGCGCCTGGCCCCAAGCTGTGCAGCAGAGGGGAAACCTGGAGCACCGCCGGGTTACCTCCTCCGCCTGCCCGCCGGGCGGAACCCTTCCCGCTCCTTGGCGGGAAGACACTCCCGCCTGCAAACGTTGCCTGTGCAAAGTTTAAGCCTGGAAGCCCCAGAAACCTGAGCAACTTCCCAGCAACTTTTGGCTTCCTTTTAACTGGCAGGCGCTCGCGCCTGGCCCCGAGCCATGCGGCGGAGGGGAAGCCCGGTGAGCGGGCGGGCTGCTTGGAGGAGGCGACCCAGCGGTGCACCAGCAGCAGCAACAGGCAGTTCCACCCGGGCTCCGCTCAGGTGTCTGGCTGGGGCTGTCAGGAGTTGCTACCGCTGGCGCAGCTCCGCACGGCTCCAGTCCCGCGTTGCCTTGGGAAGAAAAAGGCAAAACCAGGAGCCACTGAGCCTGAGCCTCCGGTGCCGCTGCTGCCGTTGCAAAGCACCGCCGCAGCTCTTCCTTTTTGCCTTTCCCTTCCCGAAGCAACGCGGGACTGGAGCCGCGCCAGTGGTAGCAACTCCTGACTCAGGGCCTCTGAGGGGAGGGGAAGGAGAAGAGGGGGGGAAAGGGGGGGCGATTCCCAAAAAATTTTGCGCTGACCTGGCCCGTCTGTCAAATTTTAAGTCAATGCGGCCCCCGAGCCAAAAAGTTTGCCCACCCCTGGTATAGAGAATAGCTATTCTAACATTTTAAACTTGATCTCCTTGATAACAAATGAGGTTTTTCCTACCTACACCACAGTTGGGCTAGTGAATCAACCAGTTAAATGTCTGAATTATTGGGATGCTATACAATTGGCCAAATTTTAATAATTGGCTTTCCCTTTTTTGCCTTGGCAAATAGGGGAACCAATTTAGTTTAATCTTATAGGCACCCCTGGCATTGATTTGAAAATCCTGGAGCAATATGTTCAAAAAAATTCAAGTTTACTGTTGCAATAAGCTTTGGTTTGCTTAATCATGATCGATAACCAAGCCAAAGTTAGCTGGATTCACAGAAGTGTTATATCATAAAATATAATTTTTTAATCACAATGCCTGTGTTTGCACAGGACTTAAAACTAAATTGATTTCCTTAAAGCTCAGGATATTGTTGTAATGACGAGGCAGTCGAGTTGTTTGATCATGAACAACTGAATCATGATTATCTTTATTGGAGTCTAGTGTTGCATTTATACACATTTTTAGTTTTCCTCCATCATTGGTTAACTTTGGTTACTGCTTAACTTTCGTTACTGTTTAGCATAGTACGGTAATCCATACAATTAATTATCTCTAGTTAAAGTCTAACATATGTTTACTTCCTCTCTCTAATGCTCCTTTAGATTAGTGACTTTGTTTACCTGAGTTGTATTTGCTTGGAAACATTCTTTATCTGAGCTTTGCCATCCAAGATTGGAACATTCCTACAATTACAACTCTACATATCTTCATTTTTTATTTTAAATGGAGGATTCAAAGATTTATGAATGTATCGCAACTGTAAAGGATTAAGAGAGGGGGAAGCAGGACAAAACAATGCAAATAAATTTGGAATACATTGAATAAAACAACAGGTTGCAATTAGTACAATAATAATAATTATAGCATAAAAGAAAAACTGTCTGAGCCAAGACCAATCAGGGAGCCAATTGGTAAGCCACTCAAAAGGTGAGTAATGAGCATGGATATTATTTTGAATGTATGATTGTAAATTAGCAAGCTTACCCTCAATAGTTTTATTCAAAGAATGAAAATGTACAGCAAATCCACGGCGTCCAACTAACATACAGAACCCTCCCTGACAGGCTAAAAGATAGTCTATGG
This sequence comes from Hydrophis major, assembly GCA_033807585.1. Lineage (NCBI taxonomy): Eukaryota > Metazoa > Chordata > Lepidosauria > Squamata > Elapidae > Hydrophis > Hydrophis major. The sequence goes on from CM066329.1 coordinate 217,607,538, forward strand.
CAAAACGCTGCTGTAAGACATCTTGATTTAAGTCTTCTATTTCATGATGCAAATCACGAATAATAGCAGCGGTAGCATTGATGGATTTTTCAAGTCAGCAGGTGAGACCAAAAATAGATCGTCTGTTTTCTTGAGCAATTATGCCTGGATAAGAACCTAGAGTAAGGACTCCTGTAACGGCCCCTGCCAATGCACGGCCAAATGTAGAACCAGAAGACAATTGTGTGTCAATAATGACTTCGTCATTACATGTAAGCCCCAGAGAGGAATGCCACTGTCGAGTTGATGGGAGCGTACCTATTTGAACAGGTAGAGTAAAATAACCTATAGTTGCACATTGATAATTCTGAGGATGAATATTAGCAACATATTTATCAAAAAAGAACTACATATTAGGATCCTTAAGCTGCCAACCAGCACATATCGATCCTGCATTAGATTGATCAGAGGCATTAAAAATAGGAAAATTGTCAGGATACATATCAGGAGTTATATTAATTCCATGCAAAGAAGAAATAAAGGTACCTGACAATCAATAGTAGTCAGAGCAATAACTATAATTCCCTAGCTTTTTTAATATGTGCTGAGCATCATCATAATCAGACCAATTATGAAGCCAAGTGTGTTTCGCGTGACAACAGAAACACAGACCCCTTGTAAATTGACTAACTTTCAAGTAATGCCAACGGACAGAATTCAATTGCATAGGGGGTGTAGAAAATAGCCAGGAGTGTGAAATAGATTGCAGTTGTGAGACAATAAATGTAGAAGACATGATCAAGTTAGGGGTAAAAGAAATTTGACCAAATGCCATTGGGGGCTCATAGTATAAAGTAATATTTGTGCCATGGGTCATAAACATGTATTGGGCATGACAAACCCACAAATTAGGGTTAAGATGAACCACAGAAGTGTCATTTTGAGCAAAAACACCATTAACCATAAACAAGAAAATACAAAATAAAATGGTAACAGAGTTAGCAGTAATAATAGCAAAAACAGCAGGAACAAGATTTTCAGGAGTCTGAGGTAATGAGGTCTGTTGCAGTTGTTGTTGAGCTTGATATGTAGTAGATTTAACCTGGCCCCAAATGATGGGTTGCAGGCGCATTGACCTTGGAAGATGGACGTCTGTGTTCATGTTTTGAAGCAGTAACCCAAAGGAAGTGTGAATGAGTGTCAATAGACGTATGAAGATAACAGTATGGCTTAAAGGTTGAAAATTGAGTTACATCCATTTGCCAAATTTGATTAGCTTGGGTTCCTCGTGGGTTGACACCTACTGGAAAGGGAACTGCCAGTTGCTGACAAGCTGGACAAGCACAGACAATATCCCAGGCTTGAGATAATGAAATTTTAAATTGCTTTGCAAGCGATTTGGCATTTTGATGAAAATAAGAATGACTAGCAACAGGATCAGCAAACAAAGACGCAACATCCTTTAAGGATTCATCTGCCTTCCGATTTCCTTCAGTCAAGGCATTAGTAAAGGGGGTATGACTTTGAATGTGTTCTACATACAAAGAATACAAGCGAGTTTCCAAACTATTCTTTAAAGATAAAAACAAGGATAACAAATTCTTATCCAAAGAGAGAGCACAATAAGGGAAGAGATTGCATAGCTAAATATACATATTGAGTATCAACAATCAAGTTAATAAGTTGGTCATTGAACAATCGTAAAGCCAAAATCACAGCAGCCAGCTCAGCACGTTGAGCTGAAGTCTGCGTGGCAGTAAATTTAGAATACCATTGTTGTTCAGTCTGCCAGATAACCACACCCCTTGTAGGTGATCCATCAGTAAAGACTGTAAGAGCTTTAGAAATAGGATTTCGCACAAGAATGGAAGAAAAGGCCGGATTTAAAGTAGTAGTAACCACTATTCTAGGATCCTTGGGTAAAGAATACAACAAGTTTGCCACATATTGAGAAAAGGCTATCTGATATGATTCTGAAATCATCATCAAATGCTCATGTTCAATTTTTGTATGAGTGAAAGCTATGCTAATGAGATCCTGTCCTGTAAGATGTAAGGCTCGTTTACGACCTTTAATAATCAAATCCTCTAATGCTGATTGATAAGGATAAATGTTTCTAGGCAGAGTAGCTGACAAATTAATCCATTCATGAATGTTGACCGCTTGCGGGGACGCATTAGAATAAGACATCCCGTGGGTAAGGGTGTAGTGGGAAGAATAGCTAAGCAAAGTCCTATTGTTAAGGATGTTATCCTGTCCACATATCGATGCTTAAACTTATTCAATATTTCTTGAAGGATGTTCTTTGAGGATCAGTTAATACAACTAGATCTGGTGATTGAGTTCCCTTCAAAGAATGAAATAAGGACAACATATCACCAGCTGTAATGTAGAAGAATGGGCGTGCCCAATTAATAATGCCAAGTAATTTTTTCCATTGTACTAATGTATATGATTTCTGTACTTGTAATTGAGGAAGAATTGGAATGGAGGAATTGTGCAACATTCTATATTTCCCATTTTTCTTTTTTATAACAAAAACAGGAGTATTCCAAGAACTAGTAGAAAGTTCTATATGACCAGCGGCCAATTGTTCTTGAACCAATTGTTGTAAAGCAGCGAGTTTTTCCCTTGATAATGGCCATTGTTCCACCCAAACCGGCATAGAACAGAGCCATTTAAGAGGAAGAGCCATCATCAAGAATCAAATGGGCATTAAGAAGAGAAAGGATATCACGGCCCCAAATATTAGTATGAATATCTAGAATGTATGGTTGCAGGAAAAAGAACTTACCAGCAGATGTTGTAACTTTAATTTCTTGAACACTCTGCCAAGCAGCTGTAGAACCTCCTATTCCCCACAATGAAGAAACTGTCATTTTTGGCCACTGTACTGGCCACTGTAAAGAGGAGATGACAGTAACATCGGCTCCAGTATCCAATAACCCTTGAAATGGTTGTTTATTAAGGAAGAGCATTAACAAAGGACAAAAAGAGTTCAGCTGATGAAGTAAACCTACAGATAAAGAAGTTGATCCAAATCCTGCATCCCCACAATTACCTATACCAGGAGATGGATTTTCATATGGAAGAAGAAGCAATTGAGCAACAGAAGAATTACAAGGAAGAATTTGAGGGAGATTCACCCAAATCTGAATCATGAGGATACCAATCTGAATCTGAATCTATTACCCCAGCCACAACAAAACACCCCTTTTTGTGCAGAAGAACAAGGCAAAATTAAGCCAACTAATCCCGAAGGAAGAGGACCTTTAAATTGAGATGGAACTATTTTAACTTCCATGGGAAATTTAAACTCAATTTCCTCTTGAGTGATTAAATCGATCCCAGCGCTACTGGCTGTGGCTGGGGAGGAATGAGAGAGACTGCTGGAGGAGTCAGAGTGATGGGAAAGGCACGTTTTGGATTCTGGGTGGGTGCCACACCCATTGGCAAGTTTCCCGACTGAAACCGACATTGATTGGCCCAATGAAATCCCTTTTTGCAAATAGGGCACTTCTTAGAAGGACGATTCTGAGGCATAGAAGGTATAGAACGACAGTCCTTCTGAAAGTGGCCAGGCTTCTTACACTTAAAACAGTTACCAATTGGTCACTGTCCTTTCTGAATAGCAGCTGCTAACATATGCATTTTATAAGTTTGTGATCCAATATCCTGGCAGACTCGCAGCATATCTGCCAGAGTGTAATGAGCAGTAGTCTTTAAAGCTCTTTTACAATCTGCATTAGCATTTTCAATTGCTAACTGGCGAAGAAGTTCACCAGCAGCTTCCTGATGATCAAGCTGCTGTCTAATTGCTTTGGACAGATGCTCAAGAAAGTCAGCATAAGGCTCACTGGCATTTTGTCGAATGTTTGAAAAATTTGCTCCAGGTTCTCTAGCTTGGGGTACCTTAAGAAAAGCACGAAAGGCACATTCAGAAACAATAGTTAACATGAGGAAGAACAACTTGAGTAGGAATTGTACCAAATGGTCCAGAACCAAATAGCTGTTCAACTGTATAGCTCCTCCCCCTCCTAAAGCAGCAGCTTGAGCATGTCTCATATATTCACTCTCCCAAACCACATATTGCATGGATGTTAAAATCATGCGAAATATTTGCTTCCAATCTTCAGGGATCATTGCATAACCATTTTTTATTCCTTCTACAAGTCCTCTTGCAAAATTACCACTAATCCCATAGTCTGTAACTGCCTTTTTTAACTCTCTTAAGATCTAATAAGGCAGACCATCCTATTCTGCTACTTGCAGTCCAAGCTGTGGCCCCTGACCAGGATGATATTGTACTGGACAAACAGACAGTAATTCTGCAAGTTCTGTTCCTGAGACATTTTCTGAAAAGAAGACTGAACAATAGAGTCAGGAGGCTTTTGCCCTGTATCTGCAGGAGCTGAGGGAATTGAAGATCATATTCAGGTGAAGAAGGGGGACAAATGACAGCATTAGTATAATGTGAAGGTGGAGGTGTTAAAAGAGAAAGTTCATTGTGACCAAATTTTTCAATTGCATGCCTATATAAATGCCACACATGCAAAACTTCTATTTTTTGCTCAAGGTTCAGTATGCAATGTTTTCCCTATACGTTCCCAATCAGTTAATTTTAAAGACCCCTTTTCTGGATACCATAAGCACTGAGCTGCAATCTCCTGGACCAGCCTTAAGAGATTTCTCTGTGGTACCTCAGTATTATTTTTCTTCAACAAATAGCCTAATTCATCTACATGCTTCCTTTGTCCCTCAGAAAGCGAAGACCCCATACTTACAAAAACCAAAAGGTTGAATAAACCACAAAGGGTTGAAGGTGCACCAAATCCTTGCCAAACAAAGAGGGTCCCTGTTCATGCACCACTTGTAATGACGAGGCAGTCGAGTTGTTTGATCATGAACAACTGAATCATGATTATCTTTATTGGAGTCTAGTCTTGCATTTATACACATTTTTAATTACCCTCCATCATTGGTTAATTTTGGTTACTGCTTAACTTTCGTTACTGTTTAGCATAGTAATCCATACAATTAATTATCTCTAGTTAAAGTCTAACATATGTTTACTTCCTCTCTCTAATCCTCCTTTAGATTAGTGACTTTGTTTACCTGAGTTGCATTTACTTGGAAACATTCTTTATCTGAGGTTTGCCATCCGAGATTGGAACATTCCTGCAATTACAACTCTACAGGATACTGTACTTTTTCTCTGTTACTTTCATATCTTTTGATCTCCATCCCCACTACTACCACACTTCCCTCTCCTAGTGCACTGCTCAAGGATTGCCCTGGAGAGTAAGGATTTATTCTCGCCTTCATTACTCTAACCTAGCAACTCCTAACTTGGTGGAGATGGGCTTTGGGGCTGCGCTCCTCAACCACAACTTTTAAATGACAGCTTTCTCTTTTAACTCGGGGTGGCCATCTTGCGAGCAAAGCCTCGTCGTCTGGGGCAGTGAGCTTACAAGCCCGCCGGTAGTGCAAGAGAAACGGCTGGAGCTTTGCGTAAACCGGGTGTCAAACGTGGGTTTCATCGTTGGAAAACCATCAGTTTACACAGAGGTCGAGGGGAGAAAAGGAGGGGGGGAGGGATAAGGAAACTCTTCGTTCAAGCTGGCAGCAGAAACGATCTGATCCCAAACAAATAATGGGGTCTTTTGGTACGCGACCGGGGTCCTGTGCTCGATCGGGCAGAGACGGAGACTTTAAAGGGGAGCAGAAAAGCTCATTGCAAAATATGCAACCTTGCTCCAAATGTTTTCCGGCATTTGAATGCATCACCCCCCCTCCCCCTATTTACGCCACCCGCGCGGATCCCCCGATTAAAACTCACCTTTGCCCGGGATGAAGTCACGTCCCCCAGGGCGGGAGGAACCAAGCCACCGCAAACGACTCTACTAAAGCCCAACTCTTGGCTCTGGGGGGTGCTGGGTAGAGGAAGGTCCTCGATTAATTTAACCCCCTATTCTTCCTCCTCCTCCTCTTCTCCGCTGTATTTCCTGGTGATCGCTAGGAACAGAGAGGAACTAGGAGCTCTATGGTTGAAGTGTGAACCTGTGGCTTGCACAGTCTTAAAGACGGTAAAAACGAGGAGGTGGTCCAGCTCCTGTTAATGGTTTTTAGGGAGGCGGTCAAAGAAAGGGTTGAGTACATTTCCGCTCCTCTCAGGCTGGATGCAAATTGCAAGGCTGCCTGTGCATCCAAGTTATATTTGGAAGAGGATTATCTTAAGATTCCCGGGATTGCAAATACGTAGCAAGGTTTGAGGCGTTGTATAGCAAAATCGTGACCGATTCCGGATGGGAAAACGGGGGTGGGTGCAGGCTGCACGGATTGTTCGTTCCTCGGAGAATCCGTGCGGATCAAACTGTTTTTTACGGGCGCATCGCTGGGATGAACAGCGGCGGGACATGCAAGGAACGGCAGGCAGGCAGGCAGGCAGCCGGAAATAAATGTAGCTCTCCTCTGAATGCAACAGTCGTGTGGGTAGAAAGCAAAAAGAAAGGCCGAAGATAAACTAGCTTGTTGCACTTGCGTTTTTGTCTCTTGTGTTATTCGGGCATGGCTAACTCGATTTATCGTTTCATGTAACTTTCTGCAATCTGTGCCTCTCCAGATGCCCTCGGAAGTTGTGGGAGCGCCATCACTTGAGACTTTCAAGAAGAGATTGGACTGCCATTTGTCAGAAATGGTGTAGGGTGTCCAGCTTGGGCGGGGGGGGGGGGGGTTGGACTAGATGACCTACAAGGTCCCTTCCAACTCTGATTATCTGTTATCAGATCAACCCTGGATTAAGCATTAACAGAAATAAGCATCTGCTTAGGGAATCAAGGGAAAGGAGGGGCAGTGTTGTGCTCAGCTTTTTCCTCTAGCTATCATGCTCTTAACTCTTTCATTGCATTTTCTCCTATAATAACAATCTTACTAGTCTATAACAATCTTATTAGCAATGCTTTACAAGAATTGGAAATTTGCAGTTTTTATTCTACTTATTAAATAATGTGCTCTTATTGTTCTCTGATGTAAAATATTTTTTTAAAAAGTTTATATTCAATATACTGTAGTTCTGGGGTTCAACTGAGGGGTGGCCTGGAAGAAAAATAAGTTTTTAATCTCTTTATTTCACCTTTGGCACTTGCTGAAACTTAAATGTTTTGTCATTTAACACTGGAAGGGCCAGGGACTCTTATTGGACTGTGCTTAGGGCATTAATTGACCTGCTCCAGATGGGTAAAATTCCATTCCAGCACTTGCCCAGCTAGTCTGGCCACTGGAGTAGAAATGTGATACAATTTCCCAAAGCAGTGGAAAATTTGAACCTTCAAAGTTTTGCATACATTACAGGTACAATAGTCCTTGACTTGCGACCACAATTAAGCCCAAAATTTCCTTGCTAAGCAAGACAGTTGTTAAGTGAATTTTGCCTCATTTTATGACCTTTTTTGCCACAGTTCTTAAGTGAATCACTGCAGTTAACTTAGAAACATATAGGTAGTCATTGGCTTACAACAGTTCACTTAATGACCATTCGAAGTTACAACAACATTGAAAAAGTGACTGACCATTTTTCACACTTATGACCATGGCGGCATCCCATGGTCACGTGATTTACATTCGGATGCTTACATTTATGATGGTTGCAGTGTCCCTGAGTCATGTGATCACCATTTGCAGTTTTCTGATAAGCAGTCAATGGGGAAACCAGATTCACTGAACAACTGTATTACTAATTTAACAACTGCAGTGATTCACTTAACAGCTGTGGTAAACAAGATCATAAAATGGGGCAAAATTCACTTAAGTTTCTCACTTAGCAACAGAAATGTTGGGCTCAATTGTGATTGTAAGTCTAACACTACCTGTATTGTATTTCATGAACAGCACATCTGTAATCCTCCTGGTTTTTTTTTAACAGTTTATTTATACATTTTCTCTTTACATACATAAGTGCTTTGTGGACAGCTATAGTCTGGATCAATTTGCTTACATAATAGTACTTTTCTAGTTCCTAATTTCTACCTCTTATTATCCACCTCCTGCTGTTTTTTAATCTACATGTATCATACCAATTTTGATGACCATGGCCTAAATTTGCCTGCCACGAGTATCCTGTCTAAATTAAATTTTCACAATCAGAGCCATGTCCCAGTTCATGTCAACTGCTGGGAAATAAATGTGAGGAGCTAAGATCTTTCAGGGTGATTATAGGCGTCATGAAAAGTATCCAGCCCGTCACTGGAATTAATGTTAGGTGGGACAAAATGATTTTTATGGGCAACTATATAAACAAGAGAATATTGATGAGGAAAAAGTCAAACAGTATTTACAGAATGCCAACTTACCGAAGATACCTAAAGAGACTGAAGAAATGCTAGAAAGCAATATAACAATGATGGAATTAAATGAAGCACTTAGGAAACAAAATAATGGGAAAGCACCAGGTCCAGATGGGCTTCCTGCAGAATTCTATAAAACATTTCAAGAATCATTGAGCATCCCATTGTTAGAAGTTATGAATTAAGTTATGTCAAAGAAGATGATACCCAAAACATGGTCAGAGGCTTATATTACACTTATTCCAAAAGAAGAGGCTGACCCACTGCAAATTAAATACTATAGACCTATTTCTTTATTGAATGCAGATTATAAAATTTTTGCTTCAATTTTAGCAGAAAGACTTAAAAAATATTTAAATAATTTTATCCACCCAGATCAAAATGGATTTCTGCCAAAGAGACAAATCAGAGACAATATGAGAGTAATTTTGGATACTTTGGAATACTATGAGGCTCATCCTGAAAAGCAAATGGCTTTGATATTCCTAGATGCTCAAAAGGCATTTGACAACGTGAACTGGAGATTTATGTTATTATTATTGGAACAGATGGGTTTTGCCAGAAAATTTATTCAAGCAATAGAAGCCATATACAATAAACAGACAGCAAAGGTAATGATGGAGGGAGAACTTACAGATTTTATTAATATAAGAAAAGGCACAAAACAAGGGTGTCCTCTATCTTCTTTGCTATTTGTGTTGACTTTGGAAGTGTTGAATAGAAATATTAGGGATGATAAAAGTATAAAAGGAATGAAAATTAAAAAGGAAGAATTCAAACTACAAGCTTTTGCTGATGACTTAGCTTTTATTCTGGAAGACCCGCGAGAAACAGCTGCAAAGTTATTGGAAAAGATAGAGACATATGGTGAGATGGCTGGTTTGAAAATAAATAAAGATAAAACAAAGATTTTGACAAAGAATATGTTACTGAGACAAAGAGAAGAACTGGCAGACCTTTTGAAAATCCAAGTTACAAATAAGGTTAAGTATCTGGGTATATATTTGACAGCAAGATGTAGCACATTAAAAGAATAATTATATTAAACTCAAACAACAGATAGCTACAGACTTGAAGAAATGGGAAAACTTGCAATTGTCATTAATAGGGAGAATTTCAACAATTAAGATGAATATTTTACCCAGAATTCTATTTCTGTTTCAAACAATACCAATTAGGCTTGGAAAAGACTATTTTGAAGATTTAAATAAAATCATGTTGAAGTTTATATGGCAAGGTAAAAAAGCGAGAATAAAGCTAAAGCTTTTGCAAGATGCTAGAATTAGAGGAGGTTTCGGCCTGCCTAATTGGGAATTGTATTATCAACTGCAAGTTTGATGTGGGTCAAAGAATGGATAACATTAAGAAAGCATAGGTTGTTGACATTAGAAGGGCATGATTTGCTGTTGGGCTGGCATGCTTTTTTATAATATAAGGGAACTAAAACACAGGGTTATTTTAGAAAACATTATATACAGGAGTCTTTGTGGTTAAATTGGGAGAAGATAAAGACAATGTTATTTGAAAATTCCAATTTGGTTATCGACTATTGAAGCATTTTCCTATCCTATAATCTATAAGAAGGAACAAACAGTTAGATATGGGGAACTGTTGGATGAAAAGGGTGGACTTAAATCGATCCAAAACTTAGAGGAACAAGGTATAAGGATGAATTGGTTTTCATATGCGCAAATACATTCAAGGTATGATGAAGATTTTAAAACGGAGGGATTCTATGATAAACAGACTGATTTAGATAAGATCTTGATGGGTACTGATGAGAAGGTGATTAAAAAATTATATGGTTATTTACTGGGAATTAAATTAGAGGAAGAACAAGTTAAAGAAACTATGATTGTTTGGGGGAAGAATTTTGGATATGGGATTGATTTAGAGAAATGGCAAAAATTGTGGTCTCAAAATTATAAAATGACAATGTCAACAGCATATAAAGAAAACTTGTATAAGATGTTTTACAGGTGGCACTTTCTCCCGACAAGAATAGCAAGAATGTTTAAGAACAAATCTGAAAAATGCTGGAAATGTCATCAGATACCTGGCTCATATTACCATATGTGGTGGACTTGTGAGGATGCCAGAAAATATTGGATTAAAATTTGCATGTGGTTGGAAAAAATGACAAAGAAACACATAGACTTGAAATCAGAGATCTTCTTATTGGGAATTTTACCTGATACATTTAGTAAAGATTTGAAATACCTGATTGTAAATGTCTTAACAGTGGCTAGGATTGTATTTGCTAAAAATTGGAAGAATGAGAAAATACCATTACAGGAAGAAATTATTAAGAAAATATTGGAATGTGCTGAGATGAGTAGATTGACATTTGAAATTAGAGAGCAAGAGGATAAACAATTTTATGAAATATGGGATCTTTTTTATCAATGGCTAGATGATAAAATACAATAATAGAATATTGATACTATATTTATAAAGGGTTTTTAGGATTGATTTGGTATGATTATATGATTTGTTACAGAATAAACTGTTTAAAGTATTGTTATCTCATAAAGCATGAATGATTAAAAGTATAGTCAAAAATTTCTTTTTTTTCAGTGATACTAGGATATACAAGTTTGGATTGACAATATGAGTTGTTATGTAACATAATTGTAATTGAGACTACAAAATGAATGCACAAAACTGATGAACCAACCGACACACTGGATGTACATATGAGAGTTGATGTTTTAATGTTTTGTTTGTCTTGTTTGTTTGTAGAAAATTAATAAAATTCTTTTCAAAAAAAAAAAGATCTTTTGTTTGATCAAGCAGGACTGTTCTGTTCTAAACATTATTATAACTGCAGTTTTAGTTTCCATTATATCAATCTTAAGATGTGCTGATTAGGGATGATGGGTGTCCAACACCTGAAGTATATTTTCACCAGACTGGGACAGTCTGCTTCAATCAGATATAAATTATTTGTAAGCTGCTGTTCTGACTTGTGGGATGTAATATTTCATAGTGATTTGAGTTGCTCTCTCTTATTTAGCATCCTATTCATTTGTTTTAATTAATTCTCATGAAATCTAAGCTGCTAGTATTCTTACGACATAAATATTGCTTGCAGGTTAGAGTTCTAAAGCAGTGATGTTGTTACCTAATTGGGTAATTATTTGCAAACAACCAAGCTCAAAGAGCACCAAGGATTTCACAGTGCTAAGAGTCGCTAACTGTCAGAAGAGGAATAAAAAGATGGCACTTCTTGCTACTTAATAGTTGGTTACCTGAATGAGAATGAATGGCAAAAGAAGTTAAAAAGAAAAACTTGAGGTTTTTTAATCCATTATTGTAGAGTTGTAATTGTAGGAATGTTCCAATCTCGGATGGCAAACCTGAGATAAAGAATGTTTCCAAGCAAATACAACTCAGGTAAACAAAGCCACTAATCTAAAGGAGGATTAGAGAGAGGAAGTAAACATATGTTAGACTTTAATTAGAGATAATTAATTGTATGGATTACTGTGCTAAACAGTAACCAAAGTTAAGCAGTAACCAAAATTAACCAATGATGGAGAATAATTAAAAATGTGACTCCAATAAAGTTCATCATGATTCAGTTGTTCATGATGAAGCAACTCGACTGCCTCATCATTACAACACATTATAAATTTCTAAACTACAGAAATCTAATTGTCAATAAATCTTGTCACTTTCTGATCTCTTTTTCTGTTTTTTATTTCAACAAACAACAGCTCCCTCTCTCTGCATGCAATGAAATGGGCTGAAATGTATGAAATCTTACATTATAATAAATTGACCAGTTTTTAAGGTGTCTCAGGACCTTTTCAACCTAAGAAGATAGGCAAATTTACTGCTTACAAGTAAAAAGGAAAAAATAACACTATTCCTTTCCCCATTCATCTTCTATGGCAGTTTTAAGATTTTCCATCAATTTTTCAATTTGCAGCCATTCAATTAGCTATGAACTGAAAGAAATGGAGCAATTAAACAATGCTAAAACTAGGATTTCCCCCCCCCCATGGTTTATTGAACAAGCCATAGTGGCTTTGTTTACACAAAAAAACTAAACCTTCAGTCCCTATTCTTTTCCTTTATAGAGATGTTTATATCATTGAATGCCTTGTGTGAATAAAAAAAATTGGGGAGGGTGTTATTACATTCTTGGATTCCCACCCTCAAAAGTAATGATGCATTTGTGTAGTTTATAGAACATGCTTGTGATCTCAGTCTAGAGCACTACTGTGCCCATGGATATTTTTCTTGGTGGATATCAGGATCTCCACCTTCCTTGATTTTTGGTATTAAAAAAATGTCAGGTATGAAAGAGCAGGTCCACATCCACACAGAATTCAGGGGTGTGGGGGCTTGATGTAATCCACTTGGGGTCATGTAGGGATTCTATGCTAATCCCTCTTTTAAGTCCGCCCCAGGGCTCTGCCACTTCTACTACACATAGTAAATTAAGAAACTGGAGCTAGAATCCAATATTGTCTGATTTTGAAAAATACTGAAGTAATCAAATGGTTTGATTCAAAATGTACTCACCTCCCCGCTCCAAAACAAAAACACATAAAAGATGGGTAAATATGGATGACATGTTGGCAGAATCTAGAGATGATGCTGTATTCTCCATTCTGCTGAAGCAGGTGTTATGGTTCCGAGTAATGCTCCCAACCAATTCAAGATTGAGGCCTTGGCTTCCTCAAAAATCCAGTTTATTGGGTACATCATATCTGCATGAGCCGCATTGTCAAAGATGAAACCAACACTGAATAGTTCTCATGTTTTTGATCTAGTTAAAGAATAGATACTGGCCACCCCCTCATGTCACAGGTCACATTGGCCAACCAAGCAGATGATGAACTTCTCAGCATTCCTTCCTGCCGTTGCTAGGGCACTGATTTGGCCTTAGTTCTCAGGAGCCTTATCCTTGCTATGTCTAGCACATTGGAGGAAAACATTCTACATTCCATAAATCTCCCCCCCCCCCCCCAAGTATGGCAACTAAGAAATGAAGCAAGAAAAATATGTCTTCAGCTAGAGTCATTATGAGAGTTGATACCAGGTATGTAACGGTGACAACTGTTTGCAAATGGGTAACCTTTACCTTGTGAGAGGCACATGTTTTCAAAATCCTAGATATCCTCACCTGTGCAAAAAACTGGGGGCTCTAATCTGAAATACGTTTCACTACCTCTTATTGAAGCATCATGGAGGGGGAAAAGTATCCGGTTAACTATTGTCTAGAAGTTGCAACTTAGCTAAGTCATAAACTAGTTGAGAAACTAAATTATTTGGGTTGTTGCAAGATGGTTGCTGGATGGATGGATAGAGTGGGGCACAGAGGCAGAACCAAATGTCCAGGCTAAACCAGCCTGACTCTAAAAACTAAGGCAGAAAAGAGATCCACTGAATCCAATACCACTTCTAAAAGCGTGTTTCTTAAAACGTCCGAGAATCCCTAAGGGTTCTCCAACACTCACAGGCCCTTGAAATCAACATTATGTGCCAGCATATGTCGAAAAACAATGTAACATTAAATTCCGATTAAATAATTGTGAGAAGAAACAGGGACCCCAAACGCATCGATTTTAAATTTTATTATAGTAAATATCAATATAGCACATGCAAACCTTCCACGTAACGCATGCAAACAAAAGTGTGTGTGTGTGGGGGTGTTGTAGTGCTCCATAATTTTCCAAAAGGGGAAGAGGAAAAAAAAAAATTAAGAACCCTGTTCCAGGCAGACCCATCTCGCGTTCGGTTGCCGCCACAACAACAGTAGCGAAAAACCACCTCGAACTTCACCGCGAATTAAGACATTTGGCTGAAGCACTCTCAAAGGAGGATTGGAAGGCGGAGCAGCGAAGGGCGGGGCTTGTGTGCCATTCGCTGAAATGATTGGAAGACATTTGTGAAAAGGGACGGCTTTTGCGAGATTGGGGGAGTGGAGTCGGGAGGGAGGGAGGGAAGATCGGCGCGACAACTTGTAGGCGCGTGTCGGGGGTTTCGGGAAATCGGTCGCTCTAGCTGTCCATTGTCCATGATTTCCGGTTGCTGAGGGTCCAACTTCCGAGCAGGCGAGGGCGCGCGGTCACGTCGGCGCCAAGTCGGGGAATGCGGCGGGGAGTGACGTGGTGGCCGGGGCTGTGGTTGCGCCCTCCAGGGGTCATTTGCTCGACGGAAGGAAGCCTCCCGGGTGATAGGTGAGGCCGACCGTGTGGAGGGGCGAAGGGAGAGCGGGGGTCCGTCTATTTGCGGCGATTGTGTGTGTGTGTGGGGGGGAGTAACTCCCGGTGGTGCTCCCGCCACATGTGCTGGATTACAGATGATGTTCTTGATCTCCAGCCAATCCGGTAGGGAGTAGGCTGTCATGTCTCCCTCGGGTTGGGAGGATTCCTCTTGGTCACGATTTTGTTTTTTTCCGAACGCGTAATGTTGTTTCTTGTCTCCTTTGATCCAAACGGTGGCATTAAAAATAAACATTTAGCTGTAATTTGGATGCCTGTCCTCTGTGTCGGTAATATACACACACACACACATGCAAGCAGCTGTTCGAGAAGCAAGAGAGATTCCCGTCCTTGGGCAAAATGACCGCTGCTCCCTATATGTATTGTGTGTACAAGGAAGGAGTTCATTCCCTCTGCAAAATGTAAAAAGGCTGTGCTCCGTTGTTTTCTTTAGCAATAACACTGTAGGTGGAGAAAAAAAGCCTGTTAGTCTCTGGTAACCAGGAATCAGGAGTCTGATAAAGTGCCCTTTCAGACTAATGCATTGTAATATTAGCTTTAATGTCATTTTTTTTACTGTAAGTACACCGGCCCACATTAAAAATGAAATTATGTTGCCCGCTCTCAAAAGAAAGTATATATCTACCCATGCACATATATAACACACGCTAATGCATTTTGTTAGTCTGAAGAAATGCTAAGGCGTTACAAGAGACTGGCTTCTGGATTACCATAGTAGACTAACAGCACTCTCCTGTGACTCTTGTGTCAACCAATTTTGGATGAAGTGGAAATCCATAAAATTTAGGAAGTTAACATACATGCAAACGGACATCCTTTTTCTAACCAAGTGCCAACAATGTGACATTTTGAGAAGACTGAAAGAATTGTACGGCCTGTATATTGCAGAGACTGCAGCCAAAAATTATGCTGTATCTTTTCCAAGAAAATTCCTAAACTATCTTATCAGCTTTTGTTTAGAACAAGCAAAAGTTAATCCCCACTATCTTAAAATTGTTAGTCTGAAAAGCTGCTCCCAGAATTTTGATTAGGGTAGTTTGTTATGACTGTTTTCTGGTATGTTCCCCCACACACACACTTTTTAATCAAGCCTATAGCCCTGGGATTTCCTTGTGGTCTCCCATCCAAATAATAGGTGTGATGCTGGTAAGTTTATTTGCTAGGTGCTGCTAGCTTGTTTCAGAACTAGACTTAGTGGAAAAAATGACTATCCCAACTCTTTTCCCACCAATTTGTTTTGTCTGTCACAGAACTTCCTGTGTTATTTCACAAAATGATGGTATTAAAGCAAACTGCACCTAGAAAGTTAATTGACACTTGGAGGTAAGACACAACATGTTCCAAAAAGCTTTCTCAAGTTAGAAGTTAACTGAAATGTTTGCTTACTGGCCGCATGGCTGGGAATGTCAGATGTTATATTCAAACACTGAAGGCTACAATTTTTTTCAGAAAGTCCTACTTGGCTTTTAAAAAGTGTTCTGCTTTTATTTTTGGGAGGTGGGCTGATTCTGATAGATCAGCTAAAATGCAAAAGTACAGTGATTTTAGAAGAGGTGCAGGTTGTTATGTAGCAACTTGTGATTGGCACAGCTCTGTGACAGAAAAGGGCAGCTGTGAATATTGAGGCAGAAGAAATATTTTTCCTTAGTGTACCTTGGAGCCATTTTGTTGATGCATGTAGGAACACTCAGCCATCCTGGAGACAGTCCAGATTTCTTTTTGTTTGCTAATTTATCATGGGCTTGCTAATGGTTGTCTTGCAATGTAGCAAGTTCTGTTTCAGCTCATTCCTAACTGGAAGCAGTCACAATCTCCTGACTGTGTTTACCAGACATATGCATTAATACTCTTTCCCTCCCCCTATCTTGTTTATCATGTTGTATTATCTTTGTTATTTTGTTCTTTGTATGGTTTGTTGCAGCATAAAAATGAAATGTTTTTTTTTTTGAGGTTATTGCAATGACCTCAGTGGCAGCATCAAACTGAATTTAAAAATGGTCTGGTGCTATCAAATGTTTCACCTTTCTTGCAGCATAAAAAAGTGTGATAACTGCATTACAATGATTACATAGCCTCAAGGATTGTTTACATACAAACTGTCAAATTGTGAACATAATTAGTTCAAGTCTTCAAATAGAAGAATTAAATTGTTTATTTGCATGCTTTATTATTAGGAGTTTTCTGTAATATATGTGAGTATATGCATAATTTTTGATTTATTATGTAATGGTTATATAGTGTAAATTGGAGGCGGTGATTCTTTGAGACCTATATGCAACGAAACTTCATTTAATGTATGCTGATTAATGTACATTCAAGGTAACAAAGTTTTTCTAAGTCTTTAAAATTTGAAATTTAAAAACAAGAATGGAATCAGAAATACAGTATGCTTTAAAATGTGGTCAAAATAGTAATTCTGCAACCAAGGACACTTGCATTTTAAGTGATGTGCTTGAGTCCAAATTCCAAAATTATGAATAAAAACAAGAACTTTGAAATGTGTTTATGAAACCAATGTCAATCATAGAATATAAATAATCTCCAGTGAAACACCATAGTTTTTAGGAGGAACAAATGGAATAGAATTGAATTGAATAGAATGTAACTTTATTACATGCTTAGACCAGCAATAGTCTTCACTATTTACAATATATAAAAGAAATAGTACTGACACATTATATTCCATTAATAGTGGATAATATCCCTGTTAAGAAAATACACGTTCTCAAACAGTTAGGGTTACTCCCTGGTTTATATGAGTGGAAAGCCAATAAGTATGTGTGTAAATATCATTTTCCAAAGATTGTTATACTTCCAAAAATTGGAACAAATTGACAGCTATAATTCTGTAACCAATTTTTTTCTTGTAGACATTGCAGCAACACAGTATTTTGCCACTGTACACATAATAGCTGGGTTTGAGTCCTGGAGGAGAAAGCCTACATAAAAATTGTCTGCCCTCCCTGGCAATCTCTCCAGTAAGGGGAGAATACAATTGTGCTCATAAGTTTATATACCCTGGCAGACTTTATGATTACTTTGCCATTTTTCAGAGAATATAAATGATAACACAAATACTTTTCTTTCACTCATGGTTAGTGGTTGGCTTTATTATCAATCAACTGTGTTTATTCTTTTTAAATCATAATGACAACAGAAATTACCCAAATGACCCTGATCAAAGTTTACATACCCCAGACCTTAATAGGGTATATTGCCCCCTTTAACATCAATGACTGTAGAGTTGTAATTGCAGGAATGTTCCAATCTCGGATGGCAAGCCTCAGATAAAGAATGTTTCCAAGCAAATACAACTCAGGTAAACAAAGCCACTAATCTAAAGGAGGATTAAAGAGAGGAAGTAAACATATGTTAGACTTTAATTAGAGATAATTAATTGTATGGATTACTGTGCTAAACAGTAACGAAAGTTAAGCAGTAACCAAAGTCAACCAGTGATGGAGGATAACTAAAAATGTGTATAAATGCAAGACTAGACTCCAGTAAAGATCATCATGATTCAATTGTTCATGATCAAACAACTTGACTGCTCGTCATTACAACAAATGACAGCTTGAAGTCTGTTGTGGTGTGTGAGGATGAGGCTCTTTATCTTCTCAGATGGTAAAGCTGCCCATTCTTCCTGGCAGAAAGCCTCCAGTTCCTGTAAATTCTTGGGCTGTCTTACATGAACTGCAGGTTTGAGATCTTCCCAGAGTGGCTCAATGATATTGAGGTCAGGAGACTGAGATGTCCATTTCAGAACCTTCATTTATTCTGCTGTAGCCAATGGACAGGTCGACTTGGCCTTGTTTTTAGGATCATTGTCATGTTGGAATGTCCAAGCACGTCCCATGTGCAGCTTCCAGGCTGATGAATGCAAGTTTTCCTCCACTATCTGTTGATAACATACAGCATTCATCTTGCCATCAATTCTGACCAAATTTCCTGTGCCTTTGTAGCTCACACATCCCCAAAACATCAGCGATCCACCTCCATGTTCCACAGTAGGAATGGTGTATTTTTCATCATAGGCCTTGTTGACTCCTCTCCAACTGTAGTGTTATGGTTGTGGCCAAAAAGCTCAATTTTGGTCTCATCACTCCAAATGACTTTGTGCCTTTTGAGGCTTGTCTCTGTACTGTTTGGTGTATTGTAAGCAGGATACGTTGTGGCATTTGTGTACTAATGGCTTTCTTCTGGCGATTTGACCATGCAGCCCATCTTTCTTCAAGTCCCTCCTTATTGTGCATCTTGAAACAGCTGCACCACATGTTTTCAGAGAGTCCTGTATTTCACCTGAAGTTATTTGTGGGTTTTTCTTTGCATCCTGAACAATTCTCCTGGCAGAGAAATTTTAGAAATTTTAATTTTGTGGCTGAAATTTTAGTTAGTCTACCTGACCATGGTTTGGTTTCAACAGAACCCCTCATTTTCCAATTCGTGATTAGTGTTTGAACACTGCTGATTGGCATTCTCAATTCCTTGGATATCTTTTTATACCCCTTTCCTGTTTTATACAGTTCAACTACCTTTTCCCGCAGATCCTTTGACAATTCTTTTGTTTTCCCCCTGACTCAGAAGCCAGAAACATCAGTGCAGCGCTGGGTGAAAGATGCAAAGGTCTGTCAGGAGTCCAGGAACTCATTGACCTTTTATACACACATACTAATTACAAGCAAGCAGATCACAGGTGAGGATGGTTACCTTTAATAGCCATTCAAACCTCTTTGTGCCAACTTGTGTGCATGTTATCAGGCCAGAATCACCAGGGTATGTAAACTCTTGATCGGGGTCATTTGGGTAGTTTCTGTTGTCATTATGATTTAAAAAGAGTAAACACAGTTGATTGATAAAAAAAATGACTTCAGCCATACACTAACCATGAGTGAAAGAAAAGTTTTTGTGTTATCATTCATATTCTCTGAAAAATGGCAAAGTAATCATAAAGTCTGCCAAGGTATGTAAACTTATGAGCACAATTGTATACACTGACCTATAAACTCTGTATCACTCACAGTACAGTAAGACATGTGAGATATCTTTGACTTCTTTGACAAATAATCTAAATCAACCTTTTCCAACCTTTTCCAGATCTGTTGATCATGCTGGCTAAAAATTCTAGAAATATTAATCCAATTCATTTATTGTAACATTTTGTTTTAAAAAGCTTAAATACCTGTTGATTCCTGGTGATTATATGAATACAAACATGGTATTTTGATACAGAAGAGTTATGGTTTGTCAGCACCTTTTTTGGGATGTTTTGCAACCTTGTTGCCTAGTTTACAAATTTGATATTTCATAATGATGTCCTGTCCTATTAGCCTTCAAAACAGAGTTTTTCCATATTTACAAACATAAAAAGTACACATATTATCTTATAGTAGTAATTAAAATGGAATATATTAACAATGAAAACATAGTAAGCATGCATTTAAAATATTGTATGTGGTATAAACATATTAATATATTACAAGGCTTAGGGAAGTAAAATAATTTTGCTTCATGTTAGAAAGATTCTAAAGTTAGAACCAGGTTTGCTTCACTATGATGGGGAAGATATTCTTACCACTGAGAAGATCCACTGCCAGGCAACCAGTTGTCAGATTTTAGCCTAAGAAGGCAAATACAGTAGGGCCTTCAAAAATAAACTCTTTAAGTTGCTGATAGGAATGTATGTGAAAAGGTTCAGACTGTGGTCCCAGACTTGGGAAGACTTTTATAGGTTAGTTTGAGGACCTTGAATTGAGACTGGAAATGAGTTGGTAGCCTGTAAAGGTCATGCCAAAGTTATGCTTCTATGGCTGTATTTTATACTAATTGGTGTTTCAGAATGGTCCCTAAGGATAATCCCAGTTCAGTAATCTAACCAAGTCTCTGTTGAGTTTAGTTCATCTCCTGGTGTCCTTATAGACCTTTCTTAGCAACAGTTTGGAAGTAGTTTTCCTGTGTTATCTACTGGGATTTATTTATTTTCTCAATCTACATCTGAGGTTTCTTGTCAGTCTCCTATGGAATCTGTCTGTCTGCCTGCTTACCTATCTACCTAGGCAGCTCTGAGATTAGTAATAACCAAATCTGATCCTACATAGCACTTTCACTAGTTCAGTTAGGTAGGTTATTAAAGTGAGGCCATCAACATCGAGTTATTTTCATTTGTATATTTGGTGTTAAGAGCTCTAGAAGGACCTTCAAGATTCAGACTTCATCCATTGTAGGAATGATCCATTGTAGGAAAGACTGCTGGAAACGTGGCAGAGATAATTGTATTCCTGGTAGCCTAGAAAAAAAAATAGTGAAAATAAATAATTCAACCAAATTACCAAAATGTTCTTATTTTAATAATATTTCAGATTTTATTCTCAAGATGTTTTACATCAGTTTGTTCTCTTTATTTCTTGATTTCAGTGCAAGTAATCCATTTTGCATGAAGCGTAGAACATCATGTCTCTTAATAGTTCTGTAATATCTGTCAATACCAGTTGATTATCTGAATGGATTAATTTGGAAGATATTATGTTTTAGTTATGCATGTAGTTTACAGATAAATTTGAGCCACCTCCTAAACCTCAGGTTGTTCTTGATTAATTTTTCCTTACCATTAAAGGTTAATGAATGCAACAATCTGATGATATTTTTAATGCTATTAACATATATCTTGATGGGAATTCTACAATAGGTTTTATTTTTAATAAATTGTATTTTTAAAAGGTTCTTCTTTTGTGTGTGCTTCTTCAGGCATCTTGGAGCATGTAAAGTAACCAAGGAAACTGAACTCCAGTATGTGGTATATTATGCAGAGCATCCAGAGTAAATATTCTTTGTCAGAGCGCTTGATCCGGACTATCGCAGCCATCCGATCCTTCCCACATGACAATGTTGAAGACCTAATAAGAAGGGTAGGTGAAAAAAGTTTTTGGTTGCTTTTTTAAAAGTTTTTGGGAATATTACATAAAATCTAGAAGACCAAATCTGACTTTGCTTGTGTTGGTTGCAGTTTTAAGTAGTGATTTCTTTGGAGTTACTTAAAAAAACCCTGTTTCTTCCTCCTAAATTAAATTTATCAGGTTTGATAGAGAATATAGACCCGTCCTTTTCAAGTGCTCTTAGTACAGGTAGTACTTCACTTACAGTCATTTCTTTAATGAATGTTCAAAGTTACAACAGCACTGAAAAAAGTGATAACTGTCACTCATCTGGGATTCTTTCTCTTGAGCATATCATATATCAGAAGGAAACGATGGAAACAAGACTTTGTATTACAGAGATTGCCTATAAATAGTATTTTCCATATAGTATTAGATGAATTCTAGGATCAGATAATTTCTGTTGAGACTCAGATCATAATAGGATAACTCTTTTGGCATTATTTAATTAATACCCCTGAACTTGTTTCCCCACCTTAAAATTGTCAGGACTATAGCAATTATCACCCTAATTAAATCATGATTCTCGAGCCAAACTTCAAAAAACTTCAAAGGATTTATTAGAGGCGACATACTGCCATTGCCCTGTATGAAGCCAACTCTGACATACATAATTTACAGTCACCTGTGACCCTGTTTCCCCCCTCCCCCCAGGTGTTTCATAAATCAGATTCTCCAATTAAGCATTTTCACGGGCTGGGTGTCATCAATCACATTCTCCAATTAAATATATTCTTGGGCAAAAGCTCTGGTAGTTTAGTTATAATCTTAAAGATAAGTGTTGGAATGTACTTTCAATTTCAAATTGCTGCACTGCTCTTCCAGATTTCCTTCCTCCCCCCCCCTTTTTTTTATGGCAACTATTAAAATAGGCATAGGAATGTTTTATGAGTTGACAAAAATCTTAGGAACCTAGAGAAACTTAAGGATTAAAAGAAGCTTTTTAAACTTGTGTGGCATTCATAACAATTATCTATTATTATACTATACTCCTCCATATTGGCATTCCCTAATAATGTTAGATTTCTGGAAGATGCTAAGGTTTTTAAAAAAAAAAATAACAGAAAAAGAAAAACACAAAAGGAACAAAACACAAAAATACATGCATTATAAAAAATATAACAAATGCTTAAAAAGTGAAAAAAAATCAACAAAAAAATACATAGTATGTCATTGCAACAGTAAAAATTACAATTCTATGTATGATTATCTAATAAAGCATACTAGTAAATACACACACACATATACATATACTTATAGTAAATACATATGTGTGTGTGTGTAAATAAAATTCCTGTCTCACCCTTATCAGTGGTCTGCGCCTTCCTATACATATTTCTATAGTTACAGAAGTGTATTTTATTTCTAATACACTTATATAACTATAAATGTTTTTAACCTGTATTTTGTATAAACCAGTCCCGTATTTCTTTATATCTATCCATACAAAGTACTGTATGTCTGCAGGATATCCATAAGTAGCAAGTGCAATCAGGACTTCATTCCTTCAGTAAATGGGGCCATAAATTTTATCATTCCATTATTGTAGTATTAGTCTGGGCACATAGAATCCATTTATATTGTCCAGTTGTCAAATTGCATATACTAAATATATAATTCAAGAGAATATTATCCTCTGAAGACATGAGCTTCTATCATCAGGCTTGCTTATTGCCAAGTATTAAATACTGGAAGCCAACAATTAGTGTTAAGTTTCCAAGTTGGGCAACTTGGAATATACATATATTGCAGCTTTGGTTTGATGGATAGTATTAAGATCTAAATACACTAGACCTCTAGTATCTCTGGAAACAATTATAGTTAGAAAGCTATGGAATGGAATGTCCATAAGCAAAAAGATTTTTTTTTTGAAAATTTTATTTGGGTTTTCACAAAAAAAACATAACACAAATAAAACATCTTTTTTTGAAAATAGCATGGTCCCGGGTTATCACTTCTTCAAACAGACACAAACTCAATTTCATGCTCATTTTTGTGTTCTATTCCATATCTTATTACTGTTTCACATTTTCTACATAGTTTCCCCTCTTTTAATTTTCTCAGCTTTATTTGGATTATCTCATCTCAATTCAAATCATTATATTTATACTTTTGTCTGTCCTGTTTCAATTTCATATTATCTTTTCTCATTAAACATATTTTCCCCTGTAGTTACTAATAGGAGTATGACACCTTTATATCTTTTAATTTTATCCATTCAACTCTTATTTAAGCTTCAATGTATACCTTTAAGATTATAACATTCAATATAATAAATAACTTCCAATCGAATTCTGCTTAAATATCGTACTTCCTTGGGAACACTTATAAACTTTCCGTAATTAATTCTTTTTTTCCCATATTTCTCTTCACATATTTTATAAATCAATAATAATTAAAATGTTCCCATCCTTCCCTAATTTGATTCTCTCATTCACTTTATTTCATTTATTTGTTAACAAACATTCCGTTAGATTACAATAAATATTTTATCCATCATTTTAATCATATTTTCAAAAAATTATTTCTACTTGTAATATAACAATACTATCTTTTTTCCTTTGCAGTATCCCTTTTACAATTAAGTTTTCACCCATTATCTCTAAACAGGCTTATACTTTAAATTCTTATACCTTTTCCCTGTTTCTCTATATCTTGTTTCTGTCCTTTATAACTTCTTTTCCTTTCCTTCTTCCCCCTCTTCTTCTCCCTCCTCTTTTTACCCCCTTGTCTTTCTACTTCTACTTCTCTCTTCTGTAATCCCCTCTTCTGTTGTTGCTTTCTAATATTATACTTATTTTTATTATACTTATTATTTTGTTTTTGGTTCTTTTTTCAAATCTTAAACTTTTCATTCTCTTCCCCCCCTTTCCTTTTTCCCCCCACATAAAATTACTTAATCATTAAAGATGGCTTCTTCTTTGTCCCAATCTTCTTCTGCAAGCGTTTCTTGTTGTTTCTCATAGTTCCAGATCTCCATTTCTAAGAGTTGAAATACGAAGCCAAAAGAACATCTCCCTTCTTGTGCATCTTCTTTGTACTTTTTAAGTTCCATTTTCAGTTCTTCTAAAACTGGTGCCATTTTAAACACTTTTAAACAACCACCCGATTGATTTTAGTCATTTAAATGCAATAACCAAAAATCCAAAGATCACCAAGTAATCCAAATAATCCAAAGCTGTTTGTTCTTGCTTCTTTTTTCCACTTTCTCTTCCTGGAGTTCTATTATTTTGTTGCCAAATTTCAGTTAAAATGTATCTTTTAGGAATCTTGTTGAGGTTTCACAGTAAATTCCTTTTAGTTCCAGGCAGTCTCCTCCATTTTTCCAGATCCTGCCCTTTTATTCTTTTTCTCTCCTTTCCTGCTTTTAAAAGCTTTTAAGTATCCAGAAATCTTTATTATCCCTTTGACATTTTATTTTCAGCTTAAATGCCTATTGATGTCAGAGTGAATTTTTTTTCAATTTCTTGCTTAAGTCTCTTAGCTGTCAGTAAAGGGAAGGGAAGAAAAAAACCCCCAAATCCTTTCCTTTCCCTCTCTCCTTCGCTGCTTCAAAATCTTCTTTGGGAACAATGTTATTTTTTTTATAGTTTAAATTCCAGGGTACCTTGCGTTGTTGCTTTTGCAGTTTAACCCGGTCAACCAAAACTTTCTCTTCTTATCTTCCTCCTGCACATTCTTTTCTGGTCAAGTTCTTCTTTGAGGTGGCCATTTCTGACCATTGCTGCAACTGCCTTCGGGAAAGGGAGTAATGGCCAGCTGAGGAGGAGAGATGCGGCTCTCCTCAACCCTGCTGGCAGTCTCCCCCCTCTTCACCACCTTTTTGGGGTGACTTAGCCCCGAAACCAGCCAGCTCAGGGCGCTCTGGCAGCGAGCACAGATCGAAACCGCACACAATCGCGATTTCGGTCTGTCGGCAAAGGAACTCAAACCGGAAGCCCCTCAAGATTTGATCCTTTTTCCCACTGACTTTGTGGGGAAGCCCAACATTAAAAATTGAGAAAAAGATGATGATATGAAAACATTGGATGAAAATAAAGATACTGACTTTAAACCAATTGTTATCGTGATAAGGATGAATTTTAAAAATTCTGTGCTAAGAAATAAATATCAAATATAATTCATTGGCAATATTTATAACTACTATACAACATTTGTTAATATTGTTTGGACCAGCAGCATTTTCTGAGACATCCAAGATATTAAAACAACTAGTTAAATCTTTTAACACTAAAAAATTATTATTAGTTTCTATAGATATTAGTTATTCAATACATCAATTTAATATACAGCTATTAAGAGATGAATGGAATAAAGGCTTATATATTTCATATTACCTTTGATAATTAGAGAGTGTCTTTTATAGCAAGGGTTAGCCAATGTTAAACCACAATTTATACACCAAAGGATAATATTTAGAATTTATTAGAAGGCACTAAGCTGAGATAACAGCATTTTTTAACAGCAATTGATTTCAGGATAGCGTGGGAAGAAAACTTTAAATAGCTTCCTTTAGCCTGGTTGCATCAGATAGCCATGCTGATGGGATTGTGGTCTCAGTACTGGAAGACATTGTGGTGGAAGTTCAAAGTTAGGAGAATGATGGTCTTGCCCCTCTTGTGAGAGAAAGATGTAACCTTGGGTTGTGAAGAAATCTAGGGAAGAAGTGTGAATAAACTGAAAACTGTAATATTTAATAGCTAGTATCTAATAGTGTGTTTTAAATTTGGTAGATCTTTAAGGAGTTGCTGGATTTCTAGCATCATCATGTGCGTCACAGTTCAGGAAATGGTGGGAAAACAATCTAAAAATAATGCCACTTTAATATAAATACTTTTCTGACTCGATTTGCATAATGCCTAATATTGTAAAGTTTGGATTTTAACTTTCACTTGGGTGGAAAAATCCTGAAGTTTTTGTCATGGAATTAGCAGCTCCAGAATTGGCATGGAAACTGCATCCCTCTGTATTATGGTGCGAACTCTGTTCTTATTTCCTACTGTTGTCACTGCAGTATAATACCATTCAGCAATAGGAAACAGTCATCATGTCTCTTCCTTCCTCCACCTCTATGTAGGAGAAAACGGATTACAGGAGATGTTGTCTTAGAAAAGGCAGCAGCTATGTAACAGAGACATTATATGATCTTTCTCAAGCGGATAGAAATGTGCTTATCTGAGTATGTAAGGATTTTTAAAAAGAAGATACTGAGACATTTATACTAATGCTATCACCTGTGCAACTATATTTTAGGGTTTTTTAAAAAAAAATTCTATATGTATCAATAGAAGTTCCAAGAATTGTTCTAATTGCAGAGATCAAATTGGCTGTTTTTGTTTCTGCTAGTCCTTGTCTATTACTTTTTTGTCACAAATTCAGCTGTTGTATTTCTAAGCTACCTTTCCATCTACCAAAGCTCCCCCAAAAAACCTACAATTCAGCAATTGAATTCATTTTTCACTTTAAAATGATCCAAATGAAATTAAAATATGTCAGAAGCCTTTGCAAAACCCTGTTTTTCTCGTTACTCACCTAAAACTCACTGGAGATGAACTCGCTCCCTCAAAAAAATTTACATTTGAAGAGCTGCTATAGAAAAGGTATAGTCCTGTATCCTCATATATGTTTTCCAGCTAAGTAACTTCCAGGACAGTAACTTCTAATTTGCTGTCTTCCATGTACACTAGAACTGTTTCCTGTCTGCATTACCTTTCCAAGTTGCAGACCTCACATCGTGGAGATTATCTTGTTGGGAAAAGATTTTGCATTGAAGAATGGTTGCGGACGGTTTTTAAAGAATGCTTCCTGTCATACATGCATGGCTCTATAAAACAGGGAGTTAAAGGAATATGACTTATTCCAGTTAGAAAGGAGACAGTTTATAGTATTTATCCATGTTTTTCAAGCTTCTTACTGTAAGCCTAGTTTTTTTTTCTTCAAGGAATACTTCTCAATGTCAAATTGCAATAGGCAAGCAGTTTCCAATTACACAGCTCTTGGAGGGGCTGAGATGCTTGATTGAGCTTGATTGATACTGTCAGCTGCTTTGCTATATAAGTTGTTTTGTAGCTAGTCTGTAGTCAGGGAGCTGTGGGGAGTCAAGATTGACTCAAAGGTACCAAAAAAGAAAAGACCTTTCCTATCCTTAGTCTAAATTTAATAGATTATTATAATCCACAGTAAATGTCAGAATTACTGCCACTGAGCAGTTCATCTAGAGCAGGGGTATCAAACTTGTGGCGTCATGGCAGTGCCACGTGACATATTGGGACTTTGTTCCCCTTCGCTAAACCGGGTGGGGGCAGGGCCAGCATGTGACGACGCATCCAACCTTTGGGCCACAAGTTTGTCACCCCTGATCTAGTCCAAAGTTGAAAAAGGCTGGTTTAGTATATTGGAGTATTTTCCCCAATTTGTATGTCCTCTAAATGGGTTAGAAACAGAAAAGAAACAAATTATAATTAATCCAGCTAAGTTGTAAATCTATTAACAGTGTACCCTGTAAAAATATAAAGACAATCCTGTTTTTTTTATTTCCCAAGCTGTCTGAAACAGAAGAACCAGACCTTGTTGAATATCTGTCATATTCACCACTATGACACTACTATTTTTGAAATGTTGAGATATCAGAAAATTAGCAATAAACACAAGGAGCCTGAGGATAAACTAGGTTTTTTTTTAAATTTCAGTCTGTGTATTTCAGTTCATAAATTAAAAATGCCTTAATCGTTCCTGCTTTTAAATGGCAAGCTGATTGTGTAAAAGTGCTGTCATGGTTATGGCTGATGGATTAGAAGTACATAATGAGTATCCTTCATTTTTTTTCTCCTCTGTTCTTCCAGGGAGCAGATGTCAACTGTATGCATGGTACTCTGAAACCATTGCACTGTGCTTGCATGGTGGCTGATGCAGATTGCATTGAGCTGCTGTTGGAAAAAGGAGCTCAGGTAAGAAGAAGCACAAGCCTTTTGAAAAACAAATTCAGGAAACCAATTATGCCAGTGGTTATAATTAGATTTACCAAATACTTTAATGGGATTTATCAAATACTTAATGGGATTTATCAAATACTTAATGGAATTTGAGATTGGATAGTATTTTATAGTGCTATTGCTGGCTCTGAGGTTGAAAAATATTACATATTCTCAAAGGCAAAAACTGGGAAATAAAATGCTCCAATGGGAAATATCCTTCTGAATAACAGTACTTTGCCCTGTTGTACTTAAGGAGGATGTATATTTCAGAATCTCATATTCTCTTTGAGATTTGTATCATTTGTATCCTGGCAATTGTTTTCAAATAGAGCTTTTATATTTCTTTTGTCGCTTAATTCTGTTGCCACAGAATTTTGTGTTTTAGTTTTCTCATCTGTTGTATTACAGTGAATTTTTTTTTGTAAATAAAGGTAAAGCTTAATTCAACATTGGTCATTAGATATAGAAAATTTCTTCATAGTGAGAGAAAACAGACATACACCAATTTAAATGTGCAAAAAAAAACCCCGTTGGTTTCAAAATACGTTCTAAACTTATAATGAGACATCTCAGCCTCTTAAGAGATTGATTATATCATGCAATTCAACCATCCTGTTGTGGAGACAGAGACAGGGAATGTAAGAACCGCCTATGCTAAATTAAGGCAAGGATTAATCCCTCCTGGCATTAAGAGCTAGTCAGGTGCACCTACAGAGAGCAATAATCAGATTAAGTAGTCAAGAAAGATCTGTATTTTGAGAGAAATTGCTATACTGTACAAAGTGCTTTGCCTGATGGAGCGCTGAGTCCTAATGGAAGCTTGAACTGAAGGAAGGATTCTTCTGCCCCATTAATGGAGCATGTGGATCATTTTTTTTTCTATAGCTCTTAATCACACTGAAAGCACCTTCCCCTTCCTCCTTGTTTTTTCAGGTCAACGCCCTTGATGGCTATAATCGAACAGCCCTTCATTATGCAGCTGAGAAGGATGAGACCTGTGTGGAGATCCTGTTGGAATATGGGGCAAATCCCAATGCACTGGATGGCAATAAGGACACTCCACTCCACTGGGCTGCCTTTAAAAACAATGCGGAATGTGTCCGAACACTTTTGGAAAGCGGGGCCTTTGTCAATGCTCTGGATTATAACGACGACACCCCTCTGAGCTGGGCAGCAATGAAGGGCAACCTGGAGAGCGTTAACATCCTCCTGGAGTACGGAGCTGAGGTCCGGATTGTCAATATGAAGGGGCAGACCCCAATTTCAAGGCTGGTTGCCCTGCTGGTCAGAGGACTTGGCACCGAGAGGGAAGATTCCTGCTTTGATCTCCTTCACCGAGCCATTGGACACTTCGAATTGAGGAAAAACGGCACGATGCCACGCGAGGTGATGCGAGATCAGCAGCTTTGTGAAAAGCTTACCACGCTATGTTCTGTCCCAGGCACATTAAAGACACTCTCACGCTATGCTGTGCGCCACAGCCTGGGTATGCAGTTCCTACCAGACGCAGTGAAGGAACTGCCTCTGCCAGAATCTTTGAAAGAATATGTCTTGCTTAAATGATGGCTTCCTCTTTTTTTTCTCCATAGGATTGTATGAACCAGCAAATTGGTGAGCCATGGTGGACATGGCATTTTAGAGATGTAGCTCCAGGAATCAGCTGGTGTGACATCTGCGCTTTTGTCCAGTGTGTTCTCTTAGCTTCTCCATTTGCTATAGTATCCTTCTGATCTTTCTTTAGTGAAGGAGGAGGCTAGGAAAGGACTTCTGGCTTCTTATGGCCAGGAGGCCCAAGTGAAATACGTCTGTGTTCCACCTCCTGAAGAAGACCACTTCCAAAATTCAGGATGACTTCTGTTCTCAGTGAAACATTCACAGAGCCAGCTGGCTCCTAGCACCGCAAAACAAACTGAGGAGGCTGAAGAATGGCAACATTTGCTTCCTTTAAATTCATTACATGCATCAAAGCAGTCGTCTTCTTAGTTTTAGGCTCTCCTAAAACATGTGTATTTCATATTTTTTGTTTATTGATAAATGATTTCCTTTCAGGAATGTAATGGCTTAATGAATCTGAATAAATAAATCTGGTGAGCTGATCAGCTCTTGTAGAGATTAAGGGTTGTTCTCTTTTACATTAGCTTCTTTGAGATTCTCACATCCAGTTGCAGAGATGCTCAGAAAGGCAAGAGCTCCTTTTGAAAACCAAGAACAGAGCATCCTAGCGCTTTGGCAACCAAAGCCAAAAAGGTTCTTCAGAGAGGGTGTGGATATGCATTTGGCCTTTCTACTTCTCGAAACAGCCATATGATTCCAAAGAGTATCGATTAAGGAGATGCCAGTCAGGTGTTTTGGACTGTATTTAAGTGCACAATTGGTGCGCCTTTAACTCAGATGCATAATTTTTCAGGTTTGCTTGGCAAGGGTGAGCCCAAAAAAAGACACTGGTTTGTTAAGGAGACACTAGCAAGAGTCATGTGCATGCCAATATGCGTGTGCCCATCCCTGCTCCAGGGCGTCATCTTAGGATCTTGAGTGCTGCACTTTGTCCACTTTTGTTGGCTCATCTTTTGTTATTGCTTTTTAGACCATCTCTGTTTATATCATAGGAAAAAGTGATAGAAATCTGAGGAGGAGATGATGAAGTGTGTTGCTTCGGCCTGGGTGAGGAATTTGTGACAAGATAATGGAGATGGGTTGGGTGAGGAAAGAACAAACATCCTGCAATGAAAAAAGATATTGCTTTTAACTCAGCCTTTTGTTTACAGTACTGGTTTGTATGTGTAGAAATCTGTAGTCAGACTAATTCCACATACTCTCACCTCATTTCAACCATCTGTAGAAACTGTTGCTCTACCTGAATAAATTGAAAAAAGTAATTCAGTGGTGTTTGTTCTGGAGGCATACTAATGATCATGGCAGTTTTGTGTCTTGTATAGTGATGAGGAAATCTTTGCTGCCCATGGTGTATGTACATATTTTATTCACCGCTTTAAAGCTTTCCAGAATGTTCTTTCACTTCCTGTACTTTGCAGCTCCAGACAAATGTTACTAGGCTTATATTGAGCCTAGCAACAATGGAACTATCTACTATAGTCAGTTTCTGGTTTGCCAGCACATTCTTTATTATTGTTCTAGTGTGCCCTTGTGAAGAAATGTCAAAGAAAAAGTATTCATTTTTGAAAAAGTTAAGGTATCTTTCAAACGTTTCAATGGGTTTCTCCATTGGACACAAGTTAAAATACATTTTTCTTGCCATACAATTATGATTGTAATTCGCTTGTTTTGTGGCAGGCTCCTTTTGCTTCCATTGCCTTCATCTATTTTAATGAAAATGAAAAATGGGAGGAGTGGGGTTTGACAAGTCTAATTTATTAAGGGCTATATCTGCCATTTCTTAAAATGTAAAATTGTAAACGTGTAAAATTGCAGGTGTGTTTCTTTCACAAATAATTATCTTGGTTCGGACAAATGAAGCAGCATCCTTATGAATGTAGGGGAGCTGAGAATACAAGTCTTAGAGGTCCAATTACCCCTGTTAGACATGTGCCAAGAGCATCACTGAGCAAATCCAATGGCCTGGGTGTGTGGGCATTGTAATTACAACCACTGTTTTATCTGCTATTGAGTTTCAGAAATGGAATTGTAATTTCCGACAATATGCCTTTTTTATTATTTTTTGGCTATTCTCCTAAGATTGGAGTATTGGCTCTCACATTGATTCCTGGAGTATTTCTTATCTGCTCAGGATAATATCCTCGCTTCTATTTTGAAGAAGGGGAGATGGGAATTAGAACCCTAAACAGCCATCTTGAAAATTAGACAACATAGAAATGATTATATTAATTGTTGAAATACATTCTATGATACTGGACTGTGGAATCTACCTGATGTGAACAGAGCCATCATTCTCTTCAGATGTGTTTCCTTTCTTATTTCTTAGGCAAGTTAATAATACTAGCGTGCCACAGCCTTATAGAAATAAGGATGTGAAAAAATATTCTCCACATAGAACATTTTCCATCACAGTGGAAATATGCGTTTTTGGAGTTTAGGACCATATACCATATACAAAATAGGACTTATTTTATTCAGTACAAGAGTTGGGACAAAACCACTTGTAGAAGGAGAGGAGAAATGAAGCAAACTATCTTGCCCTCTTTGCCTCAGGAAATCACTCTAGGATTCAAATTTTGGTTCAACCAAAACCCAGAAGCACCACTTTTCAGATTTTCTGCTGAACTGCAGCTGGACTAAGATGAATTGGGGAACATTTCAAAAAAAATTGTTCTTCTTTGTTTTACCCCAAATTCCAAAGGAATAATTCAGCATGAGAATGGTTGTTTTCCCCTGGATCTGCTTACAAGAAAAATCATGTTGTAAGCTCAAAGTACTATTTTTGAAGTGCTTGATTGTGGAGGAATGCTTGTTCAGTGTGCAGATGACTTGGATATTAAAAGCTTGTTCATTAAATTTCTATTGCACTGGGGAGTTTTTATTCTGTTGTTTATGTCTTCATAAGAATGCATTATATGGTTATTTTTCTTCTTGACTATCTGCAGCAGAAAGTTGACTGATTTCTTCTGCTTAAGTCCGTATTTTTATATTCATAATATAGGTCAGCTCATATTCAACCAGATGTGTGGGTACACTGATTTCTCAATAGTGATAATTCTGATTATGAAATTTCAAGAATTGATATATAAACTTGGGGATAGATGAACAAGGTGAACTAGTTAAATAATGATAATTAGATGGATTTCACCAAAACAAAACCATAATATGAATGGTCCACATTGTGGGTATGGTAGCTTTAGTGAAAGGGGCTAAATACATCCAAATAATAGGGAGATTCTTAACAAAAAAAAAAGTACCTATCAACAGCTGGATTGTGTTCCTAAAGTTATTGTTAAGGTATTTTGTAGACCTCCATTCAGTATTAAGCAGAAGTATGTTATGGTAGATAATTCTGCTGGAGAAACCCACAAAGACTTTTAATTTAGTCATAAGGGCAAATGTTAAATTCCCTTTTTTGTAGCTGTTCTTTTCCATTCATCTTGATTACACACTAAAGTCTATATATTGGTGGCTTTCCTTTATTTTCATCCATTGTTTAGATGTTGGCTTTTTTGTTCTTTTTTGTTTTTTGTTTTTTTGTCCCTTGAGCCTGCTTTCAGGGTTACTCAGTGTAGGTTCCTGCTCTGCTGTAGGTTTTCCAGAGTATTCAAGAAAGTTCCACAGTGGTAGTTCCATAAACACCAATGGAAGAAAGTTGTGAACATTGAATTTAGTCATGCTAAAATGGTCTGTCCCTTCCTAAATGTAACAGTAGATGTTAGGGTGTCAGGAAACATCACGCATCGGTCAGTTTGTGCAACTGTGAATAGCCCAGGAAAATTAATGGATTATATGAGAGATGAATATCCATCCATTGCAACTCTCCATCCACTCCACTAACTCCGCAAGGAAGCTATTCTCTTTTGGTAAAAAGTTTAAGCTTGGTGTTCCTCCTGCTCATTCTTCCACTTTAAAAATCATGATTGCTGAAAGGGCTTTTCCACGTTGTATTTTTGGAACTTTTTAACTCAGCCTTTATTTTTAAATGCACTTATTTTTTGATCATGATGGCAACGGTTCTGTTCACACGTTAATCTTATCGTAGTTTTGTGAGGTTGGAAAACCACGAATATTCTCTAAACAAGCCAATTTACTTACTAGTCCATAGTCCTACCTGCATGTATAAAAAAACAGCCAAATGTGTCATTCTGCCAGTATTCTGAAAGCTGTTTCTAAACCCAGTCACCACTTCACCAGAGCTGCCCTATATAGGTTTCACCAATTTAATGTCTATGTAAGCATTCACCCAAAGAGCAAAACTCCTATCCTTGAAGATACACAAAGTGGGTGATGCTTCTTTGTGGCTTTGCTTTTCTCTCATACGTTAAAAAATGCAGAGGATGATTATATACAGCAGGTGCAGTGTTCCCTTTTAGCCAATCTGAATGGAGCTTACTCTGGATAAAGAAAGAAAATGTGATTGGGAAAGACACAACAATAAGATTCAGTATTCAGCAATAACTAGGCAGGCCATTTGCAGTACAGAGATTGGGGACACAATTAAAATGAAATAGGGAGCAGAGATATTACAACTTCTAGTCAAATAGTTTCTGGTTTGTTTTTATTTTGAGCACTTGGATGAGTTGAATCTATTTTGGGACGTTCAGATGACAAAAAGTTTAATAATACTGTCTGGTTTGAAGGATGACGGGATGAAGAAAATTCTATTGGAAGTACATTCCTGGAGCAGCAAATTGCCTTGGCTTTCCGAGATTGGCTAGGAAAATCTGGCAGCAATAGTCCATTCCACTCTGGAGAAAGATGGCCTAGAAGCATATGATTATTATAATACTGATAAACCTAAGAGCGACCCTAGCTATTATCCAAATGGAAAGACCAGTAGGGAACCTACGGTATTTAAGCTGCCTTGAACTTTCCAAGAAAGCAAACAACAGTAGAAAGTTTTGCCAAGTATCAGCTATGGTGTGATGTAATGATATGCCATTTGTAATAGGCACGTGGCTCCGATTACAGTACATAACACTAGATGGAAAGCTGCATGCTAACCAGGGGAAGGAACCTTGAGGATTTGTAATTTATTTAGACATCTCCTTACATGCCCTGACTGAAAGGGGAGGGACAGCTGCCCCTGCTTTGCTAACTGTTCACAGGGCACCTTCCCCAGATACTCTCTTGCGAGTGATGTGCTCCAAGTGGGCTCTCTCTGAGGTATCCAGCTCGATCTTGTACTTGGCTAGAATCTTCAAGATGGGACGAAGCTTTAGCCACCACTGCGTTTTGGGGATGCGATGTCTGTCGAAGAAGGATAAAGATAAGGTCAGTATCTTCATGGCAGCGGTCATCCATCCCACTGCAACATATTTGATGGCTGCAGCTACACTGTCTTTGAGAGATATTTACCCGAGCTTGGGAAACTTGTAGGAAGCTATGATAATGGATTCCCAACTAATTTTCCGGATTAACTTAACTTTCCATGGTGCACTTTCTGATTTTTCGTACAGAGAAGACTTACTCAAAATCTGTTTCTTCTTTGAGTTCTGCAATGGGCTGAAATACCAGGGCACGTCTGCGCATACCCAGCAGGCAAGCTGAATCAGCAGTGTTGGCAAAGATACGACCTGCAAAAGGAGCATATAAAATGTTAACGTTTTGATGGAAGCTTAGGTTTTTATTCTTCTATTGAAAAGCTCCACTGGAAAGCATTTATTTTGAAACATGGAGTGTAAAGGGATACATTGGAATTTAGCAGAAAAATCTTCTGTTAAAAAAACAAACCCTGAAATTAAGTACTACGTCAGGCTTTGAATATATGCGAAAAGATCTTAAGCACTGACTTCAATCAATCGACCCCAAAATTCAAGACCATCATAGATCATATCAAACCTCTGGTGTAGATATTCCTTTGCTCACTGTAATTGATTTTTTTTCCTATCCTGCTTATTACCAGTAAAGGTGTGGCTGCCCACCAATCTAAGAGGCAATCCAATGGAAAGCTCCAACATACCATGCCTGGAGCACTCTTTGATCTTGCCGGACATCCATGCCACAGCTTTGGCACCCATTTTTGTTCCGAAGTTTCGGTCAAATGGAGTCGGTGACCCACCCTGTGAAGATAGAAGGAGAATCATATTAAATTAGGGGTTAAACTTTAGAGTTATAGAAGTGTGATGAGGACAGTAGCTTGAAGCTTGAAAATCTTTGGGTAGAAAGAACTGCAGTGATGGTGTTGAGACAGGTAAGGAAACAGGGTTCAGTGGGCTACTGAGGCTTTTCTGCCCAAGCATACTGATTACAGTAGGTGAGTTCACAAGAGAATATCAAGTCTGATCTTTCCGATGTACCTGCTGCATATGTCCCAAAACGTTCTTTCTGGTATCAAAGACACCTTTTCCTTCCTCTGAATACAAATTATATATGAAATCTGTGGTATAGTGTTCATTGCATTTTTCATTCCTGGAAGTGAAGAAAAGAGGCATTTCTGTAGCGCCAAAACATAGATTTGACTAAATAGTCCATAAAATGGATAATGTTTTGGTATAATACCGTCAAAAGGGCATTTTATTTCAGAATGTTTTTGACAACTCTTGCATATAGTTCTATCTGCCTATTTTATTCACACAGTCTTCTTGCTTCACTGTGTAGAGCTGTAATTGTACGAATGTTCCAATCTTGGATGGCAAACCTCAGAGGATAAAGAATGTTTCCAAGCAAATACAACTCAGGTAAACAAAGTCACTAATCTAAAGGAGGATTAGAGAGAGGAAGTAAACATATGTTAGACTTTAACTAGAGATAATTAATTGTATGGATTACTATGCTAAACAGTAACGAAAGTTAAGCAGTAACCAAAGTTAACCAATGTTGGAGGATTATTAAAAATGTGTGTAAATGCAAGACTAGACTCCGATAAAGATCATCATGATTCAGTTGTTCATGATCAAACAACTTGACTGCCTTGTCATTACAACACACTGATTAAAATCTCATTTTCATTTTACAGCCTATAATTTGTAGTTGTTGATGCTGTAAATTATGAGTACCAATGTTCAATCCACCTTGAAAGCCCTTCGTGGAAGAAGGTGGCTTTCAAAGAGCAGTCAAAGACAGTGCTTCAGTCTTTGAGAAAAATCTGGCTCTTCTGAGCATCCCGTACTTATTTTCATCAAATGTAAACTTGGCCTCTAATCTTGTCCCTTTGCACAGAAATCAGCTGCTGCCCTTGTTTTGGTATATGCCTCAGCATGAGGAAAAAGCATGCATGTATTTTATAGGTATTAAAATAAAGGAGAATATTTGTAGCTCGGGGTTGAAATGAGGAGTACTTGATGTTCTTTGAGCTGGCTTGTTTTCTTGAAGATGTTTCATTACCCAAACCAGATAATACCATCAGTGCTATTTTGAGTCAGGAAATGTCTGCAAGAAAACAAGTAAGCTCTGAGAGCACCAAGGAC
The DNA here is from genome assembly GCA_033807585.1 of Hydrophis major. Taxonomy (NCBI): domain Eukaryota; kingdom Metazoa; phylum Chordata; class Lepidosauria; order Squamata; family Elapidae; genus Hydrophis; species Hydrophis major. The sequence goes on from CM066329.1 coordinate 217,645,027, forward strand.
TCCTCCTCAGTCATTAAAATGCCTGTGCTGTTTTCTACAATATTCCACTGAATGGGAAACTTACAGCCTTCCTCAGCTACAGCTAGTTGTAGAAGGATGCTGTCTATTTATAATATCTAAATCAGTATTTCTTAACTTTGGCAACTTTAAGACATATGGACTTCAACTCCCAGAAGCATGGTTGGGTGGAGAGTTAGGAGTAGAAGGCCATACTTCTTAAGTTTCCAAAATTCAGAAGTATTGATCTGGAGAAATCTTCCCAGAAGATCCAATACTTCTTTCTGTTTCATTTCTCATGGTGCTTATTAGTCAAAAGAAGTGAAAAAGTAAGCTAACCTGTAAAATGCTGTTGTTCATTTGAGACACTGGATTATGGTAAAAGAAAGGGTCTTGTTTCTCTACAGAATGGTAGGCTGGGCTGCCTGAAATGCCTTGCAGCTCATTTTGCTGTTTTTGTAGTTGAAGATGGGCATAGTATTCATTCTATATTTAGCAACATATAAACTGCTAAGTAGTGAATGGGCACTTCTGGCTATAATATGCTGGTTGGAAAGCTGTTCTACATTTCACTAGTCCTACAGTACAGTGCCAGCAATGTTGGAGAACTGGGGAAAAAAATTCTGCCATAGTTAAGCTAGGTTTTTGGGGTTTTTTTTTTAGGCCATAGGTAAAATGTGGCAAAACTAACATTTTCGAGGACGCGGCACACTTCAAAAATAATTCATACAGGTATAGCATCTTTCTACAAGTCATTAAAATAGTTCCAATTTTTTTCAGGTTCCACTGAAGTCTGAAAAATATGTTCAGATTTTTTTTTTCAGATTCCGTAACACTCTGGAAAAAAAAACTCACAGCTGCAATAATTAGATTTCTCAAAGGAAGACTGCACTTGCATGCAATCTGGAGTATTTCTGAATTACTTTCAGAATTACTTTCAAAGCATGCACAATCCTAGTAATTCTATGTTCTGTGAAGAAAGTCTGAGCCCAATTTATTTTGGAAGAATGTTGCACGCTACAAATACAGCAACATATGCATACAAATACTCTTGCTGCTGTTTTTCTTGCAAAGTGTCAGCCTTTTCCAGACAGGGAAATCAAAATGATAAATACTATTTTTTATTGTAAAGTTACAGTAACAAAATCTTGCAAGTCTGAACATGCTTCTTCCCTCCTTGTCTAGTAAGAGGATTAGGAAGAGTCTTTACTGAGACATTTTCTCAAATTACATTCCTGCTTTGGACTCAGATTTATTTTATCAAATAGTTGTCTAGGCTGCAGCTCCACCTCCTGTTTCTCAAAGTTCTTTTCATATCCCATTCCAGAAAGGAGTATCTTTCATCACACTTAGAGAACACAATGATTTCTAAACTTTTAATCTCCTCTGATAAGTTTAATCAGTACCTCAATATTAGGCCTCTTTTCACTGTGGTTTTCATTTTCTCAGTCAGATGTTCCACATTCACCTGTACAAAGAAAAAATGGCAACATTGTTTTTATCCCTCGAATTGTACATTAACACATTTCAAATACAACACTGTAGATGAAGCCGCTAACTTTACCACATCCTTATTACAGAATCAAAATGCAGCCTCCCCAACGGAAATACTTTTCCATATCAATTCCATATTAGGTAGTATGTTTATGTATTAAAGCTAACGATAACGTTTGAATTTGTGGATATGAGCACACTAAATAATTCTGTTTGAGAATATCCAATTGCATGATGTCTATATCAATTTGTATTAGTGAAGGCAGAGCCAGCATCCACAGTGACAAATATCTTAAAGTTGTGAATTAATTTGCTCTCTCTTCTCAATTGTCCAATTGCTTCTGACTGAAGACAAACACTGGAGAAAAAAGTAATAAAGAGATGTAATAGGCATTCTCCTCTGGAGGGAGACAGGAAATTATATTGCATCTCTCTAAATAAAAGACAAGGGCAACAAGCAATTGTAATTTCTCTTAGGAACAATTAATAACCACTGCAGAAATCAAGCAATGTTATCTGATTGGGCTGGAAGAGCAAATCACACAGAGAAACAGCCAATGTGTTCCGTTCCATTCATTTCTCTAATAAGTGGTGTTGTAATTACAATTAGAGTTACATTAGAAGTTTAATATCCACAGTAAAATATGTTGACAAGTGTAGGTGTGTGTTGGTGGGGAGGGGAAAAGATGCTCTTCCAATCTTATAGTACATCAGAACACAACTGGAGATGGGGTCAAGAGTCTATTTTTTTTCATACCTTGGAGGTTGTGAAGGCTGGGATATGAAAAAAACAGGCCAATTCCAACACAAATAAGTGGCTTTGGATGCAAAAGCCCACAAATTTCAGAGATATTCTATTTTGGTTCTAGACAGAGTTGTGCTTCCCTGTGGTGAATTGGTTTTCATAGACTGCTTCAAGATCAGTGATAGCTAGAACCAAGAGGACTTTTGTATAGATCTGTTTGGTGTACCCAGCCTGGATCGGGCACTTATATGATGGTCCCTTATTGCCCTGATTACTGAAATGTACTCTACAAAAGCTCTACAGGGAGCTGCTATTGAAGTCACACAGAAATTACAACAGGGTGCAAACAATGATAGGTGCAAAGTATTGGTTCTTCCACTCCAAGAGCCCTGCTTACCAGTTGGTTTCCAGGAACAGGCTAAGGTGTTGGCTATCACCTTTAAAGCCCTTCATGATACCAGACTTGGATATCTGTTGACTACCTTCTCCCTTTGATCTCTGCCCATCTTTAAGATTTGGAACAGAAGGGTCTCTTATGAAGGATCTTCAGGACTCTTAGATCCCACTTTCTCAATCACTGCCCCCATCCCGCTGCAACAGCCAGCTGGGCTCCAGCCCTGTTATATTTTGACAGAACTATTAAGATTTGGCTGCTTGGACAAGCCTTAAGGATTATCTGAGAGAGTTAGCTTAGCCACTATAAAAAGGGAGCAAGGGTTATTCGTGCATTTCCTGGGGTGAAGGTGATTAAATTTATGAGCCATGGTTGCTCCTTTACAGTGGGAAGTTATTGCTGTGTTTTTCATTTGTATTATTGTTCTGGAAATGTATCAGCCACTTAAAGTCAGACATGGCTGGAGTGTCATATTAACTTAGTAAAATATCATAGTAGCAACAACAAACAAACGAACAATCCTCATGCAGCAGTATGTTTCTGATAACATGAATACCCTCTAGTTTGTAACTGGTATTTTTCCCCTGCTCTACCAAGAAGTTCAGGGTTCCTCTAAGATGCAATAGAGCTCATTTGTTCAAATACTGGGTCCAGTTCTTCGCCTAGATCAGAGGTCCCCAAACTTGGCAACTTTAAGACTTGTGGACTTCAACTCCCAGAATGCTGGCTGAGGAATTCTGGAAGTTGAAGTCCACAAGTCCTAAAAGTTGCCAAGTTTGGAGACTTCTGGCCTAGATTATCAACACATACAATTCTCCTAGGGCCAGGTATGCAGTTATAGAGCAAGCATTTGCCTCTGCAAAAGATGTTCACCTCCAAGTCATGGATGGTGAAAGGATCTTCATAAATGTAGGCAGCATCTGCTCCAGCTGATAAGCCTGCCATAGTAGCCAGGTAGCCACAATAGCCTCCCATGGTTTCAATGATGAAGACCCGCCGTTTGGTGCCAGCTGCAGACTGTTTGATGCGGTCACAAGTCTAGGAAGAAAACAAACCAGAAAAAAAAGAAAGAAAAGCCTTGAATGGGAGCTGGAAAATATTTTGGGGGGAACCATCTGAAGAAAGTTAGCTTAGCTACTATAAAAAGGTAGCAAACTCCACTCCCTTCCAGTACTGATGATGTTACCTAGTTGGGTGATGAAATATTTTCAAGCCAACAACCAAGCTCCACTAAGGATTCCACAGTCTTAGTTTTTATTTCTTAAGACTTAAGTCATTTTTATTTAAATATAAAAATGATCATATTGAAAAAAGGGGATGGTATGGTGGCTCAGAAGTGGAGCTCTCGCCTCACAATCAGGAGGCTGTGAGTTTGATCCTAGGTAGAGGCAGATATTCCTCTCTCTGGGCACACTGAGAATATATCTTCCGAACAAAACTCCGCATTGGTGACAGGAAGGGCATCCAGCCGTTATATGTTCTACTAGCTCCATTCAGTTGCCCAGACTCCACCTGCAAGGGATTATGGGTTCATTAAAATATTATGATGATTGAAGGAAGGGGATATATAAGAGAGAATGGGAGTGGGGAGGCATTTAGACCAGTGCAAGATAGAAATACAGGTAGTCCTCAACTTACAACCACAATTGAGCTGCAAAATTGTGTTGCTAAGTGAGACAGTGAATTTGTCCCATTTTAAAACCTTTTTTTGTCACAGTTCTTAAGTGAATTACTGCAGTTGGTAAATCAGTAACCCTGTTGTTAAGTGAATCTGGCTTCCCCATGGATTTTGCTTGCTGGAAGGTCACAAAAGATAAATCACATGACCTCAGGACACAGCAACGATCATAAATATGAGTCAGTTGCCTAGCATCTGAATTTTGATCCCATGGGGTCATGAGTGTGAAAAGACATGTCACTTTTTTCCAGTGGCGGCATAACTTCAAACGGTCACTAAATGCACTGTTGTAAGTCGAGGACTACCTGTATAGAACATGCAAAACCTTTCTTTTATATATATATACATTGAGACAGATAGTAATGCCTGCACTCTCTTGTCTATCCAGGGAGCAACTTTGCAAATGACCCAAGTGGGGCTCCATATGCAAAGTGCAAACTCTGCCACTGAGCAATAGCCCCTCATTGATTTTAATTGCATGAAATTGCCTAAAACTTGGTTCATTGTTTAGTGATCATTTAGTTTGTTCTAAGATTACTAGGATCAGTACTCTCCAGATTTAGAACAGCTTTCTTTCAAAAGTATTAAGAGCTATGGTGGTGCAGTGGTTAGAATGCAATATTGCAGGCTAATCCTGATTTATAGTAGTCCAATCCTGACTGGCTCAAGGTTGACTCAGCCTTCCATCCTTCCGAAGTCAGTAAAATGGGGGCCCAGATTGTTGGGGGCAATAGGCTGACTCTAATAAACCGTTTAGAGAGGACTCTCAAGCACTGTGAAGCGCTACATAAATCTAAATGCTCTTGCTCTTGCTGGTTTCAAATTCCTACAGCCTAGTTAAAACTTGCAGATGGTAAACCCTAAACCTATATCCTCTATGACTACTTGAAACTCAAGATAAACAAAATGATATTGATGATTTTTGAATTGTCAGGTCTTTTTCTTTCTTCAAGATCTGTTCTTGGCTCCTGTGCACAGGACATACTTGTTGCTATTGCAAACCTATTCCTCACTTCAAAAATGTGAATTTAAGCCCCGATAAGATTCTGCCCATGGTGAATTTTTCCTGAACCGGAACTGGGATGCTAGGAAAGCACTTACTGAGGTTATGGTGTTGAGGGCTGTGTCTGCACCAATGCTGAAGTCAGAACCAGGAACATTGTTAGAAACAGTCGCAGGAATCACACAGATCGGGATGCAGAGCTCTTCATATTTGCACCGCCCTTCAATTATTTCCATACTGCCAGTAAAAGCCTACCAAACGGAAGAAAAATGAGGGGGAGTTCTATTATCCAACCGGGAATCCAACTTCCTAAATTTGTTCAGATGCTGCACTCAAAACCCCAGGATTGAAAGCATCATCCTCTTGAAGCTTCCAGCTCCTCCCCTTTCCCTCTCTACTGATAATAAAGGAACCTCATTCCCATTATCATTCTTTACCAGAATCAGATTTGCATCAAAATAAGCTCTGAACATGCTCTCCCTTGTTCAGCTGGCTTAAGATGCAGATGTCAGACGGAAGGGTTTTTTTTTTTCCAGCCATCACTGAAACACATTTTGCCTGAGGAAAGAGATCTGTGGAATATGATCTCACTTAGCTATGTCTTCATATTGATCCAGTGAGTTAATGTAATTGCTGAACTCTCCACAGGCCTACCTCAAAACCTCCAATGATAATCAGCCCATGGATGTTAAAAGTGGCTATGGTGTTGCTGATTTCCTCAAAATATTTCTTGGGTAGAGTCCTATGATCAAACAGACAAAATCCATAAAATGTATCAATGATCCTCCTATACACAGTCCCTTTAATTCAGTCACAGAAAGTACCAGAAAATTCTCCATTAACCCAGAAGCTTCTTAGTCACCCTCATCAGAGAACTGACCAACCTGCATTCAGCATAGGATGTGTTTGGAGCTTTTCAGTTATTCCCAGTGCTATTAGTCCTTGACTTATGACCACATTTGAGGCCGGAATCTTGGTTGTTAAACAAAGCGGACAATAAGTGAGACATCATGTGACTGCTTTGCTCAATGACCTGGCACTCCTGGGTATGGTTGTTAAGGGATCTCATAGGGGTGGTTCCGGTTCCGCGTGGCTTCGGTGGCAGCAGGAATTCGCGACTGTTCGCGATTCCTGCTGTGCTTGCCGCCGAGATGCCCCTGATCCAAATGGGTCAGGGGGATATGGCTGCCCTGTAGAGGCAGCTGAAGAGAGAGGGGAGCCGGACAGGGGGTTGGGGGTGTCGCAGACCCCCTCCTCGTCTGGAAAAACCCCTTTTTCCCGAGGTGGTGGAGCGGCGGTCAGTAATGGCCACACGAAGAAGCCAGCAACCGGGTAAGATTGTGCTGGAGGAAGCAAGAAAAGTGAAAGTGCTGGCTGAGCCGGGTCAATCAACATCTCTTAAACTCTCTGGAACTGAACTGTCTGAATTGCTGGAGGATACATTGTATCCCTAAGAAGATCCGAAAGGGGCGGAGAAAGCTGTTAAAGGGAAACTTTTTTTTCTTCACTCTCCCACCCCATAGAAGCAGCAGATGAAGATTTGAAATTTATTTGGGCACTGACGGTGAATTATTTTGAAAGTTGAAGCCAAGGGACAAAAGACACTTTGGAAAATCGGAAAACCCTTATTGGAGGTATGGATTTCTGATCATTTAAAAAAAAAATTGTTGTAAGTGGGAAGGGAGAGGAAAAAAGATACATTGGAGCAGAAGTTGAAAAAGGAGGAGATTGCCTAGAATCCCAAAGAAAGAAATATGGTAATTGGACCTCTTTGATTAAACAGTAACCCCAGAAAGAGAAGTAGAAGAAGGGAAAAAAAGCATTAACTTTTGGAATCTTTTTTGAATTATTTTTGATTAAAAATACTTGGGTGGTTGTTTTGGGAAAAGATTCTCTTTTCATGATGGCATCACTTGTGGATGAACTAAAGACTGAATATCAAAAATATAAAAAGGAAGAACAAGATGGAAAAGATACTTTGGGCACTCTATTTCAATTTTTAGAAATGGCGTTATGTACTTATGAAAAGTTGACTACGCAGCAGAATGACTGGGACAAAGAAGAAGAGGAAGAAGTAGTCATCTTTGATGAACAATGGTTTTTTTCTGGGGAGGAGGAGAAAGAGGATAAGAAAAAGGGGATTTTAAGGTTTGAAAAAACAACCAAAAAAGAGAAAAATGAGAGGAAAGGTGGATGCAAGGTTAGAAAGCAACGGAAAGGGAGTAAGAAAAGGGAGGAGGAGAGACAAAAGGGTAAAAAGGGCAAGGAGAAGAATAAGCAAGAGAGAAAGGTGGGGAGGAGAAGCCTTAATGGTGGGAAACAAGATTTAAAGAAAAAAAGTTTATTTAGAGACAATGGGTGAATCTAAATGGAAAAAAAAGAGGGGAGGATTCTGGAAGGTACATAAGATTGTGTTTTTATGGGTTTCCGGTTTCGCGTGGCTTTGGGGCAGCAGGAATTCGTGACAGCTCGCGATTCCTGCTGTGCTAGCTGTCAAGGTACCCCCGATCCAGATGGGTCAGGGGGATATGGCTGCCCTGTAGGGACAGCTGAAGAGAGAGGGGAGTCGGATAGTGGGGGTGGGGGTGTCGCAGACCCCCCCCTTCTCCGGAAAAACCCCTTTTTCCCAAGGCGGTGGAGTGGCGGTCAGCAATGGCTGCCACGAAGAAGCCAGCAACCGGGTAAGATTGCGCTGGAGGAAATGAGAAGAGTGAAAGTGTTGTCTGAGCCGGGTCAAGTAACATCTTTTAAATTGCTTGGAACTGAGCTGTTTGAATTGCTGGAGGATACATTATATCCCTAAGAAGAGCGAAAGCGGCGGAGAAGCTGTTAAAGGGAACTTTTTTTTTTTTTCTTCACTCTCCCACCCCATGGAAACAGCAGAAATGTTTGGATATATTGGACATTGAAAGTGAATTGTTTTGAGAGTTGAAGCTAAGGGACAAAAGGGTTCTTGGACATTGAAAAATTTAAGAAATTGGAAAACCCTTGTTGGAGGTATGGATTTTTGATTATTTAAAATTGATATTGCAAGTGGGAAGGGAGAGGAAAAAAAATTGGAGCAGAAGCTGAAAAAGGAGGAGATTGCCTAGAATCCCAAAGAAAGATATATGGTAATTGGACCTCTTTGATTAAACATTAACCCCAGAAAGAGAAAGAGAAGAAGGAAGAAAAGTATTAACCTTTGGAACTTTTTTTGAATTGTTTTTGATTAAAAATACTTGTGGTTGTTTTGGGAAAAGTTTCTCTTTTCATAATGGCATCGCTTGTGGATGAACTAAAGACTGAATATCAAAAATATAAAAAGGAAGATACTTTGGGCGCTTTGTTTCAATTCTTAGAAATGGCGTTATGTACTTATGAAAAGTTGATTACGCAGCAGAAGGACTGGGACAAGGAAGAAGAGGAAGAAGAAGCCATCTTTGATGAACAATGGGTCCTTTCCGGAGAGGAGGAGAAAAAGGATAAGAAAAAGGGGATTTTAAGAATTATAAAAACAACCAAAGAAAAGAAAAATGAGTGGAAAGGTGGAGGCAAGGTTAGAAAGCAAAGGAAAAGGAGTAAGAAAAGGGAGGAGGAAAAACAAAGGGGTAAAAAGGGCAAGGAGAAGAATAAGCAAGAGAGAAAGGGGGGGAGGAGAAGCCTCAATGGGGGGAAACAAGATCTGAAGAAAAAAAGTTTATTTAGAGACAATGGGTGAATTTAATTTAGGATAAAAGAGGGATTCTGGAGGGTACATAAGATTGTGTTTTTATATGTGTATTTAGAGTATAAAATTCATTATATAATTTTAGAATCTTTTAAACAGAATCCCAAGAAAAATTGTTATACGAAGTACTTTTAAGTTAGGGTAATGAGTTATAGACGTTACTCCAATTGGTGTATAGGAGAAGTATAGTAAAAGAAAAAAGATGAATGGATAGTTGGAAATAGAACAGACAAAGAATGTTATTGAAAATGGAAATAAGATATGAAAGGATATATAAAGGTTTTGTTATGGTTTTTTTTTTGGATTTTGTATATTGATAAAAGGCAATAAAATTTTAATTAACAAAAAATAATTTGGATGAAAAGGAGAAGTAGGGATAAGATATGAAGTTAAATAGATAAAGTATTGATACTATAATTTGGAATTGTTATGTTCTATTGGTTTTTTATTATTATTTTTTCCTAGAAAAGAATTTATAAGCTGTTATGCCTTGATTCTTTATGCATTGTTTTTATAAAATTGATAAAAATGGCTTATATATATATATAAAAAAAGAAAATGATAATAAGATATGGAAGGATATATAAAGTGAATATGATGTTTGAATTTGTGTCTGTGTGAAGAGTTTTAACCCGGGATCAGACAACCTTCAGAAAAGATCTTTTAGTTTTGTTTATGTTTTGTGTTTTGTATGTTTGTGTATTGTGTTTTCTGTAAAATTAATAAAATTTGTTTAAAAAAAAAAAAGATTGTGTTTTTATATGTATATCTAGAGTAGAATGTTTAAGATATAAATGAGTATTAATATATATGATTAGGTTTCTTTTTCTTTTTAAATGATATGGATAGTGGTTATATAGGGTTTTTTTTTTTAGTTATTGACCTTTCTTATAAAATTTATTGTGTAATTTTAGAATGTACAAAACAGAATCCCAAAATAAATTAAGTGTTATATGAAGTACTTTTAAGTTAGGGCAATGAGTTAAAGGCATCACTCCAATTAGTGTATAGGAGAAGTATAGTAAAAGAAAAAAGATGAATGGATAGCTGGAAATAGAACAGACAAAGAATGATATTGAAAATAGTAATAAGATATGGAAGGATGTATAAAGTGAATATGATGTTTGAATTTCGTCTGTGTGAAGAGTTTTAACTCGGGATCAAGCAGCCTTCAGAAAAGATGTTTTAGGTTTTGTTTTGTTTTCTATGTTTTGTGTTTGTATGTTGATAAAAGACAATAAAATTTTAATTAGCAAGAAATAACTTGGATAATTAGAATGAAAAGGAGAAGTTGGGATAAGATATGAAGTTAAATAGATTACGTAAATATTGATATTATAATTTGGAATTATTTTGTATGTTTTATTGGTTTTCTTCTTTAACTATTATTTTTTTTAGAAAAGAATTTGTAAGCTGTTATGCCTTGATTGCTTGTGTATTGTTTTTGTAAAATTAATAAAATTTGTTTTTTGTTTAAAAGGGATCTCATAGGTCCCAGATAAGAAGCACAGGTGCCTCAGAATAGGAGAGGCATTGGGAGATTCCATTTAGGAGCTGAAAATCCTTCCTACCCAAATTCAAGCAGGATTTTCAATCTCTGAGAGAAGAGATTCTTGTACGAAGTCTGTGCTTGGTTTTTCTCTCCCTCCTGACATGCCCCACACTCCTTATCTTACCACATTACCTCTCTTTTGACTCTCTTTTAAATTTGGGCCTTTTAGCAATATGTGCTTCAATTTATATCAGAAGAAAGCATTTCAATATGTTGATTTACTTTTAAGTATGTTATTTTATTATAATACCTCTGTCCTGTCATAATACCTTTTTGTTCCAAGGTTTGATCCACCTTTTCCAGTCCAACCACCAACTCCTGCCCATCCTATTTCTTCAATCTGAAAAAAGAAAGCAGAGTGGGGAAGAATTTCTTAGCTCAGCAACACAATTATTACGATCTTCTGCTCAATAGCCACACAATGGTGTGCAGAAGAAGGAATGTTTTAAGATACATGACAGACTTGTGGAAAAGCAAAAAGACATGGGACACAAATACAGTACATATGGTGATGCAGTGAATATTTAAAAATTAATATTTAGATGAAACTGAAATTTTTCTTAGTAGGACTTGCAGACAAGTCAACTAGAAAAGGGTCATGAACATACATGGGAATTGCAGCAAGGCTACTATATGCACAAATATGGAATATAGAAAGATCCATAAGGGAGGAATGGATTGTGAAGATGGCAGACTTTGCAGAAATGGCTAAAGTGACTTTTCTGATTGAGGCGGAACCATAATTTATAAACGACAATTCATAAAAGATTGGAAATCCTTTGTGGATGTTTTGCTGAAAGTGAGAAATATAAATTGGTGCATTTGGAATTTATTGATTAAAAAGGTCAGTTTATGGGCAGGAACCAATGATTTGTTATTTGGGAGGATGAAATGATAATTACTATGCTTCTAGCTGCTGCAAAAAGATTGGTAGGTGTTTCTTTAGTGTTATCTCAGGGACTGCCACAAAGAAGAGGGAGTCAACTATTCTTCAAAGCACCAAAGGCAGGACAAGAAGCAATGGGTGGAAACTAATCAAGGAGAGAAGCAACTTAGAACTAAGGAAAGTTTTCCTGACAGAACAATTAATCAGTGGAACAACTTGCCTCCAGAAGTTATAAATGCTCCAACACTGGAAGTTTTTAAGAAGAGATTGGATAACCATTTGTCTGGAGTAGTATAGGGTTCCCTGTCTGAGCAGTGGGTTGGACTAGAAGACCTCCAAAGTCCCTTCCAGCTCTGTTATTCTATATTCTATTTTTTTTCCTTTTCTTTTGTTTAGAGTTTTTTATTCTTTCATATTACTTTCTTTTTTCTACTTTTCTTTTTCTTTTTCCATAATTACTTTTCAATCTTACAGAATTTTTTCTTTTAACAAAAATATGTTTTTTTAAAAAAAGAATGCTTTAAGAAAGAAACTTCCTTGGCTTCTTGATGGAAACTGATTTTTAGCTTATTTGAGCCTGTCAAAATTGTCCCATTTTTGTCCCTTTGGAAGGGCTTTTAAGGCTATAAATATGTGTTTTCTACTCTTATTTTGAAGAAAAACATAATTAAAAGTGGTGATGCTGAAAATTAGCCATTCTGCTGCAGAATTCAAAGTACCCATTAGGGATATTTATTTATTTATTGATTTGATTTGATTTGTCAATCACTTACAAGATAAAGGTATAAATATAAACATAGTTATGAATTCATGGATACAAATAAGAAAAATAAAAAGAAACAATTAGGACAGGGACGGTAGGCACGTTGGTGCGCTTATGTGCACCCCCTACAGACCTCTTAGGAAAGGGGTGAGGTCAATAGTAGAAAGTCTAAGGTTAAAGTTTTTGGGGTTTGGGGAAGAAACCACAGAGTCAGGTAGAGTATTCCAGACATTGACCACTCTATTGCTGAAGTCATATTTCCTGCAATCAAGTTTGAGTTTGTATCTATTATGTGCTCTTGGGTTGTTATGGTTGAAGCTGAAGTATTTATTGACAGATAGGACATTGCAATGTATGATTTTATATACTATACTTAGATCGGACTGAAGAAGGCGTAGTTCTAGGTTTTCTAGGTCTAGAATTTCAAATCTGGTGGCATAAGGTATTCTGCAATGAGTAGAGGAGTGAAATTTTGGCAATGCAAAGCAAAAAAAAAAAAAATGTCTGAGAATCACAAGTGGCTCACAGGTTGTCCACTCCATTCTAAGAGAAATGGATGGAACAGGTTAAATGAATTACCTTTCCTTCAGCAAGGCCCTCAAACCCATCATGCACAGCCAGCATCTTATGCCCATGGATCAAGCCAATTCTGACGGTGGATCTCACAGCTGCATTCATGCCTGCAGCTGGTGCACCTACGTTCATCACTGCCAAATTGTAGCCACTCTGGAAGAAAAAAAAAAGGGATCAAACTAAAGTCAGAAATGGCTTCCGATATATACGCACATCCCCGCCACCCCTTCAAAGTACTGTTGGTCTTGGGATTCCTTTGGAGGAACCAACCTGGAGGCCACAAAGACCCAGCCAGACTGCTCAGTTTAGAATCAAATTTTAATATTATCAATTGGGAATGGCTGTAGTTGTCCAAACTCCCAGAGTGGAGCAGAAGATACCTAGGTTTCTTCCTAACATGATACATCACTCTGTCAAACACGAAGGATACTTAGTGGAGGGGGGAAGGGTCTATCGCTCTATTTCTATCTTCCATCCAAATACCAAGTAAATGGGCACATATTCAATCACTCTAACCAGGACATTTCATACTACAAAGGGAAATATGAAAACCCGTTTTCTAGAATCCCAGCTTTATTCTAGAATCTAGATCATATAATATGAGCTGTAGTGGTGCAGTGGTTAGAATGCAGTATTGCAGGCTAATTCTGCTGACTGCCAGCAGTTCGATCCTGACCAGGCTCAAGGTTGACTCGGCCTTCCATCCTTCCGAGGTAGGTAAAATGGGGACCCAGATTGCTGGGGGCAATAGGCTTACTCTGTAAACCGCTTGGAGAGGGTTGTAAAGCACGGTGAAGTGGTGCATAAATCTAACTGCTAAAGCTATTGTTTATTTGTTTTCTCTCACTGGGAGCAGTTTTCCCGATTTTTCAGGCAGAGAAAGGATTTACACATCTATTGGTACTCAATCTTTCTAACTGCCACCTCTAACGTGCCAATGTTGGGTTCTGCCATCGAGCAGTAGGTTTTTGTGTTTTGTTTTTTGTTTTGGCTGCCATGCATTCTCCTCCCATTCCAACCCATTACCTTGGCTGAGGGAGGACGCACGTGGGCCAAAACCTTGTACACATTCCAGTTATTCATAAAACTCCTGTGGGCAACAAGAAAATGATGGTGGATATTTTATCAGCCATGAGCTTTGCAGATGAAAGAAGAATTCTGAACATTTGAAAGAATGATAAAAATGCTCGTTGTTGTTTCCCTATTTACACACACACACACATACAAAACCACCCATTGGATAGCTAACTTCAAGGTAACAGTAGCAAATAATGAAAAAAAGGATAGGAAATGGCATGTAGCCAAACTTAGCTGATCTCAAAAAGCAAACAGGATGGTCCTGGATCAGTCTTGGTTTGGGGACCAACAAGGCTATACTGGAAGGTTGAAAAATATCCCTGAAAAGGCAACAGTAAATCTTGGTGGCTGCATGGACACATGAAACTATAGAGATATGTCCATGCAGGAGAGGTTTGAAACTTTACTCTTCAAAGTTAATCTGACCTATAAATATAGCTCTGTGCATAAAGAAAGTGCTTCAGATACCTTGTGACGGTAGCATTGCCTTAGGATAGTCTTTCTGACACATGTCAGAAAAGGGCAGGACCAAATCTAAAATAAATAGAGCCACTTCTCCTGTTTCTTCCTCCTCGTTGTCCCCTTTCTCTTTCCTATCTTTTATTTTCTCCTCCTTCGTTTCTTTCTGTTCAAACTAAGCCTCACCTTCCTCTGAGTTTGAGAGCATCATCAAACCGTCCTTCAGTCATTGCTGTTGTGACATCTTTGGTCTGTTGAAACAAGTGGAAACAGTTACCTGATTCTTACACACAGAGCTTGCCCGCTGCCTGTAAAATATTCCATCATTTACTCACACAAGAAATTGGGAAGAGGAGAATATTTATATTTTTAGAGAGAGATGGGCCTCTCTTGGCTTGGTGGCACAACTGCAGATAATCCTCACTTAATGATGGCAATTGGGACCAGAAATTTCATCACTAAGCAAGGTGGTTGTAAAAAGTGACCACACCACACCACTTAAGAGACAGCAATCCAGCACTCCTATTGTTGTTAATGAGGTTCATGGGTCATTAAATGAGGACTTCCTTTCAACTTCTTGCCAGCGTCTCACAAGCAAGGTCAATAGCATGAAGTCACAAGTCCCAGGTATTTGATAAGGAGGCCAGCAAGTAAATTCCAAGGGAAGAATGGCCAACGAGGCAGCACAGCTGGGCCAGGGGATAAGCTTCTGCAGAGCGAGGGAAGATGCGAGCATCTTACCAGAATGACTTGCGACCTCCCCTACTGACTTGGGAAGCTGGCAAGGAAGGTTTCAAATGGTGATTATGTGACCATGGGACACTGAGACTATTCTAAGTGGAAGCTAGTTGCCAAATGCTGGTCATGTTAAAAGCGGGGATGCAACTGCAGTGATTGGTCATTAAGTACCACTAGTTCAGCACCTTCATAAATGGTCACTGAATGATTGGTCATTGAACAAGGACTACCTATATTTGAATATTATACATGGTCAAAGTGCAAAGCAGCAGATACTATTAAATCTATGAAAAGAAGGAAAACTTCAGGTTCTATTGAATGTTATCACAGATATATACTGTAGTTTTGTTGCTCTTTCACTACTAGATAATAACGTTGATGATGCTTTTCTGAAAGCAGTCTTTCCTAGCGTTCTTTAATCTGTCTTTTTGAAGGCTGGTAAAGATTGTGGTGATCATGGAAATTGCTGAGCAGTTTTACTATATAAAAGCCTAGGCAGAGGTGGGATTATACAGTTCGCACCTGTTCGCTAAAACCGGTTGTTAACATTCTAAGCAGTCCAGAGAACCAGTTGTTAGAAGAAATTACTGGCCTAATCCTGTAAGGAAGGCAGGAAGGAAGCATTCTGGTGTTGCTTACAGAAACTGCCTCTCCGTTAACCCTTATTACATTCTTGACAGGACTAGACTTCCTGTCTCAGAAACTTATCTGGAGTTTTTTTTCCTTCCTTTGCTGGTACTTTGTTTGTGTGGAGTGACTATTCAAAGTTACAATGGCACTGAAAAAGGTGACTTATGACAATTTTTCACACTTACAACTGTTGCAACATCCCCACAGTCATGAGAGGCCAGGCAAGGAGATGTGTGCCTCAATGTGAGTGATATTGAGTTGGCCACACCCACCCAGTCACATGACCACCAAGCCATGCCCACCAACTAAGCCATGCCCACAGAACCAGTTGTTAAAAAATCTGAATCCCACCCCCGAGCCTCAGTCTTTCTCCATTAGAAGGCACTGTTTTTGGAGAAACTGCAATTGTTCAGAAAGAGAAAGGGTTTGTTAAAACAAAAGAACCCACTCATATATGAGGGAAGATAAAATAATCTCCCACAGATTAGTGAGATAGGAGAGAAACGCTTACCACTTGAACACACTCCATAAGAGGAAGGCGGATGGCCTGATTACCAGACAGACTGACAACACATGCTGGGGTATCTGGAGTTCCTTCCATCAAAGCCATAACAGCTTCCACACCCATCCTGCTTCCCTGTGAGATTAAAAAAAAAAGGGATTCCTTTAAAAATATATTAGGGAAATTGGGACTTTCCCCAGATTTTCATGCCAGGTTATCTCATAATTGTCCTCAGCCACATCTAGATGACAGAACAGGCACAGGAGAGGTCCCTCTCTGCTTACTCCAGTACTCTTCATTGCTTTATTAAATCACTGTGGTTCTTCAAGCAGAAAACTCAGGCTGCCACACCAAAGCCTGTAAGGGACTTAAGTTGCTGCTCTTCTGCTTATCCTCCCCTAATTTGGTACATTATTTAAGATGTAGGATTGTGGTTGTGTTTTGCTACAACCCCACCAGAGCCTGGAATCTCAATGGCAGTATGGGATATAAGATTACTTAAATATAATTATATCTTATAGTCCTGCACTTTCAAAACAGATTGTTTTTACACCCCCAAAAAGGAGGAAATGCAAAGAAATCAAACTCACAGTTCTTTGCCCCAAGAATCTGAAGGATGTGTGTGTGTGTGTGTGTGTGTTTAATTCATTACATTTTAGGAAGATACAGCTGAACTCATGTTCAGTGCCAAATTCAAGCATGAAATGTAAGGTTATAAGTAAGACTGAGACTCTAAGCATACACAGTGAAATTTTTCAATAACTATGAAGAACTGCTGCTTATATCGATTCAAGAATTACAGTCATCAGAACATAGGGGTTTCTTTAATTTTGACAACATTTTTTAAAGGGGGAGGTGGCAAAGCATGCCTACACCTCCTTATCTCTTCTCTAAGTAGCTGTACTTTTTCTCCAGTCCTGTTGAAGAAAAAATTCTATTTGTTATTAGAAGGCAGTTTGGTAATTCGAACCAACTTTATCAAGTCAAGTCTTACCAATTACTGAGGGGAAAAACAATACACCTTAGCTTTTCCTAGATCAGTGATGTGAACTTATGACACGTGTGTTAAAGGTGATATGCCACATCACTGTGGGTGACAGCTAGCATTCACCAACACCAAAGAAAGCATGCCCTGTTTTAACATGATTTTCAGAGACTCAGGAAGGTCTCTGAAGAACAGGTTGTGCTCTTACAGGGCTTGTGGACCCTCTGGATGTTGTGGGACAGAAGCCATGATCTTGCATGGCCTCCCGAGCCTCCAAAAATTGCCTTAGAACAGGGCATCTTTCATGTGGGTTGTGGAAGCCGGAAGAGCTCATTATCCAAAGCTGCTTCAAGATTGAAGGCCACATGAGACCCAGAACAACCTCAGGTAAGGCTGCAGCAGCTTAAATACAGAAAGAGAACATACATGGCAGATTCAGGGGAGTGCTGGGCCATAGGAGCAATAGCATGAGGTGGCCTGTTTGAGTGGCAGCAGTGGGGCTAGGGCTGAAGTCGAGGCCTCGGCCTGAACCTCAGGCCCAACTTTGGCATTGCTGCTGAGTGCTGTTATTCAGAATGGTCTAAATCAGGGGTCTGTAACCTCAAACACTCAAAAGAGATATTTAGACCTATTTCCCACAGAAAAGAAAACCCTGGGAGCCAATAATTTAACAACCGGTGTGACTGGGTGGGTGTGACCAACTCGACGTCACTCACTCCCACCCAGTCACCTCCTGCTCTGGAATATGGAGCGAGTCTCCATCCCTCACCATCACCCTTACCTTCTCAGGCCAGGCGAGGAGTGATAGGGAAGGGAGGGGCTGGCCAGTAGTGGGATCAGCCAACAGGGAGCTGCAGCAGCGGGCTAAGAGCTGCATGTGGCTCCAGAGCCGCAGGTTGCAGATCCCTTGTTTAGATGGGCAGATTGGTGGGGGGAGCTAGAAAATTGTTTCCTTTTTCTTCAGGGGTGGTGGTGACAAGAGTCAAGCTAGGCTTTTTCTGAATTTTTGACAGGCTGAATGCAAAATGATTTGACATCATTGTCCCAGAAAAATCACAAGTCCATCCTCTTTTTTACCTCCACAGTTTTACAGTCTGAATGACTAAATGAGGTACTGCAAGAATCTTTCCTATTTTTTAAAATGCCAATTTGCTCTTCTCCTGATGCCAGAAATGTAGCAGTCTATGAGTGCAAAAGTCAAAAGGACTAAAAAGCTTAAATGCCTGCTTTGTGTTCTAACACTTAATAAATACAGCATCAGGAAAATAAATCTAGAACAGAAGATTATTATTATTTTTACCAGAACACGATCAAAGGCAGAGGGAGTCCCACCACGCTGCACATGTCCTAGGATGGTGACTCTTGTATCAAAACCCAGGTTTTTCACAACCAGCTGGAGAAGGAAGAGAAATACAACATTGGGAGTGTTTGACAAAATTCCACAATTAATGCATCGAAAGTGGAATGCAACCTCCGGAATCATGCAAATTTCAACACTCTTCCCTTCAAATAAAGTTTCTAGCTCTCAATATTTTAAAGTCTTTTGGACAGGCAGCTTGCAGTTGTATGTGTCCAAGGTGTTATGTCCTGAATTTGAATACTCGAAATCCCCGCGCCTTGATTGGCTAAGGCGCGGGGATTTCTGATTGGCCAGGCGAGCCGCGCTGATTGGCCCGATTGTAGTCTCCCGCGATTGGTTCAAACCAAGAGCGGGAGACTTGAATTGCTGCCATTGGCCGCGGCCGCCGCAGCGAAAGGTATAAAAGCCGCGGGCTTTTTGCCTTTCGCCAGTTCGGTTCTCCCATTGTAAATAAAGAGCTTTGAATGAAAGTCACCGACTCTGAGCATCTTTTGCGGACACGACACTGGTGACGAGGGTGGGATCTCGCCCCTGAACCGAACCCCGTGTCCACCCAAGAACCAGCTCCAGTGCAGAGATGGCGAAGATAGCACCGCCCGCCCCCTTCAACCCCGCCGCCGAGGACTGGGAATCGTACTCGGATCGGTTCCGTATGTACCTGGAATGCGCCGGAATGAAGGACGCCCCGGGCCCGCTAAAACGCGCCGTCTTCCTTACTCACTGCGGACCAGAGGTCTTCCAGATGGCCAAAGCATTGGCCAAGCCGGCAGACGCAACCGCCATGGACTGGGACGTCCTCGAACCTATACTGCGGCGCCATTACGCCCCCGAAGTCCACATCCTGATACGGCGCAACGAGTTCTACCGCCGAAACCAGAAACCAGACGAAAAATTGAGCGACTTCGTCGCAGAGCTACGGCGCCTAGGAGGACTCTGCGAGTTTGAAGGTCTGAACAGTCTCATAAGAGACCGCTTCGTACTCGGCTTATGGGATCCTACACTCCAGAGCCGACTTATGGCCAAGGGCGACATCAGCCTAGCCGATGCCCTTACCGCAGCCGCAGCCGCAGAAGCAACCCGCACGTCAGCGGACAGCATGCGAAGATCTGACGCGAAGGGCGGAAACAACAACCCGGCAAGGTCGGCCGACACAAGAAACGAAGCAACCGCACACTATGGTGAATACCAGTCAACCTCCAGCACGTCGGAAGACGAGGAGGACATACATCGTGTGCAGACGGGACGCGGCGACCAACGAAGTCGAAAAGGTCGTAGGTCGAGGACCAACTGCGCCGGGTGCGGCGGCGACCACCCCAGGTCAGAATGCCGATTCTTTGACTCTATCTGTAGGCATTGTGAACGACGGGGTCACATCGCTCGAGTTTGCCGCCAAAAGAAGACCCGCAGCCCGCCCAAATGGGAACAGCACGACAGAAGGAGAGAAAGCTCCCCGCCCAGAGCCAGAGAGCGCCAGCCAGACGGTCGCTGGGACCGTACTCAACGATCTCAAAGAAGCAGCGACGGTCGGCGAAAAGAAGAGACCCACCAGACGGTGACCATCGGCCACGCCATCTCCGACGGCGCCAGAAAGGTACACGTAGAAGTCCATATCGAAGGCCAGCCATGCAAAATGGAAGTGGACTCCGGGTCCTACCTTTCCATGATTGCATGGCGCGAAATCAAAAGACTAGTGCCTACACTACAAAAAAGAAACGTGCATGCCCAAAAGATCATCATAAAAGACTACCAAGGGAATCGCGTCCCGGTAGTGGGCACCAAGAACTTTAATATAACTTACAAAGGCCACACCGAACAACTGCCACTCACGATCGTCGATCGCGACCGCCCAAGCCTACTGGGCTTACAATGGTTCGCCCCGCTTAACATCGCGCTGACAGGTGTCAACCACGTCACCATCGAAGCTTGGGAACAGCGGCTAGCCCAGGAGTTCCAGGAGGTCTTCGATGGAGGCTTGGGCAAGTACCAGGGGCCCCTTATCTCGTTTGACCTAGACCCAAGGGTTCCCCCTAAGCGGCTTAAACCTAGAAGGGTACCATTCGCCTTAAAGCCTAAAATTGACGAGCAGATCGACAAGCTCGTCAAACAAGGGGTATTGCAACCAATAGACCATGCCAGATGGGAGACCCCTATAGTGACCCCAGTAAAGCCAGACGGGTCCGTGAGAATCTGCGGGGACTATAAGGCCACCCTAAATGGCGCGTTGCAACAAAGCGCCTACCCAGTCCCAATAGTACAACATTTACTGCACTCACTGGGAGGGGGCAAAGTCTTTGCCAAGCTCGACCTCGCCCAGGCATATCAGCAGCTACCTGTGGACGAGAAAACGGCGGAAGCCCAAACAATCGTGACCCATCGGGGGGCCTTCAAGTGTAACCGACTCCAATTTGGAGTCAGCGTGGCACCAGGCATCTTTCAGAGCCTGATGGAACGTTTGCTACAGGGCATCAAGGGGGTGGTGCCCTATTTCGATGACGTATTAGTGGCGGCGCCAAACGAAGCCGAATTAGAAAACCGACTCAGACAAGTCTTAACAAAATTTCAAGAAACAGGACTTAAAGTCAAACGAGAAAAATGCCAACTATGTACAAAGCAAGTAGAGTTTTTGGGCTATCTCCTAGATCGGCATGGCATTCACCCTACGACTAAAAAAGTGAAAGCCATCAAGGAAGCCCCCACCCCAAAGTCCAAAACGGAACTACAAGCGTTCCTAGGCTTACTAAATTTTTATAATGTTTTCCTACCTCAAAAGGCAACGGCGGCGGAACCTTTACATAGACTCCTAGACAAGAAGGCAGCCTGGACTTGGGGGAGACGAGAGCAAGCCGCCTTTCAAAAAACCAAAGACCTCCTCACCTCCGACGCCATCCTGATGCAATTCAGCGAAACCTTGCCCTTAGCTGTCACTTGCGACGCATCACCTTTCGGCGTCGGCGCTGTCCTCAGCCACACCCTCCCAGACCAGAGAGAAACCCATCGCTTTTTTCTCCAGGACTCTGACTAAACCGGAACGGAACTATAGCCAGCTGGACAAAGAAGCTTTGGCTATAGTTGCCGCCGTTAAGCGTTTCCACGAATACCTATACGGCCGCCCGTTCACCATCGTGACGGATCATAAGCCATTGCTGGGCATCCTCGCTGGAAACCGAGCCACGCCGAACATCTTGTCACCCCGGATGACAAGATGGTCCGAATTCCTGGCAGCCTACAGTTACGAACTGCTACACAAGCCAGGTAAGAAAATTTCGCACGCGGACGCTTTAAGCCGCTCGCCTTTACCTGACTCTGAACCTGACCCAGCACCAACAACAAACACCCTAAGTATCGAGAGTTTACCTATTACCGCATCAGACATTGCCAGAGAAACCGTTAAGGACAGGCGTCTGGCGCGAATCTTACACTGGTTAGAAAAAGGCTGGCCGGAGAAAGACAATGACGAGACTTTTAAAACATTCCGTCAGCGCCAGACTGAACTTTCACTACTGAGAGGATGTATTCTGTGGGGTGACCGGGTGGTAATTCCGGACAGATTGCAAGAGAGGGTATTAGAGATGCTACATGAGGGTCATCCTGGCATCGTCAGGACTAAAGCCCTGGCCAGGAGTTACGCTTGGTGGCCAGGGATGGACAAGCAAATTGAAGCATGGGTCGCCAAATGCCACCGGTGCCAGGAGACCAGATCCAGCCCACCCGCAGCACCTATCCGGGACTGGGAAACACCACGGGGGCCCTGGTCCAGAATCCATCTAGACTTTGCTGGCCCCACAAATGGGCATACTTTTCTAATCACAGTTGACGCGTACTCCAATTGGTTGGAGGTAAGCGACATGAAATCCACTACCACAGAGGCCGTCGTTAAAGAACTGTGTAAACTGTTTTCCACACACGGCCTCCCAGACGTCGTCGTCTCAGACAACGGGCCCCAGTTCACTTCCATCGATTTCGAACGGTTCCTGGCGGAGAGGGGTATCCGCCACGCATTAACAGCACCGGCGCATCCGGCGGCGAACGGTAGGGCGGAACGGATGGTCCAGTTTACGAAAAAGACCCTCCGGAAAATGGACCACGGGGAGATCAGCGACAAAATCAACAAACTGCTCTTCATACAGCACATCACTCCCAATACCACAACTAACAAGAGCCCTGCAGAACTTCTAATGGGCAGAAAGCTGAGGTCCCCACTCGACAGATTACACCCGACCTATAACCCGGAGCGGCCCCCAGACTCCAGCTCCAGGTACCGGACATTTGACCCAGGTGACTTAGTCTATGCAAAGAACATGACGGGGGACCCCCTGTGGATCCCAGCCGTCATAACTCAAGTCACTGGGCCACGGTCGTACCGGCTCCAAACCATCGATGGGCGAGCCTGGAAACGACATATCGACCAGCTCAGGTCACGAACAGCGACTGACCTCAACCCCCAAGACACGAACCAAGGGGGGAGGGAATACCCGGATAGGCAATCGCAGGAAAAAATAAACCAAAAATACTCACCAGAACACAGCCATCGCGAGTCCCCTCCGGAGAAGAACCACCTGGCCAGCTCTACCGACTCGGAGAAGCCAAGCGGGAGCGGCGAAATCCGTAGCTCAACCGACCCGGTAGGCCCAGGCGGGAGCCACGGCGAAAGAACCGGCCCGATCATCCAGCCGGTTCGCACAGAGGCAGGAGCAGCCAAAAAGATGACCGCTCCGGCCGAGTTACAGCATGCAAGTGAGTTGCGCAGGTCAACTAGGACTCGACGGAGCCCCGCCTACCTGCGTGACTACACCACGTGATGGACCATACCAAGAGGGGAGGGGTGTTATGTACTGAATTTGAATACTCGAAATCCCCGCGCCTTGATTGGCTAAGGCGCGGGGATTTCTGATTGGCCAGGCGAGCCGCGCTGATTGGCCCGATTGTAGTCTCCCGCGATTGGTTCAAACCAAGAGCGGGAGACTTGAATCGCTGCCATTGGCCGCGGCCGCCGCAGCGAAAGATATAAAAGCCGCGGGCTTTTTGCCTTTCGCCGGTTCGGTTCTCCCATTGTAAATAAAGAGCTTTGAATGAAAGTCACCGACTCTGAGCATCTTTTGCGGACACGACACAAGGGGCTATGGGGAGCATCTGCATTGAGGGGAAGAAGAATAAACGGATACTTCCCGATTTGCTTGTGGACATGCACAGCTGTGGCAAGGTGGGAAGCTACCTGGAAGATGTGTGTGTCTACTTCTTAAACATCATTCTTTTTCTTCTTCTTCTGAAAAATTTATTTTAAGCCCTATTTATTGGGGGGGGGGGAGGAATAATTCACTTGTCTTCAGTGATTAGAACTTCTATTGGGGCCATTTTGTAGCAGCTTCCATGAAATATGTCTACAGGCCCTTAACATTTGGAAATCCCAATGACTGAGTCAACTATATTTAATTCCCGAGCTGGGAAACATGAAGGAAATGGAGAGAAAAACAAGAAGAACAAAACCTTTCCTAGTTTGCTAAGAATTTTTGAATTGAGGAGGAAGCATTCAAATACTAGATCTTACACCCTCTAAACACATCTTATAAGAGCAGAAACTAGTAAAAATTTCACTTCTTAATTTCCCTTTTGGTCTGAACAGGATCTTTTAATTGCACTGAAGCATAAGATTTCACACAGTTGACTTCCCACATTTTGGTTCCCTCTGCAGTGTCAGGCAAGGGATGAGTCAATCACAAACAGCCCTGAGTCACTCACAGTCTTAATCTCTTCAGAAGTGATGGGTTTGCCATGTCTATCGATTGCTCCTTCAGCCACAATAATGATGTTCAGCCTTGAACCTCGAGTTCTTGTCTGCAAGAAAAGGAAGGAAAATGGATCGATTTTGAAATGGGATTGAGCCTTGGGTTTGGAGACATGGGATCTATCAGCTTGCAGAAGACCTTGTTGAGAGAAAGACAGAGAAGAACTATCTTTGGAATTCCCTTCAATGCCCCAGTGACTTTGATAGAACTGATCATTATGCCCACCTGACTAGTAAAGGGACGAGTTGCTTTTACACACAGCATTAAACTAGCATTTTTGTTGTTTTTAATAATAATGTCTTGAAAAAAGTCATAATGACCTACTTTGAAGAGAATCTGTTTAAGAGGCTCATACTTATAGAAGGTCAAATGAAACTTTGTGAGAAATTTGTTTCTGTCTTATTATTTTTATCATTTTGGTAGAGTTTTGAAAATGTAATGAGATTAACTTTAAGATGAGGTTTTGATTGTGAGACCCAGTGTACATGCTGTATAATTTGGGGAAACCCAAAAATTTGTTTGACTCGCTTTGTTGCGATATTTGCTTTATTGCAGTGGTCTGAAACCGAATCTGCAATATCTCTGAGGTATGTTGTATTTACTAAGAAGGAACTTCCACTGCTGTTTCTGAGGAAGCTTTGGAGATAAATCACCAGTTTTCAAATTTGGATGCTTCTTATTTTGATTACCTCAGTTAGCCTTCTGCACAAGTGATCCTCCCAGCCATCTTCTGGTGGGGATTCTGGAATGAAAACCCAGTCTGCACCACTTGCCAACGCTGTAATAAGGGCTAGATAACTAGAAGAGGAGTGTAAAAAAATGGAATGTGAGCAGTTGCCACCATTGTGCAAGACTTTAACTAGCAACTTAAACTCCAAGATAGAAAGGTGCTATCTCAAAAACCAGCTGGATTCAAAGCTGTGGTCTCCCAGAGATTGCTGGGGTGCTGTTCTTAGCAGTTGTTGTTAAAAAGAACAAAGTTGAGGGATGCTCAGGTTTATTTAATACTATCTGGAAAACAACAGGTTATCCACTCTTGAACTGCACACTAAAACAAGACTTGGCCAAAAAAAAATATAGTACTTCTTATCTTCTCTAAAGAAAACTGACAACTTTCTACTTTCAATACCCAAATGTTGGGCTGACTTATTCCTCTTTCAATGTTCTTCACAAGCAACAAACTTTCAATCCTATTTTTGATAAAGTGACATTCTCATGTTTGCTTGAATCCAGAAAAATTGTGACTAACCCTAAGTATAATTAGTGGAAGCAACTTGATCTTAAAATCATAATTTACAAAATTATGATTCTAATAACTATAGTCAAGCTTAACCACATTCACACTTTGGGGATTCCCTAATTTAAAACTGAAGGAAGATATTCCAATTATCTTCTCATGCCAAGCTGGAGGAATTTATACTATCGGTAGAACCCAGGGAGGTAGGAACAAGAAGACTGGACCATTCTTACAACCATTATTCATATATTAGTAATCATGATTTAATAGTTTTAGGACAATCTTTTCCACATTAAACCAATCTCAGTGTAACAAAACAACTTCCTACCCACAGTGACGTCCCATCACTTCCAGCACAAATGTCCTCTGATGGCTGTAAGACAAAATGAAAATAAAAACACTGACAGTGTCCATAAAACACATTTATTTACAGTATTCATATATTCATAATGCTTAAAGCAGGAATAGAACTAAGAGTTTCTGCAGAAAATTAAAAAAAAGAAAAATTCTACTTCTGCGTTTTGCACCTTTTGACTGATTCTTGATTCCATGTGCTGTTTCTTTATTTTGAAAGTTTTATTTGCTTTTTTATGACTGCTTGCTATTCTGTAATAACCTATTTGTCAATCAAGTAGGCATGTGCATCTTCAGCCAATAATAAGACAGTTAGATATTAATATTACTTTCTGCCTGCTTTTCTTTTCTTTCTGGCCTTGTTTATTTTTCTCTTGCATAGCAAAGAGAAAAAGGGTTTTGTTTCTCATAGTTGATTTATTCTGATTTCCCCCCCACTTTTCATACTTGAATTCCTGCCCAAATAGCATATTCCCAAGTTTCTCGAAGAATATTACAAAATGGCAGAATACAGTATCTATGGGCTTTACCTTTGGGCAGTGGTGGTGATAGCATCCACTATCTCCATTATCCTGTGGAGAGCAGAATCTGTACCGATGGTCATGTCAGTCCCACAAAAATCATTGTCAATGGAACCAACCATGCCAACTATGTTCAGGAAGCTGGACTTCTTGGCTTCATCTACTGTGATGCTCCCTTAAAGAGAACGGTGAACTAATTAATATCAGCAGATATTATAATAATATCACTGTTGCAATTCATTCTTCATTTGAAGTGGGGAATGAAAATCCTCTGTGGGCCAGGTCTTAGAAAAGCAGCATTTTACCCTGGTTCTTTTACACTAAGCATTGCCACAAAGGAGAAAAATTTGGCTCAGGAACTGAATTACAGAGGAACATGCACAGATATAAAGATATGGAAAGACACTCTTGGCTTTCTCAGAATTGCAGTAAACATAACACAGCACACAAACTGTGGCTCTAGTGGGAATCCTTCAGAGATGTAGAAATGTCCAGAAATGTGAATTTGTAGATGCCTATAAATAGGGGTGACTGCAAAATGTGTCAGAAACATTGTAAGGCAACTGCATTTTTTCCTGGGGCTCACAGTGTAACTCCGGGGAAAAGAAATATTTGGTTTAAATTATACTTAAGAGACTGCTATGTAAACTCTTGCATTTTGAATCTGCACCTCTTCTAAGTTTTAATATTCACAATCAAGGCGGAGAAACTTGGGGAATACTCCTAATCTGCCTTAGTGGTTCTAGCCACTGCCTATCTCTTGACCCACCACATCAGATTGGGTCAGTAAAACTTTTATCTTCCTGTCAGAGAGTGGAATCATCATCACGATTTAAAGAGGGTGGAATCATCATCACGAATCAACGAGGTAAAGGCAATGATGTTCAAATCTGCAATGAAGTGGATCAAGCAAGAAAAAAAAAAAAGATCCAATTGCAGCAGGGAAGTCACATTTTAGAATCTGGTGGTCTGTATTCACTTTTGACCTCAGTTCTTAACTTGCCTTTGCATAACTGTGGTACCTGTCTTAACCAGCTCCTGTAGCAAATTGCTCCATTCTGCTCGGAAAGTGTCTGCTCCAGTCAAACTTCCATCACCACCAATCACACATAGGTTGGTTATTCCTCTCTTTACCAAGTTGCAAGCAGCTTTCAGGCGTCCTTCCCGCTTGCGGAAGTCCATACACCTAGCACTTCCAATTACTGTGCCTCCCTGAAAGGAGACAAAAAGGATGTCAGCTTTGGAAGCCATATTAGAACCAGAAGTTTCCACGCTGCCACATTCCCATGCCTGGGAAGTAGGAGGGGGGGAAATTTTAGAGTGTTGGTAGTTAGACATAATATAATTCTTCTTTTTGGTCAAGGTCATGTAATTCCTGCACCTGGAGGAGGAGTGGTGAAAGGATGTCTCAAGTTGGGATGGTTGGTGATTGGACCATGTGATGGAATGAGGGGTGCAGGGGTTGGGTTTTGATTTTTGAATTACTAAGGGAAAACCCGGAACTCTCAGATACAGGTTTTCCCAGGTGTGCCAGTATACCTACTCTAATAAAAGGAAACTTTGAGAAAATGCCTGTCTCTGAGTTTTTAATTGGAGTTGGGTTTTTCTGGAACCCCGACAAAGAAGGGTGAATTGGGAGATAATGCAGTTGCTGCTATGATCTCTTTGCCAAGTTCCTCATGTTCACTGGAAAATATTATATATATATATATATATATATATATATATATATATATATATATATATATATATATAAAAAAATATAAATATATAAATATATATATATATATATATATATATATATATATATATATATATATATATATATATAAATATAAATATATATATATAAATATATAAATATATAAATATATAAATATATATATATATATATATATATAAATTTATTTTCTTGGGATCTTTGGTTCAGAGACATATGAACATTATTGGATGTCTCTCCAGAAAGCAAACAGAAACTCAGTTCAAGGAACTCATTTGTCATCTCCGTTGTGCTAGGAAAGGTAAGGTATATCTGCCAGTTCTACTACCTTGGCCAACGTAGAAAGACTAAAACTATTTTTATTGAGAAGGGTTAGAATAATGGAATCTTGCAAGTTTGATTGCACTGTTCCTCTTCCCCCTTCTTATTGTTCAATGAATTAAGAAGAGATCTGCCTAAAACACTTTCAAATTATATTTTATTATTTTGGCTTAAAACCGTTTCAGCTCCTGATGCCTAGGCAACGGTTCCTGATATCTCATTCAGTTTTCTCTTGGTAAAAGTCCTATCTCATCCTACCAAAAATACAATCCCAGGGTTCTCCAAGAATGGGGAGATTTTTTGGGGGGGTATAGTTCACACATATCCAGGTTTGTTCTTCCAACCATAGTTCATTAAATAATTCCTAATGGTCTTATACAAATATATTGCTAATCCCCAATACCTCACTAAAGCAGAAATAACAATGATAATAATATGTCTTGCTGTTAAGTATAAACCAAGCCAACACCTTGCAAATTCTGTAATACAATGATATAATACAATAAAAAAAAAACAATAACAATACCAATAGAAGAAAGAATCTGCAGCTCAGGGTTGAACTGTGGAGCTGAGTTTGTTGTTGTTTTTTTGCAGATGTTTACTATCCAATAGGTAATATCATTATTGCTTAGAAGGGAGCACTGATAGTGCAAGCTATTTGCATATAAACAGAGAACAAACCCCACTCCCTTCCTTGTTAGTTGGGTAATGAAATGTCTGCAAGGAACAACCAAGCTCAGAGAGCATCAAGGACCCCACAATAGTAACATGATGATCATAGTGGTGATGATAATGAAGACGATAATGATGGCTTGGTGTTAAGTGTCAACAAAGCAATAGAAGTCATAATAACATTACCTTAATTTGTAATTCATACTTTAGGAAAATGAAAAAAAATAAAGCTTATCTTCAATCTGTATAAAATGTTACATTTCTCTTATTTGCAAATCCATTACATTGACTTGATAAAGGCATCTTCATAATCATTGAAATCTTCATGGCACAGCGATATTAAAGAATGCATAAGACTGGTTGTAAATATCATTGGCAAAATGATCTGTGGACAAATTTTCCTCTGCATCTCCAGCCACAATACAGGGACTGGATAGCAACCGAGAGATTTAACTGGAATAGAATCCTCTGTGATTCTTGTTTATTAGATCCAAACAGCCTTTCCTCCCCACCAATTCAAGTATGGCTGCAGGCAAAGGTTATCTCCAATTTCAAGTTATTTTAGGTCTCAAGACATTCATTGTGACCCCAGCTGAGATGGTATCATTACATTTAAGACACTTGACCTTGCCAGCAATCCCAACCGAAAGCAAAGGTCACTATGTTCTAATGATCTCAAGGTACTGATCCCTTTAGAAGAAATAGTTCTAATTATCTTCTGTTCGATTAAGTTTATTGAATGTGAATAAAATGATAAGATTTAAAGTCCATAAATTTATCAAGAAGATAATGCAGAAATGCTTTCTTAAAAAAATCACACAGGTATGATTGCTCCAATTATATTGGATATTACTGTATTTTCTCTTTATTACTGTAATGGGTAGAATGTTAAAACAAACTGGGAGAAAGCTCTACAGGGATTTAATCACATAAGGTCAAACAGGTATTTGCCTGGGTGATCAGTTTTCTACTAATCCTCAACATGGAGTCTGGCAGAGGCTTCCTTACCTACACATATTCAAATCTTGCTAATAAATTAGAGATTCAAAACTAGTAAGGGACTTGAAATATTGGTTTTTGGCAGATACACAACTGCAAAATATATAGGACCTGGGAGCTTATCTATGCTTTGAATATCTTAATAGTTTATGGTCTCTGTGATTCCTTTTATAATTAATGGAAGATCTTTTCTTTCCTAGTTTAACTACTTTGCAGTAGTTTATCCTGACAATCGAATTATTTAGCTATATACTAAAATCTCCAGAGCTTCCAAGTTTATGGTCAGGCTGGTTGGGATTATCAGAGATGAAGCAATAGTATAAAGAATGCTTATGTTATAAAGAATATAAAGAATGTATAAAGAATGTTTTCAGGAAAATCTGGACTGTTGCATTTACTTAAAAGTTCACCATCTGGCTTTCTTATTGAGGTTTAGTTCAATAGGCCCAATGTCTCCTTTTATGCCTAGAGGAAGTTGTTCTTTCAATGCATTTGGATATCTTATGGTATTTCCGTATTATTGTAAGAATGAAGGGTCTGTAGAGATTCTCAGTTATCCAGGTTATGGTTGTCCCAAAGATGCTTTTTCAGGAAGCAAGTGGATTTTTTTTTCTTTTGAAGACGTTTCGCTTCTCATCCAAGAAACTTCTTCAGCTCTGACAGGATTCCGTTCCTCACTAGCCTATCAGAGCTCAAGGAGCTTCTTGGATGAGAAGCGAAACGTCTTCAAAAGAAAAAACAACAAACTCCAGTTACCTCCTGAAAAAGCACCTTTGGGGCAAGAATGGAGAATTTATGAGCCACGGTGGCGCAGTGGTTAGAATGCAGAACTTCAGGCTACTTTTACTGGCTGCCTGCAATTTGGAAGTTTGAATCTCACCAGGCTTAAGGTTACCTCAGCCTTCCATCCTTCCAAGGTGGGTAAAATGAGGACCCAAATTGTTGGGGGCAATAGGCTGACTCTGTAAATTGCTTAGAGAGGACTATAAAGCACTGTGAAGTGGTATATAAATGCTATTGCTATTTATGAACATAATTTCATGTGCAATATTCTGCTCATCTAATTTTACCTCCAAGTCTAGGAATGCCATCTCAGAAACTTTAATTCCCATTAAAGAGGTGTTACCTTTCCCATAACATTTCTTACAGCTTTTTTGATAGGCATTGTAATAAACATTTAGCTTCAAAACACAACCCACTGAAATCTGGGTCTCAAATTCACTTGGGAATAGACTGTACCATACAAGAAGTAGGTAAGTCCATTAGCATTGGTGTCTCTTGCCACTCCTTGTTCCTCCAGATGCTGATAACTCACTAAAACAGCACAAACACTAAGAAGGAGAAATTGCAAGGGCAGATTAAAAATAAAATTAGGAAACATAATGGAATAGAAATACAGGTAGTCCTAAAATTTACAATAGTTAATTTAGTGACAGTTCAAAGTTACAATGGCACTGAAAAAAGTGACTTATGACCATTTTTCACACTTACAACCATTGCAACATCCCTGTGGTCATGGGATCTGTCGTGTCCTCGGAAATGATACCAGGAGTCGGTGACTTCAAATCGTGCTCTTTTATTGATGTAGGAACCAAACTGGCGCTATAGGAAAAGTTCGCGGCTTTTATTCCTTTAGCCGCGGCGGCCGCGGCCAATGCCACCGCTTTGAATCTCCCGCGATTCGAATAGACCAATCGCGGGAGATTCTTAGCGAGCCAATCGGCGCGGCTCGCCTAACCAATCAGAGTGCCCTGCGCTTTGGCCAATCAAAGCGCGGGGATCTCAAGAATGCTAATGAGGGGACAGAACAGGATCAAAATTCAGATGCTTGGCAACTGGTTTGTATTTATGACGGTTGCAGTGTCCTGGGATCATGTAATCACCATTTGCGACCTTCTAACAAGCAAAGTAAATGGAGAAGCCAAATTCACCTAACAACCTAGTCACTAATTTAACAACTGCAACAATTTACCTATCAACTGTGACAAGAAAAGTCATTAAATGGGGCAAAATGCACTTAATATATGTCTCGCTTAGCAACATAAATTTTGAACTCAATTGTGGTCATAAGTCAAGGACTACCTGTATACTTTATACACTGGTGCTGTCAGAAATTATGTCCTTGGATCTCCTGGGACTACAACTCCCCAATATCCCAGTGAGTATAGCCAATGGGTATTTTGGAAGTTATATTTCTAAATATCATGAAGACATCAAAACTATTTTATATTTTCATTCCACTTGAGCTTCAAAAGACCTTTCTGAAATCTTAGCTGGAGCATCACTTCTGGTCGAGATGACAGCTCTTTGCCACTTCAAACATGAGTCTGGAAGAATGAAAATCAAGGCAAAGTGACTCACCAGCTGCAGCATCATAGATACACTTTCCCATGTTGCTTCTTTAATGTTATCTCCACCATCCACAAGCCCTTGGTAACCCTGGAACAAAAGGCAGAATAGATTATGGAAAGTGAGCTAGATAAGGTGAGATATTGTAAAGGAAGTGACAGCCAACCTTGGGAAGAGGGAAAGAATGAGGGAGCCATTAAGGAGGACCCTATTAAAGAGATTGCTCAGAAGAAAACATGAGAAAGAAACTGAAAATAAATCTGTCTTGATGCTGTTTAGCAGAAGATGGAAAGAGAGAAACATAAAGATTTTGTTATTATATCTTCACTGAATAAAGAATGTTTCTGATATCCCAGCCAAGCCTTTTTCTTGATCTTGCCTACCTCAAAGGATTGAGAGAGGCACATAACTTAATTGCATAAAGGGGAATGCTCAAGAGAAAATGTCTTTTAAATACAGTACAAGGTAGGCCAGATTTGGCCAAGATGTGGAATTCCTGGAATACTTCCAGATTCTTTAGTAACTGAAAGCATTGAACAGGAAGCAACAGAACAAGAGGCATTCTGAATCTGAGTTCTTGGCATGATTGTAGTGAGTTTGGCATAACCAACACTACAGTATGCTATTCATGCTGTCTCTTTCTATTCTGTTTTCCAGAAACCATTAATACAGGAATTAGGACAACATAAGCAAAAGCATCGTGTCAGCAATCGGACATGGCAATTTGACATGATCTCCAAACATGCTCAGTGCTAAGCCGAAGACAAGAAAGGCACAAATTCAACCGTGTCCCTAAAAGACACCAGAGAGGGGAGTCTTCCAAAATATAACACAAATCAGTCATCTTTAGCCCCATAACCATGGCCTTGAAAATCCCCCAGGACTGCATTATCAAAATTTCACTGCAATCTATTACATAAAGGCAATAGAATTTTTTTTTGAGTTTGGGCATAAAGCATAAGATGTAAATAACTTCTCCTTATCATTCCAAAATATTTTTAAAAATCCAACAATTCCAACCATGCTCCAGTGGGTGTCCACAGCAAACACAGTGAAGCAAAAATCACATGCACACACGAATGTCACCATGCTAATGCTGCAACTAGGCGCCCCAATGCAGTTACGCAAACTGAAGAATTTGCACGATATGCATCATGCACATTTCGTCATCTGCCAAGCTCCCCGTCTATGCTCCATTCTCTCTGGTGATATGGCCCCACCAAGCTACATTCCTGTGACCCTCAGTTCTGAAAACAAAAAGTAACGTGTAAAAAAAGGCAGTGTTCCCTTTTTTGAGCCCAAGACTTTCTAAGGTCACAGAGCAAAATATAGTGACATTCTCCCATCTTTCCTTGAATTTTTCCCAGCAAAAGAGAGAGAGAGAGAGAGAGAGAATAAGGACCAGAAAATAAAAGACGGAATTTTACATTGTTTGAATGCTCTCCCCATGAAAATACAAAGATTACAATTACATTCTCATTTGGACCATTCCTATGTCAAAATGCTGAAATAGTGCAATTAGCAATGTTCAAACAGAAGGGAGCAGAAGAGTATATTTTTAATAGTTTGAATTTAGAAATAGATGGCTTGGCCTATCCCATATGAGGAAGAAAAAAGGTAGAGTGCCATTATAAAAAATGAAGGTCATATATAAGACCTCCACGCAGGCACAGAAAATTATATATCTTTTAGAACAGAAGAGATAGGTTACAACCCTTTCCCTTGTCTATGGATATTTGTGCAGACATACTCTGGGCATATACACAGATTAGCCATATTTGAAGAATGTTGAGAGAAAACAGAGTTCTTTTGTGCCTTTCTGTACTTAAACAAAATTTCTGTAAATAAGGGGGAAAAAAGGGGAGAAGTGGTTTGGCACATCAGGCAGTATTTGAAAGTGGTATTCCTATCACTTTTGACTGATTAAAATGGGGTTGCACTGCTATCCTCTATTGTTTGAGTAGATTAGGATTAATTCAGGGGTGAGGGATATTGATGCCATAATTCTTTATGCAGGTTTGGCCTAGCACAAGTGCTAAATGCCAGATCTCAAAGCCAGCAAGCAATTCCCCTTCTTTGCTAGAATTGCAGTGCTTAACAAAATTAACAAAGACATCACCAAGTGAGGGAACTATCCCATCTACTCACCTCATGAACAAAATATACTTTGGCACCAGTGTATATCCCAACTCGAACCACTGCCCGCACAGCAGCATTCATACCTATTCAGAAAGGGGAAAAAAGGAACAGAGGTGGCATTTATACCTGCAAATCACATGTGGAGTATGTTTTTGCATAAACTTTGATCCAGTTACTCTCCCTCTCAGTGTAACCTGCCTCACAGAGGTGTTGTGGGGAAAATAAGAGGAAGGTATGCTGGATGTGTTTGCTGCCTTGAGCTACTTGTAAAAAATAATAAAGGCAGGATACAAAGAAATAAACATCAATATATTATCACTCTGGGATCTGCAAGGCTTCCTCGTGCATACCTCTTCCAAAATTGAGCTACGGAAACAAAAAATTCCTGAAGGCATTGATTTTTCTTTAAAGGGTATGCTTTCATTTCAACAGGATCTTTATCTCCTATTAAATAACAAAAGAAGCCCATAGCAAAATGAACCAATTTGTGGAAAACATTGATTTTTAGAATTTCTGGCAGAATTGGCATGGGGGTAGTGCAAACTCAACTTTAATAAAATCAGGTTGTTGTGAGTATTTGGAGAAGTTTTCCATCTGTAGTTCTGAACAGGACTACACTTCCTTCTCTGGCACTGGTGCATAATTTAGGAATGTTCTTACAATTCCTGCTCAAAGGAGCAAATGGCAGCTGTGGGCAGGAAAGCCTTCACAAAAAAAAAAAATATTTAATGTGTTATCTGCATCCATACACATGCATTGGTTACCAGCAGATTTCCAGAACAATTCAAGATGCTAGTTATCATCTAAGGCAGGGGTGTCCAACCTTGGCAACTTTAAGACTTGTGGACTTCAACTCCCAGAATTCCTCAGCCAGTGTTGGACAACCCTGATCTAAGGCATAGTGCCTTGTTATCTGAGGGACATCTATGCTATGTAGCTTTAAGCTGTCCTATACAACTTAACAGAATTTGCAGGCTTTGATCTCATCAATTATGCAGTACAGGTAGTCCTCAATTTACAACACTTCAGTTAGTGACCATTCAAAGTTACAATGGCACTGAAAAAATGACTTATGATAGTTGTTCACTTTATGACCATTGCAGCATTCCCATGGTCATGTGATCAAAATTCAGGTGCTTGGCAACCGGTTCATATTTATGATGAATGCAGTGTCCCGGGGGCAACTTTTGCAACCTTCTGATAAGCAAAGTCAATGAAGAAGTCAGATTCACTTAACAACGGGGTTACTAACTTAACAACTGCAATGATTCACCAAACAACTATAGCAAGAAAAGTCATAAAATGAGGCAATACTCACTAAACAAATGTCTCATTTAGCAATATAAATGTTGGGCTCAGTTGTGGTTGTAAGTTGAGGAACTGTGTCATCTGATGGGACTCAGAAGTAGCATTGTCTGTTGCAGCACTGCTTTAGAAAATGTTCCCAGGCAGCTTCATATGGCCCCCGTCCCAACCTTATTTAAACAAACCTTAAAATCTGACTCTTCATTCGGGTTTTGGATTAAAGTGAATTATAGACTCCTTCTGGAATGATCAGTCAGATAGAATTTGCATTATATCCCCATCTGTGTACCTTTTATTATTTTTTGCTTTTGTATTATTTTATATATTACATTGTTTTATATTTAAAATGACAGGAGTTATGATGGAACTGAATACTTTTATTTCATCATTTAAAAAGGTACCAAAAAAACCACACCCAGTACAAAAATTGTGCAATCCAAATGCTTTACTTTTCAAGAAGATTGTCTGAGATTGTCTGCTGGGACTGACTAAACTCATGGAAAAGGGGGGAGTAAGCAAAATCACCACAGTAACAGAGCAATGATGGTTTGAGCATGTAGTTCAGATCTGGATGTCCTGAAAATGTACAACAAATTATGCAAGAGTAAATAAAGTTAAGGAGTAGAAAGCTGGAACAATGCTGTTCTCCTTGGGGGTTGGATTAAAGGACCTTCAAGATCCCTTGTAACTCTGTTATTCTATTCTGTTTTTGGTGGGCAAAAATTCTCTACCACGGTTACTTATGAATATACATTAACTTAGGTCAAATAGTTTCCAATTTGTGATATGAATCACAGCCAGAACAAGGTAAAGACACCAGCATGAAGCCCGTAGCTTACAAATAGTCCCACATAATAGCCTGATATTCTTCTGGAGTTTTCCAGCCTGCAACTCCTTCTTCAGAACCACTTAAAGGTAGGCTAGTAGTTCATTCATGGGCTTCTATTCTTTTAGATGGTTATTTACAAAAATTGTCTTCTATCAGGGTAACTAATAGAGGAGGAAGGGAGATCTTCATGAAAGAGTTTTTTAAGTTAAAAAAAAAACAGCTGCAGAAATCTCGGGACAAGAGGATGTATGGGGCTACAATCCCCACCCCCCAATCAATTTAGGAAAGTAGTTTCTGCCTAAAGTAGGTCTCAGGTGAGACAGGCAAATTCAACACTTCCCAGCTAGAGTGGAAAACATAGTTAGGAGAAGGGTGACTTACTCAATTCGTTGGATCTCTCCATTTCTATCTGGGTGCCTCAGTTACAAATATGTAGCTATTTCTGGATACAACTACTCCAGATAAAGACATTACAGTATAGAATAGATAAAATCCGACCCAAGGGGGAAAAGAGGTAAGATGGATGGCCTATAAAATTTATAAATAAATAAAAGGAGTTTTCTTAAACTTGCTTTTATAAAAGCTTATAAACAACATCATGCTATTGCAATCTGGAAACTTTGATGTTCTCAAAACAAACAAAAAAACAAAAAAAAAACACCAACCCAACCATGAAGATGAGGAATATTCTGACAATAGTTTCAAGAAATGCTACAGATGTATCTGAAAATCTGCTCCTTACTTTTTTTTTTTTTGGCCCACATTTCCTTTGCAAAAGGATACATTTCCAATGATACACTATTTTCTAAGAATTAGCACAGATTCCAGTTTTGTCCTAGTCACAATTCCATTTTATTGCACCAAATAAACACATAAGGGATGCTTTGGATCCTAAATACAAATACTAATTGTTAACAGTCTGAGTTTTCTAATGAGTTCTTAATAAAGACCAATGACATGCAAGATCAATGTATCAATCAGTGGTGGGATTCAAATATTTTTATTCCCAGTTTTGTAGGCGTGGCTTGGTGGGTGTGGCAGGGGAAGGATATTGTAAAATCTCCAGTCAGAAGTGGTATTTGCCAGTTCTTCAAACTACTCAAAATGTCCACTACCGGTTCTCCAGAACTGGTCAGAACCTGCTGAATACCACCTCTGAAAGGGGTCTCTGTGGAATACATTGGTATTCTTAGATTAGAGTCTCACTCTTAAAACTCCTCTGCTATATCTCCTTCCTTCTTCATTCTGGAACAATTGTAGTTTCTTGCTGCTCTGGCTTACAAATTACTCATATGCCTCGATCTTCTCTAGGAAGGATTGCACATTTTATTTTTGAAATGCTGACATTTAAAATCAAGTGACTGTAGAACGGTCTGCCATGCCAACTTTCTGCTGGCTCCAAATATACCACAGCAGGAGAGGGGGATGTAATCCAAAGCCAGCCATTATATATCCCCCAAACTGTCTTCAGTGGGTGATTGAAACAGGGAGAAACTCTGCGTATCCAAAGCAATAGGTAGTGGTTAGCTACCACTTTGAAAAAGTCTGCTTTTGAAATAGGAAGATACAAAATGCCCTCAGCACTCAATCAATCTTGCAGAATTGATAAGAAGACACAAACTCAACGTTACTAAGGAATATTTTCATAGCAAAGAAGGAAAATGAAGCTCAGAGCCTATTAATCATTACTTTTCACGGCAAAATTAGAACATAGAAATATGGCTTGCCAAAGGCTTGCCACAAATCAGTAAATATCTCCTCTTTGAATCAACTACAGGTAGTCCTCAACTTACAACACTTCAGTTTGTGACCATTCAAAGTTAAAATGGCACTGACAAAAATTACTTATTTTTTTTTTACCATTATGAACTCTGCAGCATCCTCATAATCATCTGATCAAAATTCAGATGCTTGGCAAGCAGAGTGAGTGGAGAAACCAGATTCACTTAACAACTGGGTTACTAACTTATCAACTGCAATGATTCACTTAATAAGTGCGGCAATAAAGGTCATAAAATGGGGCAAAATTCACTTTACAAATGTCTCATTTAACCACATAAATTTTGGGCTCCTGTGGGAATAATAAACTTTGGCATTGGGCTCAAGTAATGATTTATCTAATGCTTTATACATACATGTCTGCCTAAAGGTCACTGAGATAATGCAAGGAAATTAAAAGCAAACACCAGAAACAATTAAGCAGCTCAGACAACTGCAAACAAGTCTGTACTATTTCTAATTATTGTAATCCACAATGTAACTTGTAATCCACAATGTAATTTTGCTTACTATGTACTAAAATCTCAATAAAAGGAAGCACTGGAATTTATTCTGGGCTCCCATCCCGAGTACACACGCTTGTGTCTCATTCATTCCATGGGAGACCACCACAGGCTCCGTTGTAGTCGTAAGTTGAGGACTACCTGTAATAAAAAAGCAGATAATTCCCCATGTTTGAAAAAAATGCTACATGGTTTTTCTGGTTTTGTAATAGCTTCAATTAATCAAGAGACAAAGGAACTTGGGAATTTCAGGAGTAATAGTGCCAAAACACCCGGAGAGTGTATTTTATCTATCCTGGATATCCTCTACATGGATATCAGTTCTCCGAAATTCCTAGACCACCTAATTACAGTATATTGGGGATTCCGGGAGTTAAAAGTCAACACATGTGAAAAACTAGTTTAGTGTTAAGCCCTAACAAGGTATTTTTTTCAAAAGAAAGAAAGAAAGAAAGAAAGAAAGAAAGGAAGGAAGGAAGGAAGGAAGGAAGGAAGGAAGGAAGGAAGGAAGGAAGGAAGGAAGAAAGAAAGAAAGAAAGAAAGAAAGAAAGAAAGAAAGAAAGAAAGAAAGAAAGAAAGAAAGAAAGAAAGAAAGAAAGAAAGAAATGAATTAGAACTTGATTAAGGATTTCAATTCCCTACACACGCAAAAAAGGGTTAAACCTGTTACTGGGGGGGGCAGGGCGGGGGGAAATAAAGCCTAGGCTTCCAAACTAGGAGGTCATCCCAAAGAAGACCTTCTTTTGAGTAGCAGACAAATTGCTTGCTGACCTCAAAAAACAAGCAGTTGATATGGAAGAGGTGCTCATTCAGAAGTTGTAAACTGCTTTGGGCAAGGAAAAGAAAATATATGAAGCAATGTCTTTTTTCCTTTAAGAGGATTTCCCTGGATTTTAGGCATCTATACAGTTTTTGTGTGTTTTGCACTTCCAAAGCACAAGATAATTTGTTACCAATTTTTAGCCATTTTGGCTGAACAGTACTCTAGAAGTTGCACACATACAAACAAAAAGGGATGCTTCCTATGCTTGAACTTATCAACGGCTGATTTACTCTATGAACACATTTTTTGCACAAATTTGGAAAGACTTGGGGTACCCAAACCCAATCTAATTCAGCCCCAGGGAAGAACCTTTGAATGATGTATGCCAATTGAGCTGAAATCAAAACAGTCACAGGTACAATGTAAAGAAGACCCCTAAGAAACATTGGTACACATGCTCTTCTTACCAAACGGGGTACCCTCTATATTAATGGGACTGCAGATCCCATTAAATAGCCATTGATCATGTGATCATTCTGAGAGTTGACCCAATACATCCTAAAGGTGACATCTGAGACAAGTTGGTAAATAGCTTCTCAGTTGTCCAGCTTGCACATGCAAGCAGTGCGTGATGTCTTTCTGTAATATCCTCCCTTTCAAACTCAGTTGTTCCTTCCCATAGCCAATTATCATAGGCAGGTTGGGCTCCAAGTTATATCTCAAACAAAAGTTGTATAACTACCAGCTTAGTTATACAACTTTTGTTTGAGGTATAAACTGGATGACTATAAAAGATTGGAAAAAGATTTACAGAAGTCCCCACTAAAAAAGACATTAGAAATAAAATGGATATAATTAAACATAAAATGGGATGAATGGAAAAATAGGAATTAGCACCAAAAATTAAAAATGCCAAAGAGAATTACTTTGAAGATGCAAACAAACCAGGCAGATGGCTAGCTTATAAACTGAGAAAGGAAAGAGAAGCAAGAAGGATTAGTCAATTAATAAATAAAGAAGGACAGGTTTGCGATGGAAATGAGGAGAAGAAAAAATTATACAAGACTATTACAGAAAACTGTACTTTCAAGAGAATATTCAAGAAGAAAAAGTTAAGCAATATCTACAGAAAGCAAACCTACCTCAGATACCTAAAACTATTGAAACAATGTTAGAAGGAAATATAACAATGATGGAATTAACAGAAGCCTTAAAAAAACAGAATGTTGGGAAAGCAACAGGTCCAGATGGTTTACCAGCGGAATTTTATAAGACTTATCAGGAAATATTGAGTTTTCATCTTTTAGAAGTTATGAAGTTATGTTAAAGAAAAGAATACAAAAAACATGGTCAGAAGCATACATTACACTTATACCAAAGGAAGACCTGCAGCAAGTTAAAAATTATAGACCTATATTGAACTCAGACTATAAAATCTTTGCTTCAATTTTGGCAGAAAGACTAAAAAGATATTTAAATAATTTTATCCATACTGATAAAAATGGATTTCTGCCAAAGAGACAAATCAAAGACAATGTGAGAATTATTTTGGATACTCTGGAATATTATGAAGCACACTTTGAGAAGCAAATGCCCTTGATGTTTCTAGATGCACAAAAAGCCTTTGACAATGTGAGTTGGTGATATATTTTACTGCAATTGATACAAATGGGCTTTGGTAAAAAAAATTATCCAAGCTATTGAAACAATATACCATGAACAAACTGCAAAGGTGATGGTGAATGGAGAATTAACAGAATTCATAGATATAAGAAAAGGGACAAGGCAAGGCTGTCCATTGTCGCCTCTGCTGTTTGTGTTAACATTGGAAGTGTTGAACAGGAATATCAGAGAAGAAAAAGAAATAAAAGGAATGAAAATTAAAAAGGAGTATGAATTGCAAGCTTTTGTAGCTGACCTGGTATTTATATTAGAAGACCCATTAGAAACAGCACCCAAATTAATAGAAAAAATAGAAGAATATGGAAAAGTAGCAGGTTTGAGAATAAATAAAGACAAAACAAAAATATTAACAAAGAATATATTAGCAAGACAAAAGAAAGAGTTGGAAGAAATTTTTAAAATACAGGTCATGAACAAGGTTAAATATTTAGGGATACATATTACACCAAGATGTAGTACACTGAAGGAAGATAACTATGTTAAACTCAAACAGCAGATTGCAACAGATTTGATAAAATGGGAAAAACTGCAACTCTCATTGATTGGGAGAATATCCACAATTAAGATGAATATATTGCCTAGAGTTTTATATTTATTCCAGGCAATTTCTATTCGACTAGGAAAAGAGTTTTTTGAAGATTTAAATAGAATTGTGTTGAAATATATTTGGCAGGGTAAAAAAGCAAGAATAAAATTATAACTGTTACAAGATGCAAGAATAAGAGGAGGGTTTGCCTTGCCCAGTTGGGAGCTATATTACCAGGCGACAAGTTTGATGTGGGTAAAGGAATGGATAACAGTAAGGAACAGTAGATTATTGACTTTAGAAGGCCATGACTTGCTGTTGGGATGGCATGCCTTTCTCTGGTATAAGGGAACTAAAACACAAGTATTTTAGAAGACATTATATTCGAGAGGCATTGTTTTTGAACTGGGAGAAGATAAAAAGACAATATTACTTAAAAATTCCAACATGGATATCAACTATTGAAGCTTTTTCTTATCCAATAATATATAAAAAGGAACAAACAGTTAGATATGGTGAGATATTGAATGAAAAGCGTGAACTTAAATCTATGCAAGCGTTGGAAGAACAAGATGTAAAAATGAATTGGTTTTCATATTTGCAAATACAATGATAAAGACTCTAAAGCAGAAGGTATTTATGATAAGTTGACTGATTTAGATAAAATTTTGATGGGTACTGATGAAAAGGTAATTAAAAAACTTTATGGACATCTATTAGAATTTAAATTGGAGGAGGGACAAGTTAAAGAAACAACTCCTTCGGGGAAAATTTTGGATATGGGATTGATTTAGAAAAATAGCAAAAATTGTGGTCTCAAAATTATAAAATGACAATGTCAACTGCATATAAATAAAAATTGTATAAGATGTTTTACAGGTGGCACCTACCCCAATGAGACT
The DNA here is from genome assembly GCA_033807585.1 of Hydrophis major. Lineage (NCBI taxonomy): Eukaryota > Metazoa > Chordata > Lepidosauria > Squamata > Elapidae > Hydrophis > Hydrophis major. Next base: position 217,687,957 of record CM066329.1, read on the forward strand.
TGCGAGAATGTTTAAGAATACATCAGATAAATGCTGGAAATGTCATCAAATACCTGGTTCATATTATCATATGTGGTGGACATGTTCGGACGCAAAGAAATATTGGACTAAAATCCACACATGGTTGGAAAAAATGATAAAACAACATATAGACTTTAAACCAGATCTTTTTATTGGGAGTCATACCGGACATATACAATAAAGAATTGAAATATTTGATTGTAAATGTTTTAACAGGGGCTAGAATTGTATTTGCGAAGAACTGGAAAAATGACAAAATACCTATGCAGGAGGAAGTTATTAAAAAAAATTATGGACTGTGCTGAAATGAGTAAACTGACATTTGAAATTAGAGGACAAGAAGACAAGCAATTTTATATGATATGGGATTTGTTTTATCAATGATTGGATAAAAAGACATGGTAAGGTAACAGAATAGATAATTTTGTTATAGAAGCTTAATAGATTGATACAAAATATAATGTAGATATATATAACAATTGGATGACAGCATAATACAATATTGATGGAATAAATAGCAGGATAATTAATAATAGATAAGCATATGTTAGTTTGACAATATGAGATTGATATAAATTGTGAACAATGATTATGAAAGGATCGCACAAAAGATTCTAAACCAACTGACACACTATATGTTTAAAATGGAAGATGGCTTTATGTTTTTTTAATGTATTGTCTGTGTATGTTTGTCTTAAAATAAGCAAAAAATAAACAAAAAAAAAGTTGTATAACTACCAGCTTGAAGGCTACAGGAATTCTGGTCAAAGATTTGCTTGTGTTCTCAAGCACTTTTCCAAAATTGTCACTTAATGATAATTTTAATGAAGTAAAAGGAGAAAAGAATGAAAGAGGAATAAACAAATTAACCATAATGAATGCATTTCATGAAAACCTAATGAATCAAGAACCCTAGTTTTGGTTCCAGCCCCACCTACATTTAACACTGCAACTTCTGATATACCATACAAAGACCAAAATAATTTCCAGTCTGAAAACATTTACAGAACTTTACTTTAAATCCATCAGTAAGATTTAACCCAGATACAATGGATCTGCCTCCATGAGTTGTCATGGAGTCTATTATTTGGGTTTTCTATTCATCAGTTAGGGACCTAGCAACATAATGAATAAGCCATTTGTAACAGCTAAAAACTTTTGTCCTTATACTGCTCACAAATTTATAGCAATTTTTGCCTGGGTATTTTTTTCCCTAAAAAGATATTTTCCCCCCAAAGTGACTGCATTTGTTATTTTGTACCTGTCCAAAAGAGTAATTAGGATGAACATGGTAACTATTAAAAATTTTGCAAGCCAAACTGATAACACAATTGTGTGTCCATGAATAATATTTCTGCTAAGGAACCAATAGGCACAATGTTTGATATCAAGGCAAAGACCTCACTGAATCATGATGCAAGCTTCTGAAATAATTATACAAAGAGTTTTCATGTTGGAGAAAAGCAAACCACTGAAGTCCTAATAGATCAGAAACAGAAAGGGAGTTAGAGATCATCTAGTGAAGTCCATCTTCTAAACTTAACTGTAGAAAACTTCAGCATGCTGACAAAGAGTCACCTACCCTTTTTCTATTCACAAATCTCTGCAAACATATACTGTATATATTAATGGTGCAACAAGAATTCTGAGAACAAACATACATTTTCAAAAAGACTTTTGAAATTGACACGATGTTAAAAATTAATTTATTTTAATCTGAGATGTGTGGGTTTTAAAATATTATGTGTTTATGTCTCTCTCACACATATGCAGTATATATATATACATATATATGTATGTATGTATGTATGTATGTATGTATGGCATGCAGCTTTGTTCGGGTATTTTCCCACATCATTATAGTTGTGCTTTTAAAGTTGTAGCAACGTTTCAGCTTTAAAAGCAACTTTAAAAGCACAACTATAATGATGTGGGAAAATACCCGAACAAAGCTGAATACCATACATGTAAGTACCCACGAAAACTTAACACACACACACACACACACACACACACACACACATATATATATATATATATATATATATATATATATATATATATATATATATATATATATATATATATATATCTGGCATTCAGCTTTGTTCGGGTATTTTCCCACGTCATAATAGTGGTGCTTTTAAAGTTGTAGCTACAACTTTAAAAGCACCACTATTATGATGTGGGAAAATACCCGAACAAAGCTGAATGCCAGACATGTAAGTACCCACGAAAACTTAAGAAAACATATATATATATATATATATTTTCTTAAGTTTTCACGGGTACTTACATGTCTGGCATTCAGCTTTGATCGGGTATTTTCCCATGTCATTGTGGTTGTTCTTTTAAAGTTGTAGCAACGTTTCAGCAGAATCTAATCTGCCATCATCAGACTTCTGTACACACACACACACACATATATATTGTTTTTTTCTGCCTTGTGCTATTAATAGTATATTATGCTGATCTATTCAATTGCTTTCTAATCCACTTAAATAACAACTAACAACAGGTGGTGGATTAACAGCTAAGATTTGGAAGGGGAAAGCTAAGGAAAAGGAAAAAAAATAGTTAATGAAAATCCTGAAACCATATGGGCAGGAGGCAGTAAAAAAAAATGATCCTGCAAGTGATTGATTTGAGAAGGAAAATGATTAATAAAAGAACCAACCGGACTGCTTTTAAAACACTTTTTAAGCAATAGAAAGGAGATTAGGGAGGGGTGCTGCAGCTGGGGCAAAGATTTTCCTTTAAGAAAGTTGGGGGTTGTTGTGAAGAAAGAAAGAATGCCTTGCTAAATAGCACCAACCCCAGTATACATCCTCCTTTGAAATTCACAAGGGAGTTGATGGAAGAAAAGTTTTCACTATTGAAAAAAACAAAAAAAACCTCAGGGGACTGGGAGAACAACTGTATGGGACAGAGGGGGAGGGGAAAGGAATCTGTGGGTCAAATAATTGCTTCCCACAAACTTTTTACTTTGAATAAATCTGCAGCACATGTATTATTAGCAGCAGTTTGCAAATTAACCTAGTGAAATTCCGATAGTCAGAATGAAATCTGATCCTGATTTCACTGGGATTGAGAACACTGCAGTTTTTTCCACTTGTTTTTCAGGCTATTTAAACAAAGGCAATCCCAAAGCCACGCAAAATTCAGAGAAGAGCAGGCAATCCACTTACCTTGGGCATCGCCTCCCGATGTCAACACAGCGATGGCCTTGCCGATCCCCATCATGTCACTATGCTCATGTTTTAAAGATGTATGTGCCATTCTCCGAGCTAGAAGATCAACAAAAAGTTCTTAAAAGAGGCTGATGGAGAAAAAGCCCGTTGTCTTCCCGGCCTCCCTGTTCTTCCTCCCGCTAGGAACGGACACGCTGCCTCTGAGGTCCAGAGTGCCCTTCATAGACCTCTGTTGTTGCTTTTCAAAGTCTTTGTCCCGCCTCCTCTCTGGTCAATGATAAGTGAGACTGTCACATGTAAGTGATCCTTAAAGCTGCGTCAGCCACACCTAATCCTAAAGGGTACATGGCCAGCTGTCCTGAGTACCAATGAACAGGAACTCTGAAATGATATTACATTATTAGCTGTGTTTTGCTTAGGGACTTGTAGGAACTTGGGGAGAACTGGAGGTGGAGTAGAGTCTGTAACAATATAGGAAAGAAAGAGGCAAAGGAAGCACTCCTGTACCCCTTTTCTTTTTAAGTGCCATTAAATCCAATGGGACTTACTCCCAAGTAAACATATGTGAGAAAGCAGTTAAAATTACAAATATTTCGTTTTAAGGACAGCAGAACAAGGTGTGCCGGAAAAGTCACTTTAAAACCAAAGATGGATCATGGAGTATGAACAGAAGGATGGATCCTTAAATATATTCAATCTTAATCTTAAAAACCTAATTTTTATGATGTCTCATGGCACAAAGTCAGTCAAGCTATACTGCATGAGTCAAAAAGAGGGCTGTGAAAATATTTACAGACCCCTCACATCCCAGACATAAACTGTTTCAACTCCTTCCCTCAAAATGACGCTATAGACTAAAGCATTGCACACCAGAACAACTAGACAGAAGAACAGTTTTTTTTCTGGAACGCCATCACTCTGCTAAACAAATAATTTCCTCAACACTGTCCAACTATTTACAAAGTTTGCACTACTATTAACCTTTTCATCACTCCTTATCACCCATCCCCTCCCACTTGTCACTGTATGACTGTAACTTTGTTGCTTGTATCCTTATGATTTATATTGACTGTCTCCTAGTATGATTTAATTGCTTATTGTACACTTCCATTATAAAAAAAATCAATTTCCAATAATTCCCAAAACAAAGGGTGCCTTTTTGACAGCCACTGCCCAGTGACTTATATTCATCAGCCCTTTTTCCCGATAAATTCACTAGTCTATTAGTATATATTGTAAGGTAAGTTTTTCATTCTTAACATGTCTTGATTGTTGTTGTTTTTTTTTTTTTTAATGTCCCTTGTCCTATCTGGAGAAATCTGTATGAAACTCCTCATTGTTCCTTTAAGTCCAGATGTTATGAGCTGTTATGAATCACAACATTCATGCTTTGTACATGTATGGAAGAAAAGCATTTATGTATATGAAGCTATGTATTGTTACAACAGGGGAAGGCAAGATGTGTTTCAAACATTTTGTATTACAGTTTTTATAATCCTTTACTGTGTACCTTGGTAGTTGGGGTGATGGGAAAATCCAAAAGTACCCTTCCTATGGATCAAACCCTAGTTCAAGCCCTAGTTGCTTTGATAAATCGTCACTGCAAGTGTTGAAACCTGCCAAGGGATATAGAAGTTTGGCACAAGCTACTGTATTTATGGCACCACTGATATTTATTTCCCAGTTGCATAATTATCTGTAACCTGACAGGAGTCATGCTTCAGAGGCAGCTGTCTGCATGCAACAAGATTAAGAACTCAGCCAATGCAAAAAAAAAAGGGGGGGGGGAAATATAGGCATACATACATTAATCTTATTGGTGGTTTCAAACCTGTCACTTTCTGGATGTATTAGGTTAATAATCCACATTCACTAGAATTCTGGGATCAGCTGTAGTCAGAACCCACCCAGAATGTCATTGTTCTTTCAATATTCAAAGTTCTTGACCTGTTTTCATCCATTACCTAGCAGAGCCCATCTTGCCTCCCATGTGCCTGGCTCAGCTTCATTCAGATAACAGAAGTCTATCTCAGAAGCCAAATCCATGATGCAGCAAACACCTCTTCTGCCTCTCTTAATTCTTCAGGTACCTGGTATGAGCATGAAGTATGATGTTGCTAGGAAACCAAGGCAGCCTATTCCCATTTCCCAGGTCATAACCATCTGCTGATGAGCCTCAGTGACAGCATCACAGATTCAGGAACTGAAAATGTCTCTCTGCTCTTGAGCTTCAATGCATCAGGCAGGTGGCACTTCATTTTGAAAGGACTGAGCATGCTTTGTTTTTGTTATTCCCTCTGCTAATTTTATAAGATGTTGGTTTCTGGCGCATGAGACACACTCCTTCCTTTCATGTTTTCAAAACTAAATTTGGAGCAGGCTTCTAACAGTCACATTTGCAGCATGGAAAAAAGGGGAGAATGCTTGCTAAAGATCTGGATATCTTCTTTAAAAAAGAAATCTTATTTTTCTATCCCCTTCCTATTTCAAATTAATAGTTCCTCTCCTTTTATCTGATGACATGTAAGCCCGTTCATCTTTTCTTGTTATAGTTTTTAATAACTCTCTGTAAAATTGTTTATGGATTGTAAGCCACCCAGAGTTGCTTTGCAGAGTGAGATGGGCCGCATTAAAATATAATAAATAACGGTAAAGGCATTTTACATAAACATCTGTTCCATGAAGATGGCTTCTAACAAATATGATTGACTTGTGAGATCAATAGCAATAGTACTTAAAATTATACACATCCCCACGGTACTTTACAGTATTTTCTGGGCAGACTTGGCCATGGTCAGTTGGCTGTGGCGAGTTGGCCGTGGCAAATTGTCATAGGCCTAGCTGGACTAACTCTGCCCAGTCTAGGAGTCTATGACAATTCGCCCACAATATTGTATTCTAATCACTGAATCACCAGGGCTCAAAATAATGTTTGGCATAGTACAGCTAGGTTTCAAGTAATACTATGAAGTGGTCCCATTATTCAAAACTTTACTATTCAAAGTTATAATTATATACAAAATATGGTAATTGCTTCCAGTTTGATGAAAATAGGCAAATGTTAATAATGAGCCTCTTCTTTTTTTTATAACGAATACGAATACGAATACGAATACGAATACCTTTATTGTCACTATCCACGTGTACAACTTGCATCATACGCATACACAGTGAGATTAAGCGACTCGTCGTTCAGTACAACCATACATGTTAAAAAGAGAATGTGCATAAGAATATCTAAAAATATCTAAAACAACAAAGAAGAATAAAATGAGTAAAATTACCAGCTTATTGCACTTAATTTGTGCCTATTCACAGTAGGAGTTATTGCACTTGTCAGCCAGCACAGTAATAGTCATGATATATTGCACAAAAATTTCCCAATTGTCCCAAAGTATTATTTACAATATGTTTGACAGGACTTAAAGTCAGTGCATATGTAAGTTCAGGGTAGTTATAGCTTTGGGAAAAAAACTGTTTTGAAGACGATTTGTCCTTGACCTGATGCACCTATAGCGCCTCCCCGAGGGCAACAGGTCAAACAGTCCGTTACCAGGATGGAAACTGTCTTTTATGATGTTCACAGCTCTACTAAGACAGCGTGAGGAATAGATGTCTGACAGGGAGGAAAGAGGGCAGCCAATGATCTTCTGAGCTGTTTTGACTATCCTCTGTAGTCTCTCCCTGTCTGCCATAGTACAATGACCATACCACACTGTAATGCAGTATGTCAACAGGCTTTCAATGGACGCACGATAGAAGGTAATCAGCAGGCTGGAGGCCAGATTGTGCTTCCTGAGCACTCGCAGGAAGTGGAGTCTCTGCTGAGCCTTCTTAATAACTGCCGTGGTGTTTTCCGTCCAGGAGATCTTATCAACAATAGTAACACCCAAAAACCGGAAAGTATGGACCCTCTCCACCTGCTCTCCATTAATGTAAAGGGGAGCCAGGTCAGTGTTGTGCCTCCTAAAGTCCACAATGAGTTCCTTAGTTTTCTTGGTGTTCAGAGCTAAATTATTGTCCGAACACCAAGCAGCCAACATCAGGACCTCCTTCCTATAAGCTGCCTCATCTCCCCTCGAAATGAGTCCAACCACCGTGGTGTCATCAGCAAACTTCACAATGAGGTTGCTATCATGGTGTGGACTACAGTCGTGGGTATAGAGGCAGTACAGGAGTGGGCTCAGCACACAGCCCTGTGGGGAGCCAGTGCTCAGCGTACGTGTGGAAGAAAGGTGGGGACCAAGCCTCACAATCTGGGGCCGATCACTCAGGAAGTTCTTTATCCAGGCACAAGTAAGGGGGGGCAAACCCAATGTATCCAGTTTTTTGATTAAAATTCCTGGGATGATTGTATTAAAGGCAGAGCTGTAGTCCACGAAAAGCATCCGGACATAGCTCTGCCGTTGCTCCAGATGGTTCAGCGTAGCGTGCAGAGCTATGGCTATGGCATCCTCCGTAGACCGATTAGTGCGGTAAGCGAACTGATAAGGATCAAAATCCAAGGGGAGATGATTCATGATGTGCCGGAGCACCAGCCTCTCAAAACATTTCATGATTACAGGAGTAAGCGCCACTGGGCGGTAATCATTGAGGCTGGAGATGGGAGATTTCTTCGGCACAGGGATGATTATGGCAGATTTCAGACAGGATGGTATAACTGCCTGGGCCAGGGAGAGGTTGAAAATATCTCTGAAGATGGAGGCAAGCTGGGGGGCACATGCCCTAAGCACCTTGCCAGGGACTCCATCTGGGCCAGCTGCCTTTCTGGGGTTCGCTGCTCGGAACACCCGTCTGACGTCATCCTCCGTCACAGAAAAAATACTGGGTGGGGTAGCAGAACTGAATGTAATTGGAGGAGGGAGTAGGGCTGGTGCAGCTGTACGCTGTTGTGAAACTTCAAAGCGAGCAAAGAAGTTATTCAGCTCCTCTGCTAGCGCTGCACTCAGATGTTCTGTTGTTCCGTGACAACCCCTATAATTAGTGATGTCATGTATGCCCTTCCACACCTCCCGTGTGTTATGGCTAGACAAGTGGGACTCAATACTCCTCCTGTGATCCATCTTGGCTTTCTTAATCCCCCTCCTCAGGTCAGCTCGGGCGACTGTATACAAAGCTCTATCGCCTGACCTGAAGGCTACGTCACGGGCTTTAAGAAGTCCACGGACTTGAGTAGTCATCCAGGGTTTCTGATTTGGGAAGACCCGGATGTTTCTGTCTACAGTCACATTTCCGATGCAGAACTTGATATAGTCCAGCACCGTACTTGTATGCATTTCCAACTCTTGATGTTGGAACATCTTCCAGTCTGTCTGTTCAAAGCAGTCTTGAAGTCTACTAAGTGCATCCTCAGGCCAAATCGTTACAGTCTTCGTAATGGGCCTGCTACTGCGTCTGAGGGGGGTATAAGCTGGGGATAACAGGAGGGAGAGATGATCTGAATACCCAAGGTGGGGGAGGGGTATGGCTCTGTATGCATGTTTAATGTTGGTATAAACATGATCCAGAGTATTTTCTCCCCTCGTGGCACACTTAACATACTGGTAAAACTTCGGGAGTACAGTTTTCAGATTGGCCTTATTAAAGTCTCCTGCAATAATATGAACACCATCAGGGTAAGCCTGCTGCTGTTCGTTTATGGTATTCAGCAGGAGAGAGAGTGCCTTATCTGTGTTTGCGTCGGGCGGGATATACACCGCCGTAACGATCACAACAGTTAGCTCTCTCGGTAGAAAAAAAGGCCGACATCTTACAGACATGTACTCAAGATCCGGGGAACAATGATTATCTATAACTGTCCCATTATTACACCAGTTTTCATGTACGTAGATGCAGAGCCCCCCTCCTCTGCTCTTACCACAGTCCTTCGTTCTGTCCCAGCGTAAAAAAGTACGGCCTGCCAGCTGCATGCTAGCGTCAGGTATCCCAGAATGTAGCCATGTTTCAGTAATTACCATGACGCAGCAGTCTCGAACATAGCGGTTACCGGCGAGCTGTAGCTGTAAATAATCCGTTTTATGTGCCAGGGATCTGGCGTTGGCGAGATACAGACTCGGAAGAGGTGGCTTGAATGGATGTTTCCTCAGCCTAAGCATAACGCCAGACCTACAGCCTCGCTTCTGCTTCCTCTCCCTCCTCCGTCTTCGCCGCCTCCTGGCCCCGACAACAATCCACGGAGAGCCCGCTGGTCTCGCTATCTCATCGGGGATGTTATGGACGCGATGAAAGTCCCTCGAAACAGACATCTGGCATTGAATTCCAATGTCTATAATATCTGATCGTGTATAGAGTTGGCTCGTAGAGCCGATAGTCCAGAAGACGTATACAAACAGCGGAAAAAAGCACCGAAAAGAGCACCGAACGGGAGAGCCATAAGCCGCTGCGTCTATACGCGCCGCCATTAGTAAACATAACATTTTCATCTGAAGGAATCTTCCTTTGGTCCATGTTGTTAAGGGCTCTTAAAACGATTAAAACAAATTATCAGGCATCAGCACATGCACAGAGAAAGATAAACAAGTGCAGACTGAAGAAGCAATGCCTTAAACCAGGGATGTCCAACCTTGGCAACTTTAAGACTTGTGGACTTCAACTCCCAGAATTCCTCAGAAAAGCTTTGCTGGCTGAAGAATTCTGGGAGTTGAAGTCCACAAGTCTTAAAGTTGTCAAGGTTGGACACCCCTACCTTAAACTCTTAACTGACCTCAACTGAGCATGGAGTAGCCTGATATTACGGTAACTCAATTTTGATTTGCATTAAATATGATTCTATTGTAATAATTTGTACTAAATCAAATATTGCATTATTCAGTCGCACTAATCGCAGCTTCGCTTTATGCCCCATTCCTAGCATTTATGATAGTGAGGTTTGACTTCCCAGGTTACAAAGTTATGATGACTAGCTGCTTTCTTTCAATTTAAAATCTAGATGATAGCTAGAATTTTAAACTGAATTTTGTGATTCAAGCTGTGGAAGGCTAAACATACCAAGGCCTCCAGCTCTCTCCCTACTGCTATGATTGCAGCTCACTATAAGTTTATTTTATATATTGGGTCTCCACTTATCACTCATTAGATCTATACTGGTGCTTTGCTACGAAACTGAGATCGGGTTTAGTTTTTGGGGAGGAAAATAAGGAAAAAAATTGTGCCTACCAGCATCCATCAGTATTCATCTGGATAATGTCCTGTCAGTGTGTGATTTGAGGGCTCTTTGGAAATTGAAACATGAAAACTGAGTTTTTGCTTTGTGAGCAAGGAGACAGGAAGGAGCCTGGGTGTGGCTTATCTCAACTGTTCTGTACTAAAGTTGGTTGCTGCTGTGAAACTTAAACTGAAACTCCTCTCCTCTGCTTGTGTTTTGCATTTGGAACAGATTTTTTTTCAGGTAGGGAGGGGGAGTAGTTAATATACAAAATACTAATGCTCTAATGGTCATTTTGAAAAATCCTTCCTTAGTGAACACCTAGGAGGCCAAGAGGAACATGTGTGCCAAATTTCAAGTTTGTAGCCTTTATGGTTCTGGAGATTTTGTGATAATGTGTGAGTGGTATTTCCCTTTTATAGATATAGAAGATAATTCTGCATACAGCCTTCTTCCATCTGACACTTGTGGGATGGATTGGATAAGCCCAGAATGGACATAAACCTAAAAGTTGAACCACAATGACTTTTCACCTAGGAATGATATGTGAAACTGGATGCTATGGCTGGAAATACACCATCATTAACAATCCTAACTTAGCATTATGTTTAAAGAAGCCCTATGTCAAAACAGAAAATGATCTGCCCGTAACTCTGCCAAGGTGTGGACAGTGCCATTGTTTGAAGGGAGGGAATATAGAATCCTTGGTATTTCATGATACAGCTACAAGTGATTAAGGATAGAGAAATTCTACAGCATCATAATTTCTAAGAAAACTCAGTGCCTTCAATGACCAAATTTTAATTTTTAAATTGTCACTGACTTGCTGCCTAACACAAGTGAGATTCCTCGGAAAGTGACATACTTCTGTAAAGCAGGTGACAATTTCCTTCTCTATTCATCCCTAAACATTCTGTATTACAAATAATTAGCATCTTCTTATTCTGTTTCAAAACTTACAGGCAAATTGTAATTTTTATAAAACAGAAGGAAAAAAGTACATAGGGAATTATGTAAATTAAATTGCACTTAAATTTATTTAATGTTTAAATTCAAGATCCCCTGAACTTTGCCAAATTTTTCGTATTATTATCATCTATTTTATTGAGTATGGTTGCTAGCATACCAATTCAAAAGTACTAGAGGCCCTCAGCATTAAAAAAAAGTTGGTCTATATTATATTCATTCATGTTCCTTACAAAGACACCATTTTCTACAATATCAAGGGGGAATGCTAACCCAATTTATCAGTTAAGCTAACATTGACAGGACTTAACAAATTTTAAATCCTCACATTTCTGAAATACTATCTGATCCCTGCAAAATTGATCTAGAAATCAGTACTGTTGTATACAGTATTTTATGATGTAGAATATTGCCATTCTAAAATTATGATGCAGAACTTTGTGATTCAAAAGGTCCTGATTATCCAAAAGCTCTTGCACACTCTTGTCCCAGTAATGAGGATTTCTGGGAGACAGCAAAGCAAGCGGAGATAATAATAGGCAACACAAGACACAGTGGAGGAAAAGCTAAAAGCAAACCAGATTAGTGTTTTTTTTTCTATGAATTCTTCATTTTCGGCCTCTTCAAACAGGGATGTTTCATCTTGTCATATCTACTGGTTCCCCTTTATCCTCCATTTAGTCAACATTATTTTAATAACCTGTCCTGAAGAAATACAAGGATTCTGCTCTTGGTCGGTGCTTTGGAGTTCACCCCTTTAAAAATACTTATTTTTATTGGCAGACATAACGGAAAGTCATTTGGGGAAGCTGGATTCCTTTAGCGACTTCATGATTCACTTAACAACCAATGTAAAGTGGTCATAAAATCGGTCTGGTGGCGGGATGACTTGCTTAACAACTGTATCACTTAGTGATTGAAATTCTAGTCCCCACTGGGATTGTAAATCGAGGACTACCTGACCTAGATAGAGATATGCAGGTGCTGCCGCCTAGGTAAACAGGGATTAAAGAATTTTTTAAAGTCAAGAAATCTTTTGGAAGCAGATCAAATACCTCCTTAATTCACTGAATATGTTCATCAGGACTTCACCTATTTTGAAGTTTTCTTCTGGAGGAGGAAGAATAATGCAATTAGACTTGCAACATTCTGTTAATGTAGCCAATTCTAATAAAAATAGTTTCAGCTATCTTGTAGAGTTTATTTCATGATATGGTCTGCCTAGTGAGGCTCACATCTTGGGAGATTCTTCTCTTTGCTATTTAGCACTGCCAGAGTAGCAATAGCAGTAGCACTTAGACTTCTATACCGCTTCACAATGTTTTACAGCCCTAAGTGGTTTACAGAATCAGGATCTGGTCCCCAACAATCTGGCTCTTCATTTTACCAACCTCAGAAGGATGGAAGTTGAGTCAACCTTGAACTGATCAGAATTGAACCTCTGGCAGTCAGCAGAATTAGCCTGCAATACTACATCCTAACCATTGCGCCACCAAGTAATCTTGGGTGAGAATGATAGACCAAGCAATTTCACTTAATTCATCTTGCATTTTCAAGATTTTAAGCTCTGGGAGCTGGAATCCAAATAAATGCAGAAGGCACTAAGTAAAGGATATGTTCTAGGGCAGATGAGATGGTAGATCTGTCCATACAGTACTTAAATTAAAAAAAAACCCACAGAAGACAATGTACATGGAAATAAGGAAAGTAATTTAAACAGGTTTCTCAATGAGTGAAGGGTGCACCACTTCCAAGCAGAGGTCACATAATTTAGCAAGTAACAGTCAAGATGGACTGAATCTCTTCACATTCTCTTACAAAGACTAGAAAAAAATTACCTTTGCCATGTTTTAGGAAGCATGAAAAGACTGCATATGTAGACTAAAGAACAAGATGAAAACAAATGCATTCGAATAAGTCACAGTATTAAGACTTATATCACTTTGCTAACTAAATATAAAATTGCATCAATTGAAAATGTTCATGAGTACTTCACATATTTTGAAGCTTTCTTCACAAGGAATTCTTGCACCGACTTAGTATTTATACACCAGCCTTAATCAGCTCATACAGCTAAGACATTTCACTGATTCAGCCTATAGGCTCATATGTAAACTCCACAGACAGATAAGCATTAAGCAGAATTGCCAAAACTGAAGCATGAGAATTTTGGGTACAGATACCAGATATTGTAATTGTTAATGTAACAGAAGGGGAAACTTACTGTATGGAGAGAAATTAACTACTGATTTTAATTCATTTGATTCAATTTAACAAATTTAGTTTTTTGATATGATGCTACCCACTGTTAAGACTGTGGCCAGTAGTACATATTCAAATATTACATAGGGCTGTCAATCTTATACAAGATGCACATGTGTAGTAAAGTAATGAAAAAATATTCTGCCACATTTTACCTTCTCTCTTTACCTCAACAAATTTGCAGCACAGCACTCTCATATAAAGTATAACTTGGAGTCAGTTTTATTTCAAAGTATTAATTAAGTTGCATAGTATGGTATATTTATCCACTTTGGGAAGATCATTATCTTTGGTCAAAGTAAACATGACTTCATTTTTTTTTAATCTTGTATCATTTTTTTTCCTCGTCCCAACCTGCTAGAGCAGACAAAACAGCCTGTATTAGTTGCAACGGGGAGGGAGAATTGCCCAAATCTCCATTGGAAACACTTCCAGACATGAATCAAAGTGACTTCTTATCATGAACAGACCAAATGCCATTCAATGTCTGAACACCCTATGATGCTTCAGCAGGAAAATCCAGCACATTTAAAACAGGAATCCTTACTAACCTGATTGTTCTTCTTTTTCTTCTGAGAACAAATAAGTTAAAAAGATAACAGCTGCAAATGTGAGAGAGACTGAAATGAAAAGGCTGGACCCTGCTACTGAGAGGTCCAGTGAAAACCACATAACCAGGACATGAGTGCTGTCCTGTATGATATTTATAGATACTATATGAGGCTCCAGATAGCCGCTTCTGTTACACGTCTTTCTTATTGGTGGATATAATAGTCATGTCCTTACACTGAAATTGTGATGCTGGCTTGTAAGTACATTCAACTTTAAAGGTTAATATAACAGAATTAAATCTATTCTACAGGGCTATAATAATCCTATTCTATGAATAGAAAGAAAGAAAGAAAGAAAGAAAGAAAGAAAGAAAGAAAGAAAGAAAGAAAGAAAGAAAGAAAAAAAGAAAGAAAGAAAGAAAGAAAGAAAGAAAGAAAGAAAGAAAGAAAGAAAGAAAGAAAGAGCAAATGTATCCAGGCAGCTCAGCACTCTCCATATACTAGACTACAGTTATTAGATTTCTATTTTTGGAATCTGGAATTTCTTGAATTCTTTTGAAATCTGGAAGTCTAGAGGATTCATGGCATACATATTTTTCCAACCCATCTGGATGATGACAGATTCAGGATGGCGGCTGTTAAGCATTTCTTCACGCATGCAGAAATAAAATCAGGCTGTAACCATCTTCCAGCAAGATGAATTGTGTTTGGAGCTAGAATTGTTTCATCTTAAACAGCAAACCAAGTTATATCAGAGAGTCACATCACCAAATATCAGGCACATATGAGCTAAGTGTAATAAAAAAGATCAAATGTAGATATTAAAAGATTACAATGCATTCAACTAATGTACACGGTCAATTTTGCTATAAAAATGCATTTGCTTACCATTCTCAGCTTTTCACTCAGCAAATAACCCAGAAGAGACACGGTATTACTAATGTATTGCTCAACACGGTGAGCAATAAATTCAAACCTGTACTGTATATGCTTACTCAGAAAAAAGTTGCATTATGGTCAAGCCTGAGGTTGGCTTTCACAGAAGTTCATGTATATAATTTTGACAAATCCATTTAAAACATCCCAGAGACAAAGCACCCGATAGTAAAATAGCTTTAATCCCAATCACGACCAAACCCTTATCTCAAACATTCCGTTCTGTGCCCCAGGGCAGCAATTCTTCGCCTTATTTCCAGGTGCTTCTGAGCTGCTATTTCCGAAATCTCACATCGCTAACTCATCTGAAACACACTTGGGTGCCTCTCCTTGGACGAAACTTTGCCGGACTCGGTGAGCCCCGCCGCCCCACATGAGTTATGGGAGCACCATAGATTTCCATGCACATCTCTAAAATAATGATGATGATGATGATAGCTGTTGCCAAATTGGACTCCAGAATTTGTTTTCTAACGAGCCGGGGAAGAACCCATTAATATTCAACGATTCACTCCATGCATATAATCCCACCCTTTCGCAATCACAGAAAACCCTCCGTTATTTCGGAACAAAAAATGACCCATCTAACAACACACACACACACAAAACATGCGCTCTCCGATTGAGCAAACGAGAAAACACGCACGCGCTTAAAAAAAAAAAAAAATTGCCCAACCTCTCATGCAGCGACCGCTCGCGCTCTCTCTCTAGCGCGTGCGCAGCCTCTCCGCCGCCTACCAATTCCGTTCAAGATTCTTCGGCCACGAACTTTTTTTTTTTTTTTCCTCCCCTCCTCCTCCTCCTTGTTCCCCCGCCCCTTTCCAAGTCTCCGCCGCCAGTCTTCTAAGCGCGGGTTGATTCTGTTCCCCGGAAGAGAGGAGGGGGAGAGGGAAACGAAGGGCGGGGCGAAGAAAACCGGAAAGGCAGTTTCGCTTCCGGCTGCGTCGGGGGCTTCCCGCCTCTTCGAATCCGGTTGGAAAGAAAGAGAAGAAAGGGCCGCAGGCGGCGTTTCCGAGAGGGGAGAAAGAGCCAGTGGGGAGGGAGGGGGAAAGGGGGGGGGAAGGGAAGCGGTCGATTGTGCCCTTTTCCGTCATGGTCGTCGGTTTAGCTTCCGGCGTGAGGGTGGGGGTCTGGATGTGTCCCTATGGCAACAGCGCGCCTTTCTCGTAATCTCCCAGGCCCGACGCGCCTCCCTCGAGAGCCCCTTTCTGTGAGCTCGCGCTCTGCTTTCCTTCCGTCCCGCTTTGAAGGTCTGAAAGTGACTGAAAGGGACAAGAACGGTCGAGTGATCGGCGAGCGCGGGAGTTTCCTCAGTGCTAAGCTCTCCTGCCCTGGGAGGCAGGCCTGGCGGAGCTTGACGGTTGGTCGTGTTTCCTTTGAAATGCTTCATATTCCGTGTGTGTGGTGTATTTTTGATTCCGAAGGTAGGTAACCTGTGTGTTTTGGAACTAAGCTCCTGCGAACTCGTATCGTTGCCTGAGGGCTGAAAGAAGTTATCACCAAAAATTCATAGAAAACATGAGGTTTTGCACGCCCGGGGCATGGCATATCCAGATATAGCTCTTAACAGCGATGGCTGAGGAAGGATGGATGTGAATAGCCCAAAACAAATGTTGGCCTCTCGAGCTATCCCCTTGTGCCAGCGCTCAGACTATGAGGCTTTTGTTACTAAATAAGCCTGAATACTGTTTAGTATTTAGTGTATACTACGGTATATACTGTATTTAGATAGTATAGTATATTATCTTTGGTATACATATGCAACAGAATTTCATTTTAATGTATGCTGATTAGCATACAATTTTGAAATTAGCAGAATTAAATTTAAAAAAAATAACGTGAAAATGGTAACGTTTGGCATAAGAGTTGTATGGGATTGTAGAGTTTTAGGCCTCAAGTGAATGACACCACAGCTCGTCCTGTTTTACCTTTGTTTGCCTTTGTGAAAATAGAATGGGGAAATCTGAATGTGGGAGGAAAATAACACATCCAGTTGTGACTCCTACAGTTTTGCCTTCAGTACTTCACAAATTTATCGTCATGAATTGCACACTAATTTAAAAGATATTCATATCCTGAATAACTAGTTCCACTCTTAATTTTTAGTTACATCAAGAAACACATGAAGAGTATGAGTTAGATGAGTTAGATAAAAAAGAATCTTTTTTAAAGTCAACATCAGTATAAACAGATTGTGTTTTGGAGTGAATTGTATAAAAATGTTTTGACATTGATTTATTTAGACTGACATGCTTAAGAGTTGGAAAAAATATGGGCAGACTGGGATGCTTGGCTTAAGTTTTTTAGAAAGGAGGAGAGGAAACTGCCTAAAACTTGTTTGTAGCCAATAATAAACAGATATTCTGAAAACATCTGCCCAAGACTTGCAACTTATTGATATATAAAATGACTTTTAAGATATATATATATATATATATATTTTTTGAGAAAAAAATTAAAAATCATTTTTAAACTCTGTTGGTTAAGTTACAAATCTTTCATAGCTTTTTTCCTAGCACACTATAAGAGGGAATGTAGAACTTGGGTAAACGGATGAAAGATGTACATTTTTTTATAATAGTAGTTTTTGTTATTGATATGGCTCATTGATATATTTTAATATGATTATATAAGAGAATATCAACCGCCACCCCCAACCTGGTATGCTCCAAATGTTTTTGGTAGTCTGAAATAGCCCTTATCATTACCAAATTTGATTCCAGCTTTCAGAGGACAGAAATATCGTTTTTAGTGTCATCCCAAGTGGAGTAAGAGAAATGCAAAATGGCAAATCAGCAACCACTTTCAAATCCTACTGACTATATAGGAAATATTGTGGCATGAGAATCACATTTTTTTTCTTTCTACTTGGACTTTTTAAAAATGTGACATCTGGTTCATCTGTTTAATATTGAATATTTGCTTTATCTTCTGCTCTTTTCTTAGATTCTTGAAGATTTGCTTGAGTCAGTTATGTAAGGAGCATAATAATGGGTGAGTATATGCTAAACTAATCCATTTAATTAATTGTTGATTTTAAGTTACTGTTTTAGAATCTACCATGTCAAGAAACTTCTCATTAAAGCAATGGACATTCATTTTTAGTTACGATCAGGTTTATTATTTTACATTTAAGAATTAATGCATTTCTGAACAATTTCTATAAGTAATGGTTTCCCAAATGCTGCAAAATATTTGCTATCCAGGAGAGCAAATACATTACTTTTATTCACCCCAAAGGACACACTTGTTTCTCATTTGTGGTTTCTTTAATGATCATGAATCGATATGCCTCAATTAGTAATTGTGGTAGATTTGTGAGAACTACCACCCAACTATTCATCTGTTAATAAACTCATAAGTGGAATTTAATTTTAGTGCACAGGTTCTGTATATATTGCTGGATCTACTTAAAATAATCAGATTGTGAGGGGAGAACACATCCCCTGCTTTTACCATCTGTTAGGTTCACATATCTGTTAGGTTATAATGCGATTTGCTGGGGGGCAGGCAAGGGCTTGTTTTATGTGAACATAGCCATTATGCTGTGTAAACTGCAGTTCAGTTCAATGTTATGAGCTAAACCAGTCCATTTGGTTCATTTAGCATATGATTAAGTACATCATGCCTTAATGGGGTGTGAACTAGTTATATTCAAAGGATCCTTATCTACTCTCATATTTACCTTTCTAAAATAATATTTTAAAATATAGCTCCTTTTTAGAAGCAGCAAGTACTCACTGAAAGCTTTTTAGAAGTTGATGACATTTGTGTTGCTTTTGGTGTTTTCTTCCACGTATATGTATAGTTTTCTACTTTGTTTTGTCTTCTGTTTATTTTTTTTCATAACTCCAAAATTGCAGACATTTAATCTTTGGCTCTCGTTATTATAATTGCCTTTCACTGCATTATAATTGTGGAGAAATACTAACACACTGCCTGTATTTTGGTGTGCTTTTTTGTCTTTTTTTCTATTGAAGTCTCACATGTATTCTTTAGTACTTTCTCTTTTTCTATATAGAATCTGTAACAGCAAGAAAACAAATTGCTATTTTAATAATACACTTTTTTTAAAATTAAAGATGAAACTACTGATTGCATGAAGATGGATGCTGGGGACTATATGCAAACTAATCATACTTCTGTGTTCAAGACTTTTCCTGAGCAACAGAATGTTATTTCCAGCAACCAGCATCCACTGTCTGACAACAAGGTTTGGGAATCTGCTACTTCTGCTTTCTTATCTGTATAATGATTTTTATAAATCAATATATGTCTGATCAGAAATTAATTTTGAAATTACATTTAATAAAGAAGCTAAAACTTATCTGTGTCACTTTGGCTATTTAGATCAAGATTTATAAGATTTTAATCCTCTAGATATTCAAGCCTCTGTGATAAGTAAAAATGCTGAAAATTTTATAACAGAATATTTGGTACATATGGTCCTTGCTTAACACCAATTGAGACTGGGATTTTCATCACTAAGTGTTAAAGTCATTGGGTGAAACACTGTAATAGCACCATTTAGCATCACAATTGCAGAGGTATTGCAACAGTTACCACTTAGAAGATGGTCATAAATACCATCTTTCAGCCCCATTATAACTGAACAGTGGTTGAATAAATGGTCATTATAAAAGGAGTACCTGTACTTATTAATTTGATCATTTTTTTGCCTTACAATCATGAACAATAATATTTTGTTTATCAATTTCTTTTGTTTCCACCTAATAGCTTTCTCTGATTGACTTTTGCTTTTCCAACTTTGTTAATAATTATTTAGTACTGAAGTTCTAGATATTAATAGCCATGTCTAGATTGTTTTGTACTATTTTTGTATCTTTTGTAATAAATTTTCATTATATTTTGTAACTGCAGAATTTTAGAGGGATTAGGAGTTGCAATTATTTTTTTTAATTATGTAATTGTAACTAATGAACTTATTGAAAACATTTTAAATACAGTTCTTTTTTTGACATTTTCTTTATTTTTTGTTTGTCTGTTTAGTTTTTATCAAACAAGTTTAACAGCTTGGCGGGACCTTCCACTTGTTTAACGGGAAATACTTCTTGTAGTTTCAATTACTATCCAGGTAAGTCTGGCTGCACTGGCTTTGAAACAGATGAAGATCCATTAGAAGCTTCTAACATTTAGGTAGGAAATCACTTGCTTCAGATTCAATTTTACTACTGTACAATTTATAATTGAATCTAAAGCTTCCACAGCTAATATAATTTGAAATGTTCTTCATAGTTTATGGAGGCAACTTTGCTGATTGGATTACTTGGTAATTAGAAATATCAGTTGTTAACAGGAATGGGCGTTGGTAAATTTACCTGAGAACGCCCTTTCTATAGATGCTGCTCGAGAGCCCAGGATGGGTTAGACTCCTCCTGATGACACATCAAGCTGGGTCTGTCTTGTATAGAAAGGACTGCCTGTGGGAGTTTCCTCCCAGCTTTGGCGAAGATACTTGACAGACTGTAGGAAGTGTCTCTGAAAGCCAAACAGAATCTTTAACATTAACACATCTTACCATGGTCTGGACAAAATAAGGGAGGGGCTGGGCTCTCTAGCAGCATCTATAGAAAGGGCATTCTCAGGTAAATTTACCAACGCCCATTCTCCTAAATGCTGCTGTGGGAGCCCAGGATGGGACATACCAAAGCCCACATGTCCACGGGAGGTCCTTGTCCGGCAAGTCTCTCCGAAGTTGGAACCACTCACTGGAGCAACCGTCTGCCAAAAGCCGCACTCCTCGAGGCATAGGAGTCCAGACGGTAATGTCTGATGAACAGAAATGGGGAGGTCCATGTAGCCGCTCTGCAAATCTCCACTAGGGGTGTCTGGGTGGCCCAGGCAGCTGAAGTCGAGGCACTCCTAGCAGAGTGTGCCATTAGGCCCTGGAGTACTGGAAGGGCTCTGGTTAGAAGTCCTATGTGATGCATGCCGTGATCCACCTACTCAAGGTGGGAGGAGAGGCTTT
The DNA here is from genome assembly GCA_033807585.1 of Hydrophis major. Classification (NCBI taxonomy): domain Eukaryota; kingdom Metazoa; phylum Chordata; class Lepidosauria; order Squamata; family Elapidae; genus Hydrophis; species Hydrophis major. The sequence continues at coordinate 217,709,017 of CM066329.1, forward strand.
GTTGCCCCAATGGGACACAAACATGGCCTCAGTTTCTAAGCGCTCTGCTAATATCTAGGGAGTGCCACTTGTGCTCTAAGTCATGGAGCGGAAGAGGACAGAAATCAGGTAACACTATGTAGTGGGATCTGAGTAACCCAGTATTAATCTTAGGAACAAAAGGTAGGGTCTACATGTCTTTCCTGACAGACGAGGCTGCCAGGACTGAAATCCTTCTAGAAGGAGTGATCGCTATGAGAAATGCCACCTTACAAGAGAAAAAACTGCAAGGGAATTGACCTCAGTGGTTCGAATGGGGCCTTAGTCAGCGACTGCAGTACTATACAAAAGTCCCACGTGGGATTTCGATGACCACTGGAGGCCTCAGGTTTGTGGCACCCTTCAGAAACCTGTGGACCGTGGGATGTCTAGACAAAGATTCCACTCCCCCCAAGAATAGAACAGAAGGCAAGGCTGCAACCTGCCTCCGCAGAGTGTTCGGTGAAAGTCCCTTGTCTCGGCTCTCTTGGAGGAAGTCCAGCATCTGGCAATTAAGGCCCCGGAAGGGGCAATGTCATACTTACGACACCAGTCACTGAAAGACTTCCAGGTTGCATCGTAGATGCAGTTGGTGGAGGGTCCCCAGGAGGCTTGGATAGTTCTTATACTCTGGAGGAATATAGTTCCGGATCAGGGAGCTCCACTCAATCTCCAGATGGCCAACTGAAGCCACTGGGGCTCTGGAAGCAATATTGGCCGCTGTCTGAGTGACACTCTTATCTACCAGAATCCTCCAAGGACTGGAGATGGAACGGTTTACTAAGTCTGCGAACCATGGCCTCCTGCACCAGTGAGGGCTACAAGTATAAGTTCTGCTCTTCTGCCCACAGTTTCTGAAAGACCCCCGGAATCGGGGGCAAAGGAGGAAAGGCATACAGCAGTTCCCATGGCCAAGGGCTGCGTAAAGCGTTCATTCCCTCCACCCCTGGAACCACACACCTGGAGTAGAACCTCAGGAGTTGCATGTTGTTCTGGGAAGCGAGAAGATCCACTGCTGGCAATCTGAAGTGCTCTGACAGCTCCTGAAATAAATCAGAGTGCAAACGCCACTCTGCCTGGTCAGTGGTGGCTCTGCTAAGCCAGTCAGTCTCAACATTGGCCTCACCTGCAATGAGCTCAGCTCTGAGCGATACCTGGTATATCTCTGCCCATAAGCAGAGTTGATCTGCCTCTAACATCAGGGGTCCTGCATGTGTCTCGCCTTGGCGGTTAATATGTGCCTTGGTGGACACCTTGTCAAGCAAGATCGGGATGTCACTATCTGACACAGCATCCTCAAATTGTGTCAGGGCCAAATGGACCTCTCGAAGCTCTAGCCAATTAATATTGGCCAAATTTGCCAGGGACCATGGCCCCTGGACCACCCTGGATTGAAGGTGGGCTCCCCAGCCATACAGACTGGCATCCATGGTCATCACTAACCTGTCGGGTTCCTTGAATAAGAGTCCCATGGAAAATGCCTCAGAGGACCCCCATCAAAAAGATTTAAGGACCAACGGAGTTAATCTGACCTGAAAGAGGAACAACTCCTGTCTTCTAATAAGGTAGAAGAAACCATTGGAGCAACCTGGCATGGAATCTAACCCAGGGCACTATATTAATGCATGATATCATTTTCCCCAGGAGCTTGGAAAGTCAGGGGCACTCTAGGGTTAGATTTTATATGGCCAATTAATTAATACTCTCCTGACGTTCCTGGGAGAAGGAACCTTGCAGGAAAAAGTATCTAATACAGCTCCCAGATGGAATAAGGAATTGGTGGGAGTAAAGTGGCTTTTTTGGCCTCTTTGACAGAGAAGCCATGCTCTTGGAGAACTTGAATGGTGATATCCAAATCTTTTGCTGCCCTAGATGGGGAAGATGACTGGACCAGTATATCATCCAGGTAACACTGGACTCTTACTGGGATTGCCCTAATAAGGGCTGGCAAGGTTGCCACCAGCTAGGTAAATGATCTGGGGGCTGAAGAAAGTCCAAGGGGCAAGGTCCTGTATTGGTACTGTCCCCCCTTATAACAGAACCCGAGGAGCTGCCGATGGGTCGTAAGTTCAATGGAAGAGAGGAGATAGCCCTCCCGAATACTCTCAGCATCTGCATTTTAAGGCCTGAATGGGATAAACGCATTCAGAAATGTTAGGTTGAGAATAGCTCGCCACCCCCCCCCCCCAGGCCTTGGGGACAACAAAAAGCCAAGAATAAAATCCACATCCCCGTTGGAGTTCAGGGACTGGTTGAATGGTCGTTATGTCAACTAGGTGTTGAATGGCTGATTCCATAAGGGCCCTTTTTTTAATTGTTCCATGAGATGGGGCAGAGCAGGAAATTTCCTGGGGATGATGATAGAATTCTAGTTGTAACCCTGACCTTACTGTATTGAGTACAAAGGAGTCCATCGTTGACTCCTCCCCTTTTGGATGAGAAGGCTGCCAAATGACCTCTGAATGGGAACAATGAGGGATTATTTAGAGCGACAGAATGAACGACCCCTTCCCCCACAAAAGGGCCGTTTACCCGCAGTTGTTGTCTGCCCGGTATGTCAGGGCGTTGCTCTTGGCGCTGGGAATACGCTCTCTGCGGCCTGGAGAAACGAGAAATAATTTTGGGCCTAAATGGAAGAGGCAGGTAAGGGGCAGGATGGAAGTGTGCCCTCCAGCCTGGCGAGGAAGGAACTTTTCCTTTGACTCTCGTTTTGACGAATGGATCGAGAGCATCATTGAACAGCTTTTCACTATGCTGGGGCCCGAAGCCAGCTTCCACTTGCGCCGAGGCTTTGCTGCCAAATTCGTAACCATAGCAGTTTCTTCCCTGCTACAGACGAAGCCATGGCCTTGCAGGAGAACTGGCGGAAGTTAGGGTGGCGTCCCCATTCCGCTGCTGCTATAATCTTGTTGAGATCTTGATGCGATTTCAAGTCTGATGGAGATACGTGGTCTTGTAGCTGGTGCAGCCAGCGGATAGAGGACCTGTGAAAAATGATGCAGCAGTCGAGGCCTGGCAGAGGCCTGATGGTTACATTTTAATGTCTGCTCGGTACATTTGTCCCCTGCTGAAAGTACATCCTCAAGCTCAGTTGGAGTGTCTACAAAGGGAACAAGAGCGGCAGCAAGAGAAGGGCCCACATTGCTGGGGCTCCGCCTGTCATATGAACATGGGTAGGGGCCTGCGGCAGGAGAGGCAAATTAATTCTGATCAGATCCAGAAAAACTGGGTGATGGAAGGACCTTCGAGTGGACTATGTTTTTGGAGAAGAGGGAATTCCTGGACCCCGACTGTACCACCTGAGGTTCCTGGGCAGCCTCCTCTGGGGACACTGGGCAGTAACCAGTGCCTTGTGGAGGAGAGGCTTGAATAAAGCCGGTTTGTGGCTGATCGGGTAACAGATCTTCCTCTTCCTCAGAGAGGTTGGGGTCCCAGATTTCTCCCTCCTCCCGTTCAGAAGCAGGAGAGTGGCTACATTCTGATGGTTATGTATAGACTCCCTGTTCTAGCGCCCCCCCCCCCCCATTCTGATTGAGCAGAAGGGGCCTTGGGCTCCTGTGGGTGAAGCAGTCCCCTCTGGGGGATCTGGCTTGTAGTAGGCCAGCAAAGGGGGGGCTGAGCCCTGTTTCAGGGTCAAAAAATTCATAGCAGCCCTTCTGCTAGGCTCTGTCTGATGGCAATGGAGACTACATCTTGGATGTAGTTGGGTCTGCCACCAAATGATGGATCTGAGGGGTGAAGGCCTGCAGCGGAGGAGAAGGAAGCCTCGAGTTTATGTCGAGAACACCTTAGGCCATGGAAGTCCAAGCTGAAGAGAGGTCCCAAGAGGCCTGTTTAAAAATTGGGGCCTGATCTGCTTAACAACTAGAGGATTGGCTGGTTGGGAAGCCTGTTGTAGTTGACCCCTCATTTGCTCAATAGTTTTGCTGAACTGCCTTTCTAAGGCTGCATGCCTTTGTTTCTCTGCCTTTAATTCAGCCTGGGATGTTTTCTTAGGGTCCAAAGCTTTGGCCCTAATCTTGGCCGCCACCTCCCTTTGAACAGACTGGGAGTGTTGTCTCCTTCTTTCTTTTGCCAGTTTGGCGGTCTTGAGAGATCAGGCCTGAAAGCTCTGTATGGGCTTTGTCTTGATCCATAATATGCATAAACAGACACAAAGGTACTGGAAGCGATCCTCACTATGTGTTGTCTATGCAATAGCCTGAATAGGAGCTTATGAATAGTAGAAGCTGGCCTTTGGGGGATGATGCCACCTAAAACGGTCGCTTGCTACTTTAGAAGAAGAAGCTTTCAAAATAAGCTTTCACCGCGTGCGGTTGAAGAAGAAGCCTCCAAATTGGCTGCTCGCAAGAGCTACAGGCAGGGGTTAAATCGTTCCTTAGGCTGTAAACAACCCCGCGAAATTGGCAATAAAGTGAAAATTTACGATCAGTTGAGAAATGCTGTTATCTTCCGATGCAACCATCATGGAGGCCGAAATCGCTGAGGGAAGACTGTGGGGGAGGATCAAGGGTTACTCCCTATTTACAGTCTCCCTCGGTGGAAGAAAACGTTAAATCCTCGTTGCAGGAGAGAGGATGCCAATGATGAAAATAGCTTTCGTTTTTGCCAGCTAAACTGCTTCCAGAGACACCAGGTCATCGAAAGAAACTGAGTCAAAGCTGGGGGGAAACTCCCACAGGCAGTCCTTTTTATACAAGACAGACCCAGCTTGATGATGTCATCAGGAGGAGTCTAACCCATCCTGGGCTCTCGCAGCAGCAGCATTTAGGAGAATTTCCATTAACTGTATCCCTGGGACCTATTCTTGTTTTCAGAATCAGGCTTCAAATTAGAAGTGTGTTCTTTTTTTAAAAAAAAATATTTATTTTCAAAATACATATAAAATTTACATTTTAGCAGTTTTGTGTCAAGTGTTAGTTATATACATTCTTAAATACAATATTTACAATTCTTCTCTATATCAAACCTTATTTCTTTTATCTAACTATATATATAACATTTCCCAAACCTCATAGAACTCAGACTCTTCTTTACCTTTTAGTTTTCTTGTCAGTCTGTCCATCTCAACACAATCAGATATTTTATTTATTATCATATTTTCTGAAGGTACATCATCTATTTTCCAGCTTTGGGCATAAGCAATTCTTGCCACTGTTAATATATGTTGAACGATGTATTGGATGTTTCTTTGGGTTTCCTTTAATCATCTCCAGCAAAAAAACTTCTGGCTTAAATTCAAAATCGTACCCTGTAATTTCTCTTATCCTTTTTTTTTTTCATTTTTTCCCAGTATTTTTTATCTTTGGGGCATTGCCACCACATATGATAGTATGTTCTATCTGTGAGCTTACATTTCCAGCATTACAGTTTCATATTAGGGTATATTTTGGTCAATCTCGCCGGTGTCAAATGCCGTCTATAAAACATCTTGATTAAATTTTCTTTATATGCTGTTGATAATGTTAAGTTGCAGTTCTTGGTCCAAATTATCTCCCAATCTTCTAGCTGTATGCTATGACTTACATTTTGTGCCCAGGCAATCATTGGGCCCTTAACTACTACTTCCTCCATTTCTACTTGGAGTAAAAAGTTATAAGTTCTAGTGATAAATTTTTCTTCTTTACCAATTAAAATTTGGTCTAATTTTGGGGGGTTCCCTTTCTATTCCAAATTCTTCCGTATCTTTTTCATGTCTAATTTTTATCTGCATGTATGGCCACCAATCCACAATTATATCTTGTTCTTTTAATTTTTCTGTTTTTAAACTCCCCTGATTATCCAATAATTCCTTGCATCTAATCTTTTTGTTCTCTGTTGTATTGGGGTAAATCATTGCTTCTGTTGGTGACACCCAGTCCGGTAATTTGATGTAGTGTTTCTTCCTTAATTTTTCCCACATTGTTATTAATGAATCTCTAATTTGATGCCAGTAAAAATATGAATGGGTTCTTTCCCATTTGTCCCACAAAAAGGCATAGCATCCTCTATGGAGATCATGTCCCTCGAATACTAATATCCTCTTATAATTTAAATTTATCCAACCTTTCATCCAAAGCAGTGCCGCCGCCTGGTAATATAGTTCCCATTTTGGGAATCCTAGGCCAGAAGTATGTTCTATAGCATGGATGTCAAACTTGATCGGAGTGGCCTGCATGTGATGCAACTGGCCTACGGGCAACCGGTTTGACATCCCTGTTCTATAGTTTGACGTGAACTCAAGTTCTTTAAGAAAGGCATTGCTAATTTCGCAAGCATAGACTTACACTTGTAAAACGTATATATTTTTATTGAATATTCTGATGTGTTCATTTGCATGCTCTTTGCATATTGAACTTTTTTGGGGGTTGCATGTTTTCAATGTTGAATATCTGTTTCTGAAAAAGTAGTTAGAACTCAGTAAAATTTTAGTACAGTTCAAAGTTTGGTAGGACAGCCAAGTGACTATCCTCACTCCAATGTGACTTACTTTAAAAGTATTTTTGTAACCTGAGATTGAATTTACAAATAAAAAACTCAGTTAATTGTTAGCACAAAGCAGTTTGCTTAAACATAAAGCCAGTTAACTTTTCCCCTCAAAATATATTTTGGAAAATCTATTTAAAATCTTTGTAATTTCTTCTATATAATGGGGAACATAGAAAACATATTTTTTATGCAATAGGTTATATAAGAGATTATGGGTATCTCACTGATCTTTCCTTCCTTCCTTCCTTCTCTGGCAGAATCCCCAAGCTTTGAGAGCTGCCCAGCAACTGGAGTAAAAAGAACATTTAGAATAAATGCCAATGGTCAGTTGAAGACTTGCAACTCCCCTTTTGGCTCTGTTTCACAGAAGGCTAGAGTATATTTTGAAACACGCAAAAATCCAAGGTACATAACGTTTCAATTTTTTTGTCATTAACACCTTAATTCTATTTGTTGCAGGTTTTGTATAATATGAAACATTCTGAAATGTAACAAAGCTTAGATGTGATTGCTTAGGTTATAAATGCTGGCAGTCCTCACCCATGGTAACTGAGACCAGGAACTCTGTTGCTAAGTGATACAATCATAAGGTGTGATGTCATATTACCACACCAATTTACAATAACAGTTTCAGCATTCACAGTTACCATCTTTAGCTGAATTTTATGCAATTGCATCATCCTGTAGTCATATGATAGCCATTTGTAACCTCCTGTCAGCTTCCCCATTGACCTTGTTCGAAGCCAGCAATGAAGATTGTTTCTGGACGCTGCATGTAATTGCAAGCCAGTTGCCAAGTGCCTGAATTGTGATCATGTGACTTTGAGGACACTGTAACAGGACCTGTTGTAAGTATCCCTGGTACAGTGTTGTCATTTTGAACAGCTACTGACCAAGTGGACATTAAAGGAAAACTACCTGTAATAGTTTTAATGGACTAATTGGTGAAAGGAGTGTCCATTATTCACAGACATCTGCTAAATAGAGAATATATCACTCTGGCTCTTTGGGTCATTTGGTAAGTTTAAAGCAACAGACTTCACCTGAAACAGATATGTATTTTTTGCCAATTAAAGTCATTGAAGCAGGCTTCAATTGGCATAGCATATTGGTCCATTTCATGGGAAGTTCATTGCAAGTCCAGTAATTTGAGATTTAGCTGTACAGGTAGTCCTTGATTTACAACCATTTAGTGGCCAGTTACAGTGATTTATGACCAGTTTTCACACCTATGACCACTGCAGCATCCCTATGGTGATGTGATCAGAATTTGGGCACCTGGCAACTGACATATATTTATAACAGTTGTACTGTCTCGAGATCATGTAATCACTACCTAATCTTCCTAGCTGGCTTCTGACAAGCAGTCAATAGGGTAGCCAGATTGATTCACTTAACAATCACATGAGTCACTTAACAACTGTGGTGATTTGCTTAAAAATAGTGGCAAAAAGGTCATAAAAATGAATTCACTCACTTAACAGCCTTGCAGCAACAGAAATTTTGGGCTCAGTTGTCATAAGTTGAGGACTACCTGCATGGATACAAAAGCAGCTATATCAAGTCAGAGTTCAGAGACAAACATAAACATTATGGAAGGACTTGAAATAAGCAGATCATACTTGAAAACCTCAAATGTTCTGGAATTGAAGCAGATGAATGAGTCAAGTTTCTTACCCCAATTGCAGGAATATTTGTTTGCAACTTACTGTAGTCAAAGTGATTATTTTTTCACACTATATAATATTTCAGTGTGAATTATCATCAAAATCCACTATTTGAATATTTTATTTGTTTACTCATATTGCCCTTATGTCAGTAGAATCCATATGAAAGCTGTACCGGTGTTAACCTCCAAAAAAGCATTGTTAAATTGATACAGTGATATATAAGTTTAAATGTAGAATTTTTTTTTATAATAGATAGAATAGTAACCTATATAACTAGAAACTATGTCAATATGAGTGAATACCGATACTGGAATGCTGTAATGAGTGGAAAAGTGGTGTTTAAGTTGGAAATATGTCTAATAAAAATTTATTTTAAAAAATAAATCAATACAGTGTGAAATACTGTAGTATCACATCATTTCTTGTTACCACACATTAGTCTGAGTTCATTATGATTTTTTTTCACTGTACTGTATGTTTGTCTTCTTTAAAGAGAAGAATCATGGTTTGCTAGGGTTTCTAGATGAGTTTTTCTAGATTGCATAGAAAACCTGAATGTCTTTATAAGGCTAGCTAAAAAGACATCATTTTTTCCTGCAGTATGACTGCAAATTCCTTTGTAGGAAAATCAAGCCACCATAGTCAAGTTTCTGCCTATGAAAAATCCTTTCCAATTAAATCCGTTGCTAATCCATCATGTCGTCGGAGCTTACTAAGTCCCAAGAAGTCTCAAAGAAGATTCATCAGCACTGCAGAAGAGGTAGGTGAAAAAGAAAAACAGAAATAAATTGAAGCTGCTTTGGTGGAGGAAGACAGAGCTAAATTTTGTTGGACTGAGAAGTTTATATATTTTCCCGCTCTATCTTGTGTTATAATATAGATTTTTCCCTAAGGTAATGTTGAAATATCTCGCACTGATTGACTCGGTTATCTTAATTTTACAGAAGAGCAGCATTGACATAAATGTCTGGTTGCTTTTAGTTCAACTCTTGGATTTTAGGCTGAGAGAGGAAGTAGTACCTAAAAGAACGGAACAATAAAAAGTAAATAAACTTAGGGGAGTATTTTGGTGAGAAAATCTTAAACAAAGAACAAGATGAATAAGAAGAAGACATTGTTAATAGATGCCTGTAAATAAAGGCTGCAGATGTGTGAAATATAAGTGTTAATAGAATAACTATAAGCAAAATTTTTATTTTCTGTGGAATGCAATACGCTAAATGAATTTCTGTTGAATCGTTCTTATTTATGCACATGACCATTATTTATCTGTACTCTCACATCATTGAGATGATTTTTGTCCATGGTGATGAGGCTTATGGATGCTTTTCTTAGGATCTTAATTTATTCTGTATATTATATAAACCTTGTCAATGACAAGTTAGTTTAAACCACCTTTGCATCCTATAAAATATTATATTTCTGTGTAGACACTCTATTGTACTTTCTGGTAATGTATGGGATTTTTTTCTCCCCAGACAGTTCGGGAAGAAGAGAAAGAAATATACAGGCAGCTGATTCAAATGGTTACAGGGAAAAATCTGTCAACCTTTTCATTATTGTCTCATAACCTGTGAGTCTCTGAAATATATTGAATAATCTGATTATCTACAAGTTTGTTTCCAGAATTTCTGGCCTTTTGCTTTTGTTTTCAGGACCAAGTGTGGAGCTTCCAATAAAAAAGCTATGAAAGAAACTGAAAACAAATGTATGAAACCTTTTGATGTTTGTGGCCCTTCTCTGGGCAATCCATCATCAAGTCTTCTTAGGATACAAGAGCACCATTCTCACAAACCACTGCCGCAACCAGTTTGTAATTTTACTTCCCATGTTAACTTTGATCCCAAGACCAGTACACCCATACAACAAACAAATCTACTAGCATTGGATGTGCAGACTCAAGGTAAAAGCAACTGATATACTTTGAAATACTGTGGGTTTTATTTCCTGACCCCAAACTCTTGACTTACTATTTTCTCCAGGCCACCTGCACTGTTAATTCTCAGATGCAAGATTGTTACTTTTTCCAGCCTGGTACATAAGTTAATTGAATAAATCTGAATTCAGTCATTGTATTGATTCTGTTTTGGAGAAAATTATTGGTACAGAGTAATGTTAAATCTCGCACTTTGTGGTTGTTTGACCTAGGATGTGATTCAATGCTAAATGGCAAAGACTTCAGATCTCCAGCTCCAAGGCAAGTGGACATTCTGACTTGTAGAAACTACAATTTATTGTTTTGAGGGGAATAGAATAAAAAAAAAAGGTGAAGTAAATTTGTTGAGTTTAGACCGCCAGAATAATGAGAGCAAATTCATTAACGCTCTATTAATTTCAGAGTGACTTTAGCATTATTTATGATGTTGGGAGTGTCCATTTGGCCTTAGTTTACTTTGAATGAACATCAGTAATTCGTGCAAATGTTGTGGTTTTATGTAGTAAACCTCAAATTTTAGAAGTATTTTTGTGTCTCTCCCCCACCGACTGAATGTTAAAAAGTGTCTCAGGTTTTTCTCCAGATTTTCACTGCTTTTCAACTCTGCTGTTGTTTCAGAGTGTAGTCCATTTGTAGTACCATTTACTGAAGCATTCTGTTTCCCATGGCTTTTAACTATGCAACATCATTTAAGCAGAAAGTATGACCTTTTCCCAATCATGGGCTCCAATAATGTTCTGAAATTGCGAGTAAATTTTTGGTAGAAAATTTTATCTGGTTGCCAAGTGCACAATTGGAGTGAATGTGTTGCTCTTGATATTTTCTTTTGTCTTTGCACTACAATGGAACTTAGTTTTAATACTTCTTGTTTCCTTTTTCCTGGAAGAAGCATTAATGCTCTCTGCTTTCCTTTTAGTACACCTTTCTTTGAGGCTGAATTGTGGATAAAAGAATTGTAAGTACATTCCATTTCTAAACCCTATTATACAGTGGTGGTATTCGAATAAAGTTGCTTCCGGTTTGGTGGGCGTGGCTTGGTGGGCGCGCTTTGCACACGTGCACACACTTTGTGTGCCCATGCATGCCAAACGTGCACTTTGTGCAGACGCAGAAGCATTTTAACTCGCCTCCTGCAAGCCTGCACGATGCCGGTCGCTGCAGCAGCTGCCATGCGGCTCTATTCTGTGCCGCGCAAAGCAGTTGTACTTCGAATTCTGGCCATAAAAGTGAGTATGGGTGGGCAGGTGGGCCAAACACAGAGCAGCAGAGAGAACCGGTTCGGTCTCTGCTGCTCATCGCCACTACCAGCTCTCCAGAACTGGGCAGAACCGGTCGAATGCCACCACTGCTATTATAGTTGTCCTTCATAAACTCATATAATCAGTTATTTAGCTCTTGTATCTCTAGTTTAGCCTTTATTAAAGCTAAATTTATCTTCTTGATTTGACTAGCCCCAAAAAAATGCTTTTGGTTTTCTTTTCCATTCCTGTAAAAATGCTAGGTGTCTGAATTCCTATTGCTGATGAGGAAAGAAAAGTATATGTTAGGTTCACATATCTTTGTTGTGTAGTACATAGGATCACATATCTGAGAGCAAAGGATATGGGACTTTAACTTCTCAACATGTGGTCTCAAGACTGAAAATATTTAATAGAAATCACTGAAAAATCTGTGTGGGAGATGGCCAGTGAAGTGTGATAAATAAATAACTAAATAAATTGCCTGTGAAATCATTTTTCTCTGAAGAGCTTTCAGGTGTAAATACAAATCTTTTCTGTTTTAAAACAGAAAAGTGAGCATTCAAATCCCAGTACCAAATCTTAGTCTGTACTATTAGATCCTTTCTTATATATCTTTTCAGTTAAATTTGGGCAGTATGTAGAAGATTGTTGTCACAATTCACCTTTCTGACTTTCTGAAGAACTGGAGTGTTGCTGTGACATTACTAGAACAAGTGCATTCATTTTTTTCTTCTCCTGTTTACTTTTTAGGGGGCTAGCAGGATACCTTAAAATTGCCCCCACATGGCCTGAATCTATTTGCTACAGAATGCTGCCACTTTGATCTAGGAATTACCAGTGAAATGCAAAGGAAATCCCAGTGTGCACTATGCCAGTTACCTATCTTGAATTAAAGATGTGTGTGGGTATCTAATAGGACTAGCAAATAGCTTGGCAGACGTGACACACTCACCCAGCCTTCCCCATCCTACATCTCAAAGCAGCTTTCCCATAACGAAGAAACAGAAGCTGAAAGAAATAATAAGACAGGCCTAACTAAAAGTGTGCAAAAATGAGTTTTCATGGCTGGTAATTCTGAATATTTAGTTTATTGTGTACAAATTTCTATCTAGAACCAGTTTATATGACTCCCGAACCCGTGAGAGATTGCGACAAATAGAGGAGCAGAAAGCCTTGGCATTGCAGTTTCAGAATCAGGTGAGAAAAGTCAACATGGTTATTGTTTTTAAAAGCTCATCATTGAAATTACTGGTATATCAGAGCTGAGAAAGTTGTCTGATTTTGTCTTTGCTATGAATGATAATACTTGATGCAACTGGATACATAGTTTCCCTTAATATTGCTATCTGAATACTTTGCTTTACCTTTAATGTATACTAGTTGACCCATGTCCTTATTGGTCATCGTTTCATAGGTATTAACTTTCATAAATAGAACAAGAGAATGACCATAGGTATCCAAAAAAGAAGTGGAAGTGATGCCTGGCTTCCTGCTGGCTTCCCTGTTGACTTTGCTTGTGGGGAGCTGGCAGGGAGTGTCAATCAAAATTGCATCACCATGGCGGCACTGCAGAGCAGTACATCAATCTTGCTGCAGTGGCCACAAGTTTCCCAATACAGCTGGTCTGAACATCCTTGAAATTTCAATCCCACAGAAGTAATGGGTCCTAGATATTGGATGCATTCTTTAAATTGACCTGTTTAAGGTATCTTAATTAAAACATTGTTGCCATTTTGTGCACCATTTCACCTAGCTGAAGGTTATAGATGAAGAGGTTTATAGATTAAATTGGAAATTGAGAAGTTAAGATATCAGCAAGCTTGACCATATTTATGAATAGTCATTAGATTTCCTATTGTTGATAAGGGCTTTAACTTCAAATAACTGTAATTCCAGATAGGTTTGATGACTGCATCCTTCTGTACATCAACTAATGTAAGAAATCCAGACAATAGAGGTGGGCAATTTGATGGCAATTCCTGTCCACAGACATCTGAGATTGACCACTTGATGTGATGCTACTAAGTATCACTATTTTAATGATTTTTTTAGAGACTGAGACTGCAGAAAGATATCTTAGTACCCGAGTCAATAAACTTACATCTTCGAGTTCCTCTTGAAAAGGAAATTCCTGTCATTGTTCCAGAAGATAATAAGACAGTGGATAGCGAAGATGAATTTCCTGGAATTACAGAGGTTAGTTTTCAGATTAATGGTAAAAATCTTGATGCCTTGGTGAAATAAGTACCTGGACAGTAGTTTATAGAAATGAACATTTGTTGTGGTAAAGTTGTTTTTAAGCTGTGTCTCTTCATAATGCATCTCTGTGATAGCATGCTCTGTCCTGTTTTGAAATTCTCCATTTCATCAAAAGCTAGATTTTTGGAGGATGGTGTTTTAGCCTAATTGGGTTTGCTATGTTATCTTCTTTTCTCGAGGGGGGGTACCCTTTAATTTCAAACTCTTTGTTTGCAACATTAAAATATATGAGGTAATCAAAACATTTCCAGACTTTTCCAAAAAAATATTTGTAGAACATAATTATGTTAAATCTTTTTCAATATATAATAATCTTCCTGAGCCTTCCCCTCCCAAATTTTGCGTATGTCTTATATGTATTTCTTCTCTTCGTGTTCTCACTCTGCATTTTGGCACTATCCTTCATAATGAAGTTTTTCATTAGGAGTCTAATTTTCAACTTGGATTAAAAACATCAGTGAAACCCAGTTCTCTTTCCTGTTAACCATTTATAGGAAATGGAGAAAGAAATAAAAAATGTGTTACGAAGTGGAAACCAGGATGAAGTGTTGAGTGAAGCCTTCCGATTAACCATCACTCGAAAAGACATTCAGACCCTTAAGCATCTCAACTGGCTCAATGATGAGGTAAATATTCAGTCTCTGTTTCAAACATAATTTTTAAACTCATGAATTGTCAGTTGTAAAGGCTCTTTGAGTCCATCCTCTACAGGTATCCCGAAGGGTGGCTGTCTAGCCATCATTCAAATACACTCACCACTGCTCTAGATAATTGGCTATACTGTTTAACTGCTCTCTCTATTCTCACTGTTTGGAATTTTTCCCTTAACATTCAGTTGAAATTTGCTTTTTAAAAATAACTTACATCCATTTCTCTCTATTGTGTAGTCTAGTGAGATTTGTACAGTTAATCCTTAAGTCATGCTCATTTATTCAGTGACTATTTGAAATTACAGAGGCACTGAATTAATGGCACTTGCCCAGTCTGCAAAGTTATGACAGTTGCAGTGCCCCCCCTCAGTACATGACAAAATATGGGTGCTTGGCAGCCCTCTCATATTTAAGACTGCAGAGCTGCTTCAACTTTCCCCATCCCTTGGCTCTCCCCTCCATCTCTGCCCTTTGGCCCTCTGCACTCCGCAGCTGCTGCCCTCCTGTGTTCCATCATCCCCAGATGACCGTTGTCATCTTCTTGCTCCCACTGCTAATCAAGCAATTCTGGCCTGACCCTTTGAGAGTCCTTCTTGAAATCATGCATATTTTCTTCATGAGACCTTAGGAAGAAGGGCTTGCATGGCAGCAACTGTCTAGCGAAGAACCAGACTGGGTACACCCCATCAGCAGTAAGGTATTTCCTAAAAAGAGAAACACAATGACCAAAGGCAGGCCACCAAAAAAAAAAAAAAGCCATTGGAGAAGAAGCAGTTTCTGATTTCCTTCTGGCTTCCCCATTGAATTTCTTTATTAATGTGGCAGGGATCATTGGAATCTTCCTTCTTTCCTTTCTTCCCCTTCCCTGCAGGAAAGTAAGTGGCTGCTGCTGGATGGGGGAGAGAGTGAGGGATTGTGAGACTGGCTGGGAAACTCATGACAGGTGAAAATGAAAATCACATGATACCGCAACAGCACAGCAGCAGTAGGTAGCACTGAAGCACCTACAACTTCCCCAAATTTAATTACTTTAGGAGTCATGGGTCCTGGACTTTGGATGCATTCTGTAAATTAGCCCATTAAGGGCACTTGGTTCAAAAATTGTTGCCTTATGATGCAGCGCTTCACCCAGGTTATGACATAAGAGTTTTAGTGGTATACACCTGTAGGTAGATGCCTTTTAGGAATAGAGCTGTTTTGAAAAAAAAAAAACCAAATACTAACATGTATTTCTTTCACACACAGATTATTAATTTTTACATGAATATGTTGATGGAGAGGAGTAAACAGAAAGGCTTTCCAACCGTTCATGCATTTAACACGTTTTTCTTCACCAAGTTAAAAACTGCTGGATATCCAGCTGTAAAACGTTGGACTAAAAAAGTAGATATATTTTCTGTGGACATTCTATTGGTTCCTATTCACCTTGGTGTCCATTGGTGTCTAGCAGTGAGTATATTATGCATATATGTGTAAATGTTCAAGTGAATTTATACCAGTTCTTTCAAATGTTCCTTTTCTGTTCTGAATGCATTCTAAATTCATTCTTTTATGGTGGCTTTTCATTTTTGCATTTTTACTTTGCCAACTGCTTGCTTTTTAAATGCTTTTCCTGCACTATCCCAAATATGTCAAAAGTATATATTTCTGGGTAAGATTGTGCCAATGTCTTGATACAAAATTTTTGTCTTGTTTAGGTTACTGACTTCAGGAAAAAAACCATCACTTACTACGATTCAATGGGTGGATCCAACAGTGAAGCTTGTAAGATAATCTTGTGAGTATCTCTTTTACATTAAACATGTTCACGTTTTCCTCATGATCTTAGAATTGATAGAAACAATCTTCATACCAAGTGGTTGTTGCTGTTATAACAGAGAGAGAGAGAGAGATGAGAGAGAGAGAGATGAGAGATCCTGGTGTTCTGTTTTCTGTGGGAAGCGGGTCCAAATGGATCTTTGAGTGTTTCCTGTTGCAGAAACGGGCAGATAAGCTAAGTGCCTGAAGGACCCCATCCTGTCACTGGGAGTTCAGGCGCTTCAGAGAGAGGTATGCTGGATTCATATTAGTGGTCTGCGGGATTTAAAATTATGAATTTAGTGGTCCTGAGATCCGAAAGGTTGGTGACCCCTGTCCTAGTCCAACCCTCTACTTGAGCAGGATACTCTATACCATTCCAGATAAATGATTGTCCAGTCTTTTTCAAAGCCTCTGATGATGGAGCACCCATAATTTCTGGAAGCCAAATTTTGTTTTGCCTTCAGAAGTTCAAAATACTGTTTCAGTGAAGCATTTCAAGATCTTCTGTGTCGGAATAAGTTCAGTTAGAATTTATTCCCCTAGGTGTAATTCATCCTTCTTTGATGTTAGACCATTCTACTTAATTTAATACATTACGTGGCCATTAAAAAACAACAACACCTAGCTAAATATGGGTATTGTGGGTATTGATATTATTAAACATTTTAACATTAACATAGCATTACATAAATGGTCAAAGGCTCCAAAAATCTATCAGGGCACTGTAAATTAGAGAAACATTGACATTTTTTTTTTTTTGAAAAAGATTTTATTAATTTTTTACAAACAAACAAGACAAACAAAACATAAAAACATCAACTCTCATATGTACATCCAGTGTGTCAGTTGGTTCATCATTTTTGTGCATTCATTCTGTAGTCTCAATTACAATTATGTTACATAACAACTCATATTGTCAATCCAAACTTATATATCCTAATATCACTAAAAAAAGAAGTTTTTGACTATATTTTTAATCATTCATGCTTTATGAGCTAACAATACTTTAAACCAGTTTACTCTATAACAAATCATATAATCATATCAAATCAATCCTAAAAAACCCTTTATAAATATACTGTCAAATAACAAAATAATAGCAAAATAAAGATATTCCTTACTATCTAACATTCTAAATATTCTATTGTCGTATTTTATCATCTAGCCATTTATAAAAAAGATCCCAAATTTCATAAAATTGTTTATCCTCTTGCTCTCTAATTTCAAATGTCAATCTGCTCATCTCAGCACATTCCAATATTTTCTTAATAATTTCTTCCTGTAATGGTATTTTCTCATTCTTCCAATTTTTAGCAAATACAATCCTGGCCGCTGTTAATACATTTACAATCAGGTATTTCAAATCTTTACTATATATATCAGGTAAAATTCCCAATAAGAAGATCTCTGGTTTCAAGTCTATATGTTTCTTTGTCATTTTTTCCAACCACATGCGAATTATAGTCCAATATTTTCTAGCATCCTCACAAGTCCACCACATATGGTAATACGAGCCGGGTATCTGATGACATTTCCAGCATTTTTCAGATTTGTTCTTGAACATTCTTGCTATTCTTGTCGGAGGAAAGTGCCACCTGTAAAACATCTTATACAAGTTTTCTTTATATGCTGTTGACATTGTCATTTTATAATTTTGAGACCACAATTTCTGCCATTTCTCTAAATCAATCCCATATCCAAAATTCTTCCCCCAAACAATCATAGTTTCTTTGACTTGTTCTTCCTCTAATTTCATTCCCAGTAAATAACCATATAATTTTTTAATCACCTTCTCATCAGTACCCATCAAAATCTTATCTAAATCAGTCTGCTTATCATAAAATCCCTCCGTTTTGGAATCTTCATCATACCTTGAATGTATTTGTGCATATGAAAACCAATTCATCCTTATACCTTGTTCCTCTAAGTTTTGGATCGATTTAAGTTCACCCTTTTCATCCAAAAGTTCCCCATATCTAACTGTTTGTTCCTTCTTGTAGATTATAGGATAGGAAAATGCTTCAATGGTCGATAACCAAACTGGAATTTTCAAATAACATTGTCTTTTTATCTTCTCCCAATTTAACCACAAAGACTCCCGTACATAATGTCTTCTAAAATAACCCTGTGTTTTAGTTCCCTTATACCATAAAAAAGCATGCCAGCCCAACAGCAAGTCATGCCCTTCTAATGTCAACAACCTATGTTTCCTTAATGTTATCCATTCTTTGACCCACATCAAACTTGCACTTGATAATACAATTCCCAATTAGGCAGGCCAAAACCTCCTCTAATTCTAGCATCTTGCAAAAGCTTTAGCTTTATTCTCGCTTTTTTACCTTGCCATATAAACTTCAACATAATTTTATTTAAATCTTCAAAATAGTCTTTTCCAAGCCTAATTGGTATTGTTTGAAACAAAAATAAAATTCTAGGTAAAATATTCATCTTAATTGTTGAAATTCTCCCTATTAATGACAATTGCAAGTTTTCCCACTTCTTCAAATCTGTAATTATCTGTTGTTTAAGTTTAATATAATTATTCTCCTTTAATGTGCTACATCTTGTTGTCAAATATATCCCCAGATACTTAACCTTATTTGTAACTTGAATTTTCAAAAGGTCTGCCAGTTCTTCTCTCTGTCTCAATAGCATATTCTTTGTCAAAATCTTTGTTTTATCTTTATTTATTTTCAAACCAGCCACCTCTCCATATGCCTCTATCATTTCCAATAACTTTGGAGCTGTTTCTAGCGGGTCTTCCAAAATAAAAGCTAAATCATCAGCAAAAGCTTGTAGCTTAAATTCTTCCTTCTTAATTTTCATTCCTTTTATGCTTTTATCATCCCTAATATTTCTATTCAACACTTCCAAGGTCAACACAAATAGCAAAGGAGATAGGGGGCATCCTTGTCTTGTGCCTTTCCTTATATTAATAAAATCTGTAAGTTCCCCCTCCATCATTACCCTTGCTGTCTGTTTATTATATATGGCTTTTATTGCTTGAATAAATTTTTTAGCAAAACCCATCTGCTCCAATAATAATAACATAAATCTCCAGTTCACGTTGTCAAATGCTTTTTGAGCATCTAGGAATATCAAAGCCATTTGCTTTTCAGGATGAGCCTCATAGTATTCCAAAGTGTCCAAGATTACTCTCATATTGTCTCTGATTTGTCTCTTTGGCAGAAATCCATTTTGATCTGGGTGAATAAAATTATTTAAATATTTTTTAAGTCTTTCTGCTAAGATTGAAGCAAAGATTTTATAGTCTGCATTCAATAAAGAAATAGGTCTATAAATCTTAATTTGCAATGGGTCAGTCTCTTCCTTCGGTATGAGTGTAATATAAGCCTCTGACCATGTTTTAGGTATCATCTTTTTTAACATAACTTCATTCATAACTTCTAACAATGGGATGCTCAATGATTCTTGAAATGTTTTATAGAATTCTGATGGAAGCCCATCTGGACCCGGTGCTTTCCCATTATTTTGTCTCTTAAATGCTTCATTTAGTTCCATCATTGTTATATTGCTTTCTAGCATTTCTTCAGTCTCTTTAGGTATCTTTGGTAAATTAGCTTCCTGTAAATACTGTTTGACTTTTTCTTCATCAATATTCTCTTGCTTATATAGTTGCCCATAAAAATCTCGAATAATTTCTTTTTTCTCCTTATTCCCATAACAAACTTGGCCTTGTTCATCTATTAACTTCAATATTTTTCTTGATTCCTTCTCTTTTCTCAATTTATATGCTAGCCATCTACCTGGTTTATTTGCATCTTCAAAATAATTCTGTTTAGAGTTTCTAATTTTCTGTGCCAGTTCTTCTTTCTCTATTAATTCCATTTTATGTTTAATTACATCCAGCTTCAATTTATTATCCTTTTTCTGTGGCATTTTCTGTAATTCTTTTTCAAGAATTTTATACTCATCTTCCAAGGCCTTAGAAGCTTGCCTTTTCCTAATATTCTTTTTTCTTGTATAATCTATTATCAAACCTCTAGCATATGCCTTCATTGTATCCCACACATTCTGCATTGAAGTATCTTCTTTTTTATTTTCTCTGAAGAAAAAAGCCAATTCCTTCTCCACCCATTGTATAAAATCTTTCTCCTTTAAAATAGTATTATTTAATGTCCATCTCGATCTTTTTTTTTGTCCCTTCCATTTAATTGTCATTGGGCTATGATCTGCCCAAGTACTTGTTTCAATAATTGTTTCTTTAATATTGGATATTAATTCTGTTGAGATCCAAATCATATCTAATCTGGACCATGATAAATGTCTATTTGAATAAAAAGTATATTGTTTAGCTTTAACATTTCTTTCTCTCCAAATATCTTTTAAAGTTAATTCATCTGTCATTTTAAAAAAAGACCTTGGGAGAGCCTTTCTTATTTTGCTTTGTTGTTGTTGCTATATAGTCCAATTTATTGTCCACAATTCCATTAAAATCTCCCATCATAATTATATTAACATAGTCTAGTCCAATTATTTTCATGTGTAGCTTTTTATAAAACTCTTCTTGTTTATCGTTCGGAGCATAAATTGCAATCAACAGTATTTTTATATTATTGTCCATTATTTCTACCGTTAATACTCTTCCATCTTCATCCGTGTAAATCAATTTTGCTGGGATAGCCTCTTTAATGTATAGAACCACTCTTTTCTTACATTGAGTCAAAGAAGTAAATATTTTCCCCAATTTTGGCTGTAATAACAATTGTTCATGTTGTTTTTTAATATGAACTTCTTGTAAACAAATTATATCAAATTTTAATTTCTCTAATTTATGAAAAGTTTTCCTTCTTTTAACAGCTGAATTAAGTCCATTTATATTCATTGTAATCAGTTTTTTTTCTTCCATGATTATGCTTTATGTTTAGGTCTAATCGCTCTCGTGGATCTCACTTCACGCTGTTCTTTGCTATCCATCTGTCCCCCTACTGCTCCTTTCTCTTTTTCAGTCTCCAGTTGTTCATCTTGAAATTCAGTTAATGAGACCTCTTTCTCTGCTTCCTCTCTTCTTTCTCCAAAAAATTCTGCATGGAAAAGTTCTGCTTTCTCAATTGAATCAATTCTATATCTCTGCTCTTGCCACCTAAATATTAGTCCTTCTGGAATCAGCCATCTATAATTCACTTCGTTTTCCAATAGCATTTTGGTCAGAAATCGATATTCCCTTCTCATCTCTCTCACTCTTCTGGGTATTTGTTTTAAAACCACAACCTCTTTACCTTTGTATTTCAGTGTTTTCTCTCTTGCTGCTTGTAATATTTGCGTTTTAATGGATTTTTTGGTAAATCTAATATGGACTTCCTTGGGTAATTTATTTCTCATCGCATATCTTGTATAGACTCGATATATCTCATCTATTCCATCCATCATCTTTTCCTCTGTAATTTCCAAAGCATCTGCCAAAATTTCTATCATTACCGCTGCCAAGTTTTCTCCTTTTTCCTCTTCTATATTTTGAAATCTGAGGTAAAATTCTGACCTTTCCATCTCCCACCTCAACATCCCACCTTTTTCTTGTTCAACCGCTGTTAGTCTACTGTCAATATTTCCAATCTTCTTCTCTCTTTGTTTTCTTTCTTCCTCAATTTTTTGGAATCTCTCCTCATACTTAATCATCATTTGTTTAATGTTTTCCACTTTTTCATCAGTCTTCTCTATTCTTTGTTCAATATTTTCTGTTCTTTGTTCAATATTTTCTGTTCTTTGTTCAATATTTCCTGTTCTTTGTTCAATGATGTCTGATTTTGTCTTGAGATCTTGGATTCCTTGCATAATCATCTGTAAAGTTACTCTTTCTTGTTCCTTATCTTGCTTCAACATTGTCTGAATTAAACGTTGTCCTCCAGCTGGTGGGGAAGCAGAGGTAGAAGCAGAAATGCCAGATGTTATTGGTTTCCTGCTCATTTCAATGCTTCCAAAGCTTCAAATTCTTCTTGACTTTTAATCCAACTGGTAACGCAGCCAATTATAATCCAAAATGGAAAACTCCAATAGTAAAAGACACGAAACCAAAGAAGAAACAGGAAAAAAGGAAGAAGAAAGATCTTCAGGTTCTTCTAGACCCTAATCCAATTACGAAATAGTCCATCATAAAAAAGGAAAAAATAGAAAGGAAAAAAAACAAACAAATCCAAAAATAATAATATTGATTAAGAGCAAAAAAAAAAAAAAAGCAAAAAGAGAAAAAACAAAAAGTTCCTTCAGATTCTTCACACCTTAATCCAGTTAAGAAGTCTCAATAATCCAAAAAAACAACAACAACAACAACAACAACAAAGTGATCCAAAAACATAAATAGGAAAAGCAAAAAAGTCCCAATAAAAAAGAAAAGAAAAATTAAGAAAAAACTCTGAGGCTTTCCCTTTAAAATAAAAGGCAAAAATAAGAATATTACTAGAATTGAAATTTAGAAAAAGGCTAGCAAATGGGGTATATATAAGAAAACACACTGCACTTTGTTTATTTATCCAAGGCTCTTGTTATGACTCTCTTCTCCAGCAGCTTCAAAGCCAAACCTCAAGTGTTGTTGATAACAGTCCAGGAAAGCACCTGCAATAATATTTTGCTGTGCTCTCCCTCTATCTTATCACGTTAAAATGTCCTTGAGATGAGGTCTTTTTGCAATTCTCTCCAATTGAAATAAAATACTTTCAAGCCTCTAGTTGGCAGTGTTGCAAAGTTTCTTAATGCTCTTCCTCCCCCCCAGCCAGAAAAAAGGAGTAATATATACAGAAACAAAAAAAATAGCCAAAGGGAGCCTCTATCCTAAAGAAAGTTAAAAAATCAAAGGGAGCATAAAAATATATATAAGAGAAAATTCAATCCGGTTACCTACAAAGTCACACTAAAATCCCCCCCAAAAAGTATAAAGAAAACAAAAAAAAAACCCCAAGCCTCAATTTGACATCACTTTAAAAAACGCCGCTCAGACGATTTCAGTCAAAAAAAGTCTCACAGATTTCTTCTTTGTTCAGGATGAACTTTCCAACCTCAACGAATTTACAACACAAAAGAGTTTCTCTCACCCAGCCGACACACTTTCACTCCAGCCACTTTCTTTCCGGAGCTGTCCTGACTTCAGCAGCTATAGAGGCTGCCTCTCCGCCGCCAGCAAAAGGGCTTCTTCTGGATCAAACCAGAGATTTTGTGATATCTCTGGGATCCTGGAACAGTACCCTTCTCAATCCCTGTCTCTACGGGACGGTTTAGGTCCGTTGGGACCGACCAGGGGCGAAAATATCGGCTGCGATCTCAGAGCCCCGAGATCGCAGCTGTATCGCCGAAACGAAGCTCCGCCTTCTCCAGAAACATTGACATTTTTATGGGCTCATTTTATCAATATTTATCTCCACAGAAATTGTGTCTTTCTGTGAAGGGGGTGGGCAGGGATTTATATTGTTGATAAATTAGCATGTTACAACATGTTTCAAGCAGGCATTTCAGATGAAACAAAATGGGATGTTTGCTTGTAAGCAGATGCATATATTTCTGGTATGTTTTCAGAGTCTTGCTTCACTAACAGCACTGTCTAAAATACTGTCCATCATTTACAGAACAATGACATTATACAATGACCAGAAGTCCTTTACTCCCATAACACACCTATCCAGAGACCTTCGTAACTCTAAGGGGCATAAAAGAACCAGCTGCTGGTTGAGTACTTATCTGTACTTATCTAGCAACACAGTACAGGTAGTCCTCAACTTGTGATCACAATTGAGCCAAAAATTTCCATCACTGAATTATGTGATAGAATTGTTAATTGAGTTTTGCATTCATTTTATGACCTTTTGCCATGGTGGTTAAACAAATCATTGCAGTTGTTAAGTGAATTGTGGCTGTTAAATGAATCTGACTACCCCATTGACTGGGAAGGTTATGAATGGTGATCACATGACCTTGGGATAGTGCGATTCATAAATACATGCCAAGTGCCTGAATTTTGATCATGTGGCCATAGGGATAATGCAGAGGCCATAGGGATAATGCAGTGGTCATAAGTGTGAAAAATGGTAATTCACTTTTTACAATGCCATTGTAACTTTGAACAATCACTAAACAAATGGTTGTAAGTCAAAGGCTACCTATAACTTTAAGTTAATGCTCATCTATGGGTTATCCTTCATCTGCAGGAACACATATAATCATTAATGTGTGTCAGTGAAAGCCAGAGTATCCCTGATATTCAAAGCAACCTGATAATAACATTTCCAGAAATGAATTTCTTGTCACCATATTCAAGCAACTTGTAGTTTGGGCATTGTGGTAATGTGTTTTCTGTGAGGCGCTTACTGAGGGGAGATTGCAGCTAGTACAGAACACAAGGCTTCTCATAAAACCTTGTTAAAGGCTTTAACATCTCCCAGGTGGTGTTGATTGATAAGTTTATGAGTTGCAAGTTGTTTGAGGAACTGCTTATTTTCTTGCATATTTATGTGCTCATGATATTCTGCTGATGGTGCTCTATTCAGTATATTATCTGATGTTATCTGGCTATGAAGCCCAGCCCACAGTCTCTTGTGAAAGCAAATAAACAACCTTCTGATGGAAATTAAGCCAGCTTTCACTGTGAAAGCTTTTCATAAAAAATTAGAGCTTACTTCTTTGCTCATGTCTCCTCTTGGTTTTGTTTGACATTGACATTTTTAAATCAGTGATCTTGATTACATAGTCTGTGAATGCTACCCTAATGACTTTACCATTTCTACAATCATTATACTTAAAAACACAAAGAATATATATACATAAGAAAATGCTGCAGGATACTGTAAAATAAACTTAGTTAAGAAACTAAAGAAATATAGTAATTACCATAAGTTTGCAGATTACATAAATCAAAATGACATAAAAGCTTTGCTAGGGTTAGCACCACCGGGAATTTGCCTTGCTGGAATTTAACCAAATATTTTTCAACTTTCTTAGTATACTGAATGTAATGGGAGTTAATGACTACACTTGTATTCCAGTGCATTCTTAGAAATCTACTTACTTGCATTTAATATTAAGGGGAAAATGTTTTCTCAACCTTGGCTAGATCCACAATATAGAAAATTTGGAGACCATCCACCTTTATTCCTTTAAAGCATTTATACTCTTCCAGCTATACGAAGGAGTTTAAAAAGGCAAGCATAAACATATACATATGTCCTATCAGCTTCATAATGCAGGCACATATTTTTAGAGGTGACCAGGATGGACTGGAGATGGGACTTCTTGTTCCAGTAGTTAGTGGCAAATTCTACTACAGTTGCTGCACCTGTGGAACCAATATGGTATGTCAGCATTGTGTCAGAGCAGGCAGTGGGATCTGCAAGCTATTATGGTCTATTGTTATTACCAAAATTAAAGCCCAGAAACTACTTATGAAGCTTAGTGAAATTGTCATTGTGGTTGGTGATTAAAAAAATACTCGGTAGAGAATTATTTGAAAAAAGAAAAGACTTCCAAATTGGTGATTCTTCCTCTCTCTTACACCAAAGGATTGCTTTGTCAGTAGTTCAGTACGCAGTTCTCATTTTCCTAGAAAAATACATATTTCACTTAGGAGATAATTGAGCATCTCTCATTTGAGAGCTAATTGTAAAGCAGTGTTAGTCAATTTTGGCAACTTCTGAATGTGTGGGCTTCATCTTACAGACTTCCCAGCAGTGCCAATGAGTTTATGGTGTGCACTTTTCCAGTTGGAAATATGGCAGTAGTTGATTTGTATATTATTTTAGAATGGTGGCTTTGTATAAAGGAAATAATATAAACATTGAGGAGTTTTCCTGTGTTTACACCATATTTATCACAGTAAACTCACTTAATAGATGAAATCACCAATATAAATATTGCCAGGGCAAATTACATTGCTAGTTCTTGTCTGGAATTAGAAGCAGGCAATAGTAAAAAGTTACGGTTAAGTGAAAGATAATTGGCTCAATGTATTTAGAAGTATATTTCAGATTAAGCTTTTTGTTTGTTAAATAATTTGATGGTTGACCTGAGAATGTTGTGGTTACAGCTTTTCTGCTAGTTTAATCTTACTAGTAGTTAGAATGGGAATCCTTCAGTTTTGTCTAGATGACTAGTGGACATCTAGAATAATGCAAGGGGAACTCAGCTTTTATTTTAGCTGACCGTTACCCTTTCCATAACTGTTTTTCCCTTTCTATTTCCTTTCAGGAGGCTTTAATTGGTTGAATGCAGTGGGAGGATCACACCGGGAGGAGGGGACAGAGGTCCTATTCATGGTTAGTGACCCTTTCATGCTTTCAATCTTTAGAGCTTCCTGGTTTTGGTGAGTTTTGAATGATTTGTCTGCCCCTTTTTAGAAAGGGAAGAGATTTATGGTGTTATAGATCTGAGGTTTAATTCTATAAGTTGTATATCCTGTTTGAAAAATCAAGTTATGGCAACACATTAATCCAATTCAGCATAAGTGTCATACTACAAGTAAAGGTTTTAGAAAGCCGGGATAGCTTACCTTTCTTCTTCCACTTAAGGTTCTACAATGTTGAGAAATAGCTGATGAACTGAGGAAAGGATTATGATTTTTTTCGCTGATTCATATATTTTCACCCTTGCTTAGTTGTGTCACTGGCTCTTAGATGGGCTGTCTTCTGAATATATTTTAGATTGTGAGAACATGCCCTCTTTTTTGAAAGTGGTTGCAATGTAGGTTTTGATCATATTTCAGTACAAATTAGATACTATATAGCCATTATCTTTTGGCAGAAGGCAGCATCCTGGACCATCTTATTTGAGTTTGGAAGCTAGGCAAAACTTACTTATTATTTGAATAGAAGATTACTAACAAATTTCTGTATTATATGTTATGATGAGTAAATGGGAAAAAAAACTCAGAAGAAGGCAGTGACAAACTTTTGCATTTTTGCTAAGAAGACTACATGATGTGTCTGTGAAGCCAGCAGTAGCTGAGTTCAGATTGAAGGAGTCCTTACACATACCATTATTTGTTTTTGTTTTTAAAAATCTAATAGAGTTATTGGAGAATTTAATATTGGGTTAAAACCAATAATATCAAGAACATTTATCTAAATCCATGCTTTCATTTTCCCCCCTAAATTATTTTCTTGAATATAGTCACTTAATTGAAAAAAGTGCCTTTCACTTTTATTACACCTGACTATTTAGAAATGTAAGAACTTGGAGTTTCACTTTTTATCTTTTTAAAATATTTCTGTCATCTAAACCTGCAGGAAGTAGTGATGTTAGTGAGCGCTGGCTATATTTTTTTCCAATTTTCTTTTCAGTATTTTTGGATGGAATTGGAGTACTTGAATGTTTTTTGCACCTTGCGTTTAAAAACTGACACAATAGCATGAGGTTGTTTTGAGATCTGCAAACATGAGTTTGAGGCCCTTAGATACTCCATCTCTGTTTAAGAGGTTAAGCTGTCACAATGACTAGGGGAACATCTTTGGAAAAAGCAGGTCTTTCACCTAACATAAAAAACCATAATAAAATTGAATTTACCAAGCCAATAAGAGATACTTGGGGGGAAACATGTATTGTAGCATTACTTTCAACTTAATTCTTCATAGCTAACTGAGTAACCAGAATGTTGCCATATGCTGGGCAGTTAGACATATATCTCAGTAAGGAATCATTAACATGTTAGGAGCTCATAGCAAGCTCTCTGGAAAGTTCAAATATGCTTTGTTTTCATATTTAGGATATATGTCTGCTATGCTGTGATATTATTAGTTGCAGTTTGATCCACATCTACGCCAGGCAGAGAATGAAACTGAACCTTATGCAGTTACCTCAAACCAAGTGCAATAGATAATATTTGCAGCAAAGATAAAATACAACTTTTGTGAACAAGCCCAAGAGTATTAGAAATTTCCATACAAAAATAATTAAAACAAATAGTAAGTTGTTTATCATTTGCCAAAACAAGAAAATCCTGAGCATATGTGTATATAGTAGTACAAGTATATTAGGACATTGCCAATTGTTTGGCAATGACTCAAAACAATACATGTCAGACAGTGTTTGAGTAAGAACATTAAGATTTCTGCTGTTCATTAAAGCGAGCTTCAAAATGGGTATTGCGTCTTTAGGAATTGCATTAGCTTTGGAAATTAATGTTGTTTGATGGAGTGTGCTTATTTCTTTAAACAATGAAACTATGATGTGGGGACTATGTATTGAGTAATAGGTAATGCCAGCAGAAAACATTTCTTCTGAGTCACAAAGTATACATGGTTTTAAATATTTAAATATTTACTGGGTAAAAATATTTACTGGGTAAAAAAACAAGCAATAAAGCAGTTTTGAGTGTTTAGAAAAGGAATCTCACTTGATGCTTTTTCTGCATTTTCCTCATTAAATTTTTTAGTTTGTCTTGAAACCTTGGTACATGTACAGTAACAGTTCTCTCTTGACTTGAGATTCAGAACAGGGAGATAGGCATTAAGTTATAGGACAAAGGCTAACTTTCCTAGTGTCACTCAATTGGCAAGGGCTTTTCTGTCTTGAGAATGGAAGAACAAGACAACACTGTTGAGGGAAGCAAGAGGTCGAACACTTTTCTCATTCACCTTTGATAAAAGGGATTTATTGACCATTAACAGCTTTGACCATTCTGATATAACTGAATATTTTTGCTAAATAAAATTCTTAAAATGCAACATTCATTAAAAGCCTTTCATATGTTTTGTTGTGTGCTAAAATGTGTGTATTGTTTTTCAATCTGTGCAGACAGTACTTAAAGCAGGAAAGCCTGGATAAAAAGCGCAAGGAATTTGATACCAATGGCTGGATGCTCCTGTGTAAAAGAAGCCAGGTATGTATAGCTGACTGTATAAGACTGTGAGTTGTTTATATTATTAATTATAGCTTGTATGTATTTCCCTGATTTAAAAAGTGAGAGGTGGAAAACAGTTCCCTTTCACTCCTGACTGAAGCAGATGCAGATATTTAATAATACCTGCATCTGAAGAAAATAATAAAAATAATATTAACAGACAAAACTCCACAAGTCTGATTGGAAATACAATTTATTGTTACAGATTATAGTAAAAGAATCTTGAAGAGTTTTCTCTCTCCCCCTTTTAATACTCTAATAAATTAAGGAGTTAATCTGAGTTTCTTTCTCCTGCCTTTTCTGTTTCTTAGCCTTGAAGTATGCTTTGGTTTATGTTATTGCCTCTGCTTAGTTTCCCCAAGATGAGCTAGGAAATCTGACTGATCATGTCCCCAGTGTGGCAGCCATTTTATGAGAGCATCATTTCGTGTTCAAATTCCAAATTTGGAGCCAATTTGAAGGCTTCTGATCAACTGGAATTTGAATGCTTGTCGTAACTCTTTTTCAATACTTACCGCTGCAATATACAGCTATTACAAAAACTCTTAATGTTCTATGTTCTCTGCTATTAAAGAAAAAATTGCATTTAATATTTCCATTTGCTTTCCAGCTGCACTTTACTTTTCATGGGGCATCTTTTTTTCCATTTCGGGCCCTTGTTGCTCTCCCCTGTAACTGAAAAGGCCAGGCAAAAGTAGCAAGAAATTGAACAAAGAAAAGGGACATTGGAATGAAGAATAGATAACGAATGGGAGTGGGACACAGCCATAGATATCTTTAGTAGCTTCTGCAGCCAACTGTAATTATTTGAACTGGAGCTCGGTTGTGATTGGAGCTAATTGTGGAGCCTGTTGTAAAAGAGCTAAGGTGGCGCAATGGCTGAAGTGCAGTATTGTAGGCTAACTCTGCTCACAGCCAGGAGTTTGATCCTGACTGGCTCGAGATTGACTCAGCCTTCCATCCTTCTGAGGTCGGTAAAATAAGGAGCCATATTGTTGGGGGCAATATGCTGACTCTGTAAACTGCTGAGAGAGGGCCGTAAAGCACTGTAAAGGGAGGGCTGTAAAGCACTATATAAATCTGCTATTGTTATTGCTATCTATTTTGCCATATTTACCAAGTTGAACCTTTGCTTTTGGTGCCCTTGTCTCTGTCTGAATTAAAATAGTCCTCTAATAGTAGTATTTTAAATTATACTGTGCTCTTCCATTGAGAGCTTGAAACTTCATCTTTTGTGTGCATTTTATAACGTAGTATTGGATAAAGCCAGTATGATGTTCTCATCAAGAAGATAAAGAGAGATGGGTTTTTTGTCTTTTAAAGGAGATCCCACAACAAATGAATGGCAGTGATTGTGGCATGTTTGCCTGTAAATACGCTGACTGCATCACCAAAGACAAACCAATCAACTTTACTCAGGTAAGTTGGTCCTGTATGGGCACCTCTTTGTTTTTATGAGGAGCATTGCTTGTGGGAATTTGAGGCTGTAGTTTGTAAATACACACCCAAAAACAATGATTTTTTTTTTTTAAATGAAATAGTGCTGGCTAAATTAATCTTGCTTTTGTGTTTAAGCAAGGGAGTACGCATTAAAAATGAATGCCCTGGTAATGTTACAAATATATTGATATTGCTGATTTCTTTTTGTTAAAGCAACTCATGCCTTACTTCCGGAAACGAATGGTCTGGGAGATCCTCCATCGTCAGCTGCTGTGATTTCATGCCGAGTAAGACTCTTCAGAGACTGAAAACCCTGGGTTTCCTCTTCTTGGCCACCTCCAAGTGGGCTACATGGGTTTCTCCCCTGACAAGACTCTACATTACACTTTTGGTGTCTTTAAAAAAGAAAATACATCTATTTCTTGGACCAGTGTGCCCGCATGAAGCCTTTCTGAAGCACACACTTTCTTTTGTATTTTGAAACCCTATTTTTTACAAGGGACATTTGAAACTTGTAGGAATGCGGCTTTTTATCTTCAAGGAGATTTCTGCCTCTCTTTTTTTTAAAAAATGGCCAGCTTGTGCAAAGGACTTCAGACCGTTCAGCTGTAAGGCCTTGGTGCAGGGAAGCACTTGCAATTTTTTCTTGGATCTATCAGGATTTAGAGAAGACTTGATGTAATAGTACTAAGTAATTGTGGATTCTCCACATTACTGTTACTGCAGCTAATTATTTGATGTAAAACATGCAGGGATATGTATCTTGGGGAATCTATTTGGTCCAGGTTTTCCAGACGTGTGCATGTTTATGTGTTTCCTGCTTCTTATAATCTGCTGTTAATAACATGGGTGATTCCTACAGCAGTTGTAGCAACTTAGATTCCCTTTTATTCTTAAACTATTAAAGAGAAATGGAATTCTTTGGGAATGAAAGGTGAATAGACACACCAGCACATGAAAAGTAACCACTTGCTCTGTTTTCCACCGTGGCGGGTAATCTTTTTGATTCTACAGTAGGGCTCCCCAGGGGAAAATTAACAATCCTTTATTTTAACATTGTTTATCTTGTCACAATAAATGAGTCATCCCCTGATTATTGAACGTTTATGAGGATTATGAGTTATCCTCTGGTGTTCAGAACGAGCCATTTATCCTAAAGACAGGCGAGGATTCTGCACCAAAAGTCCTTATTCTTCACTGCCCCTTCCCCAAGCCTGCTGTGGTGAGTTTTGACCTGAGAAAGAAAAATCAGACACCTTTGTGGCCTACATCACTACATTCAGATGACTGGGATTATTCCCCCTTGAAAGCCAGCATTTTCTTTTCTTAACCACATTCTTGCAATGCAATCTGGAGCTCAGTTTTACAAAGAACTTTTTGAAGAGTTGGTGCATTACATTCTCAATCAAAATAGGATTTATAACAAACTAAGCAGCTGTAATGTCAGTGGATGTTCATTTGCCAGAGGATTAAATAGATGTTTGTCTTTCAACTCTTTGTAGAATTAAGGTACAATATAACTTGTTTTAAAACTTTAATTATTGGTAAACAGTTTTTATACTATATATATGCCTTTCCCAGTGACTGCCAATGAACAAATATATATATATGAGGTTTGCAGGTTTTTTTCTCTGTTTTTAAAAAGCTGAACTGAAAAGTTGCTTTTTTGTTCATATGCTCCTCCCTCCTGTTTTGTTAACAGCAATTAATGATGAGTTGAAGAATGCCCTAAAGAGAGTCCCCCCCAATCCTATTTTTGCTTTGGTTTACAACTTCTGTCAGCCCCCTCCAATCCAGTTAATGGAAGTTGAGACAAATATGTTGTACATGGGCACTAGATAGGGCAAAACTGATACTGAATCTGTCCAGCTTTTATATGAAACCAGTAAGAGATCCTGCTGGCATAGGCTTTATCTCAAAAGGCAGATTTTTCACAGGGGCCATGACACCCTGTTTATCATTGACAGAATCAATTGTCTTTTGTCCAATATGAGGGAATACTGCCTTTTCAGTCCATACTGAAGATTCTTAAATCCACCACCAACTATTTCTGTACAGCCAATCTTGCATTTGTTTCAGTGGAATCCATATTTAAATGGAAGTTTTATAGGCAGCTGGATTGGTCTCTGTTTCTACCATCAGCCAACAGAAGTAGAATGCAGAAAGGATTCAGGCCCAAGAGCTTGGATTTCAGTTTGCATGTCACACATACCTCTTGATGTATCTTTAAAAAAAATCTAAATTAAATGTCCTCTTGTGTTTCTGCCATCAAACAGGGAACATTTTATATATTCTATATGTGGAAACGATAGTTTTGTACAAATTTTCCATTATCCTTCCCAATTTGTGCGCTTCCTAGACAAGTTTGTACCTTTTTTTGATGTCTCTGTGTTTTTTATACCAGTCTCCAGTGCCCCTTTTTGTTTTTTCTGCATAATCTAATTTTATTTTATAATGTGTTATTCTTAAATAAACTCAGCCATTTAAAAATGTAAAGAATCAAAATCTGTTCTTCTGTTACCTGCAATGTAAATTAGTTGTATTCTTACTTCATAGGATATAGTATATTTCATAGAATATAGTTGTAGACCTGCCATATATGCTGCACTGATTGGAAAGGAGTATCTTTTTGCAGAATTATACTAAGCTTTTATTCCACAATATAAATAGAATTAAACTTACCCACAATAAAGCTTACAGCTACCTGTTAACATATTAATTAGGTATTCAGCTTTTACAAATGTGTTTTTCTCCCTAAAAGATGCTAGCATGTATTTACAATGGTTGCGTTGTCCCAAGTTCATGTAATTACCATTTGCAATCTTCCCAGCTGGCTTTTGACCAAGTCAGAGAGAGGAAAGTTAGATCTACTAAATCAGGGGTCGCCAATCTTTTCGACCTCAGGGACCACCCAACTCATAATTTTAAATCCTGCAAACCAGCGACCCTGGGAAAATCCCCAAAAAGTGTGCAGAAAAATTCCCCACCCCTTTTTCCTACCAATCAGTCATTCTTTATTTGGGATGGCAGGGCTCCATTCTCAGGGAGGGAGAGAGAGAGACTTTTGGCTTCATGCAAGGAAAGCAGCAGAAGTCTTTCTCTCCCCCAAACTCTGCCAGAAATGAGCCTTTGTGAAACTTGTGTATCAGTGCAGCCTCTTGGAGCAGGATGCCTTGCAGGGTCCCAAAAATTCATTTCTGGCAGAGTTTGGGGGAGAGAAAGAAAGACTTGCTGCTTTCCTTGCATGCAGCCAAAAGCAGAAGAAGAAAGAAGCGGAAAGAAGCAGCCTGGTGGCCAGGCAAGCCACGTGGGACAAGTTCCCCCCCCCCCACCCTTTCCCTCCTCCTGACTACTTTCTGTTGTTCGCAATGCAAACGATGCAAGCCTTGTGTTCCCGCGGGCCATGTGGGTGGCACAGCCTTGTGTTCCTGCACAGCCTGGATTAATTGCTTTGGGGGTGACATTTCTCTGTGGACCATCAAAATTTTCTCACGAACTACCGGTGGTCCCCGGCCCACTGGTTGGCGGCCGCTGTACTAAATGACTGCATTATTCATCAAACAACTGGCAAAAAAAGAACATAAAATTGGGTGTGACTAAAATTACCTTGCTTAGCAACAAAAACTCTGTTCTCTTTGTAACTCAAGGTCTTAACTCTTGAGACTAGGATGTGTAAGAGCCTTGCAGTGACTAGTTTCTTACCATGGTGAGGCAGGTTAAAACAACCATAAAGGAGCTCAGTAACAATCTTCTGCAAAGCTTGCTAAACGAAGCCTTGACTACCAACTATGTAAAAATAGAAAGTAGATATCTGCTGATTGAGAATGTATCCCACTACCCTTTATGTTGTCAATTAGATTGATCTCTCAGCTCTATTCAGATGAAGAAAAAAACACAATTCATCCCATTTTGGTGATGCTGTGTCACAAAAGGCCTTTTTGTACACAAAATGTACATCTAAAACTTTTGAAATTATTTTTATTTTACATTTAAGTGTGGTACATAGAATTAGTTTAATTTGTTACAATATAACCAAACTTCCTAATATTTTAGTCATAAATCATAGCACAGAATCATACAATGTCTGTGGTCATTTTTAAATTAATGTCTGATCATAGACTATGGTACACTCCTAGGTATTAGGAGTGTAAATTGGCACCACCTTGTACAGACTCAATAAAGCTATACTGAGCTGCTCATTTAAATAATTTTTCCCATCAACCTTTCCCTTTTTTCCTTATCATTCTTCATTAAGACTGTTTGACTACATTGTTAAATACAGATTGACACAGAAAAATTACACTAGTCCTTATCTTCCGTATCTGATTTTAAAATTGTGTATCCTAAAGGTGCTTTTTTCTAGGGGCAACTTGACTTTCTTGTTTTTTCTTTGAAGACATTTCACTTCTCATCCAAGAAACTTCTTCAGCTCTGACTGAATGATTGGATATGAAAGGATTTATATTCCTTGCAGACAGCTGAAGAAGCTTCTTGGATGAGAAGTAAAACATCTTCAAAGAAAAAGCAAAGTCCATTTGCCTCTGGAAAAAAATACCTTTGGGACAATCATGACCTGGATTTGAGAATTTCCATAGACCTGTAGATTGTGTAGCATCCATTTACAAAATTCAAACATTCGGCAAAAAGTTTTTATAATAGTGAACATAACTAAGCAACATTATGCACTAGACCAGTGTGTCATAACCTTGACAACTTTAAAACATGTGAACTTCAACTCCCAGAATTCTCTATCCAGCATATATGAATTCTAGCCAGGATGCTGGCTTTGGAATTCTGGAAATTAAAGTCTTCACATCTTAAAATTGCTGAGGTTGAGAAATATTGCACTAGACCCTAGATTAGTCTTACTGTTAGAATTTGGGAAATTCTGAATATAAAATTGCTGCAAAAATGTAATGACTCTAAGATTTACCTAGGAATAGCACTCAGACTCGTATACCGCTTCATAATGCTTCTCTAAGCCGTTTACAGAGTCAGCCTATTGCCCCAGCAGTCTGGGTCCTCATTTTACCAACCTCGGAAGGATGGAAAGCTGAGTCAATTTTTTTTTTTTAAATAAAATTTTATTTCAGTTTTCCACATTTTAAAAACATCTTTTTTTTCGTGAACAGCATGATTCCAGGTTTTCACATTTCCATACAAACATGACTATAATTACATAATCTTTCACATTTAGTTCCATATCTTAACATTACTTTACATATTTTCTATTATTTTTAAAAGGCCGAGTCAATCTTGAGTCACTCAGAATTGAACTAGTGGAGTGAGCAATGCCTGCAGTACTGCATTCTAACCACTGTGCCACCACAGTTCTAAATTACATTAAAAGGTACTGTAGTAGATGTGGGACTATTGCTTTAAAAAAATATATTAATCTGATAGCTTATCCCACATTCAACAAAGCTGAAGCCATTAAATGTTTCTGAAAAGAGGAAGAAGCCTGATTTCTGCTGAATGTCAGTAATAGAATCATATAAGCATCTTATAGTTCTAACCTGAAACTTGTGTTTAAATAAAACTATTAGTTTATAAAGGGAGATATCTGTTGTTGTAGATAGGGGGCAGTAGCCCCTCATATTCAAAGAAAAATTTTTTTGGGGGGGGTTGTTGTCATTTACACTGTTTTACAAAACCCAGAATGGAGAAAGAAACTTTTTCGATTCTAGATTTTGTGAAACAGCTGGCAGCAAAATGTTATTAAAAAGCAGGTAAAGAATTGGAGCCAATTTGATATTTACTGATTGCAGCAAAAGACTCTACCCTCATCTTTTCTACACTCAATTTGTGTATTGCAATTTCTTGTTTTATCCCATTCGTGACTCACTCTGCCCTCCAAAATGCTCAGGTAATTGACTTCTCTACGAAACAAGAGATGGTTGCTGATTTCATGGCTAGAGTAGACAAATATTTTATAAAGCTGGCACAAAGCCTGTGATATAAAACTCAGGATACTTGCAAAAAAATTGTTAGCTGATGGATATTTGAACATAATTCACTAAATCTGCCCTGTTGAGTGACAAGATGTAGCAGACTTTGGATGATCTTAGAAAGCTAAGCAAGGAAAGACCCTGGTTAGTGTTTGGGTGGAAGACCACTAGGAAATTCAAGAATAGTAAACTCATGTATTGCTCTACTCAATATGATACCGAATCTTCACAAAAATATTAAACATGAGCCCTTGTCTCCCGCAGTAGTCTAAACTAGTCTGTCAGCATTCCAGCAAACCTTCATTCCCATCAGTAACTCTGAGACAAACATATCTCAAAAGTACCTTTATTAGAATAGCACCTGTCACATCTGTGGAATCCCGAATTTAAAAGTTTTTGGGCTTCCCACAATGTCCCAAACTACAAATCCATCCTTCTTTGGCCATCATCACATCACATGGCCCAATCACCATCCGTCCAAAAGTAAGATCCTTATTTCATCCTGTGCCATACTCAATGACCCTGAACTAACAAAAGAATTTTATTTTGTCTGCTTAGAACTACTCAATTGAAATCATCCCCCCTCCCACAGGCTATGTGGCAGCGTAGAATAAGGTTTCCAAAGCTGACACAGTCATTGATACAAAGGTAAGCTACTGTGGGAGACCAGGGCTCACGTTTAATGACTACTCAACTAATGCATTAATCTCATTATTCCTTTAAAGTTTATCTCTGTGCCTTTTGAGGCTTACAGACTTATGACCACAACTGAACCCAACATTTCTGTGGCTAAGTGAGACATTTCTTCAGTAAGTTTTGCCCCATTTTGTGACCTTCCTTGCCACAGTTGTTAAGTGAATGCTTGCAGTTGTTAAGTTAGTAAAAATGGTTGTTAAGTGAATCTGGCTCCTCCCATTGACTTAGCTTGTCAGAAGGTCCCAAAAGGAGATCACATGATGCCAGGGCACTGCCATCGTCATAAATATGAGTCAGTTGCCAAGCATTTGAATTCAGAAAACATAGCCACGGGGATGCTGCCATAAATGGTCATAAATGTGAAAAATGGTCACAAGTCAATTTTTTTCAGTACTGCTGAAGCTTCGAATGGTCACTAAATGAACTGTTGTAAGTTGAGAACTCCCTGTGCTTCTCCACAACATGAATCCTGTTGCATTGCATGGTCAGTCAAATTATAAGATTATCAGGGGATGAGAGAATGCGAAAGATGGCAAGATGGAGGGCCTAGATAAGTATACAGGTGGTCCTCAACTTACGACCACAATTGAGCCCCAACATTTCTGCTGTTAAGTGTAATATTTGTTCAGTGAGTTTTGCCCCCATCTTACGACCTTTCTTACCACAGTTGTTAAATGAATCACTGCAACTGTTAAGTTAGCAACCCAACTGTTCAGTGAACCTGGCTTCCCCCGTTGACTTTGCTTGTCAGGAGGTTGCAAATGACCTTGGGAGACACAGCAATGGCTATAAGTACGAACAGGGGTGGGATTCAATTTTTTTAACAACCAGTTCTGTGGGCGTGGCTTAGGTGGTGGGCATGGCTTGGTGGTCATGTTATTGGCTGGGCATGGCCAACTCAATATCATTTATATCGAGGCACGCATCTCCTCACCTGACCTCTCATGACTGTGGGGATGCTGCAACAGTCGTAAGTGTGAAAAATAGTCATAAGTCACTTTTTTCAGTGGCATTGTAACTTTGAATGGTCATTCCACACAAGTAAAGTACCAGCAAAGGAGGGGGAAAGAACTCCAGAGACGTTTCTGAGACAGGAAGTCTAGTCCTGCCAAGAATGTAATAAGGGTTAACGGAGAGGCGGTTTCTGTAAGCAACACCAGAATGTTTCCTTCCTGCCTTCCTTACAGGATTAGGCCAGTAATTTCTTCTAACAACTGGTTCTCCGAACTGCTTAGAATGTTAACAACCGGTTCTTGCGAATAGGTGCGAACTGGTAGAATCCCACCCCTGAGTACGAACCGGTTGCCAAACATCTGAATTTTTATCACATGATCATGGGGATGCTACAAAGGTCGTAACTATGAAAAGTAGTCATAGGTCAGTGCTGCTGTAACTTTGAACGGTCACTAAATGAACTTTTGTAAGTTGAGGACTACCTGCACTGAAGAAGTTTGTGGAGATGGGAAAAATACGGGCCAGGGCAATCGTGTTTCATGGAGTCTGAAAGTGGGGGTGAAAATATCTGAGTTCCCCCACTCCCCTTCCTTTTTTCTTTTATTCCAATATTGCCCACTGGCTTTTAGGGATTTTCAGGTCATGTTGACTGTCCTCACAGCTTTCCCTTTGCAGACATGAGCAATGCTTTTCCCAACATTTCCAAGTACCCAGTCATTACCATCTTTAATCTCTCTCCACACACACACATGCACATGGAACAAGGATCTTCTGTAAACATTGCTGGAGCTGAACGGACAACCTTTCATTTATTCCTTGCTCCTTCTTCCACGTTTTCCTGCAGAAGACAGGAGCCCTTTATCCTAAGCTGAAAGGGATATGTACAGGCAGTGCTCGACTTACAACAGATCATTTAGTGACTGTTTGAAGTTACAACAACACTAAAAAAAAGTGACTTATGACCATTTTTCACATTTATGACCATTGCAGCATCCCCATGGGCATGTGATCAAAATTCAGTCATTAATTTTTATTTATTTTATTTAGGAGAATTATATGGCTCCCTATTCACACATGGCGACTTAAGGCGACTTACGAAAATATAAAAACATCCTACAAAAACCAATAAAACTAATGAAAGAATCATATATATAATAAAATAATAAAATAAAATACCCTCACCCCTTGTCCCAGCAACAACAAATCATAAGAGCCATTTAATGTGCTCCATCCTGCTCTGCATTCCCCAGGCCCACTGGCAGAACCATTTGGCAACTGACTCATATTTATGACGGCTGCAGTGCCCTTGGGTCATGTGATCACTTCATGTGACCTTCTGACAAGCAATCAACGGGGAAGCCAGATTCACATAACAACAGTGTTACTAACTTAACAACTTGCTTAAGATTTGCTTAACAACTGTGGCAAGAAATGTTGTAAAATGGGGCAAAAGTCCAGGGGTGAAATTCAAAATTATTCCCTACAGGTTCTGTGGCTCTGGCTTGGTATACTTGTTATAATAGTAATAGCAAACAGGGTCGATATTTTACTGATTCAAATCATCCCTATCACCTCTGCCGAAGTGGGCCGAGGTGGTTGAATTTCACCCCTGGGCAAAACTCACTTTATAGCTGTCTCTCTTAGCGACAGAAATTTTGGGCTCAATTATGGTTATAAGTTGAAGACTATCTGTATTTCAAATTTCCTGCAGTGGTCATGATGTGGATCGCTTAAAGCTTCCTTTGGCTTGCTTATCAACCAACATGTAAGTAATGTGAATTAGAATGCACACGGACATATTCAGTTAATTCTGCTCAGTTTTTATATTTTATTGTATTTTACATACATACCCCCCACACACACACACATACATAGCCACAGGTCTAGCCTAACTTCGGTTTAAAAAAAAAAAAAGACATTCAGTTATTGAGAATATTGGAGTGCCATCCTCTGGATTGGAAAAGAATAAAATATTTTAGACGTCTGTCTCTGAATGAAGGAAAAGGCTTCTCTTCCTGAGAAGAACATTTGGGATTTTTTGGCCTTTATTTTTTTACCAGTGTGATTTTAAGAGTGAACTGGGCACATGTATTTTTTTGTTAGCAATATTCTGATAACAGATAACAGATTAACAGAGTTGGAAGTTGGACCTTGTAGGTCATCTAGTCCAGAGGTCTCCAACCTTGGGAACTTTAAGACTTGTGGACTTCAACTCCCAGAATTCCTAAGCCAGCAACTGGCTGAGACATTCTGGAAGTTGAAGTCCACAGGTCTTAAAATTCCTAAGGTTGGAGATCGCTGATCTAGTCCAAACCTCTGCCCAAGTAGGAGCCCCTACACCATTTCTGACAGATGGCAGCCCCATCTCTTCTGATCTTACTGTTGGAATTTTTATGTGCTTTAAATGATAACTCATCTTTGAATTGGGTTGTGGAATATGTGGCACGGCTCCTCCATCTTCCTCCCTCCCTGAAAATGTGGGACAGGCACTTGCTCAGCCGTTGCTTTCCAAAGTTTAAAGCACAGTGGGCTCTTTGTCTAGGGAGAGGCCTGCTTCTTAGCAGCCCCACACCACCAGTCTTTGTCAAGGGATACTGAGACGAGAGCAGCACGGGCCAGGATTTCTGTCCCCCTGGGAAGGAATTTGCCTATGCAGCCTGGAGAATGCCAAGAATGCTGGCTTGCTCACACTAAGCCTTGTCCTTATAAGGCTCAAGGGAGTCGTCAGGCTCCTGAGACAAAATGCCTCAGGTTTTTTCAAGGATCATTGTCCCAATTCCATGTAAGGAAAAGACAAAAGCCATCCATTCTACAAACCAGACTTCTGGGCTTCTGCCTTCCCTTCAACACCTGCTCCAAAAACAGCGCTCATAACAGTATGATGGAGATTTGGGCCAGTTTTCTAAGGACCTGTGAGAACGAACTAGCCGCTTCCAGCTCCACGTCAGCCCAAAACCCACTGCTGAAATTTGGGATTCGCTATTTGGCATTTTCAAATAGCAGCCAGGCTAAACATTCAAGTTTGGTTTTCTCTAGGCTCACAAATAGATGGTTTTATTAACACTGGCGTGGATGCCTGTAGTTTTCCAGACGGTTAAACTACAACCCCAACAGCCCTTAATAGATCTCTACCTCAGGAGTCAGCTGATGACTGTAGACAAAAAAATATGTGAATGTGGGCAGGCTACAGTTCTATTCTTGCCGATCAATTGTAATACAATATACAGAGAGAGAGAACAGGTTTTCTGAGGGGGGAAAACTGAGGGCCAGCACTTCTTCATTTTGAAATCAATTAATTTATTGCCTTAAAATAATTCCTTTTCTGGATCCCAGGTGAAAAACATACATTAGCTGCTTTAAGGGGTTACTTGAATTTGACACTGGTGCTGTTTGCTACACTGCTTACTCTAGAACAGGGGTGTCAAACTCGATTTCATTGAGGGCCGCATCAGGGTTGTGTTTGATCTCAGGGGCCCAGAGTGGGTGTGGCCAGGGTGGGCATGGCCAGCTCGATATCACTCATGTCGGGGACGCCTGTGGTGGCCCAAGTGCTCTGCCAGAGAAAACAGGCTCCTGAGCTCTGTTTTCAGCTGCAACGGTCTCCTGCAACCCACTGTCAACGAAAACAGAGGTCAGGAGGACCCTTGTAGGCCAGTCCTTCACTGTTTCCAGAGTGGCCCTGTGAGCCCCACTTAAGCATCCCGTGGGCTGGATACGGCCTAGAGTTTGACAACCTTGCTCTAGAGCACTGGTGTCAAATTCAATCACGTCACATCAGTATTGCGATGTCTTGCAATGTTATTTTGCCTTTGCAGAGCTGGAGTGGGCGTGGCCTGCAAGTGACACATCCGGCCTGCGGGCCACCAGTTTGACCGGCCTGCTAGAACACTGTTTTGCCTTCAGATCTGAAGCAATACACAATCCAAATGTATTAAAACGTTACTTCAAGTAATTTTTAAAATATATTTGATTCTTGTTTGCAACAAAAGAAAGTGTTGTGTCCAGCGTGGCAAGGAGACCAGGACGCAGTGACTAGGTTTAGCTCTTTTATTGTCCTGAGAACGGCTCCGGTTCCGGGGGAAAAACTACGGCTTTTTATTCCTAAGCCGCGGCTGCAGCCAATGGCACCACTTTGAATCTCCTGCGATTAGTTTCCACCAATCGCGGGAGATCCGCAGCGGGCCAATCAGAGCGGCTCGCTCGACCAATCGGATCCCTGCGCGCTTTGACCAATCACAGCGCGGCATTTGCAAGAATGTAAATGACTGTACAGAACACCCCTCCCCTCTTGTTTCGGTCCTACATGACGTAGTCCCGTAAGTAGGAGGGGCTCCGTACTTGCCTACTGGTCCTGCGCAGGTTAGTTGTTGTTTGGCTCCCACCTGGTTCGGTCGGGTTCTCTGTTGCTCTCGGCCTCATCGATGGAACTGCCTGGAAGGTGTCACCGGGCCTCTTGTCGCAGCTCCCTCCCGGTCTACCCGGGCTGGTTGAGCTGCGGTTTCCGCCGCTCCCACCTATTCTTTCTGGGCTGGTTGAGCTGGCCTGGCTGCTTCTTCCTGGTGAGGCTTCGAGCTGGCTGTCAGTAGGTAAGTGTTGCTGGCTCCTTTCTATTGGGTTTTGGTTTCCGGGGTATTACCTCCCCTCTTGGCTTGTATTTAGGGGGTTGTCTGTGTTTGGTTGCATGTCGGTTGTGTTTCCTGTGATTGTTCTTGATCTTAGTTGATCGATGTGGCATTTCCAGGCTCGTCCGTCGGTTGTTTGCAGCTGGTACGAGCGGGGGCCTGTCAGTTGGGTTATGGTTACTGGTACCCACAGTGGGTCTCCAGTTAGGTTCTTTGCGTAGATGGCATCGCCTGGTGCAAAGGACTGGTGCTTGCTAGAGGAGTTTGGGGGTTTCTCCGGGTTGTATGTGGGGTGCAGCCAGTCTAGTAGAGACCTTATTTTCCTCCCCATTAGTAGCTCTGCCGGGCTTTTGTTCGTTGTTGTGTTCGGGGTTATATGTTGTATGAAGAGCATTTTATTTATTTTTTCTTGGATTTCCCCGTGTTCGATTTTTTGGATGTTTTTTTTCGTAAATTGAACCATCCGTTCCGCCCTTCCATTCGCTGCCGGATGTGCCAGAGCTGTCAATGCGTGTCGTATACCCCATTCCGCTAGGAATTTTTCAAATTCTAGCGAGGTGAATTGGGGCCCGTTGTCCGACACGATGACATCTGGGAGGCCGTGGGTTGCGAATAGCTTGCTAAGTTCCTTGGTCATGGCCTCCGTGGTGGTGGTTTTCATGTTGCCTACCTCCAACCAGTTGGAGTAAGCATCTACCGTTATAAGGAATGTATGTCCCTTAGTGGGCCCAGCAAAATCTATATGGATCCTGGACCATGGTCCCCTGGGGGTTTCCCATTCCAGGATTGGTGCCGCGGGAGGGCTCGGTCTGGTTTCTTGGCAGCGTTCACATCTTGCCACCCAGGCTTCGATTTGCTTGTCCATCCCTGGCCACCAAGCGTAACTTCTGGCCAGGCCTTTCATTCTAACTATGCCCGGGTGCCCCTCGTGTAACAGCCCCAATAACTTCCCTTGTAGTTTTTCCGGAATAA
The DNA here is from genome assembly GCA_033807585.1 of Hydrophis major. Lineage (NCBI taxonomy): Eukaryota > Metazoa > Chordata > Lepidosauria > Squamata > Elapidae > Hydrophis > Hydrophis major. Next base: position 217,752,526 of record CM066329.1, read on the forward strand.
CAACCCTATCCCCCCACAGTACACACCCTTTTTGTAGCGAGAGTTCTGTTTGCCGGTTCTGGGATGTCTTGAATGCTTTGTAGTCGTCTTTTTCCAGCCACCCTTTTTCTACCCAATGTAACACCTGCGCCAGATGTTTGTCTTTATTAGTTTCTCGGGCAATGTCTGATGCGGTTATGGGTAGATCGGGCAGAGTCTCTATGCTGAGGATGCTCATCGTGGGTGCTGGGTTGGTATCTCGGTCGGGTAACGGCGAGCGGCTCAAGGCGTCTGCGTAGGTGATAGTCTTACCGGGTGGGTGTGTGAGCCGGTAGCTGTAGGCGGCAAGGAATTCGGACCACCTTGTCATTCTGGGAGATAGGATGTTCGGGGTGGCCCGGTTCCCTGCCAGGATGCCCAGCAGCGGCTTGTGGTCTGTGATAATGGTGAACGTGCGGCCGTAGAGGTACTTGTGGAACCTCTTCACTGCTGCGACGATGGCCAGGGCCTCCTTGTCCAGCTGGCTATAGTTCCTCTCTGGTTTTGTGAGTGTCCTCGAGAAGAAAGCGATGGGTGCTTCTCTTCCATCCGGGAGTGTGTGACTGAGGACGGCGCGATGGGTGCTTCTCTTCCATCCGGGAGTGTGTGACTGAGGACAGCGCCGACGCCAAAGGGTGAGGCGTCGCATGTGACAGCAAGTGGTAGGGTCTCATTGTATTGGATGAGGACGGCATCCGAGGTGAGCAGGTCCTTGGTTTTCCTAAAGGCGGCTTCCTCGCGTTTCCCCCAAGTCCAGGTGGCCGCCTTGTCCAAAAGCCTATGCAAAGGCTCCGCCGCGGTCGCCTTTTGGGGCAGGAAAACATTGTAAAAATTAAGCAGTCCCCAGAAATGCCTGCAGTTCCGTTTTATTCCTGGGCGTGGGGGCCTCCTTAATGGCTCTGATTTTGTTTGCGGTTGGGTGGATGCCGTGACGGTCTAGGAGGTATCCTAGGAACTCGACCCGCTCTGTGTAAAGCTGGCATTTCTCTCTCTTCACTTTTAGCCCGGTTTCCTTGAATTTCGTTAGCACCTCCCTTAGACGACCCTCTAATTCTAGCTGGTTGGTTGCCGACACCAGCACATCGTCGAAGTAGGGCACCACTCCCTTAATTCCTTGCAAAAGTCTCTCCATGAGGCTCTGGAAAATTCCGGGCACCACGCTGACTCCAAACTGGTGTCGGTTACAGCGAAACGCTCCCCGGTGGGTGACTATGGTTTGCGCCTCAGCGGTTTCTGCGTCGACCGGCAGCTGTTGGTATGCTTGCACCAGGTCGAGCTTCGCAAAAACCTTGCCTCTCCCCAGTGAGTGTAGAAGGTGCTGCACTACTGGGACGGGGTAGGCGCTTTGTTGTAAGGCGCAATTTAGGGTGGCCTTATAGTCCCCGCAGATTCTTACCGACCCAAAGGGCTTGACTGGGGTGACTATTGGGGTCTCCCACTGGGCGTGGTCGATTGGTTTCTAGGACCCCTTGCTTGACGAGCTTGTCAATTTGCTCGTCTATTTTTGGCCTGAGTGCAAAGGGTACCCGCCTTGGTTTTAGGCGTATCGGGGGAATGTTGGGGTCTAGGCTGAAGGAGATGGGGGGCCCTCGGTACTTGCCTAGGGTGCCGTTGAACACTTCCTGGAAGTCCCGTGCCAGTTGCTGTTCCCAATCGGTCTCGGCGGTGTGGTTGATGCCCATGACTTTGATGCCGAGCGGTGCGAACCATTGCAGTCCCAAAAGGCTGGGTTGATCTCAGTCCACAATCATCAGGCGAAGCTTTGCAGTGCGGCCCTTGAATGTTACCTTGAATTGTCCGGTTCCGACTACCGGGATGCGGTTTCCCTGGTAGTCCTTGATTATTAGTCTCTGGTTCTCCAGTCCCTTCTTGTGGATGGTAGCATCAAGCGTTTAATTTCTTGCCAGGCGACCATGGAGAGGTAGGACCCAGAGTCCACCTCCATTTTGCATGGCTCGTTTTCGATGCCTACCACCACATAGACCTTTGGGGCGTCAGTGGTTGATGCGTGGCCGATGATGACCGTCTGGTGGGTTTCCTCCTTCCACCGGGTTTCACCACCTTGTCGGTTCTGTCCGCTCCGGTCCCATCGGCTGTTGGCTTGGCGATATCTGGCTCTGGGGGTGTGCTGTCCCATCTCCGCTCGCTGTGATCCCGCTGTCTGGGGCTGTAGGCCTTCCTCAATCGGCAGACTTGGGCGATGTGACCCTTTTTGATGCAGTGCCGGCAGATTGCATCAAAGAAACGGCACTCTGCTTGAGGGTGGTCACCTCCGCACCCAGCACATGCGGTCCCCGACTTACGACCCCACCAATTTTGCTGGTCCCGTCCCATCTGGAGCCGGTGGATCTCCTCCACCTCGTCCGTGGTGTCGGAGGCGGAGTGGAATTCGCCATGATGGGTAGTGGTCTCACGGTGACTTGCTTCCGGTTGGGCCTTGGTCGCCCGTCCTGGGTCAGCGGTCACGGTGCGGTCTCTGGTGTCTGGTGTCCGCATGCGGTTCGCCGATTTCCGGGTTGCCTCGGCTGCGATGGCTTCAGCGATGGCGTCGGCGAGGGCGATGTCTCCTTTGGTCATCAGTCGGCTCTGTAGGACTGGGTCTCGGAGTTCGAGTATGACGCGGTCCCGTAAGGCCTCATCCATGTCCGAGAACCCGCACATGCCCACTAGGCTTCATAGCTCAGCCACAAAATCGCTGATGCTCTCACCCGCTCTCTGGTCCCGCCAGTAGAAATCATGCTGCCTGATGAGGGTGGGCACGGTGGGGGCATAGTGGTTCCGGAGCAAAGGTTTGAGGTCGGCCCAGTCCATCTCCTTGACGTCCGCGGGTTTCGCTAGAGCTTTTGCCATCTTGAACACTGCGGGCCCGCAGTGTGTCAGGAAGACGGCTCTTTTCTTCGGCCCGGCGGCGTCCTTCATGTTGCTACATTCGAGGAACATGAGGAATCTGTCTGTGTATGATTCCCAGTCCTCGGTAGCGGGATTGAAGGGCGCGGGCGGTGCGATGCTGGCCAGCTCGTCGGTCTCGCTTTCTCCGGACACGTGTTGGTGGGGGATTAGCCTTGGGATCCCACCTTCATCACCAGTGTTGTGTCCGGTGCGGCAAGGAGACCAGGACTCAGTGACTAGGTTTAGCTCTTTTATTGTCCCGAGAACAGCTCCGGTTCCGGGGGAAAAACTGCGGCCTTTTATTCCCAAGCCGCAGCGGCCGCAGCCAATGGCACCGCTTTGAATCTCCCACGATTAGTTTCCACCAATCACGGGAGATCCACAGTGGGCCAATCAGAGTGGCTCGCTCGACCAATCGGATCCCTGCGCGCTTTGACCAATCACAGTGCGGCATTTACAAGAATGTAAATGACCGTACAGAACAGAAAGGATACATTCCTGCTTTATTGGTTGTTGAGGGAGGAAAAAAAAGACTTCAGAATGATAGTCCCTAAAGAATTCCCAGAGATATAGCATTAAAAATTGGTGGCATGCTGTACCACAGTTATAAAGTGGGCTTTCAAATTAAGTTTCTTCAAATAATTTCTAGGTAGTCTTACTGATTTTGAGAGGCTTTGAGATTTTGTTAAATCAAATGGTCACCAGCTGTTTAGAAAAAAAAAAAGCTTCAGCGGAGATTTAAAAATTATGAAATGTAGAAAGGGAGGGGTGGTGGTGGGGAACCTAAAGGGAAAACCATGGAAAACAATTTGAGTCAAATGTTTGCACCCTACATTGGAATTTATAAGCAGAAAATAATCGAAACCACTTTGCTTTAGAATGGTGTAGCAAAAGTTACAATCATAGAACAAAAGTCAAGAGTCAAGTCACCAGCTTGTCGTTTTCCATACGTTGTTTGTTTCAAATGGGAAGATAAGTTTTTTTCCTCTTTTCATCACAGTGAGTCAGAAAAAAAAATCAGGTCAGCTGCTGAAATTTATTTATTTTATTTATTTATATTTAATTCAATTGCATGTACTGCCTAACAAGATGCTATGCTAACTGCAAGAATGAAACTCGTTCCAGAGCTTTAGTGTGCCAAAGCACATATCCTGCCCACTTTCTTTATTCCTTAGTATCAGCCATCTTCTCTTATGCAGACTCGGATCTTGTGTCATCCAACTTCATCTACTTATTTTCAATAAGCCCGGTCACCACAGAAGCCACAGGATCTTGTGTGAATATGACCTGGCTCACAGCTTGCTGCTTGCATTTTTCAGCATTCCTTGTACCTGTCTAGGAGGCTGCTTTGTGTGAGGTCATCAGGCCCAGAAGGAGGACTGTGAAGAGACCTCCAACCTGGGTGGGGTGGTAGGGAAGCTAGGAACATTCCAGCGACTACTTATTTGGATATTTTCCATTCAAAATATGTATCCTTTGGGAATGGTGCTTCGAAAAAAGTTTAAGTGTACCAGAGATTTGAGCAAGCCCAGCAGTTGACATGTTAAAAACCTGCCTTGAAAGCAGTTATCAAACAAGATAACTGCTTTGTCGGTGTTCAAAATGTAATTGCCAAAGCAAAATAGCCATTGTGATTTAAAATATTTCTGTTTTGAAATGTAAAACAAACTTCTCAATTGATACCATTTTCTTGTTTAAATGTGCACATTACACACACACACACACACACAAGCACACACAAAGGGCCTATAAAACTGGATAGAATATAAACAGATCTATCAACAGCACAAGCATATTTTATATATGTTTAATCAAAATGCATGTGTTGTATTCCTCCACTTCCCCCTTGCTTCATGTACAATCTCTGTAGGTGCTCCAATAGGTAGAAGCAGATTGTCATTTTAATTTCATAGAAGAGAATGATAAACTACACAGGGAGTATACATTTACAGTATAATCATAAATATGCTTGGTTAATTTGGTTTTAGTTGCTTCATTAAGTTTAAATTCAACTTAAGCAAATTTGGATTTTGTTTCTGTCCTTAATTCTTTGTCAATTTTCACATTTTAGAGTGCAGACCCCCCAAAATAAACAGGCTCTTGGGAGCCCAAATATGGTTTGTCCCTAATTTATGTTATCATTCCTGTAGTTCACAAGAGGCCCTGAGCAAGTTGTCAATTTGTGCAAAACTTGTTCGACATATTATTATACTTATCGGTCCTTAAGCTGGCTTACTGACAGCTTCAGAGGTTTCTCGTGTTTCTGTCATCAGTTGACAATAAAAGCTGAAATTCCTCCTCATAAGACAGTCATTTCCATACTCTGAATGGAGGCCTTGAGGAGAATGATTGGACACTCCATTACTCTATGCAATTTAGAGAGGACATAGTCCTGGGTTACCTAGTTCTGCATTTTCCATGTACTGTGACACCAAAGAAAAAAAATGTTGCCATTCTCTGATGTCTGAACATAAAACCTGTCTTTTAATTTGGAGCCCAGGGTAATTTTCTTCCTCAGGTGATAGCAATCAGGGTCAGCTTTCCATCAACCAGGGTGTAAGCTGTAGCAATGGATGTCTTGTTGGATTGCCAGAGGAACCTGAATTCCCATCACCACACAAACCAGCTATTTGCATGCCTGAGTGAAGTGCCAACCCTTCTGACATTGTTCCATCATGAATGAGGTGGGGTTACCTCTTTAAATATTATTCTGTTTGAGCTTTCTACCTTTTGGTATACACCCAGCAGTTTTCTCTCTTGACTCTCTATTTATGGCCAGGTAATATTAACCATAGTTTGTTGGCCTCTATTTTTAATGTGTATCCTCCTTTCAGCAGCATAGACAGACATTATATGAAACCTTTCATAGATTCACAGTTATGGTTCCTACGTGTTTACCTTCAACCCTTGGAACTCAGATGTTTTTGTTTTTAAAAACTAGCAGAAAATGATGGTGGTTGGTTCCTCTTATTCAAATATTATAATGCTGCCTGTTTCTCTGCGGAGTAAGAAGGGACATAAGAATCTAGGCTTGGGCCGGATGTGTTGGTGTTTTCTTAATACAGTTATGCCCAGGAGCCCCACTATAAATATCAGTTCTTCAGTTGAGATTGACACATTGAAAATGTGGGTAGCCTAGTTGCTGGGCAATAACAATGAGTTCTTTCTCAGTTGGCATTGAGAGTGATCATTTGTGGATAGTGTTATTATAAAGTTTAGCCACTGAGTGGCAGCAGTCTTTAATTGTATTAAGTAGCATGGGTCATCTGTTTCTTCTTAAAGGTTGATGGGTACGTTTTGGTCTCACAACCTTCTCTATGATACCATGATTTAGTTATACTAGTATTGATGCTCATATCAGCTATAAGCACAGACATATAAGGCCCTCAATATATTGCTGAACTACAATTCCCAGTGGCACTAATGACTCCAAATGATGAGGAATGTTGGTGGTGGTATTCACAAAAAAGAGGACTAGCTGATTCTACCCTTGGCCTAGATCAAATCCCCATAGAGACATTGCATCTTCAGAAAATTTGTGAACAACCTGAGCAAATGCTAGACAATCTGTGTCCCATTGGGTCATCATTTCAAAGACATTTGCTTACCTCAACAGAGAAACAGAATGACCATGGTTGGGTAAAAAAACCAGTCCGAATGGGAGTGACTTCTGACTTCCTGCAGGATTCTCCATTGAGTTTCTTAATGGGAAACTAACAGGGAACATCAGAAATTCTCCTTCCTTCTCTCACCTTCCTTCCTTCCTTCCTTCCTTCCTTCCTTCCTTCCTTCCTTCCTTCCTTCCTTCCTTCCTTCCTTCCTTCCTTCCTTCCTTCCTTCCTTCTGCAAAGATGAAGGAGCTATGCTGTCTAAATCCATTCTGGCCTTTGGATTCTCCTTACCTGTTCAGGGAAGAGACAAGGAAAGAATATTTCTTTTTTCTTTTTTTGCTCTAAACATAGAAAATAACAATAACCATGTTGAGCCATCTGAGAAAACCCCCAAAACTTTTCACAATAGTACAAAAGAATGTGAACATGTTTCAATTCTCCAGAAATCTTCAACAATTAGGTATTATAAAGAATTAGGGGTGGGGAATAATTAAGTCATGAAAAAATTTGGATTATATCAATTTACAGCAGGAAATAAACCTAGAATATGTATTTTCATAGTATTTGATATTTGGCTTTTCCACCTGATTTAGCAAATCTCCTTCACAACTGAGGAAGAGTCTTGGAGAGCCTTTCTTTCTTGGAGGGACAGATTCAAAAGCCTTCTGGTTTTAAGGAAACCACTCCAGTTATTACAGGGTAAGACTACAGCCTTAAATTAATGCTTGCTTTTAAAACAAATTAAATATTTATTCCAATTTTCCAATCTATTTATTCCAATTTTGTTATTTTGTTTTTAAAAGGACTCCTTTTTCCATGAATTCTGAAATCTCTGATTATGATGGGAAATAATTAGGGATGGGATTCAAATTTTTAACAACGGGTTCTGTGGGAGTGGCTTAGGTGGTGGACATGGCTTGGTGGTCATGTTATTGGCTGGGTGTGGCCAACTCAATATCACTCACATTGAGGCACACATCTCCTCACCTGGCCTCTCATAACTGTGGGAATACTGCAACAGTTGTAAGTGTGAAAAATGGTCATAAGTCACTTTTTTCAGTGGCATTGTAACTTTGAATGGTCATTCCACACAAGTAAAGTACCAGCAAAGGAGGGGGAAAGAACTCCAGAGACATTCCAGAGACAGGAAGTCTAGTCCTGCCAAGAATGTAATAAGGGTTAACGGAGAGGCAGTTTCTGTAAGCAACACCAGAATGTTTCCTTCCTGCCTTCCTTACAGGATTAGGCCAGTCATTTCTTCTAACAACCGGTTCTCTGAACTGCTTAGAATGTTAACAACTGGTTCTAGTGAATAGGTGTGAACTGGTAGAATCCCACCCATGGAAATAATACTTTCTGGTCTTTCTGTGAAATTAGAAGAATAGTGAATAAAGAAATTTAAACTGGAAGGATCATATTGCTGATTTCCCTTGACATTTATCTTTCATTTCTTTCTAACTACATTTTCCTTGGAAAAGAATTTTCTGCCATAAGCTCTGCTATTCTGTTGTTGTCATCATGAGATTTCTAGATAACATTTGTGCCTACAGATATTAAACAATCAAGATAATATTTAAATGTTATGTCAGAGAGCTGGAATGCAGGAATCCCCAGAGAATACTATATCTTCTTATTGTTCTCTCAGAGAGAATGAGAAGGAAGTTGATGTCATATTCTCTGTGGGGAAAAAAGATGGCAGCTTTGCATCATTTATTGAGGCAATGAGGCTTTGCATTTCTTTGCTTCTGTTTCATCATAAACATTTTCTTGTTGATGTATATAAGTCATAGAGATAAATGACAATGGATTCTAATTAAGTTAAATGTTTGATTACACACATCAAATTCCTTTAAGTTTTAAGAACAAATTCCTTTCCCTAACTTTCTTTTTAAATGGAACTCATCTATAAGTCAGAACTTGTACTTACAAAGAGGCTGCCTATACAGTAGTGACCAAAATTGTGGAAACCTTTTGGGAAAAGTGTATTTTTATGCCATCGCTACCAAACAGGAAGATCTTGATCTCATTGCTCCAGATAACACTGTTTCATTGTTCCTCTGTCCAAAGTTAGATATGCCACCTTTGGTTAATTTTCTACCAATTTTTCTTCTAATTTCTTTATAACTGTAGCCTTGTTCACTTAATAATACTATTTTACATCATTTTCTGGGTGCCCAGGCAAATCTTTGTACCATTACTTTAATTTTACAATGTTTTACAAACTCACGAAATGAAAGAATACAAAAAAACCCAACCAATTTAATAGCGATCACATAACACACTGATAAATGTCCTCCTCTCTGCTTCAATACCTGAATCAGTAACTGAATCCTACTGTGATCTGATTGGCTCATTGCCAAAACAAGATTACACCTGATTGGCTCTCTAAACACTCATGCTCATTGGCTACAATCAGATGAAGGAAAGCTACCTGAGATCAATCTAAGCAAATTGTGCTTCCTTTTTCTGGTAATTTGGCTATAACTTTTCATAGAATACAGATAATTGAACTTTGTTGCATTACATTCTTGATTAAATTATCTTTCTATTGACGTATAATTTTATGGTACTACTAAAAAAAAAGTGGTGTTATTAGCCATCAAACCTCAAAAATACACTTTTCCCAAAAGGTTTCCACAGTTTTGGCTACTCCTGTAGGTAGTCTGCAACTTAACAACCGTAACTGAGACCAGAATTTTTGTTGCTGAGCAGGGCGGTTTTTAAGTAAGTTGTGCCCAATTTTACAAACTTTTTGCCATGGTGGTTTAAGTGAATCATGGGGTTGTTAAGCAAACCCAGCTTCTCCCATTGACTTTGCTTGTTGGATGCTGGCTGGGAAGCTCACAAATGGCTATCACACATGACCCCAGGACAGAGCAACCATCGTAAATACATCCTGGTTGCCAAGTGTCCAAATTTTGCTCACATGACCACAGGGATGCTGCGACAGTTGTGAGTGCAAGAACCAGTCATCATAAGTCACTTTTTTCAGTGTTGTTGAAATCTTGAATGGTGGCTAAATGAATGGTGGTATGTCAAGGATTATCTGTACTAAAAATGGCAGACAGCATTGTTCTACCTCAAGCCGACAAAGCATTGACGTCGTGCAATGCTTCCATGAACCCTGAAAACTGCTGAAAACAGGGTTCATCATTTTGTTGGTTTGAGGAAGAATGCTACCTATCATTTTTAGTAATAGGCAGCCCATTCATATCCAGGGATTGTCCTTAAGTCAGACATTCTTTAACCCAGGGGCTCTCTGTAGGTGAAAATTATGGTCCTATAAGTGACTATTGGGAAGTATATTCAATGGTTTAGTTATGTACTACACCCTATAAAGAGGAAGATCCATCAACAAAGAGTGATTGGCATCACTTAGTTCAGTTTTCCTTGATAATTTGTGGGATCTGTTGGAGACTAATTCCACATCAGCAGAACATTAATTCTGATGCAGACAATAAGGATGATTTAGTTCACACATGCATAAATTTATCTAACTCATTTCTGAACCAATTCGTGAAAATGCAACTTATTTATAATTGGAAATTTAATTTTCTGGATTTTTCAATGCATATGGCCAATTAAAAGAAAATAAATATGATATGGAAAAATGTATACAGAGTGCATATATTCAGGAACAAATGAATAAGACACATTGTACAAAGGAAACAAATTTGCCAGAAGCTGAGTACATTAGAAAGAATTTGCACACAAAAATGCATTGGCTTGGAGAAATGTGAATCTACATACAAAGACTTGTTATTGTAATTTTTTAAAACAAAATTTCACATTCAAGAAACTGAACTTGACATATCTGTAAAGTGTAAAATCCTGAAATTGTTAGGTTTGGCTATTATTTTTTATTATCAAGAATTTTGTTGGTATTTTATCTCTCTCTCTCATTTTGTTATTGTTGTTCAGTTTTATATACATATACATACATACATACATACATACATACATATATATGTATGGTATTCAGTTTTGTTCGGGTATTTTCCCACGTCATTATAGTTGTGCTTTTAAAGTTGTAGCAATGTTTTGGCAGAATCTCATCTGCCATCATCAGGCTTCTGTATTGAATACACAATATAGAAGCCTGATGATGGCAGATGAGATTCTGCCGAAACGTTGCTACAACTTTAAAAGCACAACTACAATGACGTGGGAAAATACCCGAACAAAGCTGAATGCCATACTGTATATATGTATGTATGTACAATGTGTATATATATATATATATATATATATATATATATATATATATATATATATATATATATATATATATATATATATATTTTTCTGAGGTTCTCGCGGGTATTTGTATGTGGATCTTTGGTTATTCGGGTTTTCTCCTGCGTAAGATTGGAAGTATCTAGGCAACGTTTCGATGAAGTCTCATTCATCATCTTCAGGCTTGGTCTTCAGCTCTGTGCTTCTCAGAGTGATGTGAGCTTGCAGCTGCTTCTTCCCCACCTGAACAGAACACGCCTCCAGCCAATCAGAACACAGCCAACCCCCCAACCAATCAGAACACAGCCAAACCCCCAACCAATCAGAACACACCCCCACCCAATCAGAACACAACCAAGCCCCCACCCAATCAAGTCACACCCCCACTAGCAGGGGGCTTGGCTGTGTCAATCAAGTCACACCCCCACTAGCAGTTAAAAGGAAGAAGCAGCTGCAAGCTCACATCAATCTGAGAGGCACAGAGCTGAAGACCAAGCCTGAAGATGATGAATGAGACTTCATCGAAACGTTGCCTAGATACTTCCAATCTTACGCGGGAGAAAACCCGAATAACCAAAGATCCACATACAAATACCTGCGAGAACCTCAGAAAACAAATATATATATATACTGTATTTGTTTTCTTAAGTTTGTGTTCATCTGTATTGTGTTCATCTGTGAGTCAGACTTTTATACTGTATATATAGCTAAAAAGTAGATTAAAAGGAGGAAAACAAGAAACAATTAATTTTAACAAATTCCTGGAAAAAAAAGGTTATAAAATAGAAACAATAGTTTGTTAAGGATTGAGACCATATCATAGGGACAAATAGAGTATCTCTCACCTTGCCAAAAGCTACTGGTAATAGTTTATACTAACTTAATGTTATAAGTGCCATATCTGAGCTGCAAAAATCTTAACGGCCTTTGGATGGCAGTAAAGAGATATGGAAAATTCTAACTCTGGTCTTACCCACCCTGCCTGGTTGCTCTGTCTCAAGAATGGGACAGCAATAACTTCTTTGCCACTACTTAATAGTCCCACTAATTTTTGCAGTCGAGATATGGCAAATCAATAGGAAGCTGATATCCACATAACTAAAGTTGTTCAAGGTTCCGATTTCTGAATATTTAAAAACAGCTCCAGTAAAAAGAACAACCCTTCAGACCCTTCAGGTGTGGTCTTGTCTATCTGATTGGTTAGGGGAGCATCAAGGCAGATTAAGTTCAAGTTTGTATTTATGAATCAACCTACAGATGTGCTGTGACAGATAATTTGACGGCAGCAGCTCCTAGGCCAAGAATTTGGTTGATACTGCCTCTCACGTATAACATTACTCCTCTGTATACAGACATCAATGTATAGACATGAATGGGTACTCTGTTTCTTGCCCCCATTCATTTATTTTACCTCCAAGGTGGTTTTGCTTCATTCCTTAGCAGAAATCTGGGCAAAATGCTTTCTATTTATATTTCCTTGCAGACATAGACTTCCTTGTCTCCTAGATTTGTCTTTGATAGTATTGCATACAACATGATTCTGCTACCACACCAGCCCAAACAGATTTAAAAGAGAGTTAAAAGCAGTGCAGCATTGGCCAAAGCAGGTGACTTAGTGACTGTTCAAAGTTACAACGGCACTGAAAAAAGTGACCTAGGACCACTTTTCATAGTTACAATCTTTGCAGCATCCCCATCAAAATTCAGGTGCTTGGCAGCAGGCTCATATTTATGACCTTTGCTGTGTCCCAGGGTCATGTGATCCCCTTTTGTGACCTTCTGACAAGCAAAGTCAATGGGGAAGCCAGATTCACTTTGTAACCAGGTTATTAACTTATCGACTGCAGTGGTTCACTTATCAAATGTGCCAAGAAAAGTCACATAATGGGTCAAAATTCATTTAACAAGTGTCTCATTTATCAACAGAAAGTTTGGGCTCAATTGTGGTTGTAAATCGAGGACTGCCTGTATTTCCTACTCCCAAGAACAACAAAATAAAATAAAACCTACAAAACATGCCTTATTGCCTTCTGGATATTTGGATATTTGCAGCCTAGTGATCCTAATATTGATGTCCATAGGCATTTTGTTAGGGACTTGGCTTAGCTCCGTGATGGTGAACCTATGGCATGTGTGCCAGAGGTGGCACACAGAGCCTCCTCAGTGGGCATGCGCACCATTGCTGGCTGCTCTTCCGGTTTCTGGCTGGCCAGCTGCTCTTCATGGGCGCTGGAGTGCCAGAAAATGGCCCAAAAAAACAGGTCGTATTTTGGGCCATTTTTGGTCTGTTTTTTGGCTGTTTTCAGGCCCAAAAAATGTCATGAAAACTGTTATGTTCTGTAAAAGAGTCTGTCTAGTTTCCTGATGACTGCTTCGGTTGTTGTATTCCTCATCTCATGGATTTCAAGCCAGTTCGAGTAGGCATCCACTGTTAATAAAAATGTGTGTCCCTTGGTAGGTCCCGCAAAGTCCAGATGAATACGGGACCATGGTCCCCTCGGTGTTTCCCATTCAGTCAGGGTTGCTTTCGGAGGGGCGTTGCTTACTTCCTGGCATTTGTGACAAGCTTTTACCCATGTCTCGATCTGCTTGTCGATACCCGGCCACCACGCGTAGCTTTTTGTGAGGGCTTTCATACGCATGATGCCGGGGTGGCCATCGTGCAAGGTCCTTGGTATCACTGGTCGCAACCGCTCTGGGACGACAACTCTATCAACCCAGATAATGCAGCCCTTCTGGGAAAATAGTTTCGTTTGTCGATTTTTGAATGGGGCGCAGTCGTCAGGTACCTGGTCCAACAGCCATCCCCGCTCGACCCAACTGAGGACTCGTGCTAAAATGGGGTTGCATTTCGTTTCCATCGCGATATCTCGGGCTGTAAATGGTGGCATTCGAAGTGTCTCGATCTGCAGTGTTGTAACCATCAGAGCGGGGTCATCAATGGTCTCCGGAAGTGGTGCGTGGCTCAATGTGTCGGCATGGGGAATGGCCTTCCCCGGGCGATGTTGCAACTTGTAATTATATGCCACCAAGAATTCTGACCAGCGAGTCATTCTGGGAGATAATATATACGGTGTTGGCCTATCTCCCGCTATTATTCCCAGCAAAGGTTTGTGGTCAGTCACTATAGTAAAGGCTCGGCCATACACATATTCATGAAATCTCTTAACCGCAGACACAATGGCAAGGGCCTCTTTATCAATTTGACTGTAATTGCGTTCTGCTTTTGATAATGTCTTTGAGAAATAGGCAACAGGGGCTTCACTACCATTTGGCAAAACGTGGCTTAAAATGGCGCCAACTCCAAATGGGGATGCATCACATGTGATCGTTAAAGGCAAAGTCTCGTTGTACTGCATCAAAACAGCATCAGAAGTCAATAAATTTTTCACATGTCGAAACGCCTGTTCTTCTCTATGTCCCGATACCCAGGTTGCTTTTTTGTCCAACAAACGATATAGGGGTTCAGCTATGGTTGCTTTGTGAGGCAGGAAAACGTTATAAAAATTGATAAGGCCTAGAAAGGCCTGGAGGTCGGCCTTATTCCGGGGTTTTGGGGCGTTCTTGATTGCCCTAAGTTTGTTATTGGTGGGGTGAATGCCTTGACTATCAATTAAATATCCCAATAATTCTACACGATCCGTACATAATTGACACTTGTTTTTTTTAACTTTGAGACCTGAGTCTTTAAATCGCTGGAGAACCAACCTCAGGCGTTCCTTGAGTATTTTCCGATTTGAGGCAGCGATTAACACATCATCAAAATATGGGACAACACCTTTTATCCCTTGCAATAGCCTTTCCATCAAACTTTGAAAGATTCCCGGGGCTACGCTCACTCCGAACTGGAGTCGGTTACATTTAAACGCACCTCGGTGCATAACGATCGTTTGGGCCTCTTTTTTTTGTCAACAGGCAGTTGTTGGTATGCCTGCGCTAAGTCTAGTTTAGCGAAGACTTTTCTGCCCCCCAGGGAATGGAGGAGGTGTTGCACCACCGGTATCGGGTAAGCGTTTTGTTGAAGGGCGTGGTTCAGGGTGGCTCAGTAGTCCCCACAAATTCTTATCAATCCATCCGGCCTGATGGGTGTTACGATTGGGGTTTCCCAGGGAGAGTGATCGGTTGGTTCTAACACACCCTGGGCTATTAATTTATCAAGCTGCTCGTCAATCTTTGGTTTAAGGTTTAAGGGCAAATGGAACTCGACGAGGCTTAAGGCGGATGGGAGCTATTTCGGGATTGAGGTTAAATGATATCGGGGTCCCCTTGTACTCACCTAATTTTTCTGCAAAGACGTCCTGGAATTTGTGGACGAGGTCCTCTACCCAATCGCTGCTGCAGGTTCGGTGAATGCCGGCTACTTCAATTCAACCATTGGAGGCCTAACAAACTAGGCCGATCCCTGTCGATTACAGTCAAGGGTAGGAATGCTGTACGGTTCTTAAACGATACCCGGACTTGGCTGGATCCAATGACCGGGATTCGATTTCCTTGATAGTCCTTAAGTATGAGTCTTTGGAATCTGAGGTCTTGCTGCCGGATAGTAGGGATGAGCTGCTTGAGGGTCTTCCAGGAAACCATTGAGACGGACGATCCTGAATCAACTTCCATTAGGCAGGGCTGGTTTTCGATGGCCACTTTCACTCGGATCTTTTTGACATCAAGAGATGAGGCATGACCGATCGTGATTGTTTGGTGAGCCTCTTCTCGCTTTGTTGGGTGGTTTAGGGTTTTGTTTCTGTAGGAGTGGTTGTTCCATTGGTGGTTCACTGGTTCTCGCTTCACGGGACGACTTCCCGTCGGTTGGTGATAGTTAGCCCCCCTTGAGGGCTGAGTGGGTCCTAGCTTGCTTCTACAGACCCGTTCGATATGGCCTCTTTTCCCGCACACATGGCAGAGCGCATCGAGGAATTTGCATTCTGACCAGGGGTGGCTTGCTCCACACCCGGCGCATTGGTACTGCGATTTCTGGCATTTGTCTCGTTCGGACCGAAGTCGATGGACCTCTTCTTCATCGCTTTCTGACGACGATTCGAGGTCCTCGTGGTGGGCTGTTTCAAGCTGTCCCTCTGACTGAGGTGAAATTTCGCGGGTACGTTGGCGAAGCGGGGCGTGGGTGTGGCGCATTTGGGCAGCCGACTTCCTGGTTGCTTCTGCTGCAGTAGCTTCAGCTATGGCATCTTTAAGGCTAATGTTGCCCTTCGCCATTGGTTTACTCTGAGTGCCTGGTGCATCTAATCCCAGAACTATTCGGTCTCTTAGGGCTTCTTCTAGGTCGGCAAACTCGCATAGGCCTCCCAGATTCCGGAGATCCGCTATGAAATCAGCAACACTTTCGCCCTTCCGCTGACTTCTCTGGTAAAATTCATGCCTTCTGACAAGCGTTGGCACAGTAGGTGCGTAGTGAGCCCTCAGCAAGGGTTCGAGGACGTCCCAGTCCATAGACTTTACTTCTGCCAGTTTCGCTAATGCCTTGGCCATCTTGAATACTGTTGGCCTGCAATGAGTTCGGAATACCGCTTGTTTCTTTCCGGTAGTGGCATCTTTCAAATTGTTGGTCGCTGGAAACATCTGGAAGTGATCCATATATGAGTCCCAGTCTTCTTGTGCCGGGTCAAATGGAGCGGGTGGTATGACGCCGCCAGACATGGTTCTGCCGTTGGTGCATTTCAGCCACGTGCTCGGTTATAGTTCTTCGTCGTTCAGTAAGCTCTGGTGTCTCCACATCCCATCCTCGTCGCCAGTGTTATGTTCTGTGCATGGGTACAAGGAGGAGATGAGCCGGTGAACAGTGAACTTCAAACTCTTTATTTACATGTGAAAACAGCTCAGCTCAATGGCCTCAATGGGCCCCTTTATATAGGCAAACTCTTAACTATTTAACCAATGAAACATGGGGAGTGCTAGCTCCATTAACCAATGGGAGAGCCTCGTTAATAGCCAATCAGATTCTCCTGAACGGACCAATCCAATGTCGCTATTATCGGCCAATCAGAAGTGCAGGGCCAGAACCCTGCACTTTGCTTCAAGTTCTTAATAATCTTTATTCAAGTATTTATTGATTCACAACAAAAACACCCCCCAAAACGGCTAGAAATGAATCAAGAAATGCCCTCTAAATAGGCCATTTTTCGGTCTGAAAATGGTCCCCAAAGCGGCCAAACAACAGGCCATTTTTCAGGCCCTTTTCAGGACAAAAACGGCCTGAAAACAAGCATGTGTGCACTGTTAAGTATTCCCAAATATGCATGCATGTTGTAGTTTGGGCACTCAGTGCCAAAAAGATTTGGCTAAGCAGCTGATCCAACGGCCACAAAACTGTTACTCTGAACAACCACTCCTAGTAAAAGATGGACATATCCACTCAGGTGTGTCTTCTTTAATGGAATAAACTGCACATGCCTATCAAAGCAGGACCATAAACTTATGTCATCTCCTGGTGGATTTAGAAAATCATCCCCTATTAAGCATAAACTAATCACATTTTTAAAAATCTCAAGTTTATTTTTTCCAACAGCACTGAAAATTACATCAGTTTGAATTGCTGATTGGAACCCAGGGTGCCTTACATGAGATTAATACACGATGAATCAAAATATGGGGGACAATATTAGTGATTCCATCACTTGTGCGGTGGGGCAAATTGTTTGTCCCATCCTCTGTTCCTGTGAGCGTTAAC
This sequence comes from Hydrophis major, assembly GCA_033807585.1. Lineage (NCBI taxonomy): Eukaryota > Metazoa > Chordata > Lepidosauria > Squamata > Elapidae > Hydrophis > Hydrophis major. The sequence continues at coordinate 217,769,959 of CM066329.1, forward strand.
AGCTCATAGCTCACTTGGCTTCTTAAACTACGATTCACATAGTTTGCCTGAGTTCTGCTACTGCAGAGAATGCTATCTTTGTGTCCTTCGAGGACTGGTGTGGCTGTGAATTTGTTAGCTCAGCTATACATTCCAATAGAGACATTGAAAGGAATCTCTTGTATGAGATTTTCGTTGCAAAAAAATAAACTTTCAAGAATTCTGGATTCTATTTACTTATTTGTTTATTACATTTTTGCAAATATTTTAAGGTAACAGAAGTTGGAGGCATAAAAATCTAGAGATGCCTGAAATCTCATTCCAGCTCTTCCTTCAGTTATAAGCTCCCCAGAAAACAACTTTTTGAATCATCATGCAGTCAGCAAACCTCTTGTGTGATTTCTGCAAAATTGTCACAGTTCTGAAGATGGAAAGTTGAAGGCCCATCTTTCTAAATTATGCTTTTGTCACCAAAAATATGTGTTATAAGTTTACAGGCAGTCCTTGTTTAGCAACAGCCTTGTTTAACAATCATTTATGCTTATGATAGTGATGAAAAAACACTTTATGATCAATCCTCATATTTACTATTTGAACAGACATTTTACAGGAAAAGGGAAAGGAAAAAAGTATATCGTGCAAACTCTCTAGCTCATATAAATTATCTACTTAACCATCCCTGAAGTTCTTAAATTTGGCTGCAAAAACAAAACAAAACAAAACAAAACTTCAGGCCTATCAAATTCTCCCTGTCACTCTTTTCACTCCTCAGGCAGAGATAATATCCTAGAAAGGCTTTCCTAAAATAGACTCTCTCTAGGAAATCACGTCACTTTCTTTTTGGTTAACTTTTCTCCTCCTCAGGACCACACAGTGTTGGAGAAAAAGGGGCAGTCAGGGGCAGTTTAGTACCTGGGGGTCTATCTTTGATGATATAAACTCCAGTTTTGCTTCTGCCCTGTGCAGTTCCCTTCCCCTGGAGGAAAAAATATGAAGAAGGACTAAAGGAAGATCAATAGGACCAAACAAGTGACCATCAGTGTCAGATTCAGCCTTCATCCTTGTTGCACAGATTCAGCCATCCTGCTGGCTCACAAAGATGAGTTTATTGGCAGGGAAAAAGGAAGGGCTGGGTTGTTTGTGTTGTGTAAACACAAGCAGTTGGGTTTCCGGGAACTCTGGCCCTTCATGCCACAGTCTTAATGACATTTCTATTTTTTAAAAGTAAAATAAATATCTTGTCTTATGCTAGGAGTTGAGTTCTGAGCATGAATGCTAGAACTAGATGTTATTATTTCAGGGCATAATGCCTATAATGCCTTTTTGGGTATATATTTAAGATATTACTTAATTACTTAAGATTCATTCCTAAAAACTAAAATATGGAACATAAATCATGCCTGTAAACATTAGCTGATATACTTTAGTCAATAGCACTGCTAGGCATTTTACATAGCACAAGTCCTTCTTCTTGCTGATGGAATTTGGCATGATTAAGTACCCCAGCAATGCTGTCCAATTCCTGATTGGTTCTGAAGCTCCTTAGGGTAATACCTATGATAAAGAATTTTTAAAATGCTGCCAAACATATTTTTTGAGTGTCTCACAGAGCTAATAATGGCCATGGTTGTATGTAAATTGAATTGTGTTATAGTTTGTCAATTTGTATTAAAATATGACCCATTCATAGTTGATCCATAGACCAGTAATGGGGAAACCAATTTTGAAGATGCTAAGGAATTGAAATTCTCAGCATAACTTTATATTAATCAGTTTGGTTCGGGTTGTTGTAAATCATATCTCGTAATATCAGGTAGGTCATAGTATCCCTACACTTACCTTAAATCAAATAGACATTTGCCTCAAAGCATGGATGGTATCAGGGGTGGAATTCTACCAGTTCGCACCTATTTGCTAGAACCAGTTGTTAACATTCTAAGCAGTTCAGAGAACTGGTTATTAGGAGAAATTACTGGCCTAATCCTGTAAGGAAGGCAGGAAGGAAACATTCTGGTGTTGTTTACAGAAACTGCCTCTCCGTTAACCCTTATTACATTCTTGGCAGGACTAGACTTCCTGTCTCTGGAACATCTCTAGAGTTTTTTCCCCTCCTTTGCTGGTACTTTGCTTGTGTGGAGTGACCATTGAAAAAAGTGACTTATGACCATTTTTCACACTTACGACTGTTGCAGCATCCCCACAGTCACAAGAGGCCAGGCAAGGAGATGTGTGCCTCAATGTGAGTGATGTTGAGTTGGCCATGCCCAGCCAGTCACATGACCACCAAGCCACACCCACCAACAAAGCCATGCCCACAGAACTGGCTGTTAAAAAATTTGAATCCCACCCCTGGATGGTATCAATGTATGAAAAAGTTCTGAATTTTCCTTAGCATGTTGGCATGGTGTCCAGCGAAATGAGACAGAATCAAGAGCAGCTGATAGTCTCTAGATTGATTGATAAATTGATTAAGTGAGATCAAGTCAATGTCAACTCTTACCAATCACATAGATATTTTCCATGTCAATCTACCCGAAACCATGTCCTGGGACCGTGATGGCGAACCTATGGCACACGTGCCAGAAGTGGCATGCAGAGCCATTTTGCCGGCATGCAAGCCATTGCCCCAGATTTGGTTGACTGAGCATACGTGCATGCCTCCCACCAGCCAGCTGATTGTCAGATATGTGCAACACACGGGGGGTTGTGCGCGCATGTGCAGGGGAGCAGGGGGGTTGTGTTCACATTGCATTATGCACGCATGCACTTTTAGCACACGAGGACGAAAAGGACTTCAAATAATGGTCTTATCACCCTTAAATGAGTCAATCTACTTTTTGCTCTTTCCATCCACATGTTCCAGCAGTAGAGCTTTCCTCAGAACCTTAAAAATTTGCTCTTAAATTTTGATCTGAAAGAGAAATGTTTAAATATATAGAAATAAATTAAATAATTTGCATGTTTTTATTGTTTTTAAAGCTAGTTTCTGTTGAAAAGGGTTTGAAACTTTTATTACAAGAATAAATACTTGATGTTTTGAGCTTCCTCCAGCAATCTCCTTCTGAAGATAGTCCAATAATGTCTTTGATGCCATATATCTGTGGTCTTTAGATCCCACTATCTGTTATCTTTCTCTTCTTTTTCCCAGAAATTTGCCAAGCAAAGGAACTTTTTGTTGTGTACTAAAAATGGACTGCTCGAAATCCCTGCGCCTTGATTGGCTAAGGCGCAGGGATTTCTAATTGGCCAGGCGAGCCGCGCCGATTGGCCCGATTGAAGTCTCCCGCGATTGGCTGAAACCATGAGCGGGAGACTTGAATCGCTGCCATTGGCCGCGGCCGCCGCGGCAAAAGAGTATAAAAGCCGGAGGCTTTTTCTCTTTTGCGGTTCGGTTCACGTCTTAAATAAAAAGAGCTGTTACTGATAGTCACTGCCTCAGAGCCTTCCTTTCGGACACGACACTGGCGACGAAGGTGGGATCTCGCCCCTGAACCGAACCCCGTGTCCACAGACGAACTTGCGACAACGAAATGGCGAAAATAGCACCGCCCGCCCCCTTCAACCCCGCCGCCGAGGACTGGGAGTCCTACTCTGACAGATTCCGGATGTATTTAGAGTGTGCCGGCATGAAGGACGCCCCGGGCCCGCTAAAACGCGCCGTGTTCCTGACGCATTGTGGACCAGAGGTTTTCCAGATGGCCAAGGCATTGGCCAAACCGGCAGACGCGACTGCCATGGATTGGGACGTCCTCGAACCCATACTAAAGCGCCATTATGCTCCCGAGGTCCCCATCCTAATTCGGCGGAACGAATTCTACCGGAGATGTCAAAAACCGGACGAGAAACTGAGCGACTTTGTCGCTGAATTAAGGCGCCTAGGCGGGCTCTGTGAGTTTGAGGGATTGAACAGTCTCATAAGAGACCGTTTCGTGCTAGGACTTTGGGATCCGACACTCCAGAGCCGACTTATGGCCAAGGGCGACATCAGCCTCGCCGATGCCATCACCGCAGCCGCGGCCGCAGAAGCAACCCGCACGTCAGCAGACACCATGCGGAGAGCCGAGGCAAAAGGCGCAAACAACAACAACCCCGCAAGGTCGGCCGATGCAAGAATCGAAGCGGCCGCACACTACGGCGGTTACCAGTCAGCCTCCAGCATTTCAGACGATGAGGAGGACACACATCGCATGCAGGCGGGTCGCGGAAACCAGCGAAGCCAAAACAGTCGTAGGTCGAGGACCAACTGCGCAGGGTGCGGCGGCGACCACCCCAGGTCCGAATGCCGTTTCTTTGACGCGGTCTGCAGGCATTGTGACCGAAGGGGCCACATCGCCCGAGTTTGCCGCCAAAAGAAGACACGCAGCCCGCCAAAATGGGAGCAGCAGGATAGAAGGAGAGAGAGCCCGCCAAGAACCAGAGAGCGCCAGCCAGCAGGCAGATGGGACCAGAAGCAAAGATCCCAGAGAAGCGGCGACGGTCGGCGGAAAGAAGAAACCCACCAGACGGTGACAATCGGCCATGCCATCTCCGACGGCGCCAGAAAGATATACGTTGAAGTCTACATCGAAGGTCGGCCTTGCAAGATGGAAGTGGACTCCGGGTCCTACCTTTCCATGATTGCATGGCGCGAAATAAAAAAACTAGTGCCCACCCTGCAGAAGGAAAATGTACCCGCCCAGAAAATCATCATAAGGGACTATCAGGGTAATCGCGTGCCAGTGGTGGGCACCAAAAACTTTAGCGTAACCTACAAAGGCCGAACCGAACAGCTTCCACTCACGATAGTCGATCGTGACCGCCCGAGCTTACTTGGCCTGCAATGGTTCGCCCCACTGAACATCGCATTGACAGGTGTCAACCAAGTCTCCATGGAAGCCTGGGAACAGCGGTTAGTCCAGGAGTTCCAGGAGGTCTTCGATGGAGGATTGGGCAAGTATAAGGGGCCCCCTATTTCCTTTGACTTAGACCCATGGGTTTCCCCCAAGCGACTTAAATCTAGGAGGGTACCCTTTGCGTTAAAACCAAAAATTGACGAACAAATCAACAAACTCGTCAAGCAAGGGGTATTAACACCTATAGATCACGCCAAATGGGAGACCCCTATAGTGACCCCAGTAAAGCCAGACGGGTCCGTGAGGATTTGCGGGGACTATAAGGCCACCCTAAATAGCGCGCTACAGCAAAGCGCCTACCCAGTGCCCATAGTGCAACACTTACTGCACTCATTGGGAGGGGGAAAAATTTTTGCCAAGCTTGACCTCGCCCAGGCATACCAGCAACTGCCTGTGGACGAAGAAACGGCAGAAGCCCAAACAATCGTGACACACCGGGGGGCCTTCAAGTGCAACAGACTCCAATTCGGAGTCAGCGTGGCACCAGGCATTTTTCAAAGTCTAATGGAACGTTTACTACAGGGCATCAAGGGGGTGGTGCCCTATTTCGATGACGTGTTAATCGCGGCGCCAAACGAAGCCGAATTAGAGAACCGTTTAAGACAAGTCTTGACAAAATTTAAAGAGACAGGACTTAAGGTCAAACGCGAAAAATGCCAACTGTGTACGCAGCAAATAGAATTTCTGGGTTACCTCCTAGACAGACAGGGCATCCACCCTACAGCTAAAAAGGTTAAAGCCATCAAGGAAGCCCCCACCCCGAGGTCCAAAACAGAACTACAAGCATTCCTAGGTTTACTAAATTTTTATAATGTCTTCCTACCTCAGAAGGCAACGGTGGCGGAGCCTTTGCATAGACTCCTAGACAAGAGGGCAGCATGGACTTGGGGGAAACGAGAACAGGCCGCCTTTCAGGGAACCAAAGACCTCCTCACCTCCGACGCCGTTCTAATACAGTTCAGTGAGACTTTACCCCTAGCTGTCACTTGCGACGCATCGCCCTACGGCGTCGGCGCTGTCCTCAGCCATACCCTCCCAGACCAGAGAGAAGCGCCTATTGCATTTTTTTCCAGAACGCTAACAAAACCGGAACGGAACTATAGCCAGCTGGACAAAGAAGCTTTGGCTATAGTTGCCGCCGTCAAGCGTTTCCATGAGTACTTGTACGGCCGCCCATTCAAGATAGTCACCGACCATAAGCCACTGCTGGGCATCCTCGCTGGGGATCGGGCCACACCAAACATCTTGTCACCACGCATGACTAGGTGGTCTGAATTCCTGGCAGCCTACAACTACGAACTGTTCCACAAGCCAGGAAAGAAAATTTCACACGCGGACGCTTTGAGCCGCTCGCCCTTGCCGGACTCGGAACCTGACCCCGCTCCTACAACTAACACCCTGAGCATAGAAAGCCTGCCCATAACCGCATCCGATATTGCCAGGGAAACCAGTAGGGACAGACAATTGGCGAAAGTCTTGCATTGGTTAGAGAAAGGTTGGCCGGAAAAGGACATTGACGAGACTTTTAAGAAATTCCGGCAGCGCCAGACTGAACTGTCTCTGTTAAGGGGTTGCATCCTGTGGGGAGATCGGGTGGTAATTCCGTGCAAATTACAAAGCAGAGTTTTGGAAATGTTACATGAGGGGCATCCTGGCATCGTCAGGACAAAAGCCCTGGCCAGGAGTTACGCTTGGTGGCCAGGGATGGATAAGCAAATTGAAACATGGGTTGCAAGGTGCCACCGGTGCCAAGAAACCAGGTCCAGCCCACCCGCAGCACCCACCCGGGACTGGGAAATACCACGGGGACCCTGGTCCAGAATCCATTTAGATTTTGCTGGCCCCACAAATGGACACACTTTTTTGATCACAGTAGATGCATACTCGAACTGGTTAGAGGTGGCTGACATGAAATCCACCACCACGGAGGCTGTCATTAAAGAACTTTGTAAACTATTCTCGACACATGGCCTCCCAGACGTCGTTGTCTCAGACAACGGGCCCCAATTCACCTCACTCGAATTTGAACGCTTCCTGGCTGAGAAAGGTATCCGCCACGCATTGACAGCACCGGCGCATCCGGCGGCGAACGGTAGGGCGGAACGGATGGTCCAATTTACAAAAAAGACCCTCCGGAAAATGGACCACGGGGAGATCAACGAAAAAATTAATAAACTGCTTTTCATACAACACATCACACCTAACACCACAACAAACAAAAGCCCTGCAGAGCTCCTGATGGGCAGAAAGCTGCGGTCACCACTCGATCGTCTACACCCCACATATAACCCGGAGCGACCCCCGGACTCAAGCTCCAGGTACCGGACTTTTCAACCAGGCGACTGGGTTTACGCTAAAAATATGACAGGGGAACCCCTATGGATCCCAGCCGTCATAACACAAACCACAGGCCCACGGTCGTACCGGCTCCAAACCGTCGATGGGCGAGCCTGGAAGCGACACATCGACCAACTCCGGTCACGGGCAATAACTAACCTCAACCCCCAAGACACGAACCAAGGGGGGAGGGAAGACCCGACAAAAGAAACGCAGAAAAAGAGTAAAGACTCACCAGATCGCTGCCGCCGCGAATCCCATCCGGAGAGGAGCCGTCCAGCCAACTCTACCGACTCGGAAAAGCCAAGCGGGAGCGGCAAAATCCGTGACTCAACCGACCCGGTAGGCCCAGGCGGGAGCCACGGCGAGAGCACCGGCCCGACCATCCAGCCGGTACCCACAGAGCCAGAAGCAGCCAAAAAGATGACCGCTCCGGCCGAGCTACAACAGAAGAATGAGCTGCGCAGGTCAACTAGGACCCGACGTAGCCCCGCCTACCTGCGTGATTACACCACGTGAAAGACCCTACCAAGAGGGGAGGGGTGTTGTGTACTAAAAATGGACTGCTCGAAATCCCTGCGCCTTGATTGGCTAAGGCGCAGGGATTTCTAATTGGCCAGGCGAGCCGCGCCGATTGGCCCGATTGAAGTCTCCCGCGATTGGCTGAAACCATGAGCGGGAGACTTGAATTGCTGCCATTGGCCGCGGCCGCCGCGGCAAAAGAGTATAAAAGCCGGAGGCTTTTTCTCTTTTGCGGTTCGGTTCACGTCTTAAATAAAAAGAGCTGTTACTGATAGTCACTGCCTCAGAGCCTTCCTTTCGGACACGACACTTTTCATCATCAAATGTTTTGATTACAAAACAAAACTCTTGGCATGTTACAAGATTGTGTACCATTGGAACATTATCTAGGTATAATGACCAATAGCAATAGCATAGCAATAGCATTATTAATAGACTTATATACAGCACCACAATGCTTTACAGCCCTCTCTAAGCAGTTTTACAGAGTCGGTATATTGTCCCCAACAATTTGGGTCCTCGTTTTGCCAACCTTGGAAGAATGGAAGGCTGAGTCAACTTTGAGCCAGTTAGATTTGAACTGCCAAACTGCTGGCAGCAGTCAGTCAGCAGAAGTAGCCTGCAGTACTGTATTCTAACTAGTGCGCCACCAATCTCCTCTCTACATGTAATGCATCATGTAATGAAATTGCTCATTTTTAATCAAATTTGCCTCACATATGTCTGTAATAAAAATAAGATCTCACATGAAGTCCTAGAGGAATAGTAATGTGACTTTATGCCTTTGATGTGCTGCTTTTTATCAGAAACATGTAATATGCCTCAAAATTCTTAATAAAAATTATACACACACATTTTTCACACCATACCACCTGGATTTCTTCAGAAATCAGAATGGAAAACATTGGATCATATCATATGGTCTGGCTGGGCATTTTCTTAAGAGTAGCTCAACGTGCCTTAAAGAAGAGCAGCCGAGTTAAGTGTGAGGTAGCTGTAGATTTTCATGCAAAGCTATCTAAAAGTTGCTGACGGCTGAAAGTAATATCTATAGTTTATTTTTTATTATTAAACTGTATTATAGACTAAAATACAAATAGAAACAAAGATAATGAGCAATATGGAAAAGTAAAGGGGGGGGGGAGAAGAAATGCAAAATAAAAGGGAAAGAAAAGAAAATCAGTGATTTCCAACTTTCTTTGCTGCACTAGAATACGAAATATAGGTACAACCACCACTTTTTTGTTTGATCTACAGTATTTAGTTCTAGTACCTACAGTACTTAGTCCATACCGGATTTAGTACATACCATAGTATATTTAATACTAGTACATACTATAGTTAATACATACAGTATTTAGTACTAATATAGTACATATAGTATTTAGTACACACAGCATTTAATACTAGCTAGCCATTTCTATATCAGTTAATCTAATCAGCAAAACCAACATTTCATTTTTTTTTCCTGTTTGGAGGATAAAGTCCAGAAGTAATTTCCATGTGGAAATTAGTAAAACTGAATAAATTCTTTTGTTTAATTAAAACAGTTCGTTTTGCTATCTCTCTATCACTTTTTCTATCCATTCTTCCATTGTGGGAATTAATATCTTTCCATTTCTCATCACACACACACACACACAAACACACACACACACCAACTTAAAAGCTGTGGGCTTGACAAGTTTCTGTTGCATCCTGAATCGCCTCTTTGGGTGATGCTTCATTGCCTGGATAATGATCTTTGGTCTGATATCCTTCCTTTCTGAAATCTTTTGACTGAACGGGCTTTTTTGATATGTTAGAACTTGGGCTTATTTTTGGTGCTCCCTTACTCAGGATAGAGAGGAAGCCAAATGAACTGGGGGTAATGGCTTTGAAGACTTAGTTCATGAGAAGAAAAAATTTAGGACTGCTTCTGCTCCAATAAAAACAGAAGCAAAGATGAAGCAGATTTCAGTTTCAGAAAGAACCATCCTTAATTATAATAATGAAGGGATCATGTTAGTTCCTGCTTTAAAAAAATGGTTTCTTGAGTTCATCATTATTTACCAGAATCCACAGCTTTTCAATGTTTGTTTTTGCTTCCTTGGTTAAATAAAATAAGAAGGAGGATTTTCCTATATTTCGTTTTGCAAATGCCTCCACAAACACAAAACGATCTATTAAACAAATTCCATTCCAATACCAATAGGAATTGGGCAGTGTGGACACTTGAAGTCCAGAAAGAAGGTTTGATCAAGAAAATAACCCCTAGCCAACTCAAACTCAGGAGCTATGAAGCTCTTTTTCAGGGGTTCTTCTATCAATCTTTCCATTTAGTTGGGCTTCGGGATTTTGATTTATGAAATAAATTTAAACAGACCTTTCTTCTTTCCAGCTTTAATTGCCACAAAATGTATCCACAAATTAAGAAATGTCTTCAATCAAAATTTCTCAGTGGCAAGGCTGTTTCTCATCTTCGCTTCTTATTTTGCCAATACAACCTCAACATCACAGAGTTTGACAAAACATTTGATATATACTTTCAAATCTTGTTAAAACGTTTGTTGACATTGTTATTGGCAGCTGTTGTCAAATATAGCATAAGAAGGTCTGATCAATTCCTATGCTTACAAAGATTTCTGGAAAAAATACATATACTGGATAACCATAGTGTAGAAACATCTTTTTACAAGAGAAGCTATGTCTTTATTTGTTCTGCAAGCAATAAGCATATCTCTTTAAAAATAATCTGGCTTTGTGTACAGTATGGTTGATTTATAATGGATCATGAAGTATGTCAGTAAGTTTAAACTAGATGCAGAATGTATTATCGTCAGTGAAAATGAAGTCATTCTAAAAATCGAACCCCATGTCTTTTTTGTTTTATACTTCAAAGACTAAGGTACATTTGATTATGTCAGCCAATATGCCTTTTTGAATGGCATGCTGTCTTGTCTTGCAGACAGCTTAGTCTGTAGCTATTGAACCTAGGTTATCATTAGAGCCTTGTTCTACTAAGTTAAAATTAAAATATTAAGAAATAGCTCCTGAGACAGATGAAGTCACCTTATATACAGATATAGTACCTTGATCTTCCAGGAATGAGAGAGAGCTCTGTAGGTACATAGCTGCCTTCATCAACCTGGCACCCCCTCAGATGGATCAGAGTATAATTCTCATCATCCCTTGCCATCAGCCATGATTTGTACCTTGATTTCATTTATTTATTATTTATTTAACTGCTGCCTTTATTGTTTTTTTTTAATAAATAACTCAAGGTGGTGAACATACGGAATACTCTTTTCTCCTCGTATTTTCCCCACAACAAAAAACCTGTGAGGTGAGTTGGGCTGAGAGAAAGTCCAGCCCAAAGTCAGCCAGCTGGCTTTCATGACTAAGGCAGAACTAGAACTCCTGGTCTCTTGCTTTCTAGCCTGGTGCCTTAACCACTAGACCAAACTGGTTTGCAATCAATACAATCCAACATGTCTGGAGGAAACCTGGTTGGGAAAAGCAACCTAATATATTTATTGGTAAGTATTTTCAAGTAAGTTGTTATTCCAGCCACACAGAAAGCCAGGACAGTGATGGAGTGGGAAATTAATCTGGCTATTCTACAACTCCTGGGACTAGGAGGATACACCTGTATGTTGGGGTTTTTTTCACAATAATATGGAAATGATTTTCCATTGCTTTATTTCAGCAATTTATTGCTTTACTTAAAAAAAAAAAATTCCTGGGATTTCCTGTTGGTCTTCCATTCAGTTATTAACCTGTCCTATGTCTACTTACTATTTTTTAACTGCAGTCAAGTTTGGTAAATGATGCCACTTGCTGAAGTTTCCAATACTATATAAAATTATGCTTATTTGCTTGGGCATTCTGATTCCTTGAATGTGCGTTGGTTTTATTATGATTTAATCCACTTTGTTATACTGTATTTTTTATGTTGAGTATGAGTGCTGCTTTTTAAAAAATTGCGATTAAATGTGATATTCTCTACCTCAGTGGCCCCCAACCTTTTTTGTACCACGGATCGGTAGCGGCATCACAAAATGATCCACGGACCGGTACCAGCATCAGCACGCATGACCAAGGTAAGGCGAGCCAAGCGACCAGCCAGCCAGCCGTCCCCCACTTCTCCCCGCCACCTTGAACTCCTCCTTTGTACCTTCTCGCGGTCGATGGGCTTTTCGGGCTCTTTCTTAATCTCCTCCTGAGTAACACGAGACTCCACCGCCATCAGGATGGCTCTTCGTTCAAAGCCGCCCCCCTCTTCAACGAAACTAAGGCGCGAGGATTCCTTCAGCACCCAAACGCCGCTTTCCATCCAACTGACGACTGACAAACTCACCCAGAAGCACTTTCTCAAGCGCCGTCAAAACAAGATGGCAGCACCCAAGCAAAGTAGGCGGCCTGGTACAAAATGATCCACGGACCAGTACCAATCCGGGGCCTGGTGGTTGGGGACCACTGCTCTACCTCACTGTTTTGATACCATCATTCTCTATCGATATATGCAACATCACTCTATATACAAAGTGTATATTTAGAATGGAATATTTAATTTGACCAGGTGTGATTAGACACTCAAGAAATTTGTCTCTGGTGCAGAAACAGTGTACATTCAAAGCAACAAAATAACAATAATCATCATCATAATATCAAGAGGAGTGAGGAGTAAAAAGGGTAATAAAAATATTAATAACAATGCTACAGCTATACTGCTTGGGTAAATACCCATGGTCATTAAATAGCATCATGAAAATTAGATACTCAGCAGAGTGATGGCCTGAGGGGAAAAAACTGTCCCTTTGTCTAGTTGTTTTGGCCTGCAATGCCCCATAGTCCCATCCCAAGGGGAGGCATTGAAACAGTTTATGTCTAGGATGTAAAGAGTTTACAGATATGTTCTCAGCCCTCCTTCTGACCAGCGCAATATGCAGGTTTTTCTATGGAAGGCAGGGTAGTTGCAATTATTCTTTCTGCAGTCTTAACTATCCGTTGGAGTCTTTGGTTGTCCTGTTTAACTGCTGTACCAAACTAGACAATTATAAATTATGAGAGAATGTTTGATTATGTGCCGTCACTTTGGAGTCTACTTTCTACTTTCTTACATAGCTTTTCTAAATATCTGTGATCTGTTCAAATAGCCAAGAATCAGAGCTAAAAAGGGGCAGCATCTTATGACCTTACTTCATGTTCTCCTTTTCACCTCAGTGAGTGAGCCCACTGTTGCGCCAAAGAAAAATGGCTGAAGTGTATGTACATCTCCTGATAGACCTCTCCTTTTCTATTCATTTGCATCAGAGGAAAGCAGTGACAAGATACGATAGCCTCTTTATACCCCCTCAGAGAGGAAGGAATGAGTTCTCAGCAACAGGAAACTTCCTGCCTGCCTGCCCTACATTTCAAGCAAGAGTTCAAATCTGTTTTTATAGAATCTCCTCTGCAGCACAGCAGGATTTAAGTTAAAAGTTAATCAGCTGAGTTGCTACTCCCCTATCAGGCCTGTCAAACTTGTGGCCCTTGGGCTGGAGGCATCACTTGCAGGCCACACCCACCCCAGCTCCCCAAAGGCAAAAAAATGTCCCAATACATCATGTGACATGATCAAGTTTGACACCCGTGCTCCAGATCAACATATCAGGGGAGAGAGATGTTGCAATTCTTTTGTATGGTAGAGATCAGAGGAAAGTGGTCCCTGCAGCTATAGGTTTCTGTCTTCAAGTCCTATAACAAACGGGGCCTTCCTCCTTTTTATCTTAAATGACCAAGTGTGAAGACTGGGACTTCGTATTTTCACTCTGTCATAGTCACTTTTTCAGGTTTGGATGGAAAAAACTGGCATCTGCTCCTGTTGGCATTGGAGATGATGAAAAAATGAACCATGAAGGACAGTCTGTTGAAGTGGTGTTTATACTGGTGTGCAAGCAAAAACATTATAAAAGGAGACGATTCTAGTTGCCTGCAACCTCAGACCAAAATATAATTGGCTGCAGTGAGAATTTCATTGAGTAATAGACAGCAGATTGAGGGGAAAAGAAAAGGGGGAAGATAACAGATAACATGGCTGGACAGCAGAGGTGGTATTCAGCAGGTTCTGACCATTTCTGGAGAACCAGTAGCAGAAATTTTGAGTAGTATGGAGAACTGGCAAATACACCTCTGACTTGAGATTTTATACTATCCTTCCCCTGCCATGCCCACCAAGCCATGCCCACAGAACTGGTAATAAAAAAATTTGAATCCTCTACAGCAGTGGTCACCAACTGGGTGTTGGGGACCACTGGTGGTCCATGAGAAAATTTTGGTGGTCCACAGAGAAATGTCCCCCCAAAGCACTCTCCCCAAAGCAATTAATCCAGGCTACATGGAAACACAAGGCTGCCCACATGGCCCGCCCACTTGCTGTCCCCCATCCTTTGGCCGAGTGTAAACATTACCTTGAGTAGAGCGACGCGAGCTGGAACTGGAAGCTAAGACCACCAGCGGGGGAGGGAAATCCGCCCCGGGTGGCTTGCTGACATTGGAGGGAAAGTCGGTCCCATATTCCAGAGCTGCAGTAGTCACAAGACTGGCCCTTTGGTCATCCCAGAGCAGCTCCTCCAGTCCATGGCAGGCTGTGCACCCGGGTGGAGAAGCAGCTGCTCCAGGATGACCAAAAGGCTAGTCCTGTGACTACTGCAGCTCTGGAATATGGGACCAATTTTCCCACCAATGTCATCAAGCCACTTTCAGTCAAAATTCATATTAGTGGTCCGCGGGATTTAAAATTATGAGTTTGATGGTCCCTGGGGTCCAAAAGGTTGGTGACCCCTGCTCTAGAGGATTGAAGAGATTACTCAGGCAACCTTGGCATTGCTAGTGGTTACTGTTGGGGACAGGTTTAGAAAGCAAGCATTTGTTCACATAATCACCAGGAATCAACTAATTGACAATTAATTAATTACACAAGAAACCACACTGCATATCTCTATATGGATATTTACTTGACCATTTAGATTCAAATCAAACAATATTAACTTCCTGTTTGTTCTGTCCTTAATTAACATACTCGAGATCCCCGCGCTTTGATTGGCCAAAGCGCGGGGCTCTCTGATTGGTCAGGCGAGCCACGCCGATTGGCTTGCTAGGAATCTCCCGCGATTGGTCCATTCGGATCGCGGGAGATTCAAAGCGGTGCCATTGGCCACGGCCGCGGCGGCGAAAGGAATAAAAGCCGCGGGCTTTTTTCCTTTCGCCAGTTCGGTTCCAACTTACGAATAAAGAGCTTGCACTAAAGTCACCGACTCCTGGCATCATTTCGCGGACACAACACTGGCGACGAGGATGGGATCCAGACCCTGAACCGAACCACGTGTCCGACAGAAGCCAGACGAACCACCGAGATGGCGAAAATCGCACCACCCGCACCCTTCAACCCCGCCACCGAGGACTGGGAATCGTTCTCCGACTGATTCCGCATGTACCTCGAGTGCAGCGGCTTGAAGGACGCCACCGGCCCCATGAAGCGCGACGTCTTCCTGACCCACTGCGGGACCGAGGTCTTCAAGATGGCCAAGGCGCTCGCCAAACCCGCCGATGCGACCGCGATGGACTGGGATGTCCTCGAACCCATACTTCGGCGGCACTACGCTCCAGAGGTACCCATCCTGATCCGGCGCAACGAGTTCTACCGGCGGGACCAGAGGTCGGGGGAGAGTTTCAGCGACTTCGTCGCCGAGCTGCGGCGTCTAGGGGGGCTTTGCGAATTCGACAACCTAAATGACGCCCTGCGAGACCGGATCGTGCTCGGTTTGTGGGACCCCGTCCTCCAGAGCCGGCTGATGGCCAAGGGCAACATCAGCCTAGCAGACACCCTCACCGCAGCCGCAGCCGCCGAAGCAACCCGAACTTCCGCTGACCGCATGTGCAGACCGAACACTGGGGTCCGCAGCGGAAACAACAACCCGGCGAGGTCGACCGAGGCCCAACCCGAGATGACCACCCACCAGGGCAAGTTCCACTCGACATCGGGCACTTCCGATGACGAGGAGGACATCCATCGCCTCCAGACAGGCCGCGACCCACGAAGCCGGCGAGGTCATAAGTCGAGGACCAACTGTGCCGGTTGCAGTGGTGACCACCCCAGGTCGGAATGCCGGTTTTTCGAATCGATCTGCCGGCATTGCGACAAGAAGGGACACATCGCCCGTGTCTGCCGCCTGAAGAAAAATCACAGCCCGGCACGATGGGACCAGAACGACCGGAGGAGAGAAAGCACACCACCCCGGACCAGAGATCGCCCCTCGGACAGCCGATGGGACCAGAACGGACGATCCTTGCGAGGCGGCGACAACCGGCGGAGAGAGGAGACCCACCAGACAGTCACCATCGGCCACGCCATCACCAACGACGCCCGGAAGGTCCACGTGGAGGTAGGCATCGAGGGCCAGCCATGCAAAATGGAGGTGGACTCCGGGTCCTACCTCTCCATGATTGCATGGCAGGAAATAAAGTGCTTGGTGCCTACCCTCCAAAGGAGGAACGTAGACAGCCAGAGACTCATTGTAAAAGACTACCAGGGAAACCGCATCCCGGTAGTCGGAACCAAACACTTCAACATCACTTATAAGGGGCACACCGAACGACTTCCCCTGACAATCGTCGACCGGGACCGCCCAAGCCTACTGGGACTGCAATGGTTCGCCCCGCTTGACATCGCACTCACGGGAGTCGACCACGTCACCGACGACAGCTGGGAGCAGCAACTGGCCCGGGAGTTCCAAGAGGTCTTCGACGGAAACCTAGGCAAGTACCGAGGGCCCCTTATATCTTTCGACCTAGACCCTAACGTCCCCCCAAAACGCCTGAAACCAAGGCGGGTGCCATTCGCACTGAAACCCAAGATAGACGAGCAAATTGACAAGCTCGTCAAACAAGGGGTTCTACAGCCCATAGACCATGCCCGGTGGGAGACCCCCATAGTCACCCCGATCAAGCCCGATGGGTCGGTGAGGATCTGTGGGGACTATAAGGCCACCCTAAATGGAGCGCTGCAACAAAGCGCCTACCCCGTCCCAGTAGTGCAACACCTACTGCACTCACTGGGAGGGGGCAAGGTTTTCGCCAAGCTCGACCTCGCCCAGGCATACCAACAGTTGCCGGTCGACGAGCAAACGGCAGAAGCGCAGACCATAGTCACCCACCGGGGGGCATTCAAATGCAACCGACTCCAATTCGGAGTCAGCGTGGCACCGGGCATATTCCAAAGCCTAATGGATAGACTATTGCAAGGCATCAAGGGGGTGGTACCTTACTTCGACGACGTCCTAGTGTCGGCAGCCAACCAAGCCGAACTAGAGGGTCAACTAAGGGAGGTCCTAACCAAATTTAAAGAGACCGGACTAAAAGTCAAGAGGGAGAAATGCCAGCTATGCATGGAACGAGTAGAATTCCTAGGCTACCTCCTAGACCGTCACGGCATTCACCCCACAAACAAAAAAATCAAGGCCATCAAAGAAGCCCCCACACCCAAGTCAAAGACGGAACTACAGGCGTTCTTGGGGTTACTGAACTTTTACAATGTTTTCCTGCCCCAAAAGGCGACGGCGGCGGAGCCCTTGCATAGGCTCCTGGACAAGGCGGCGACCTGGACTTGGGGGAAACGCGAGCAAGCCGCCTTCCAAAGAACGAAGGACCTCCTCACCTCGGACGCCGTCCTTATACAATTCAACGAGACCCTACCTCTGGCCGTCACATGCGACGCATCACCCTTCGGCGTCGGCGCTGTCCTCAGCCATACCCTTCCCGACGGAAAAGAAGCACCCATCGCATTCTTTCCAAGGACCCTCACCAAACCGGAGCGGAACTATAGCCAATTGGACAAAGAGGCTCTGGCTATCGTTGCCGCCGTAAAACGATTCCACGAGTATCTCTACGGCCGGACTTTCACCATCATAACGGATCACAAGCCGCTGCTGGGAATCCTTGCAGGAAACCGGGCCATCCCGAACATTCTGTCTCCCCGAATGACAAGGTGGTCCGAGTTCCTGGCAGCCTACAACTACGAACTCATACACAGACCGGGTAAGACGATCTCCCATGCAGACGCCTTAAGCCGCTCGCCGCTACCGGAACCCGACACCAACCCAGCACCCACGACGACCACCCTCGGCATAGAGACTCTACCCAACCTGCCCATAACCGCGTCAGACATTGCCCGAGAGACTAATAAAGACAAATGTCTGGCGCGGATGTTGCATTGGGTGGAGAAAGGGTGGCCGGAAAGGGACAACGACGAGTCCGTCAAAACGTTCCGGAACCGCCAAACGGAACTCTCCTTATTAAAAGGGTGCATACTATGGGGGGATAGGATGGTCATTCCGGAGAAGCTACAGGGGAAGGTTCTGGAACTGCTACACGAGGGGCACCCTGGCATCGTGAGGACTAAAGCCCTGGCCAGAAGTTACGCTTGGTGGCCAGGGATGGACAAACAAATAGAGGCCTGGGTAGCTAGGTGCCAACGATGCCAGGAAACGAGGCCAAGCCCACCCACAGCACCCGTCCTAGAGTGGGAAACCCCAAGGGGACCTTGGTCTAGGATCCATATAGACTTCGCCGGGCCCACAAAAGGACACACCTTCCTCATAACAGTTGACGCTTACTCCAACTGGCTGGAGGTAAGCAACATGAAGATGACAACCACGGAGGCCGTGATCAAGGAACTCTGCAAACTCTTTGCAACACACGGCCTCCCAGACGTCGTCGTCTCCGACAACAGGCCCCAGTTCACCTCGCTGGAATTCGAAAAATTCCTAGCGGAAAGGGGCATCCGCCACGCGCTGACAGCACCGGCGCACCCGGCGGCGAACGGTAGGGCGGAACGGATGGTCCAATTCACTAAAAAGACCATCCGGAAAATAGACTACGGGGAGATCCAGGAGAAAATAAACAAACTACTCTTCACCCAACACATAACCCCAAATACCACAACCAATAAAAGCCCAGCCGAACTATTAATGGGCAGGAAACTAACGTCCCCACTCGACAGGTTACACCCCACGTATAACCCGGAGAGGCCCCCAGACTCAAACAGCAAACACCGAACCTTCGCACCCGGCGACCCCGTATACGCAAAAAACCTGACGGGAGACCCACTATGGATTCCAGTCTTCATCAGACAAACAACAGGCCCACACTCGTACCGGCTACAAACAGCAGACGGACGAGCGTGGAAACGCCACATCGACCAACTAAGGTCAAGGACTACCAACCAACAAACCACCGACGCACAAACAGGCGAAACCAACCCCCACAACACAAACCAAGAGGGGAGGGAATACCCAGGGGACCAAAACCAAAGAAGAATAAACCAGCAGTACTCACCGGAAAGCAGCCATCACGACCCCTCGCCAGGAAGAGACATCCAGGCCAGCTCGACCGACCCGGGAAGACCGAGCGGGAGCGGCGAAACCCGCAGCTCAACCAACCCGGAAGGCCCAGGAGGGAGCTACGGAGAAAGGACCAGCCCGATCGAACAGCCGGTTCCCACGACGGCAGCAGGAGCAGCAGAGATCCCGACTGAACCGGCTGGGATCCAGCCTACAACTGAGTTGCGCAGGTCAAGTAGGCCCAGACAGAGCCCCACTACCTACGTGACTACGCAACGTAAGGACTGAACCAAGAGGGGAGGGGTGTTCTGTCCTTAATTAACATACTCGAGATCCCCGCGCTTTGATTGGCCAAAGCGCAGGGCTCTCCGATTGGTCAGGCGAGCCGTGCCGATTGGCTTGCTAGGAATCTCCCGCGATTGGTCCATTTGGATCGCGGGAGATTCCAAGCGGTGCCATTGGCCGCAGCCGCGGCGGCGAAAGGAATAAAAGCCACGGGCTTTTTTCCTTTCGCCAGTTTGGTTCCAACTTACGAATAAAGAGCTTGCGCTAAAGTCACCGACTCCTGGCATCATTTCGCGGACACAACACTGTTGTTGGAATCCTAACTCTGTTTTTTAGGTAAGAAAAGCTCATAAGAGAAGAGTCCTATCTCCCAATTTATTGCAAAATATGTTAGTTAAAAGTTGTTCTGTTTTGTAAGTTGAATCAGTATGCCTAGGATTACCAGATGACCATCGTCATATCCTCCATCTGGCAGGCATAGCCTTAAAATCAAATATTGTCCATTTTTTTTGAGTTCTTAAACATTCTTGCTATTCTTGTCAGGGGAAAGTGCCACCTGTAAAACATCTTATACAAGTTTTTTTTATATGCTGTTGACATTGTCATTTTATAATTTTGAGACCACAATTTTTGCCATTTCTCTAAATCAATCCCATATCCAAAATTCTTCCCCCAAACAATCATCGTTTCTTTAACTTGTTCTTCCTCTTATTTAATTCCCAGTAAATAACCAGATAATTTTTTAATCACCTTCTCATCAGTACCCATCAAGATCTTATCTAAATCAGTCTGTTTATCATAGAATCCCTCCGTTTTAGAATCTTCATCATACCTTGAATGTATTTGCGCATATGAAAACCAATTCATCCTTATACCTTGTTCCTCTAAGTTTTGAATCGATTTAAGTCCACCCTTTTCATCCAATAGTTCCCCATATCTAACTGTTTGTTCCTTATAAATTATAGGATAGGAAAATGCTTCAATAGTCGATAACCAAAATGGAATTTTCAAATAACATTGTCTTTTTATCTTCTCCCAGTTTAACCACAAAGACTCCCGTATATAATGTCTTCTAAAATAACCCTGTGTTTTAGTTCCCTTATACCATAAAAAAGCATGCCAGCCCAACAGCAAATCATGCCCTTCTAGTGTCAACAATCTAGCCTTTCTTAATGTTATCCATTCTTTGACCCACATCAAACTTGCACTTGATAATACAATTCCCAATTAGGCAGGCCAAAACCTCCTCTAATTCTAGCGTCTTGCAAAAGCTTTAGCTTTATTCTCGCTTTTTTACCTTGCCATATAAACTTCAACATGATTTTATTTAAATCTTCAAAATAGTCTTTTCCAAGCCTAATTGGTATTGTTTGAAACAGAAATAGAATTCTGGGTAAAATATTCATCTTAATTGTTGAAATTCTCCCTATTAATGACAATTGCAAGTTTTCCCATTTCTTCAAGTCTGTAGCTATCTGTTGTTTAAGTTTAATATAATTATTCTCTTTTAATGTGCTACATCTTGCTGTCAAATATATCCCCAGATACTTAACCTTATTCGTAACTTGGATTTTCAAAAAGTCTGCCAGTTCTTCTCTTTGTCTCAATAGCATGTTCTTTGTCAAAATCTTTGTTTTATCTTTATTTATTTTCAAACCAGCCATCTCACCATATATCTCTATCTTTTCCAATAACTTTGGAGCTGTTTCTAGCGGATCTTCCAGAATAAAAGCTAAGTCATCAGCAAAAGCTTGTAGTGTGAATTCTTCCTTTTTAATTTTCATTCCTTTTATGCTTTTATCATCCCTAATATTTCTATTTAACACTTCCAAAGTCAACACAAATAGCAAAGGAGATAGGGGACATCCTTGTCTTGTGCCTTTTCTTATATTAATAAAATCTGTAAATTCTCTCTCCATCATTACCTTTGCTGTCTGTTTATTGTATATGGCTTCTATTGCTTGAATAAATTTTCTGGCAAAACCCATCTGTTCCAATAGTAATAACATAAATCTCCAGTTCACGTTATCAAATGCCTTTTGAGCATATAGGAATATCAAAGCCATTTGCTTTTCAGGATGAGCCTCATAGTATTCCAAAGTATCCAGAATTACTCTCATATTGTCTCTGATTTGTCTCTCTGGCAGAAATCCATTTTGATCTGGGTGGATAAAATTATTTAAATATTTTTAAGTCTTTCTGCTAAAATTGAAGCAAAAATTTTATAGTCTGCATTCAATAAAGAAATAGGTCTATAGTACTTAATTTGCATTGGGTCAGCCTCTTCTTTTGGAATAAGTGTAATATAAGCCTCTGACCATGTTTTGGGTATCATCTTCTTTGACATAACTTCATTCATAACTTCTAACATTGGGATGCTCAATGATTCTTGAAATGTTTTATAGAATTCTGCCGGAAGCCCATCTGGACCTGGTGCTTTCCCATTATTTTGTTTCTTAAGTGCTTCATTTAATTCCAGTTTAAAATGTTTAAAGTATTGTTATCTCATAAAGCATGAATGATTAAAAGTATAGTCAAAAGTTTCTTTTTTTTTAATAGCGATATTAGGATATATAAGTTTGGATTGACAATATGAGTTGTTATGTAACATAATTGTAATTGAGACTACAAAATGAATGCACAAAACTGATGAACCAACCAACACGCTGGATGTACATATGAGAGTTGATGTTTTAATGTTTTGTTTGTCTTGTTTGTTTGTAGAAAATCAATAAAATTCTTTTCAAAAAAAAAAAAAAAAGTTCAAAAGTTTTGCTCTGTTCCTGCTGGGTGGAACGCTTGAGTTATTTTCAGATTTCGTTCTGTTGCCTCTCGTTAGAGTTGGGCAGGCGGGAAGGGAGGAGAGAAATGCCAGCTGTTTAGCTCTTTTCTCTCTCAATTCAGCCTCCAGTTTCAATAGGTTTCTTTGTTCACAGGTACCTTTCCGCAAAGTTGATTTTCCATATCCCACTTATTTTGTATCCCACTACACATACATACACTCTGGCTCTATAGGGATTTTTTTTTTTTAAGGAGAGAGGTAATTGTCTCTCTAACTCTCTATTTTGGTCTGGAGAAATTTGCTGAAAGGAAGCATTGCATTAAAGTACACTTTTAACATAAAAAGGCCATCCAGTTGAAATCACCTCCTTTCCAGTCTGCTTTTACAAGAAATAACTCTATGTTGCCAATATTATTTGAATAAAATATTTGATGAAGCATCCAAGAAAATATTTGGAAATTGTGTGTCTAGGTAATATTTAAAAAAAAAAAAATCAGGCCAGGTTTCCAAAATAGCCAGCTAATTTCTGGAATGTCTGTTTAATGTGACATATAATGTCCTGCTATGCTTATTACACTTAGTTACTTTTATTAAGGAAAAAAAAATAGTTTCAATAGATACATGCAGAGTGAGCAAAACTACATGTCTGGCTCAAAAACTATTCCCCTATAGCTGGTATTGAGATATATATGCTTCTGAAATTGTAAGTTTTACCACAGTCTTAATTACTAGCAGCAGTTGATAGAATTATCTTCTCTGGATTTATTTGGTACTCTTAAAGTCATCTAAATTAGTGACCATCATAATGTTACATGACACAAAGTCACATGAAGTTTGGGGAAACCCTTCTCTTTTTTTACTCTACTAAATAAATGCTTTGCCAGTTCAATAGCATAATCTGAGTTCCAATATTGAAAGAGATTTAATTCTCTCTAATCACTTACCACCTCTGTGATTGTCCTGTTAATCTTTAATTTGAATGATTCAAAGGTCCCAGACAATTTAGCTTTTCACTGTAAGTGCAAGAGAAGGAAAATGCTTATTTGTTTTCTAGGGAAAGAGGGAGATAAATCAATTATTTCACCTATCCTTTGTCTTCCGTCACTTTGCAGGTTGCAATACCTTTACACAGAGTACAACCTGTTGAATATAACAGAATTTACTTCCTGTATTGACGTTCCTAGGATTGTGTTGATAAGATCCTAAGAACTTTTCCATAGGGTAACACTAAACTCCTATTACTCAAAGCAGGAACTAGCACAAAACATTGCTAGCCTAAAGAAGATCTGACTACATTCTCAACCCTCCCATTGTGTCTATAACAAAGCAGGACAAGGTTCTGTCTGCATTGGAATTGCAGTAGGGAGGAGAAAAATGGGGGCCTTGGAAGTCATTGGCTGGCAGCAGAAAACCTGTGGGATCAGAGGACTGGCACCAAAGGGGCTGTTCTCCATCACTTCTTCTCCCCTCCCACCAATGTGCCTTCCATCATGCATGGAAAGAAAGGTAGGGAAGGGTAAGGATCTGTTCTATCTTTTCCTCCTAACTTTTCTCACTATGAAGGGTAGAGCAACTTCTGCCAGCAGCCCCCACAGAGAGACTATCCCTGGCTTCAACTTGGAGGTTTGAGCAGGAGAACTAAAGGTGGCAGTGCTAGAGTGAAGCTGCCCACCCTCCTGTTCCTTAGGTGCTGCAGTGCCTAAACTTCAGGAGGGCTTTGGACTAGGAGTACAGAGAGGACAATGGTTCACCTTCATGACCTCCATAACATTTTCACATTTATGATCCTTGCAGCATCCCCATAGTCACATGATTTATTTTGGGGTGCTTGGCAACTGACTCACATTTATGACAGTTACAGTATCCTGGGGGCCATGTGATCCCCTTTTGCAACCTTCTGACAAGCAAAGTCACTTAACAACTGTGATACTAATCTAACACATGCAGTGATTCAGTTAACAAATGTGACAAGAAAAGTCATAAAATGGGGCAAAACTCACAACAAGTATCTCACTTAGCAACATAAATTGTGGGCTCAATTCATGATCATGTCAAGGACTACCTATAATGGCAATTGTCTCACATTTTCAAATTTTCTTGAAATGTGCTTCTTTCCCCTTGCACGCATTTCAACTTTGATTCGGTTTTCATTTATTTATGTCCAACAGTTTCTTATATTTGTCTAATTTCAAAATAGTGCAAGGAATGAAGAAACTGCAAATAGTTGTGTGGGGAGGGTGGGAAAACCATAGAAGTACTGGAAAAGACACCTCCCACACTCACACTGTAGATGAACACATAGAGGCATACACACACACACACACACACACACACACAGCCTAAGGAATGGGGAAATATTTCATTCATTTTGTTGCTCTGAAAGGAATGCAACCTTTTTCTGAAGGGTCTTTCAGAACCAGGCAGGTTTGAGAATAAAGAGCCATTTCAGAAAGCAAAACCCCTGGCTCTCCTCCAAACGATGGATGTATAGGGAGAAATGACACATCTAAAGCTGGAAAATGACGCTGCATACAGTGAACTGAACCATTCTTTCCTAGGTGAACAAAATATTACACCATTGCCATGCCATGAAAATGCCATTTGAATGCCTTTTTGCAGAGCTTGCAAAATCATTTCATGAGCTCAACTTGTGGAAGGGCTCTTCTAGTTCACTGCAGTCACATATCTTCAACTTTGTTCTTTAGCATAGAGAGGGGCCTCTCATAAATGATTCTTCAGCCAAACCCCTTCTGCAGTTTTTTGCAACTGTACCAAAACCACAGAAGATTGTGTGTATAGAATAGAGATTCCTAATCATCCAGCTCATGGTTGTCCCAAAGATGCTTTTCAAAAGACAATTGGACTTTCTTGGGTTTTTTTCTGCCCTACTTTTAGAGTTCAGTTCTTCAGAAAACTGAAGAGGCTTCTTGGATGAAAAGCGAAATGTTTTCAAGGGAGGAAAATGTTATGGATTAAACCATCGCAGTGATACAACCAGCTTCATCTTACAACAGGCTTGTAATCCTGCAATTCTTTTTTTTTTTTTAAACAAATTTTATTGATTTTTTACAGAAAACACAACATAAACAAAACTAAAAGATCTTTTCTGAAGGTTGTCTGATCCCGGGTTAAAACTCTTCTCACAGACACAAATTCAAACATCATATTCACTTTGTATATCCTTCCATATCTTATTATCATTTTCATTTTTTTTATATATATATATAAACCATTTTTATCAATTTTATAAAAACAATGCACAAAAAATCAAGGCATAACAGCTTATAAATTCTTTTCTAGGAAAAAATAATAATAAAAAACCAATAGAACATAACAATTCCAAATTATAGTATCAATACTTTATCTATTTAACTTCATATCTTATCCCTACTTCTCCTTTTCATCCAAATTATTTCTTGTTAATTAAAATTTTATTGCCTTTTTTCAATATACAAAATCCAAAAAAAAAATAACAAAACCTTTATATATCTTTTCATATCTTATTACCATTTTCAATAACATTCTTTGTCTGTTCTATTTCCAACTATCCATTCATCTTTTTTCTTTTACTATACTTCTCCTATACACCAATTGGGGTAGCATCTATAACTCATTACCCTAACTTAGAAATACTACATATAGCAATCTTTCTTGGGATTCTGTTTAAAAGATTCTAAAATTACATAATAAATTTTATACTCTAAACACACATATAAAAACACAATCTTATATACCCTCCAGAATCCCTCTTTTATCCTAAATTAAATTCACCCATTGTCTCTAAATAAACTTTTTTTCCTTAGATCTTGCTTCCCCCCATTGAGGCTTCTCCTCCCCCCCTTTCTCTCTTGCTTATTCTTCTCCTTGCCCTTTTTACCCCTTTGTTTTTCCTCCTCCCTTTTCTTACTCCTTTCCCTTTGCTTTCTAACCTTGCCTCCACCTTTTCGCTCATTTTTCTCTTCTTTGGTTGTTTTTATAATTCTTAAAATCCCCTTTTTCTTATCCTTTTTCTCCTCCTCTCCGGAAAGGACCCATTGTTCATCAAAGATGGCTTCTTCTTCCTCTTCTTCCTTGTCCCAGTCCTTCTGCTGCGTAATCAAATTTTCATAAGTACATAACGCCATTTCTAAAAATTGAAACAAAGCGCCCAAAGTATCTTCCTTTTTATATTTTTGATGTTCAGCCTTTAGTTCATCCACAAGCGATGCCATTATGAAAAGAGAAACGTTTCCCAAAACAACCACAAGTATTTTTAATCAAAAACAATTCAAACAAAAGTTCCAGAAGTTAATACTTTTCTTCCTTCTTCTCTTTCTCTTTCTGGGGCTAATGTTTAATCAAAGAGGTCCAATTACCATATATCTTTCTTTGGGATTCTAGGCAATCTCCTCCTTTTTCAGCTTCTGCTCCAATTTTTTCTCCTCTCCCTTCCCACTTGCAATATCGATTTTAAATAATCAAAAATCCATACCTCCAACAAGGGTTTTCCAAGTTCTTAAATTTTTCAATGTCCAAAAATCCTTTTGTCCCTTAGCTTCAACTCTCAAAACAATTCACTTTCAATGTCCAATATATCCAAACATTTCTGCTGTTTCCATGGGGTGGGAGAGTAAAGAAAAAAAAAAAAAGTTCCCTTTAACAGCTTCTCCGCCGCTTTCACTCTTCTTAGGGATACAATGTATCCTCCAACAATTCAAACAGCTCAGTTCCAGGCAATTTAAAGGATGTTACTTGACCCGGCTCAGACAAAACTTTCACTCTTCACTTTTCCTCCAGCGCAATCTTACCCGGTTGCTGGCTTCTTCGTGGCGGCCATTGCTGACCGCCACTCCACCGCCTTGGGAAAAAGGGGTTTTTCCGGCAAAAGGGGGGGGTCTGTGACACCCCCACCCCCCTATCCGACTCCCCTCTCTCTTCAGCTGTCCCTACAGGACAGCCATATCCCCCTGACCCATCTGGATCGGGGGTACCTCGACGGCTAGCACAGCAGGAATCGCGAGCTGTCGCGAATTCCTGCTGCCCCGAAGCCACGCGAAACCGGAAGCCCCTCGTAATCCTGCAATTCTTATTGGCCCGTGAATAGCGAGTTGCGATTGGTCAGTCTTGGCCAGTCTGATGCTTTGGAAACTACAGAGGAAAAGATGATGGATGGAGTAGATGAGGTATATCGAGTTTATACAAGATATGTGATGAGAAATAAATTACCAAAGGAAGTCCATATTAGATTTACCAAAAAATCCATTAAAACACAAATACTACAAGTGGTAAGAGAGAAAACATTGAAATACAAAGGCAAAGAGATTGTGGTTTTAAAACAAATACCCAGAAAAGTGGGAGAGATGAGAAGAGAATATCGATTTTTGACCAAAATGCTACTGGAAAACGAAGTGAATTATAGATGGCTGATTCCAGAAGGATTAATGTTTACATGGCAAGAGCAGAGACATAGAATTGATTCAATTGAGAAAGCAGAACTTTTCCATGGAGAATTTTTTGGAAGAAGAGAAGAGGAGGCAGAGAAAGAGGTCTCATTAATTGAGTTTCAAGAGGAACAACTGGAGACTGAAAAAGAGAAAGGAGCAGTAGGTGGACAGGTGGATAGTAAAGAATGACGTGAAGTGAGATCCACGAGAGCTGTTAGACCTAAATATAAAGCATAATCATGGAAGAAAAAAAACTGATTACAATGAATATAAATGGACTCAATTCAGCTGTTAAAAGAAGGAAAACTTTTCATAAACTAGAGAAATTAAAGTTCGATATAATTTGTCTACAAGAAGTTCATATTAAAAAACAACATGAACAATTGTTAGTACAGCCAAAATTGGGGAAAATATTTACTTCTTTGACTCAATGTAAGAAAAGAGGAGTGGTTCTATACATTAAAGAGGCTATCCTAGCAAAACTGATCTACACGGATGAAGACGGAAGAGTATTAATGGTGGAAATAATGGACAATAATATAAAAATACTCTTGATTGCAATTTATGCTCCGAATGATAAACAAGAAGAGTTTTATAAAAAAACTACACATGAAAATAATTTGACTGGACTATGTTAATATAATTATGATGGGAGACTTTAATGGAATTGTGGACAATAAAATGGACTATATAGCAACAACAACAAAGCAAAATAGAAAGACTTTCCCTAAATCTTTTTTTTAAATGACAGTCTTGTCTCCATTCTTACGCCCATGCCCAGGATCTAACACTGGCGATGAGGGTGGGATCCGGAGACAATAGAGCTGACTAGGACATCTTGGACAAAGAAAGAGCATGTGGCAAAAGAGCGCACGAAACAGATGGCAAGATGACTAGCGGCGCCATACCACCCGCTCCATTCGACCCAGCAACCGAAGACTGGGACTCGTATATAGACCATTTCCAGATGTTCCTGGAGACCAACAATTTAAAAGAGGCCACGGCTAGCAAGAAACGAGCAGTATTCCTGACTCATTGCAGCCCCGCCGTTTTCAAGATAGCTAAAGCACTAGCAAAACCGGCGGAAGTGAAGACCATAGATTGGGACACCCTCGCTCCAATCCTCAGGGCCCATTATGCACCCGCCGCACCTATACTGATATGAAGACACGAATTTTACCAGAGGGACCAACGAAAGGACGAGAGCGTTGGTAATTTCCTAGCTGACCTCCGGAACCTAGGAGGCCTTTGTGGTTTTGCAAACTTAGAGGAAGCTCTAAGAGACCGAATAATTCTGGGATTAAATGCACCACACGTGCAGAGTAAGCTGATGGCGAAAGGCGACATCAGCCTTGCAGATGCCATCGCTGACGCTACTGCAGCAGAAGCAACCAGGAAGTCAGCCGCTCAAATGCACTGAGCAAACGCACCGCTTCACCAACTTGCCGACGAGCCACCATTTGCCACTGAGAAGCACACTACCGCTACCCACCATGAAGACCTCGAGTCATTTTCAGACAGTGATGAAGAGGAGGTCAACCGGCTCCGTTCGGAATGAGAACAAAGGAACCAGCGATGTCCGCACCAATGTGCGGGTTGCGGGGCAAACCACCCGCGATCGGACTGCAAATTCCTCGATGCACTCTGCCGTATCTGCGGAAAGAAAGGCCACATCGCGAAGGTCTGTAGAAGCAGACGAGAATCCAGTCCCAATTGAAGGGAGAACAACCTCCATCGGGAGATAAGCAAACCTCCTGAAAACCGGGACCGTCTGAACCACCAATGGAACGACCACTACTACTACAGAAACCAAGCACCTGCCTTTTTAACGAGACGAGAAGAGGCCCACCAAACCATCACCATCGGCCATGCTTCGTCGCTCAATGCAAAGAAAATACGAGTGAAGGTCACTATTGAGAATCGACCATGTGTGATGGAAGTCAATTTGGATCGTCCCTGTCGATGGTATCATGGAAAACCCTCAAGCAACTGATACCTGCCATCTCCCGCCAGGACCTCAGCATGCAGCGAATCATCCTGAAAGACTATCAGGGAAACAGAATCCCAGTTGTCGGTTCCAGCAACATCCAAGTATCATTCAAGCTTGGTCGGTCACGATCATTCAAGCTTGGTCGGTCACGATCGACGACAGTTAGGGGAAGCGATGCTGTGTGGTCCGCACAGCATCGCTTCCCCTAACTGTCGTCGATCGTGACCGACCAAGCTTGTTAGGACTACAGTGGTTCACCCCACTCGGAATTGAACTAGCCAACATACACCATACCAGAAATGACGACTGGGAAGAGGCCGTCATCCAGGAATTCCAGGACGTGTTCACAGGAACATTAGGCAAGTACAAGGGGACCCCTATATAATTTAATCTCAGCCCTGAAGTAGCTCCCATTCGGCTTAAACCCCGTCGAGTACCTTTTGCCTTAAAACCTAAAATCGACGAGCAGCTAGATAAACTGATAGCCCAGGGCATATTGGAACCGATTGACCATGCCTGTTGGGAAACCCCGATAGTAACGCCTATGAAGCCAGATGGTTCGTTAAGAATTTGCAGGGACTATCGGGCCACCCTAAATCATGCTCTTCAACAGAGCGCTTATCCAGTACCTGTGGTTCAACACCTTCATTCCCTGGGTGGCGGGAAAATATTTGCGAAACTGGACTTAGCTCAGGCGTACCAGCAACTCCCTGTGGACACAGCAACTGCAAAAGCCCAGACAATAGTTACACATAGAGGTGCTTTTAAGTGCAACAGACTCCAATTCGGAGTAAGCGTGGCGCTGGGCATTTTCCAAAGTTTAATGGAGAGACTATTACAAGGCATAAAAGGCGTCGTGCCTTATTTTGATGACGTCCTAATAGCTGCCTCCACTAAAGAAGTATTAGTACAACGGCTCAGAAAAGTCCTGCAGAAATTCAAAGACGCGGGTCTTAAGATTAAACGAGACAAATGTCAACTTTGCATGGAAAGAGTGGAGTTCCTGGGATACCTTCTTGACAGACAGGGAATCCACCCCACCGAAAAGAAACTAACCGCAATAAAAAAAGCCCCGAGACCTAGGAATAAGACAGACCTTCAAGCCTTCCTGGGACTCATGAACTTTTATAACATTTTCTTGCCCCAGAAGGCAACCGTAGCTGAACCCCTACATAGACTCCTCGATAAAAAGGCTCCTTGGGTTTGGGGACGGCGTGAAGAAATAGCATTCAAAGGGATAAAAGACCTTTTAACTTCCAATGTCATACTAATGCAATATAACAAAACTCTCCCTTTGACGGTCACCTGTGATGCCTCACCATTTGGAGTAGGAGCCATCCTAAGCCACATCCTCCCAAATGGAAATGAGGCACCCATTGCATTCTTTTCGAGAACTTTGTCTAAAACCGAAAGGAACTATAGTCAACTTGATAAAGAGGCCCTCGCTATTGTATCCGCAATTAAACGTTTCCATGAATATGTATATGGGAGACCCTTTACTATAATTACAGACCACAAGCCGTTACTGGGGATCTTGGCGGGAAACAAACAAACTCCCCATATATTATCACCAAGAATGACATGTTGGTCAGAATTTTTAGCCGCCTACGATTACCATTTGCAACATCGCCCGGGGAAAACCATTCCCCATGCTGACACTTTGAGCTGCTCGCCACTACCGTTACCATACTACAAATAGAAACCTTCAAATCGCCACCATTAACCACTTGAGACATAGCCTTAGAGACAAAAAAGGACCCTGTTTTGGCACGAGTCCTCAGCTGGGTAGAACGCGGTTGGCCGATAAGTGAAACTGATGACACGTTCAAGCCATTTAAAAATCGTCAAACGGAACTGTTCTGTTAAGCCTGGGTTCCCCAACCAAGGTTGAGGAGACAAGCTAAACAGAATGTGCAGCGTTAGTCAGATAGGCACACAGATAAATGAGTGAGATAAGCTTGTATGTTTGTTAACATACAGTAAAAATAACAGATATGCTTGTGCTATCAAAAATATAGTTTATTCCATTTATAGCATAGTCAAAATAACAGTCCATAAGTCATGTATCATTTTAGTCAGTCCATTCAAGGATATTCAGTTAGCAAAGTCCGTGCAGAATATCCTATGTCAGTTCACTTACAAATCAGTCCTTTGTCTCTCTCCCGTTCGAGTAACGCAGTCTTGAGTCCATGCAGTAATTAGGGATCATCAAAGCCAGAGAGAGCAAGCTGTCGTCTTGCTTCTTTTAAACTGCTTTTCACAACCACTCCCTTAATTACATTCCTATATTTAAAGTTGCAGACACTTTAACTTATAAACCATGATTACATATTTATTATTATACCTTAACCAGTTAGGGTAAACAATGTTATCCCTAACATTCTCCCCTTTTAGGAAATAATAATATAATACTATAACATCTTTAAATCATATTTGTTACAACTCTCTTTAAACTTAATTACTCCTTGAGCTTTTGTAAACTGGTCTGCAATGTTTTCTTCTGTCATGCAGTATTCCAATTTAATTAGCCCATTCTTTACAGATTCTCTAACATTTAAATATCTTAAATCAGTATGCTTTGATCTAGTTTTTACAGCTATATTAGTAGCTAACTTTATGGCTGCCTGGTTGTCCTCGTACACAATAATGGAATCTTTAACAGTTATACCCATGTCTAATAATAACTGTTTGTACAAAATTAAGTCAGTGCATAGTAATGACAGACTTGAAAATTCCGCTTCCATCGTGGACAAACTAATATGCTGTTGTCTGATTGACCTCCACCCTATTAGTGTCTTACCAAATAATATAGCCATCCCAGATGTTGATTTTTTAGTGTTTATATCAGTTGCAAAACTTGCATCTGCATAGGCACTAAGACTCAAATCACCCTTTGGTTCTATATACAATGCATGGTTCATTGTTCCTTTAAGATACCTTAAAATTCTCTTTAATGATTGCCAGTGACATTGATGTGGATCTGAATTAAAACGTGCCAGCTGATTAACACTATAAGCTATATCTGGCCTTGACCAATTGCTTATATATGATAAGCTGCCAATCAAAGATTGATATATGGACTTATCAAATTTGGGACTTTGATCATCAGTTTGGCAAACTTCCTGACTCATTGGAGGCTTTGCCGGTTTACAAAGTTCCATTTTGTACGTTTTAATTAATTGGCAAATTTTATCTTCTTGAGATATCTTAAATCCATTTTTTGTTTTGTTAATTGTCAATCCTAGATACTTTTTAATTTCACCTAAATGCTTTAATTTTATCTTTTTGGCTAATAATGATATAATCTCATTAGCTTCATTATTAGTCTTAGTTATCAAAGCAATATCATCTGTAAATAATAACAATAATGACACCGTTCCATTATTTTCTCTTTTAAATACACATGGATCTGCTAAACCAGATTTAAAACCTATATTGTTTAACTCTTTCACAATATATTGGTTCCACTCAAACCCAGATTGTTTCAACCCGTAAAGACTCTTTTTGAGTTTCCAACAATCATTACTATTTACTTTATTGTCTTTTATAACAATTGGCTTTTTCAAATATATAGTGTGCTGCAATGGTGCATGCAAATAAGCAGTTTCTACATCTAAATGGTTAATGACATAGTTTTTCTTAGCTGCCCACACTAATGCTGCTCTTAAAGATGTTGCTTTAAGACTTGGTGCGAAAACTTCATCGTAATCAGATGCAGTTTGATTAAATCCTTGAGCTACCAACCTAGCCTTATGGGTAACAGTCGCATCATTTCCAGTTTTTACTTTAAATATCCATTTGCACCCAATGGATTTTTCTCCTGTAGGTAATTTAGCATCTTCATATACTTTCATTATCTTTAATGAATTTAGTTCTTTTTCCATTGCCTTTTGCCAATTCTCCTGATCCTTAGCAGGATACATCCTAAGTTCATCTATACTAGTTGGAACTTTAGTTACTTGGCAAACTATACTTGCTTGATACCTATCAGGTGGTCTAGTTACACGTGTAGTACGTCTAGGTATTACAGGACTTACAGGTGGACTTTCATTAATTAACTCTTCTTGATTATCTAACTCTTCCTGATCAACTGTTTCCTCTTGTTCTGGTCCTGTTTGCTCTTTGTGGACTTCTTCTTTAATTGGACTCTTCTTATAACTATTCTGTTCTTTCTGCCTTTTGTAGGGTTCAATAATTACTTCATTATTTAAATCTTGCTCTAATCTATTCCATCCTACATGTTCTAGGAATTTTGCACTTGCACTGGTATAAACTCTAGATGTACCTGGTTCCCAGAATCTATAAGATCTATGATTAGATTTATATCCTACAAAAAATAATATTTTAGCTCTATGCTGTCCTTTGTGTCTGAGTTGTGAAGGGATATGCATCCATGCTGGTGCTCCAAATGTGTGCATGTAACTTAAATCAGGTTTTGTACCATGCCACAGTGTGAATGGTAATTCACCTGTTGTTGAATTAACAACATTATTTAATATATGATTACCACACATTATTGCTTCTCCCCACAAATTGTCAGGTAATCCTGAATCAGACATCATAGTTCGTGTCATTGATTGTAATGTTTGGCCTCTTCTCTCTATAAAGGCATTATGTTGTGGCCTATATGGTGCAGACTTTTTATGTTGAATACCTAACATTCTTAGTCTATTCTGGAATTTATTATTTGTAAATTCCGTACCATTATCTGTTATAAGAGTTACTAATTTCTTTTTAGTTTTCCTTTCAGCAAATTTTATCCAATTAAAGAGATTTAGATAGGTTTCAGTTTTGCTCTTCATTAAATAGCAAAACCTATATCTAGAATAGTGGTCCATTATACTTAGTATGTATCGAGTTCCTCCTACACTTGGTTTTTTTGGACCTATTAAATCAGCAAATACTACTTCTAAAGGCTCTTTGGTAGTAAATCCATCAACTCTATTAGCCGGTGTGACCCTGCTCTTGCTTTGATTACAAGCATTACATTGCAAATACTTATTACAAGGTTTTAAACTTATTCCCTTAGATATTTCAACAGTTTTCTTAATCATTTTAAAATTTAAATGCCCTAGCCTTCAATGTAATAAGTGAATACATTCATCATGAGGTTTCTTATTATCATAAACTGTGTTAGCCACCTCTAAACCATTATCATTTAACACATATAATTCACCTCTTAAAGATGCAGTAATTTTCTTATTTTCTTTCTCAATTATGCAGTTATCTCCTTTAAAGGTAACTACATATCCTAGTTTAACCAAAATTCTAACTGAAATTAAATTAAACTTAAGTTGTGGTACATATAACATTTTTACATTCTCTTTTATGAAAGAACAATATGCTATACCTTGACCTTTAGCTTTCAGTTTCCAGCCATTGGCTAACGATATCTGCTGTGTACTCTTGGACATTTTAATAAAATTTTTGTTATCATTTGTTATATAGTGGGATGCTCCACTATCAACCACCCATAAATTATTTTTTACAGCTCCGTTAATATACATGGCTAACTCTAAATTTTTATTTATCTTTTGATGGCTTTTAGTATTCTGGCCAGCATTCTGGCGCTTTGCTTTTTTACAAAATCTTGCCAAATGTCCTCTTCCTCCACAATTAAAACACTTTTTAATTGTGTATGCAGTAGGAGATTTATTATCTTCTTTTTGAGGTTGCACCCTCTTTAATTGGTCTCTTTCAAGTCTTCTTCTTGCCTCTTCAATCAATCTGCCAATTATATCAGTTAAAGTTAAACTTTCCTTAGGCAAAACTTCAAGGGAAGTGACGTAGTTGTCATAACTTTCATCTAGTGAAGATAGAATTATGTATGGTGTAGTTCAGAGAAAATAAGCTCTTTCTCGTGCAGTTCTTGAAAAATTCTTTTCATAGTTTCCAAATGACTCAGCATATCACCATTCTTCTGGAGATGCGTCCTGAAAAGCTTCCGTGTTAGATTTATGTGAGCACCAACGTTATCTCGGACATAAATCATCTTCAGCTTCTGCCAACACCCAACAGCTGTTTGCTCTCCGTGGATATGAACAAGTTGCTGGTCAGACAGTGTTAATCCTATTATGCAAATAGCTTGCTCATTTTTATGCATAAATTCTTCTATTTTTAGTCTATCTTCATCATCCTCTGGATCCCATTCCTCTACGTTTGGTGGATTTTCAATTATGTTCCACAGACCTTCTCTTCGTAGAAGTAGACTACATTTCATAGACCATGATACATAGTTTGTTCCATCCAGCTTGGATATAAGGGACAAACTTTGTAGATTGACTTGTGCCATGTTTTCTTATATGGATATAAAACTATAATTAATAAAACACAGCTGTCTGTTTACTGTAATGTATAACAACACAAACTCTCACTTTTTACATAAATCTGTTTTATCCTAGTTAAACTGACTTTGCAGCCTCTGGGCCCATAACCAGTATTAAGCCTGGATTCCCCAACCAGGGTTAAGGAGACAAGCTAAACAGAATGTGCAGCGTTAGTCAGCTAGGCACACAGATAAATGAGTGAGCTAAGCTTGTATGTTTGTTAACATATAGTAAAAATAACAGGCATTGGCCAGGAGTTACTCATGGTGGCTTGGTTTAGATAGACAAATAGAAGCGTGGGTAGCAAAATGCAGTAAATGCCAGGAGACTCGCCCCGCTCCTCCAAAGACTCCCCCAACTCAGTGGGAAATGCCTCGAGGTCCGTGGTCCCATATCCACATCGATTTTGCAGGACCCACAAGAGGACATACTTTCCTCTTAACGATGGATGCCTATTCAAACTGGCTTGAAGTCCAAAAAATGGAAAGCACCACCACAGACGCAGTCACTAAAAAATTGAATAAACTATTCGCTACCCACGGACTTCCTGATGTCCTCGTCTCAGATAATGGCCCCCAATTCACTGCTCTGCCATTCAAACAATATCTGGCTGATCGGGGCATCCGCCATGCTTTAACATCGCCAGCTCACCCTGCAGCCAATGGTAGAGCTGAGCGAATGGTTCAATTTGTAAAATAGACCCTGCATAAAATGGACCACGGCGACATTGACGACAAAATAAACCAAATGCTTTTTATTCAACATATAACCCCAAACAGCACCACGAACAAAACCCCAGCAGAACTCCTGATGGGCCAGAAACTTCACTCGCATCTTGATCGCATCCACCCAAACTACACGCCAGAACAACCCCCGAGATCCAGCAGTAAGTGTCGGGCATTCCAGGAACGTGACCTTGTGTTCGTGAAAAACTTCTCGGGCGACCCATTGTGGGTCCCCGCTACCATAACGCAACTTACGGGACCCCGATCATATCGTCTACTAACGGCAGACGGTAAGATGTGGAAACGCCACATAGACCAACTCCGTTCCCGATTAGCGCCGGAACCTCCAGCTGGGGGGGGAAGGAACATGGAGGAGGACAAAGAAGAAGAAATCAAAACCCAACAGCCCAGGGGATACTCACCATCCGAGGGAGAACCGGATCGGGGAGCGGCCTCGCCACGTGACAACACCGCGACGGAGGCGGATCCAGGGAACCCGGAAGACAGCGCCGACGAGGGCAACCCGGAACTACAGTCTTCACTATCCAGCCCAGCGAACAGACCACTAGAGCCAGAGCCAGAACTAGAACCAGAACGAAACCCAGTGGAACAGCACAGGTTGAGTAGACAGGTGAAGCGGCCTGCCTATCTGCATGAATACGTCACCCCACCCCTCAGACGGAACCAAGGGGGGAGGGGTGTTATGGATTAAACCA
Source organism: Hydrophis major (assembly GCA_033807585.1). Classification (NCBI taxonomy): domain Eukaryota; kingdom Metazoa; phylum Chordata; class Lepidosauria; order Squamata; family Elapidae; genus Hydrophis; species Hydrophis major. Next base: position 217,807,296 of record CM066329.1, read on the forward strand.
TCGCAGTGATATAACCAGCTTCTTCTTACAACAGGCTTGTAATCCTGCAATTCTTATTGGCCCGTGAATAGCGAGTTGCAATTGGTCAGGCTTGGCCAGTCTGATTGGCTGTTAACGGAAGCTCCTGATTGGACGCTTGTGAAACGATAGACTCAGTTCATTGGTTGTTTAACAGCAGCAAGCTCTATAAAAGAGCTATTGCTGCCCAGGGTTTTTGCTCCAGTCTTTCTTGTTAAATAAAGAGTTGAAGTCACAGTCCCTTGTCTCGTCTCCATTCTTATGCCCATGCCCAGGATCTAACAGAAAAAAACAATAAGGTCTAGTTGCCTTTTGGAAAAACACCTTTGGTACAGAAAGTTGAAGTCAGTATCATTGATTGCCAGGGTGGTGGCTTTGGTGTTAAAACATTTCAAATCATTATTATTGTGAAAATTGTATTTAATGGTACATTGATTATGCCATGTAAAATCTCAGGTACCAGGCAGAGAGAAGCAGCATGAAGCTGCACATTAATGTTGACTAAGAATGGTTTTTACCATTTTGTATAGTATTTCCTTAAGGGCTGCACTATGGTAAAGACATCCTAACAACTACAACAACAAATATTCTAAATATTTTTTTAGTTTTGCTGTATACTTTTGTTAATCTTTACAGAGTTGGAAGGAACCTTGTAGGTCATCTAGTCCAGGGGTCTCCAACCTCAGCAACTTTACGACTTGTGGACTTCAACTCCCAGAGTTCCTCAGCGAGCAAAGCTGGCTGAGGAATTCTGGGAGTTGAAGCCTACAAGTCTTCAAGTTGCCAAGGTTGGAGACCTCTGATCTAGTCCAACCCTCTGCCCAAGCAGGAGACCTACACCATTTCTGACAGATGGCAGTCCAGTCTCTTCTTAAAAGCTTCCAGTGATGAAGCTCCCACAACTTCTAGTTTGTCTAATTTATCACTACACAGGATTCGTTCGTTTTGATGCAGAACCTTTTCTTCCTTCCTTCCTCCTCCCCCCTTAAATTCAGGCCTCAGATTTTTCTGGAGTACGTCCTAATATCGGTGTGGTGTTCACAATCCAAATGGCCGTTTTTCTTTGGGTGGAAGAAATACATGACAGCCTCTCCTAGATTTTTCATTCATATAGTCTGTAATGCAGAATCCTGTGCCTTAATCTCCAGAGGGCCCTTGTTCAAGATAAAATAGGCAGGTGATGACTGTTCAGTTGCTCTGGGGCTAAACCCTAAACCTTACCTCAACTACCTACCTCTAAGGAGAAGCTTGAGAAGCTCCATGGACATCACAGAGTATGTGATGTATTGCAGTCTCAACAGCGATCCCTCCTAGTAAACCTAGATGTTACCCCTGTACAGTATTTTGGTGCTTTCTCACTAGGAGACTAGGGGAAGGGAGAGAGAGAAGGAGGGAGGGGGGAGAGAGATGGGGAGGGAGAGAGAGATTCCTCTCTTGCTGATGACATGATCTCTTTCTATTGGTTTCTTTCTATTGGTCATCTATCAAGGTAATTGACAAAAGAATCACAATATTTTGATGAGGTACTCGGAGATTTATTAAAAGTCACTACTTTGGTGGTTTTAAAAGACTTTGACAATGTATTCCACAGGACTTGTGTGGTCATTTAGAGATTTTTCTAACTGAATCCAAGATTCTTTTTCTTTATTTTGTATGCCCTCAGTTATCCTTTCCCCTTTGCTTCCACAATTGTTAGATTATGCCTTTCTTTTAGGGCATTTTTGACTTTATAATATGGAGGTTGTGTTCCATAGGATTTCCCTCTAGGTTCAGTGGTGGGATTCAAAAAAAATATACTACTGGTTCTGTGGGCATGGCTTAGTGGGCGTGGCAGAGAAAGGTTACTGCAAAATCACATTCCCTCCCCACCCCACTAACCTGCTTTCCAGCTCCATTCTCCTCTGCAGGGCAACCAAAGAAGACCCAGCCAATCAGCTGGGACTCAGAAGGCAAAGAATAAATGGGGGCGGGGCCAGTCAGAGGTGTGCCGGTTCTCCGAACTACTCAAAATTTTCACTACCAGTTCTCCAGAAGTGGTCAGACCTGCTGAATACCACCTCTGTCTAGGCTGTAGTGGGGAATGACAACAAAAAGGGGGAGTCAAAACCAGTATTTTTTTTTTTTTTTGAAAAAGTTTTTATTAATTTTCTACAAACAAACAAGACAAACAAAACATAAAAACATCAACTCTTATATATACATCCAGTGTGTCAGTTGGTTCATCATTTTTGTGCATTCATTCTGTAGTCTCAATTACAATTATATTACATAACAACTCATATTGTCAATCCAAACTTATATATCCTAATATCACTAAAAAAAGAAGTTTTTGACTATATTTTTAATCATTCATGCTTAATGAGCTAACAATACTTTAAACCAGTTTACTCTATAACAAATCATCTAGTCATATCAAATCAATCCTAAAAAATCCTTTATAAATATAATAGCAAATAGCAAAATAATAGCAAAATAAAGATATTCCTTACTATCTAGCATTCTAAATAATCTATTATCGTATTTTATCATCTAGCCATTTATAAAAAAGATCCCAAATTTCGTAAAATTGTTTATCCTCTTGCTCTCTAATTTCAAATGTCAATCTGCTCATCTCAGCACATTCCAATATTTTCTTAATAATTTCTTCCTGTAATGGTATTTTCTCATTCTTCCAATTTTTAGCAAATACAATCCTGGCCACTGTTAATACATTTACAATCAGGTATTTCAAATCTTTACTATATATATCAGGTAAAATTCCCAGTAAGAAGATCTCTGGTTTCAAATCTATATGTTTCTTTATCATTTTTTCCAACCACATGCGAATTATAGTCCAATATTTTCTAGCATCCTCACAAGTCCACCACATATGGTAATACGAGCCGGGTATCTGATGACATTTCCAGCATTTTTCAGATTTGTTCTTAAACATTCTTGCTATTCTTGTCGGAGGAAAGTGCCACCTGTAAAACATCTTATACAAGTTTTCTTTATATGCTGTTGACATTGTCATTTTATAATTTTGAGACCACAATTTCTGCCATTTCTCTAAATCAATCCCATATCCAAAATTTTTCCCCCAAACAATCATAGTTTCTTTGACTTGTTCTTCCTCTAACTTCATTCCCAGTAAATAACCATATAGTTTTTTAATCACCTTCTCATCAGTACCCATCAAGATCTTATCTAAATCAGTCTGTTTATCATAAAATCCCTCCGTTTTAGAATCTTCATCATACCTTGAGTGTATTTGTGCATATGAAAACCAATTCATCCTTATACCTTGTTCCTCTAAGTTTTGGATCGATTTAAGTTCACCCTTTTCATCCAAAAGTTCCCCATATCTAACTGTTTGTTCCTTCTTGTAGATTATAGGATAGGAAAATGCTTCAATGGTCGATAACCAAACTGGAATTTTCAAATAACATTGTCTTTTTATCTTCTCCCAATTTAACCACAAAGACTCCCGTACATAATGTCTTCTAAAATAACCCTGTGTTTTAGTTCCCTTATACCATAAAAAAGCATGCCAGCCCAACAGCAAGTCATGCCCTTCTAATGTCAACAACCTATGTTTCCTTAATGTTATCCATTCTTTGACCCACATCAAACTTGCAGCTTGATAATACAATTCCCAATTAGGCAGACCAAAACCTCCTCTAATTCTAGCATCTTGCAAAAGCTTTAGCTTTATTCTCGCTTTTTTACCTTGCCATATAAACTTCAACATAATTTTATTTAAATCTTCAAAATAGTCTTTTCCAAGCCTAATTGGTATTGTTTGAAACAAAAATAAAATTCTAGGTAAGATATTCATCTTAATTGTTGAAATTCTCCCTATTAATGACAATTGCAAGTTTTCCCACTTCTTCAAATCTGTAATTATCTGTTGTTTAAGTTTAATATAATTATTCTCCTTTAATGTGCTACATCTTGTTGTCAAATATATCCCCAGATACTTAACCTTATTTGTAACTTGAATTTTCAAAAGATCTGCCAATTCTTCTCTCTGTCTCAATAGCATATTCTTTGTCAAAATCTTTGTTTTGTCTTTATTTATTTTCAAACCAGCCACCTCTCCATATGCCTCTATCCTTTCCAGTAACTTTGAAGCTGTTTCTAGCGGATCTTCCAAAATAAAAGCTAAGTCATCAGCAAAAGCTTGTAGCTTAAATTCTTCCTTCTTAATTTTCATTCCTTTTATGCTTTTATCATCCCTAATATTTCTATTCAACACTTCCAAGGTCAACACAAATAGCAAAGGAGATAGGGGGCATCCCTGTCTTGTGCCTTTCCTTATATTAATAAAATCTGTAAGTTCCCCCTCCATCATTACCCTTGCTGTCTGTTTATTATATATAGCTTCTATTGCTTGAATAAATTTTTTAGCGAAACCCATCTGCTCCAATAATAATAACATAAATCTCCAGTTCACGTTATCAAATGCTTTTTGAGCATCTAGGAATATCAAAGCCATTTGCTTTTCAGGATGAGCCTCATAGTATTCCAAGGTGTCCAGGATTACTCTCATATTGTCTCTAATTTGTCTCTTTGGCAGAAATCCATTTTGATCTGAGTGAATAAAATTATTTAAATATTTTTTAAGTCTTTCTGCTAAGATTGAAGCAAAGATTTTATAGTCTGTATTCAATAAAGAAATAGGTCTATAATTCTTAATTTGCAATGGGTCAGTCTCTTCCTTTGGTATGAGTGTAATATAAGCCTCTGACCATGTTTTAGGTATCATCTTTTTTAACATAACTTCATTCATAACTTCTAACAATGGGATGCTCAATAATTCTTGAAATGTTTTATAAAATTCTACTGGAAGCCCATCTGGACCCGGAGCTTTCCCATTATTTTGTCTCTTAAATGCTTCATTTAGTTCCATCATTGTTATATTGCTTTCTAGCATTTCTTCAGTCTCTTTAGGTATCTTTGGTAAATTAGCTTCCTGTAAATACTGTTTGACTTTTTCTTCATCAATATTTTCCTGTTTATATAATTGCCCATAAAAATCTCGAATAATTTCTTTTTTCTCCTTATTCCCATAACAAACTTGGCCTTGTTCATCTATTAACTTCAATATTTTTCTTGATTCCTTCTCTTTTCTCAATTTATATGCTAGCCATCTACCTGGTTTATTTGCATCTTCAAAATAATTCTGTTTAGAGTTTCTAATTTTCTGTGCCAGTTCTTCTTTCTCTATTAATTCCATTTTATGTTTAATTACATCCAGCTTCAATTTAATATCCTTTTTCTGTGGCATTTTCTGTAATTCTTTTTCAAGAATTTTATACTCATCTTCCAAGGCCTTAGAAGCTTGCCTTTTCCTCATATTCTTTTTTCTTGTATAATCTATTATCAAACCTCTAGCGTATGCCTTCATTGTGTCCCACACATTTTGCGTTGAAGTATCTTCTTTTTTATTTTCTCTGAAGAAAAAAGCCAATTCCTTCTCCATCCATTGTGTAAAATCTTTCTCCTTTAAAATAGTATTATTTAATGTCCATCTTGATCTTTTTTTTTGTCCCTTCCATTTAATTGTCATTGGGCTATGATCTGCCCAGGTACTTGTTTCAATATTTGTTTCTTTAATATTAGATATTAGTTCTGTTGAGATCCAAATCATATCTAATCTGGACCATGATAAATGTCTATTTGAATAAAAAGTATATTGTTTAGCTTTAACATTTCTTTCTCTCCAAATATCTTTTAAAGTTAATTCATCTGTCATTTTAAAAAAGGACCTTGGGAGAGCCTTTCTATTTTGCTTTGTTGTTGTTGCTATATAGTCTAGTTTATTGTCCACAATTCCATTAAAATCTCCCATCATAATTATATTAACATAGTCCAGTCCAATTATTTTCATATGTAGCTTTTTATAAAACTCTTCTTGTTTATCATTCGGAGCCCATAAAAAAGGAAAAAATAGAAAGGAGAAAACAAACAAATCCAAAAATAATAATATTGATTAAGAGCAAAAGAAAAAGGAAAAAAGAAAAAGCAAAAAGAGAAAAAACAAAAAAAACAAAAAGTTCCTTCAGATTCTTCACACCTTAATCCAAGTCTCAATAATCCAAAAAAAACAAAAAAAAAATCAACCTCAACAACAAAGTAATCCAAAAACATAAATATGAAAAGCAAAAAAGTCCCAATAAAAAAGAAAAGAAAAATAAAGAAGAAAAAAAAACAAAACTCTGAGGCTTTCCCTTTAAAATAAAAGGCAAAAATAAAAATATTACTAAAATTAAAATTTAGAAGAAGGCTAGCGAATGGGGTATATATAAGAAAACACACTGCACTTTGTTATTTATCCAAGGCTCTTGTTATGACTCTCTTCTCTAGCAGCTTCAAAGCCAAACCTCAAGTATTGTTGATAACAGTCCAGGAAAGCACCTGCAATAATATTTTGCTGTGCTCTCCCTCTATCTTATCACATTAAAAAGTCCTTGAGATGAAGTCTTTTTGCAATTCTCTCCAATTCACATAAAGATACTTTCAAGCCTCTAGTTGGCAGTGTTACAAAGTTTCTTAATGCTCCTTCTCCCCGCCCGCCAGAAAAAAGAAATAATATATACGGAAAAAAAAGAAAAAATAGCCAAAGGGAGCCTCTATCCTAAAGAAAGTTAAAAAATCAAAGGAAGCATAAAATCAAAGGGAGCATAAAAATATATATAAGAGAAAATTCAATCCGGTTACCTACAAAGTCACAGTAAAATCTTTCCCAAAAAGTATAAAGAAAAGAGAAAAAAAAAAAACCAAGCCTCAATTTGACATCACTTTAAAAAAAACGCCGCTCAAAACAATTTCAGTCAAAAAAAAATCTCACAGCTTTCTTCTTTATATCGGATGAACTTTCCAACCTTAGCGAATTTACAGCACAAAAGAGTTTTTCTCACCCAGCCGACACACTTCACTCCAATCACTTTCTTTCCGGAGCTGTCCCGACTTCAGCAGCTATGGAGGCTGCCTCTCCGCCGCCAGCAAAAGGGCTTCTTCCGGATCAAACCAGAGATTTTGCGATATCTCTGGGATCCTGGAACAATGCCCTTCACGATCACCGTCTCTACGGGACGTTTTAGGTCCGTTAGGACCGACCAGGGGCGAAAATATCGGCTACGATCTCAGAGCCCCGAGATCGCAGCTGTATCGCCGGAACGAAGCTCCGCCTTCTCCTCAAAACCAGTATTTATGATCTACACCAGGAGTCTCCAAATTTGGCAACTTTAAGACTTGTGGACTTCAACTCCCAGAATTGCCCAGCCAGCATGACTAGTCCACAAATCTTAAATTTGCCAAGTTTGGAGGCCCCTGGTCTACATGATTGGATAAATTTATTTATTTATATTTTTCCTTTATTATTTTGATAAATAACTCAAGGCAGCAAACATACTTAACACTCCATCTTTCTCCTAGTTTCTCCCACAACAAAACCCCTGTGAAGCGGGTTTGACTGTGAGAGAGTAAATGGTCCAAAGTCACTCAACCAGCTTTCATGGCTAAGCCGGGATAGAACTTACGGTCTCCCACTTTCTAGCCTGATACCTTAACCACTACACCTACCAAACAGGCACACAAATAAAATAAATCTTTGTGCCCTGATCGCAGACCTTGGCAAGAGGAGCAAACCTCACTCTTATCCCATGCCTGGTTATTTGACAATGTTATATTTCAAGTTACTATTTGATTTTTTATGAAAAACATATTGGCTGTTTGCATGGCACACTGAACCACAGATTAGGCAAGAAAACCTAACCTCTGAGGTAAGTTTATGATTTCTGTTCTGTATTGTACATTAGCATTCTTGTAAATAACTGTTCTGATTGGCTAAGATGCGCGGCTACCCGATTGGCTGAGCAAGCAGCGCTGATTGGCCCGCAGCAAATCCCCCACGATTGGAGGAAACTGATCATGGGAGATTCAAAGCAGTGTCATTAGCCGCGGCTTGGCCGGAAAGTTCTATATAAGCCACCGCATACCCTAGCCGAACCGAGCCAATCTTGGAATGAATAAAGAGCTAGAAAGCCACTAAGTCTCACACCTTCCTTTCCGATCGGCGAACGTAACACTGGCAACGAGGGTGGGATCGCAGAATTGATACCCAGCAAGCACGTGGCACCCAGACGGAGCAGCCAGCAAGATGGCCAACATCGCGCCACCCGCACCTTTAACCAAGCTACAGAGGACTGGGAATCCTACATAGATCGGTTTCTGATGTTCCTAGAAAGTAGCAACCTCAAGGACACGAACGGGCAGAAAAAAAGGGCCGTCTTCCTGACACACTGCGGGCCCACAGTGTTTAAGATGGCAAAAGCCCTTGCAAAACCCGAAGATGTAAAGGCAATGGACTGGGCCGATCTCGAACCCCTGTTGAGGAGCCACTATGCCCCCACCATGCCCACCCTCATCAGGCGGCATGACTTCTACTGCTGGGACCAGAAGGAGGGTGAGAGCATCGGCAATTTTGTACCCGACCTGTGAAACCTGGGGGGCATGTGTGGTTTCACAGACATGGACGAGGCACTCCGAGACCACATCGTCCTCGGGCTCAAAGACCCCATCCTGCAGAGCCAACTGATGGCGAGGGGCGAATCTCCCTTGCAGACGCCCTGGCCGAGGCGACCATGGCCGAGGCAACCCGGAAATCCGCAGCCCAAATGCGATGGCCCGACGGGACAGATCGACCTGCAGCCACCGAAATGACCCAGAGACCGGAGACGTGCCCAGAGACAACCCACCAGGAAACCACCACCACCCATCATGGTGACCTCAACTCCCCCTCCGACACCACCGACGAAGAGAAGGACATCCACCAGCTTCAAGCGGACAGAGATCAGCGTGATCAGCGAGGTCGTAAGTTGAGACTACAATGGGCCGGGTGCAGGGGTGACCATCCTCGATCAGACTGCCGTTTCTTTGATGCGATCTGCCGGCATTGCGACAAAAGGGGACACATCGCTCAAGTCTGCCATTTCAAATGAAACTACAGCCCCCGACGGCAAAACAACAGCGGCCAAAGACGAGACAGCACCCCCCCGGGCAAGGGACCACCAAGCCGAGAGCTGGTGGAGCCAAGATGGACGGGGCCGACGAGATGGCGAGAACTGACAAAGAGAAGAGACCCATCAGAAGGTCATCATTAGCCATTCGTCGAGCGGGGATGCCTGAAAGGTACACGTGGAAGGGAGCATCGAGGGGCAGCCATGCAAAATGGAGGTAGAGTCTGGGTCCTACCTCTTCATGGTTGCATGGCAGGAAATCAAGCGCCTGGTACCCACCATCCACAAGAGGGAGCTGGAAAGCCAGAAACTAATTCTAAAAGACTACCAAAGGAACCGCATCCTCGTAGTCAGAACAGGACACTTTGAAATCACTTTCAAAGGGCGCACCGAAAGACTTCCCCTGACAATAGTAGACAGAGACTGCCGCAGCCTCCTGGGGCTACAGTGGTTCGCCCACTCAGAATCAGAGTGACGGGCATCGAGCACACCACCAAAGCCTACTGGGAAGAGCAACTCACGAGGGACTTTCAGGAAGTGTTCGACAGCACCCTAGGCAAGTACTGAGGGCCCCCTATTTCCTTCAGTCTAGACCCCAGCGTTCCCCGATACGCCTAAAGCCGCGGCGGGTACCTTTCTCACTCAGACCCAAGATCGATGAGCAGATAGACAAGCTCATCAAACAGGGAGTCCTAGAACCAACCGATCACACATCGTGGGAGACCCCCATAGTCACCCCAGTCAAGCCTGATGGGTCGGTGAGAATCTGTGGGGACTATAAGGCCACCCTAAATTGCGCCTTACAACAAAGTGCTTACCCTGTCCCAGTAGTACAGCACCTTCTGCACTCACTGGGAGGAGGCAAGGTTTTCGCGAAGCTCGACCTGGCACAAGCCTATCAACAATTGCCAGTCGACGCGAAAACTGCCGAGGCACAGACCATAGTAACCCACCAGGGGGCTTTTCGCTGCAAGAGACTCCAGTTCGGAGTCAGCGTAGCACCAGGAATCTTTCAGAGCCTAATGGAGAGACTCTTACAAGGGATCAAGGGGGTGGTGCCCTATTTTGACGATGTGTTAGTGTCCGCGGCCAACCAAAAACAACTGGAAGGTCGCCTGAGGGAGGTGCTACAAAAATTCAGAGACGTGGGGCTAAAAGTCAAAAAAGAAAAATGCATATTGCACACCGAGAGGGTCGAATTCCTAGGGTACCTCCTAGACCAGCACAGAATTCACCCAACAGAAAAAAAAATCAGAGCCATCAAGAAGCCCCCAGGCCGAGAAATAAAACAGAGCTGCAGGCATTTCTAGGACTGCTTAACTTCTATAATGTTTTCCTGCCCCAGAAGACGACTGCGGCAGAACCATTGCATAGATTCCTGGACAAGGCAGCCACCAGGAATTGGGGGAAATGTGAGGAAGCCGCATTCAACAGAACCAAGGACCTACTCACTTCGGATGCCGTCCTCATCCAGTACAACGAGACCCTACCATTAGTGGTCACATGCGATGCATCACCTTTTGGCATCGGAGCTGTCCTCAGCCACACCCTCCCTGACGGAAAAGAAGCACCCATTGCTTTCTTTTCAAGAACCCTCTCAAAACCAGAAAGAAATTACAGTCAGCTGGACAAAGAGGCTCTGGCAATCGTCGCCGCAGTAAAGAGGTTCCACAAGTACCTCTAAGGGCAGGACTTTTACCATCATCACCGACCACAAGCCATTGCTGGGAATCCTGGCAGGAAACAGGGCCACTCCGAACATTCTATCCCCAAGAATGACAAGGTGGTCCGAATTCCTTGCCGCCTACAGCTACTGGCTAACCCACCAACCCGGTAAGACAATTACCCATGCAGACGCCCTGAGCTGCACGCCGTTGCCCGACCTGGACACCGACCCAGCACCTACAACGTCCACCCTTAGCATAGAGACCCTACCCGATCTACCCATAACCGCGTCAGACATTGCTCGCGAAACCAATAAAGACAAACGTCTGGTGCGGGTTTACATTGGGTAGAGAAAGGGTGGCTGGAAAAAGACGATGACGAGAAATTCAGGACATTTCGGAACCGGCAAACAGAACTGTCTTTACAAAAGGGTTGTTTACTATGGGGGGATAGGGTGTCATCCCAGAAAAATTACAAAAAAAGTCCTGGAGTTATTACATGAGGGGCACCCAGGCATCGTCAGGACAAAAGCCTTAGCCAGGAGTTACACCTGGTGGCCAGGGATGGACAGACAAATCAAGGCTTGAGTGGCAGCATGCAGGCCATGCCAAGCATCCAGGCCAAGCCCCCCCTCCGCCCCAATCCGAGAATGGGAAATCTCCAGGGGACCATGGTCCAGGATTCATGTAGATTTCGCTGGACCTACAAAGGGACACACCTTCCTCATTATGGTAGATGCTCACTCCAACTGGCTGGAGGTAAGCAACATGAGAACTACCACCATGGAGGCCGTTACCAAAGAACTCAACAGACTATTCACAACCCACGGCCTCCCAGAAGTCATTGTATCAGATAATGGGCCCCAATTTACCTCGCTGGAATTTGAAAAATTCCTAGTGGAACAGGGAATACGACATGCACTGACAGCGCCAGCACATCCGGTGGTGAATGGGAGGGCGGAACGAATGGCCCAATTTACGAAAAAAACAATCCAAAAAATAGAAACCGGGGAAATACAAGAAAAAATTAATAAAATGCTATTCATACAGCACATAACTCCAAACACAACAACCAACAAAAGGCCGGCAGAACTATTAATGGGAAGAAAATTAAGGTCCCCACTCGACAGACTGCACCCCACATACAACCCAGAAACCCCCTCCGACTCATCTAGCAAACACCGAACACTCACACCGGGCAACGCAGTACACGCAAAAAACCTCACAGGGGATCCACTCTGGGTACCAGCAACCATAACCCAGGTGACAGGTCCCTGCTCATACCAGCTACAGACAACCGACGGACGAGCATGGAAAAGACACATCGATCAATTAAGATTGAGAACCAACACGGGAAATACAACTGACACGCAAGCACACATGGAGAAAGAAACCACAGGGGGAAGGGGAAACCCCGATACCAGCCAAGAGGGGAGGAAAAACCCTGAAACCAAAATAACCAACCCCCCCAAGAAAGAAACCAAGAATACTTACCAACCGAAACAGAAACAGACGAACAACTCGAAGCCTCGCCTGGGAGGAACAGCCAAGCCAACTCAACCAGCCCGGAGTGGCCGGGCGGGAGCAACAAAGCCAGCAATTCAACCAACCCGGGTAGACCAGGAGGGAGTTACGGTGAAAGGCCCGGCTCACCCTTCCAGGTGGTTCCACCGATGAGGCAAGGAGCAACACAGAACCCGACCAAACCACTCGAAGACCAGACACCAACTAACCTGCACAGGTCCAGTAGACAAGTACGGAGCCCCGCCTACTTACGGGACTACGTCACATAGGACCATACCAAGAGGGGAGGGGTGTTCTGTATTGTACATTAGCATTCTTGTAAATAATCGTTCTGATTGGCTAAGAAGCGCGGCTACCCGATTGGCCGAGCAAGCAGCACTGATTGGCCGGCAGCAAATCTCCTGCGATTGGAGGAAACCGATCGCGGGAGATCCAAAGCGGTGTCATTGGTTGCGGCTTGGCTGGAAAGTTCTATATAAGCCGCCACATACCCTAGCCGAACCGAGCTGATCTCGGAATGAACAAAAAGCTAGAAAGTCACTAAGTCTCGCGCCTTCCTTTCCGATCGGGAAATGTAACAATTTCAGAAAAATTGGTTGAGAAAACCATAGTTATGTTACAACATTTCCCTATTGCCCTATCAGGCAAATAGCAGCTTGTGTGAGTTTTATGTTGAAAATTATTTTGCGTTAGATTTCATTTGCCCATCTCTTTTGCCTTGAAACAGTCTGGATCACACTTATTTCCAAAGCTAATTTTTGACAAATTTAATAGAGGTGGGAATTTCAATTACAAATATCCCTTTTTCCTATTTTAAGCCAATTCCCCCACCCATAAACCAGTGTGAGACTAATGATAATGGGGAATTGAAGTGTGCACATTGTCTCCATTGCACTGAGTTGAAGTCCACAAGTTGCCAAAATTGGGAAACATTGGTCTAGGTTTTATCATCCTGCATTTCTATAGGCATCTTATTTAATTTTTAAATAAAATTATTCATCTTCGGGTTATGATTAGACTTAGAATAAATAACTTTACTGTCATTTTCAATGTACACTAATCAGCATACATTAGAATGAAGTTTTGTTGCATACAGCTCTCAAAGTGTCACCATCTCCAGTATAAACTATATAAACATGACCAAATAAATACATAAATAAATACAAAAATTATGCATATGCCCACATATATTCTATGACTCAGAGAAACAGCACAGGCTAGTTTGCATGTATACATGTACATGGTGAGAAAAACGAATCTTGCGAGTTTACCAGACGGATGGCATAGGGAACAAACCTAGTTCAGAATCTGGTAGTCCTGCTAGAAATATTTTGAAACCTCCTCCCAGAGGGGAGAAACAAAAACAAACCGTGAAGTGAGTGTGTGGTGTGATTGATACAATATATGTAGTTTAAGCCTCTAAAGCAGGGGTCTCCAACCTTGGCTCCTGGAAGCCTGGCGGACTTCAACTCCCAGAATTCCACAGCCAGCTTTGCTGGCTGTGGAACTCTGGGAGTTGAAGTCCGCCAGGCTTCCAGGAGCCAAGGTTGGAGACCCCTGCTCTAAAGTTATGCATTTACTTCCGATATATGTGATGACTATCACCTCGTAGAACTGTCTGCCTCCATCTGGGGCCCTCTTATTTTTTACTGAACAGTCACTACCCCTCTTAGTTGAACATACAGTATTTAAACGTCACCGGGTTGGAGAAGGCTACCACATGAAGTTGCCCATATATTGTAAATCAGTCATAAAAAAACAGACTCCAAAAAACATTCCACCCATTTCCAATTTAACATAGTTCCAAAGGCTTCCTAAACAGGTATCACATTTTTCATTTAAGTAGATCAATATGTAATATAAATGTTTTAATTAAATGTTTTCGGAGCGCTTGCAAGCTGTTTGACATGCATTATGTTGTCAATAAGCTGATGTATTTATGAAGAACCGTTCAACCTAAACAAACACTTCAGTTCTGGGTTGCAGTAATGGAGCAACAAGCTACCAGGAAATTGAATTTTTGTTTTTCAGCAATAAGACCCAGAGAAGGAGGTATGTTTCAGGAGAAATGCCAAAGGATATTTCTCATTTTCATTGCCTCATTTCATGCTTCTTGCTCAGAAGTGAGGACACATTGTTAATCCCGAAGCACATTCCATGCTGTTGCTGAAGTCGTATTGGAAGGAGATTTCTTGGAGAAACTAGTAGCTCAGAAAGAGTATTTACAGAAGCTGTGGAATGCTATGGTCCTTTGAGATGCTTTCCTTAAATCCTTACTTTCTCTGACAACCGTCCTTTCTTCCAGACATTTCTCATGCCTGCCCATTAGACCAGAGGAAATATTTTTGGGAAAGTCTGAGGTTAGTTTGCAAAATCATTTTTGGCTTACATTTCTCAAAAAGACAGCAGGGGAGAGGAGACAGTTTTACACTTGATGAAAAGTTTAATTGCCACCTGAACTCCTTGGCTGGTCCACCTTTCAATCAAATATTATTTGTAGATTTTTTTCCCCCTTGGGCGGGGAATAGGAGGAGAAGGGCAAGACATTGTGGAGACTTTAAACAAAGATTTGTGTGCTTGTGTGAAAAACAGAGAAAGGAGAATAGGCACTCACATGCCTGACTCTCCAGTAGAAGTTCAACATTTCCAATAAAGATAGTCCTCAACTTATAACCACAAATGAGATCAGATTTTCCATTGCTAAGCAAGATGGTTGTTAAGAGAGTCGCATTTGATTTTATAAACTTTTTTTTTGCCGTGGCTATTAAGTATTTTTAGTATTTAGCATTTATTTGATTTGTCAATCGCTTACAAGATACTAGTATAAGAATAAATATACAGTAGTTTTGAATACATGAGATAGATACCTATAAGAAAAATAAAAAAAACCTATAGGATTGGTGCGCTTATGCACGCCCCCCACAGGTCTCTTAGGAAGGGGGTGAGGTCAATAGTAGACAGTCTAAGGTTAAAGTTTTTGGAGTTTCGGAAAGAAACCACAGAGTCAGGTAGAGTATTCCAAACATTGACCACTCTGTTGCTGAAGTCGTATTTTCTGCAGTCAAGTTTTGGTGCGGTTAATCTTGAGTTTGTATCTATTGTGTGCTCTTATATTGTTATGATTAAAGCTGAAGTATTCATTTGCAGGTAGGACATTGCAATGTATGATTTTATATGCTATATTTAGATCAGACCGGAGGCGGCGTAGTTCTAGATTTTCTAGGTCTTGAGTTTCAAGTCTGGTGGCATAAGGTATTCTGCAATGCAGTTGTTTTGTGAATCATCCAGTTGTCCCATTCTGAATCTGGCTTCCCCATTGACTTTCCTTGTTGAAAGCTGACGGGGAAAGTCACAAATAGTTATCACATGATTTCTAGAATGGATGATGTCACCTAGTTTGGGTAATTAAGTGCCTGCAAGAAAATAATCCAGCCCAGAGAACACCAAGGACCCCCTGAGTTATCACATGTCTCTGAGATATGGCAAGTGGCATAAATACGTGCCGGTTGTCAAGCACCCAAATTTTGATCACATGACTGTGGAGATGCTGCAACCTATTGTAAGTGTGGAGGGGGGGAAGTAAGTCAATTTTTCAGTGCTGTTGTAACTCTGAACAGTTGCTAAATAAATTGTTGTAAGTCTACCTGTATAGAAGAAAGGAAGAATGAAAATACTTTGCTTCATTGGTGGCAGAAGAATTGTGAGTAGAGAGCTATACATTTCTTGGTACATCAGTGTTAGGCCTTTCAGCATTAATCCATAAAATGCTAAATATTTATCCCAGTCTTCCACAAATGTAAGTGAGATAGCACAAGTGATCTAGCTACATAGGGAAGAAAGTAGAAGGGGAGGTTTAGTTTGGTGTATTATTTATATCTTTTAAATATTAATAATCTACATAATTTAAGATTTAAGGAAAATTAATTCAATACATGGAGAAAATGCTGTCCAGTTATGGATAGACCAGAATTTTTTCTTTCTCATCTTTTTGAAGTTTAGGGCAGGGAGTCCCAATCTGAGGGCTTCGGTCCACTACTGGACATATTCACAATTGGGCCGTATGAGTGGCAGGCCAGCGCATATGTGCGTAGCCCAGTTCACACAAGCGGCAGGCACTTGTGCTCACATCCCCACTCACGCAAGCGGTGAGTGCCGGCGCTCGCAGCCCGTCACTCCCACAAGTGGTGGGTGCTCACACAAATGAAGCTGTGCATGCCTGCCCCTCGCACAAAACCACCCACCTTCCTCCCCTCCCCCTGTACCGGGCCACCAACCCAGAAAGGTTGGAGAATGCTGGTTTAGGGAAACTAGAGTTAGACTAGAGTCTGACAGCTCTTGGTTGCTAATTTCCCTTGCTATGGTGTTCTTCATGAAAGATAGAGTACCAACGTCCAGCAATTGAAACATACTGCCATAGGCAGAATCTACAGGTGTAACTTAAAAAATTAGAATATCGTGCAAAAGTTCATTTATTTCAGTAATGCAACTTAAATGGTGAAACTAATATATGAGATAGACTCATTATATGCAAAGCAAGATAGTTCAAGCTGTGATGTGCATTAATTGAGATGATTATGGCTTACAGCTCATGAAAACCCCAAATCCACAATCTCAGAAAATTAGAATATTACATGCAATCAATAAAACAAGGATTGTACGTAGAGCAATATCGGACTTCTGAAAAGTATAAGCATGTATACTCAGGACTTGGCTTGGGCCCCTTTTGTAGGAATTACTGCCTCAATGCAGTGTAGCATGGAAGCTATCAGCCTGTGGCACTGCTGAGGTGTTATGGAAGACCAGGATGCTTCAATAGCGGCCTTCAGCTCTTCTGCATTGTTTGGTCTCGTGTCTCTCATCTTTCTCTTGGCAATGCCCCCTAGATTCTCTATGGAGTTCAGGTCAGGTGAGTTTGCTGGCCAATCAAGCACAGTAATCCCACAGTCAATTGAACCAGGTTTTGATGCTTTTGGCAGTTTGGGCAGGTGCCAAGTCCTGCTGGAAAATGAAGTCAGTGTCGTGTCCATCGCGGGAAAGGAGACTCGGAGCCAGTGACTCAGTTTCAGCTCTTTATTTGGTCCCGAGATCGGCTCGGGCTTCAAGGGAAAAACAGCAGCTTTTATCCTTTGGCCGCGGCGGCCGCGGCCAATAGCACCGCTTTGAATCTCCTGCAATTAGTTTCCATTAATCACGGGGTATTCACGGCGGATCAATCAGTGCGGCTCGCTCGACCAATCAGATCGCCGTGCGCTTGACCAATCGCTACACGGCATTTACAAGTATGTTAATGACCGTACAGAACACCCCTCCCCTCTTGGTTTGGTCCTACGTAACATAGTCCCGTAAGTAGGCGGGGCTTCGTACTTGCCTACTTGACCTGTGCAGGTTAGTTGCTGCTTGGCTCCCAGCCGGTTCGGTCGGGTTCTGTGTTGCTCTCTGCCTCGTCGATAGAACCGCCTGGAAGGTTTCGCTGGGCCTTTCGTCGCAGCTCCCTCCCTCCCTGCCTGACGCGGTTATGGATAGATCGGGCAAAGACTCTCTATGCTAAGGGTGGCCGTCATGGGTGCTGGGTCGGTGTCTAGGTCCGATAGCGGCGTGTGGCTCAGGGTGTCTGCGTGGGTGATCATCTTCCGGGTCGGTGTGTGAGCTGGTAGCTGTAAGCGGCAAGGAATTCGGACCACCTTGTCATTCTAGGAGATAGAATGTTCGGGGTGGCCCTGTTCCCTGCAAGGATTCCCAGCAGCGGCTTGTGGTTGGTGATGATGGTGAACATCTGGCCGTAGAGGTACTCGTGGAACCTCTTCACTGCGGCGACGATAGCCAGGGTCTCTTTGTCCAGCTGACTGTAGTTTCTCTCCGGTTTGGTGAGGGTCCTTGAAAAGTAGGCGATGGGTGCTTCTTTTCCATTGGGCAGATTGTGGCTGAGGACGGCGCCGATGCCGAAAGGTGATGCGCCGCATGTGATGGCTAGTGGTAGGGTCTCGTTGTATTGGATGAGGACAGCATCCGAGGTGAGCAGGTCCTTGGTTTTGTTGAAGGCAGCTTCCTCGCATTTCCCCCAAGTCCACGTGGCCACCTTGTCCAAAAGCCTATGCAAAGGCTCCGCCGCGGTCGCCTTTTGGGGCAGGAACACATTATAAAAGTTAAGCAGTCCTAGAAATGCCTGTAGTTCCGTTTTATTCTTTGGCGTGGGGGCTTCTTTAATGGCTCTGGGTTTTTTTCGGTCGGGTGGATGCCGTGTCAGTCTAGGAGGTTAGTACCTCCCTTAGACTACCCTCTAGTTCTTGTTGGTTGGCTGCTGACACCAGTACATCGTTGAAGTAGGGCACCACTCCCTTAATTCCTTGCAAGAGTCTCTCCATGAGGCTCTGGAAAATTCCTAGAGCCACGCTGACTCCAAACTGGAGTCTCTTACAGTGAAACGCTCCCTGGTGGGTTACTACGGTCTGCGCCTCTGCGGTTTCTGCGTCGACTGGCAGCTGTTGATAGGCTTGCACCAGTTCGAGCTTCACAAAAACCTTGCCTCCCCCCAGTGAGTGTAGGAGGTGCTGCACTACTGGAACGGGGTAAGCGCTTTGTTTTAAGGCGCAATTTAGGGTGGCCTTATAGTCCCTGCAGATTCTTACCGACCCATCGGGCTTGACTGGGGTGACTATGGGGGTCTCCCACCGGGCGTGATCGATTGGCTCTAGGACCTCTTGTTTGATGAGCTTGTCTATTTGCTCATCGATTTTGGGCCAGAGTGCAAAAGGTACCCGTCGTGGTTTTAGGTGTATCGGGGGAACGCTGGGGTCTAGGCTGAAGGAAATAGGGGGCCCTCGGTACTTGCCTAGGGTGCTGTCGAACACTTCCTGGAAGTCCCTTGTGAGTTGCTCTTCCCAGTCGGCATCTGCGACGTGGTCGATGCCCGTAACTTCGATCCCGAGTGGCGCGAACCACTGTAATCCCAAAAGGCTGGGGCGGTCTCGGTCCACGATCATCAGGGGAAGCCTTGCTGTGCGCCCTTTGAAGGTTACTTCGAAATGTCCTGTTCCAACTACCGGGATGCGATTCCCCTGGTAGTCTTTAAGGATTAATTTCTGGGTTTCCAGTCCCCTTTCGTGGATCGCAGGCACCAAACGCTTGATTTCTCGCCATGCAACCATGGAGAGGTAGGACCTGGAGTCCACCTCCATCTTTCATGTTTCGCCCTCGATGCCCACTTCCACGTATACCTTTCGGGCGTCTGCGCTGGATGAGTGGCCGATGACAACCGTCTGGTGGGTTTCCTCTCTCTGTCGGTTCTCGCCGTCCCGTCGGCCCCGTCCGTCTCGGTTCCAGTGATTTTTGGCTTGGTGGTCTCTGGGCCTGGGGGGGGGTGCCGTTTCGTCTCCGGTTGCTGTGATCTCACTGTTGGGAGCTGTTGGCTTTCTTAAGTCAGCAGACTCGGGCGATGTGGCCTCTTTTATCGCAGTGTCGGCAGATCGCATCGAAAAACCGGCACTCCGATCGAAGGTGGTCGCCTCCGCACCCGGCACATTGGAGTCCTGACTTACGAGTCCGCTGGTCGCGCCAGTCTCATCCTGTCTGGAGTCGATGGATGTCCTCTTCCTTGTCTGTGGTATCGGAGGCGGAGTTGAAGTCACCATGGTGGGCAGTGGTCTCTCGGCGGCTTGCTTTGGGGCGTACCTTGGTCACCGTGCCCGTCTCGGTGGTCACGGTGCGGTCCCCGGTGTCCGGTCTCCGCATTCGAGCTGCCAATTTCTGGGTTGCTTTGGCTGCGGTGGCTTTGGCGAGGGCGTTGGCGAGGGCGATGTCGCCTTTTGCCATCAGTTGGATTTGCAGGACTGGGTCTCTGAGCCCGAGGATGACACAGTCTCGCAGAGCCTCGTACATGTCCGTGAACCCGCACATGCCCCCGAGGCTCCGTAGATCAGCCACAAAGTCGCTGATGCTCTCACCCGATCTCTGGTCCCACCGGTAGAAATCATGCCGCCTGATGAGGGTGGTCACGGCGGGGGCATAGTGGTTTCAGAGCAACAGCTCGAGATCGGCCCAGTCCATTGCCTTCATGTCCTTGGGTCTTGCGAGAGCTTTTGCCATCTTGAACACTGCAGGCCCGCAGTGTGTTAAAAAGACGGCTCTTTTCTTCTGCCCGGTTGCATCCTTTAAGTTGCTACTTTCGAGGAACATTAGGAATCGGTCTGTGTATGATTCCCAATCCTCGGTAGCGGGGTTAAAAGGTGCGGGCGGTGCGATGCTGGCCATCTTGTCGGTCTTGCTTCCTCAGGACATGTGCTTGATGGGGATTAGTCTTGAAATCCCACCCTCGTCGCCAGTGTCGTGTCCGTCGTGGGAAAGGAGACTCGGAGCCAGTGACTCAGTTTCAGCTCTTTATTTGGTCCCAAGATCGGCTCGGGCTTCAAGGGAAAAACAGCAGCCTTTATCCTTTGGCCAATGGCACCGCTTTGAATCTCCCGCGATTAGTTTCCACCAATCGCGGGGGATTCGTGGCGGGCCAATCAGTGCGGCTCGCTCGACCAATCAGATCGCCGTGCGCTTGACCAATCGCTACACAGCGTTTACAAGTATGTTAATGACCGTTCAGAACAGTCAGCATCCCCATAAAGCTCATCTGTGGAAGGAAGCATGAAGTGCTCCAAAATCTCCTGGTAGATGGCTGTGTTGACACTGAGCTTAATGAAGCACAGTGGACCAACACCAGCAGATGACATGGCTCCCCAAATCAACACAGACTGTGGAAACGTCACACTGGACTTCAAGCATCTTGCAGTGTGTGCCTCTCCAGTCTTCCTCTAGACTCTGGGTCCTTGGTTTCCAAATGAGATGCAAAAGTTGCTCTCATCAGAAAAGAGGACTTTGGACCACTGAGCAACAGACCAGTTCTGTTTTTCTTTAGCCCAGATAAGATGCTTCTGATGTTGTTTGTTGTTCAGGAGCATCTTGACAAGAGGAATATGACATTTGAAGCCCATGTCCAGGATCCGTCTGTGTGTGGTGGCTCTTGATGAACTTACTCCAGCCTCATTCCACTCCTTGTGAAAGCCCCTAACACTTTTGAATGGCCTTTTCCTGACAATCCTCTCCAGGCTGCGGTCATCCCTGCTGCTTATGCACCCTTTTCTTCCACCCTTTCCCCTTCCACATAACTTTCTATTAATGTGCTTTGATACAGCACTTTGGGAACATCCAACTTCTTTTGCAATTACCTTTTGAGGCTTTCCCTCCTTATGGAGGATGTCAATGATGGTTTTCTGCACATCTGTCAGGTCAGCAGTCTTTCCCATGATTGTGCTTCCTACTGAACCAGACTGAGAGGCCATTTAAAGGCTCAGGAACCCTTTGCAGGTGTTATGGCTTAATTAGCTGATTAGAGTGGGACATTTTGAGCCTAGAATATTGAACTTTTTCACAATATTCTAATTTTATAAAATTGTGGATTTGGGGTTTTCATGAGCTGTAAGCCATAATCATCTCAATTATGACACATCACGGCTTGAACTATCTTGCTTTGCATGTAATGAGTCTATCTCATATATTAGTTTCACCTTTTAAGTTGCATTACTGAAATAAATGAACTTTTGCACGATATTCCAATTTTTCGAGTTTCACCTTTATCTATTTAGCAAAATTAAGTAGCAGAACCTTGAATGCAGGAGAGAAATTATAAGTATCTCCCACACCTAATAGGTTCTTTTACACCTCCAGTGTTATTGCATCAGGAGTAGGAATGGCCCATGAAAATTCATTGTGGCTTATGGCTCTTCCTTTGAATCACTAAAATTGTTAAGTACTGAGTGTGGGTGCGAAGAATGGAGACGAGCCGGTAAAATAGTGAACTTCAAAACTCTTTATTAAGTATCCCCTTGTACTCGCCTAGTTTTTCTGCAAAGACATCCTTGAATTCTTGGACGAGGTCCTCTTCCCAGTTACTGCTACCAATTCGGTGAATGCCTGCCACCTCAATTCCGAGCGGAGTGAACCATTGGAGGCCTAGCAGACTAGGCCGGTCCTTGTCGATCACAGTCAGGGGTAGGAATGCTGTACGGTTCTTGAACGATACCCGGACTCGACTGGATCCTACAACTGGAATCCGATTCCCTTGATAGTCTTTGAGTATGAGTCTTTGGAATCGGAGATCTTGTCGCCGAAAGGTAGGGATGATTTGCTTGAGGGTCTTCCATGAGACCATCGAGAGAGACGATCCTGAGTTGACTTCCATCAGGCAGGGCTGGTTTTCGATAGCCACTTTCACTCGGATCTTCTTGGCATCCAAAGAGGAGGCGTGACCGATCGTGATAGTTTGGTGAGCCTCTTCTCGCTTCGTGGGGCGGTGTATGGTTTTGTTTCTGTAGGAGTGGTTGTTCCATTGGTGGTTCACTGGTTCTCGCCTTACAGGACAGCTTCCTGTCAGTTGGCGATAGTTAGCCCCCCTCGAGGGCTGGCTGGGTCCTATTTGGCTTCTACAGACCCGTCCGATATGGCCTCGTTTCCCGCACACATGGCAGAGCGCGTCAAGGAATTTGCATTCTGATCGGGGGTGGCTTGCCCCACAACCAGCGCATTGATATTGAGATTTCTGGCATTGGTCCCGTTTGGACCTTAGTCGATAGACCTCTTCTTCGTCACTGTCTGAAGACGAAGAGAGGTCCTCGTGGTGGGCCGTTAGGAGCTGCCCTTCTGACTGAGGTGAAATTTCGCAGGTCGGTTGGTGAACCGGGGTGCGGTTGCGGCGCATTCGGGCAGCCAACTTCCTGGTTGCTTCTGCTGCAGTAGCCTCAGCGATAGCATCAGCAAGGGCGATGTCGCCTTTCGCCATCAACTTGCTTTGGATGTGTGGTACATCCAATCCCAGAACTATTCTGTCTCTTAAGGCTTCTTCGAGATCAGCAAACCCACATAGGCCTCCCAAATTCCGGAGATCCGCTATGAAATCGGCAACACTTTCGCCCTTCTGTTGACTTCTTTGATAAAATTCATGCCTTCTGACGAGCGTTGGAACGACTGGCGTGTAGTGGGCTCTCAGTAGAGGTTCGAGGACGTCCCAGTCCATAGACTTCACTTCTGCCGGTTTTGCTAGTGCCTTGGCCATCTTGAATACGGTCGACCCGCAATGCGTTAGGAATACCGCCGTTTCTTTCCAGTAGTGGCATCCTTCAAATTGTTGGTTTCCAAGAACATTTGGAAACGATCCATATAAGAGTCCCAGTTTTCTTGCACTGGGTCGAATGGAGCGGGTGGTATGACACCGCCAGACATGGTTCCGCGGTTGTGCGTTCGGTCACATGCTCAGTTATTGATCTTCGTTGTCCAGTCAGCTCTGACGTCTCCACATCCCATCCTCGTCGCCAGTGTTAAGTACGGAGCATGGGCACGAAGAATGGAGACGAGCTGGTAAAATAGTGAACTTCAAAACTCTTTATTAACATGGTGTGACAGCTCAGCTCAATGGCTGCAAAGGGCCTCCTTATATAGGCAACTTATTAACTATTCAACCAATGAAAACTTGGGAGCGCTAGCTCCGTTAACCAATGGGAGAGGCTCGTTAATGGCCAATCAGATTCACCTGAATGGACCAATCTGATGTCGCCATTAATGGCCAATCAGAAGTGCAGGTGGCATCACGTAACGTATTGGGACTTTCCCCCACTTTGCTAAACTGGGCGTGGGTGTGGCCAGCACGTGACACATCTGCCCTGAGGGCCAGGTGTTTCACAGCCCTGTCTTAGACCCAGTATCTCATTCTCATCCTACTGACTATGGCCATCTCACAATACCTTGCTTTGAGACCTGTTTAAAAGGGTCCCTGTAGGCTGTAGTCATCAGAGAGGGAAGTGTCTCTAGGTAGCTGCATGCTTTAGTCACAATGAAACTGCTACTCGGAAATGGCAAAGAAACAGGAATGCAGAGAGAAGCGATTTGGCCCAATTTGCCAACTTGTCTTGATGCACCATGTGAATAATTCTTAATAGTTTCTTGCGCATTTCATTTATTTTATTGTTATTTATTTTATTTTGTCAAGTGATGATAAGATAACAGGTATAAGAATAAACATAGTTATGAATACATGAAATGGATATATATAATAAAAATAAAAAGAAGCAATAGGACAGGGATGGTAGGCACGTTGGTGCGCTTATGCACACCCCGTACATTTTGCCTTTCTTAAAGAGGCCAGCTGAAAAGTTCGCAACTTTATTGTTAAATAATAACACACATATAGTAAACACCGCCTGTTTGTTCCAAATATCAGCTTGATCTCCTCTTCCTTTGAATCACTAAGAATTTCATGTCTTGTTTTATTGGGATCCAGCAAGCAACATCAGTATTTTTTTGAGACTTTACTCCTTGTTTTGAATTTTGAGCCTGCTTTACACACTTCTCCAAAACAACTTTATCATTCATAAATAGGCTACAAAAATGGTGGCACCTTGCCAGAACACTCAAAGCAGTCAGTCAGCTTAATGTCCGCTTCCTGTTCCTTGTATGAAGGTGAACTCAACAGACGCCTACTATCTCTCTCAGGCCTGGACAGGCCTGGGGATGAAAGGAAAAGGAGGTCAAATTTCATTCTGGAAAGGATCCATTGATCGCTTTCAACTCTGGGTTTCCATCTCTGTGCTAATGAATGGCACACACACACACACCTATATCTATCTGTCTGTCTGTGTTTGTGTATGGGCTGTCCCACTCACTCACTCACGTGTTAACGATTTAGTGGGTTTATTAATATTCCCCAGCAATTCCCTTTACCCAAAACCCAGAACTGTCCCAATTAAGTCCATTCAAAAGCAGGCGAAAGCTAGTCCACAGAGCGATGGCGAATGAGTCCACAAGCCACTTAAGTGTTTCCCAAACAAGGCAAATCCACCAGGCAAAATTAAATCCACAACACACGCAGATTCTCGGGGGCAAGAAAAGTCCAGAGTTCCCAAGGCACAATCCAAAGTCAAGGCAGGAATCACAACAACCAGGAAACATGCAGCTAGGAAATGAACAGACTGTTCCCAGGCATTGCCTCATTCTGTCTGCGGTGCTAGATAGCCAGCTTCTGTTGCAGCCCATCAAGAGGGGCGAGGCTGCCTTCTCGTGGGCTGACTTTTGCTGCTCCTGCCTTTTCTACGTGTTCTTGGATCAGGGCAGAAGGCAGCTCCTTTTCCTCATCACTTACTAGATGCAACTGCATGCTTTCCCCACCTGAAGCCTCAGGGCTGCCCTGCTGCAACTGTGCTTCATCCAAATCCCTCTCAGCCAGCTGCTCAGAGGCATTGACCAACTCCCCTCCTGACATGCCTGGAACTGGTTCATCGCCTTCAAGCTGACATCTGGAGAGGTATATGGGGAAGCACTCAGGGGAATCATCACAACACGTAACACACACAAAGAAGCCTCAACTATCTTCTATTAGCACTTTACTTTATGTCAAATCGTTTCTCTCTATGCGATACATTGCAATGCATACAAAATGAAGGATTCCTTCCCATGCCCCTGCTACTAAATCTCTTGGGGGAAGATACAACAAAGACCCACTTCAAGCAGCTTCTGTAACCATCAAAAAGGGACCCTTCAGTGCCAAACACAATTACCTGAAAAGGGACTACAGATAGACCTCAACTTACAACAGTTAATTTAGTGAGTATTCAAAGTTACAAACGGCACTGAAAAAAAGTGACTTATGACCATTTGTCACATTTTTGTGACTGCTGTAGCATCCCCATGGTCACGTGGTCAAAATTTAGATGCTTGACAACTGACTCGTATTTATGACAGTCGTAGTGTCCCGGGATTATGGGATCCCATTTTGGACCTTCTGACAAGCAAAGTCAATGAAGGTACCAAATTCACTTAACAACTGGGTTACTCACTTAAGAAGTGCAGTGGTTTACTTAACATCTGTGGTAAAATTTATTTTACAAAAGTCTCACTTAGCGACATAAATTTGGGGCTCAATTGTGGTCATAAGTCGAGGACTACCTGTATTAAGTTTGAATGAGTTCATATTACCTACCAGAGCAAGTCCTATTATTAGGCAGAATGAAATGACACCCCCCCCACACACACACAATAGGGAGCTGTGACAAGATGGAGAACAAAACTGTACATATCAGAAGGTATGCATTCCCTGGTGTTCTCAGCTGGGGTCAAGGAAAGGAAGGCCGATCTATTCTGATATTTAAATAACCCAGATAAACTGGAAGGGGCGTAGCTTAAAGAAGCAAAATGTTTGGGACTAGGACATCCGTACAGGGGCAACTTTCTCTATCTTGAAGTGTGAAACATATGTTTGAATGCTGCTTACTGGAGGGGAAACTGAAAGTTGTGAAAAGTTTGGAGGAGGTAGAATTATCATTTTTCTGAATATTTAGCATCTTCACAGCCTCACCAAGCTATTGTTGAAGTGGTGTGAAGCATTTTTTCATTACTGTTCTTTTGGCATAACAGTGAGGTTGGATGACACTAGAAAGCTGCACTGTATAGGTCACTAACAGGTAGTTGCAAGATCCAATCTAGGTCAGTGATCAGGACCACAGCAGAGGTGGTATTCAGCAGGTTCTGACCAGTTTTAGAGAACCGGTAGTAGAAATTTTGAGTAGTTCAGAGAACTGGCAAATACCACCTATGACTGGAGATTTTACAGTCTCCTTCCCCTGCCACACCCACCAAGCCACGCCCACAGAACCGGTAGTAAAAAATTTTTGAATCCCACCACTGGACCTGTGATGACCCGTAGTGTCTCAAAAATAACACAAAAACTAAAACGTGAATCAAGGTCTTGTAATGCCTTCAGCTTAACTTTGCTGTTTTATTAGTCACATTTTAAATTCAAAATGTAGATAATGAAGCAAAAGGAAACCAAAAACAAACCACATTGGCGAGAGTTCCAAGGCAAACCAAGATAATTAATCACACATTCCAGGAAGATAACCGGGGAGACAAAGATAAACCTCATCCAAGGAAAGCACTAATTTGACTCCAGCGTCTGTGAACACCAGTTCCAAACTCTTATACAGGACTCACAGCTGCAAGCCATGAGGATCATAGTAATCTCCTCCCGAGTAGACCACGCTTTTCCCTGATCATCTCCTCCCTGCATGACCTAGGATGGATAGGGGATGGGCCTGGGTCCTCCTCTGACTGCTCAGCCAGCCTCTGCCCTTCCCCAGCCTCCTCCACCACCTCTGGAGCCCCGCTCCCACTCCCTGTTGGCTGTTCCTCCTCTTCCTCAGAGTCAATCTCCACTAGGGGCAGGACAGGACTCTTTTGAACTTTCAGACTGGTGCTGGAGCCCATCTTCAGGGAACTTCTCTACAGGTAGTCCTTGACCCACGGCCACAAGTGAAATTGGAATTTCCATCACTAAGTGCAGTTGTTATGTCAGTTGCGTCTTATTTTATGACCTTTTTTTTGCCATGGACATTAAACGAATCATTGTGATCATTAAGTGAGTCAGATGGTGGTTAAGCAAATCTGGCTTCCCCATTGACTTTGCTTGTTGGAAGCTCCCCTGGGAAGACTGTAAATAGTAGTCATATCACCCCGGAATGATGCAATGGTTATAAGTGCAAGCAATTTTTACATTTTTCAGCATTTTTTTCAGCGCAATTTCAAATGGTCTTTAAATGAATGTTCATCAGTTGATCATAGATAACCATTTTCCTACTGATAAGTCAAAGCATTCTCCACATCCCTCAACCATCACTGAGAAAATATCA
Source organism: Hydrophis major (assembly GCA_033807585.1). Lineage (NCBI taxonomy): Eukaryota > Metazoa > Chordata > Lepidosauria > Squamata > Elapidae > Hydrophis > Hydrophis major. Next base: position 217,835,217 of record CM066329.1, read on the forward strand.
AGCTTGTCCTCATTATAGCATTTTTTTAAACAGCTGTAGACAGGAGTTAACAGTATATGAGCATCCGTATAGTGATTTTCGCCTTCAGATTTGCAGCGCTCTGAGTCCTATTTATTATTTCTACAAATATTTTAATGTGCAGGGAAATCAGCCACTAGAGGGCTCTGAAGGATGTCTTCCTGCATCTACAATATGAGAAAAAATAAATCTTAAGTCATAAACTGTTAGATTTAATGAACTCAAGGCCCTTTTCTGCTGCTATCATTATGGCAAAAAAACTGGCTACTCCTTTGACAGATATTGTACTTTAGATGTACAATTTCACATCAATTTCAATTATCTGCAGGGCCTGCACAAGGCTTTGATGTCAAGGCTGAGGAGGCATTTGATGATCTGAGATGATTTCATATAATGCCATGAACTATTTGTTTTGGGAAGCAAGCCAGATTTCCCCCTCCCCATTTCCAAATAAGCAAGGGAATGAGTGAATGAATGAACACAGACACACAAAGAAAGAGAGGCAGAGAGAGAGAAAGACAAAGAGACAGATGCATAACTCCTAATGAATGTATTTCTTCTTTTATGTACACTGAGAGCATACACACCAAGACAAATTCCTTGTGTGTCCAATCACACTTGGCCAATAAAGAATTCTATTCTATTCTATTCTATTCTAAATACACATAGAGAATTGTTTTGGAATTTTCAAACTTTAAGATTCTGAAGAAAGTTTTGTCTCCCTCTATCAAGCAATTGAGACCAACAGCATTATATTTTAGGAGGAAACAAGACCGATGGCTGACAATCATTTAATGGGGAAAATCCCTTTCAGAAAGAAAAGTTCTGTTGTTATCTAAGATTATTCTTTTCTCTTTTTATACATGAATGCATTTTAATTACTTAAAATTAATATTACAACGTAAAGATAACTTACAGACACATGTGCACACATACAATTTATTTATATGTTACCTTATGTTGTAAAATGCACTTTATGACATTCTGGCTCCATCAATGTCCAGTTAAGGCAATGCAGACTTTTTTCTGCTGCAAAGACTGGCATTCAGAACCATATTACCCTATTTAACTACCCAGTTAACATTGTTCATCCCATTTTATTTCCTTCTCTATCAAAAGTCACAATGAGGGAAATACTTTTTCTGGGAGCACTCAAGCATTGTAGAATTGCCAGCAAACTATTTGGACAATAACCCACATTTTAATATTTGAACAAAGGATAGGATTGCTCTTCTCATTCAAATAAACCAATCCCCTAGAAACTATTTCTATTATATATATGCAATTTTTTGCATGTCTACTATTACCATGATGTGCAAAGTATGCATTGAGATATGTATTCCATTAAAGAGATGATTGAACATATGCATGTCCATACTTGAATGCACACAAAATTCTATTGTATCTAACTGTTATCAATAGCACATCAATTCTTTGAAATTAAAATTATCCTCTCCGCTTTCTTTAAACATTCTAAGTAGCCCAATAACTGAGTACAAGTAATTCAATAATTTTAAAGCAATGAATATATTTCTAAAAACTAAATTAGTACTTAAAACTATTTCATACTGCAGAAACCAATAAAACAATTTAACAATAGTAATCTAAATCATTGTAAAGAGCAGACAGCTGTTTAGGTACTAACATTTTTCTGCTTTTTTTCTCCCTGTAGTTCCCTAACCCATGGACGGTCATAAAATAAGTGGGAGATGTTCCACAGTGAAAAAGACAAAGAAAACCTGTATTCAAAGGTAAATGTCATTCCCATTTTCCCATGATGTTGTCTTCTATATCTCAAAACTGGATGGCAAAGAATTTGCTAATACAGGTAGTCCTCGACTTACAACCACAATCGAGCTCAACATTTCTGCTGTTGAGATATGTACTAAGTGAGTTTTGCTGCATTTTACAACCTTTCTTGCCACAGTAGTTAAGCCAATCACTGCAGCTAGTAAGTTAGTAACACGATTGTTAAGTGAATCACTTTTCCCCATTGACTTTGCTTGTCAGAAAGTTGCAAAAGGTGATTCCATGACCCTGGGACAAAGCAATGGTCATAAGTATGAACCAACCACCTGAATTTTAATCACATGATCATGGAGCTGCTACAAAGGTCATACATGTGAAAAATAGTCATAAGTCACTTCTTGTAACCTTGAACCATCACTAAATGAACTGTTGTAAGTTGAGGACGACTACCTGCATTGACATTCAGTCAATTGATCAGTTAAATGACAGAAGAGGCATCAACTAACATGTATTTACTTGGTTGACAGTCATACCTTAAATCAAGCAGGTTGAATCTTGTAGTCTCCTGTCAGTGGCGGTGGGGGAGGTTCTTAAAAAGTCAACAGGTGTGCACCTGGGCCTCTATGTCAGTTTTGATATTCTTCCACATCTTTTCCTGACTCTGGGCTTTTAATTATTAGTGATGAGCAGATATTTCTTCTGACATAGCTCAACCCTGTGCACCTGGGCCAAAAATTCCTGTGTTGGAGCTATAATATGTTGGCCAGGGAGGTAGACATTAAATTAACAGCCTGAGTTGACAAATGATAACAAGGGAGGAAATTGGCCTGGTTTGCTTTTGTGCCTTTAGAGCAACATGAAGTCATCAAGTGGAAGCCCCATCTACAACTTATAAAGCCTCAACTCACGGCCACAGTTGGGCCCAACATTTTTGTTGCTAAGTGAAACACTTGCTACATGAATGTTGTCCCCTGTGCCATAGTTCATTTAAGCAAATTGCTACAGTTGTTAAAGTTAGTATCATAGTCATGGAGTGAATCTGGCTTCTCCACTGAGTTTGCTTGTCAGAAAGTTTTCAAAAGATGATCACGTGAACTTGGGAAACAAGCAATGGTCATAAATATGAGTCAGCCGTGTCAGAATTTTGATCACATGAAGGGAGTGGGGGAATGCTGCAATGGTTGTAACTTGTAAGTGTGAAAAATGGTCAGGAGTCACATTTTTAGTGTTGTTGTAACATTGAATAAATGAACTGTTGTAAGTTGAGGACTACCTGTAGTCTGTCTGTTTATTAGTCAATCACAGGATTTCCCAGCTTGGGCTGCCAATGTAAGTTCAAGCATGAACCCCTCTCAAGGCTCCTAACCCACAGACTGTGAATCCAAGTTTATAGATAAGATGGGCATAAAGTATACAGTACATTAAAAAAATAAATGCTGAGGAATGCAAAATGATAAATCAGAATTAAAGGCTCTTTAAATCTTTAAAGAGAGGTCTTGACCTATCACAATGAATGGATTTGTAAATTAATTTGATACGTGCACCCTATTTGAATTCTTTCCAGTTTAGATTGTCAATAACGTCTGGTTTAAATGTCCTAGCCTTCCACACACTCTATACAATATTACACATGTATATCTTTTTTGATGTTCATGCCTAAATCTGAAACACATCATTTGAAAAGGAAACCAAGCCCAATTCAATTAAATTTTGCTGACTAAAAAGTATTCTGAAATCAAAGCAGCCGAGCTAAAATCAAAGCAGAACATAGTAACAAAGCATAAACATGATGCAGAATCACTTGTGGCTTAGGTGTGAAGTGAGATCTAATATGCTCTCTCAGATTGTTGCTTGTAAAAGATTACACAACAGATTTCAACCACTTTATATTCTGCAAATGGGAAACTTCTGAATTTAGGCATTTTTAATATTTTACTCCACTTGTTTCACACCATGATTCCCACATGGGTACCAACAATCTGAACTGTGTTTTCTCAGAGCAAATTTGGGTGGAATGAAGGAATTATAAAATAAAAGCCTTTCCTTTTGTTTTCATCTGTTTATTTTCTGTAGCAATGAACTGAAACTAGTAAGACTATCAAGAGTTTAGAAAGCTATCTTAATGTGCCTCCATGGCCCCCATTAATGGATTATAATAAGTAATGGTCTCTAGCCAGTCTAAACATTACCAGGCTAAGAAAGGTTGGGCTAGGAGCACTATTGCTATCTGATAATGAAGAGATTAGTTTTCCGACCTGACCTCTAATGGATATCTAGATTTGTGTAATCCAAAATTGACAGCCCTACTTGTGCCTCTATCTCATTCCATCGTTTAGATGATAAGAGAAGGTAGGAAATCAGTAAAAACTGGAATGTTTTGTGCAACACCATCATGTTTCCTCACAATTAGTCTTACTAACATACTGGTGCTTATATATATATGGCAGAACCTGGGGTGGAGTCAAGAGAAATCTGACTAAAGTATCTACATAGTCACAAATGAACCAAGTCTAATCCCTTTTGAATTCTGTTGACTCTTGTTTAATGCCAAGGTAGTGCTAACCTAGAATTGAGTATATTCTGAAGTGCAGGTATTCTTAGTAATAAATTTAACTTGAACTTCATTTATGATCCTGATCTTTCACATCTCATAATATAGCTAAGATAGCCTTGGCATTGAAATTGTTTTCTTCTGGATCTTTAAGCTGCAAGACACCAGGGACAGTCCAAAGGATACAGATTCCTTCCCCCATCAATATAAGCCTATAATGAGACAGAGACCAGAATTGTTGATTTTCAAGCTCTATTAAAGGCATTCTTCCCCATTTAACATTCTAGTTATTGTACCTGATTCTCACTTGGGTCGAGTCTAAAAAGGTCAAGTTTATCTGCAGAAATCAAGGGCATTTTGAGTAAATTTACCATACACCAGATTCTACTGATGTATATGGTGGAATGCATGTAATGTTGTTGGCACACCTAAACATAACTTTCTACTCTAATCAACAGCGCTGTTTCCCATTTGACTCTGCTTAGTCTTCTAGAATCTAGATTAGCCAAGATCAACTAGATCCGGGCTGTCAGTCATGGCCCGTGGGCCAGATGTGCCACACGCTGGCTACGCCCACACCCAGTTTAGCGAAGGGGGGGGAAAGTCACGATAGGTCACATGATGACACCGTGATAAGAAGAGTCTGACACTACTGAACTAGGTCTTACTGTCAAGCTGGGTAGGATTGTTGCAGACTATTCTATAAAATGTTTGTCTTCTGCTTTTAATATCCTGACTTGTCCCAGACCAAGAAATGGTGAGCACAATCAACTAATTTTAAATGGTTCTTCCAAGATTTCCCTTTGTAAGTAAAAATACTAAAGCAATTGACTCTGAACAATATCAAGTAAAACTGAAGTCAAGGTATCCCAACTGCATGAGGAATTTAAACTCAGAATCCAAGGTGTAAAAAGCATTTTATTTCAGCTCCTTTCTTGCAGCAAAGATCAGGCAATGAGCAGGCAATTGATGAAGAAGTTGCTAGTTGGCTGCAAAATGTGGATCTATCACCTCATTGCAAGAAAACACAGAGGGTAAAGTGGGTTTGTCTTAATGATAGGTTGAAAAAGAGATAAAAATAGGATTCACAAACCACACGTGTGTATTATCAAAATCTTCTGTTGCATTCAGTGAGCACGAAGTTATTTTCAAGCCTCAGTGGAATAACTTCCCTGTTTAAATTCAGTGGGGTGAGCAGAATTCATCCAGTTCTGAGTTTAAAGATGAGGGATCTCTGCCATTGGTTAATTGATGGGGCACATTTTTAGCATTCACGGCCAAACAAGGGCAGGGCTCACTGGCTCTTTTTACAACCAAGAGTGTGAGTTATTTTGGGGGAAGGTTCGTACCACGCTGTGGCCATCTTTGCTACAAGCATACACTGTGGCTTTTCATGAGCATTGAAGAGTTAGGAGCCTTTTTCAAAGAAATCCTTGATGCATTAACAAGCATCAAAATTATACCATTGTCTTTTTTTGTCTTGTGGCAACAATCATAAGAGATGATTGAAAGTTTTTGGTAAGTTTTTGGAAAGTTTTGGTTTTTGGAAATATGAAAGGTGTCAAGTTACTGAAGTTTATTCTTGTCTGGAATCATCTTTTATATATGTTTTTTAATTTTTTAATATTTCTTTGTACTCTTTTTCTCTGTATTGTTTATACTTTTCTTAGTTTGTTATTAGTCTTTTATCTTAGTGTTTGTAAACTCTAATAATTGTTATGAAAAATAATATTAATCAAATTTATATGGCTGGCCATCTCATGGAAAATGACACCATACAACATTTCAATAAAATCAAAAATATAAGACAATTGTTACATAAAATCATTACATTTTTAAAATGTTTAATAATAAAATTTGATATGCATTTAAACTACTTTGTGTCAATGAAGAAATTGACACAATTTCTTGAAAACATTTGTCTGCTCCTATAGTTTCCATTTGCAACTTATTTCTCAGTTTCTTTCATTTTGTTCTTTGCTCTAGGAGCACTTTGTCCAGCTGGGTGACTTTATCTAATATCTCTAATACAGGAGGTTTAACAAAGAAGAGAAATATATCCTGATTTATTTTCTCTTTCTCCTTTTTCTATTCATTCATCTGTCCATACATACACACAAACCTCGAATTTTGCAATTGCTTATGTTTGACTGGGTCTAACTTCAATAGGTATAACTTAAAATTTTATTTATAAAACATTTATACAGCTGTCCATCTTCTAAGTTACTGTGGGCAGTTCCCAATCAAATATTCAAACAAATAGAAACTCATATAAAACTAAACATATGAAAACATTAAAAACAACAAAGACCTGGCACCAAGTCACATTTCTAATATAGAACTATCCAATCTTATCCCAGTGCTTGGCGTGGGGGAAGCCAGGTTTTAAAGCTTTACACAAGGCTAGAAGGGCCCAGCTTGCCCGTCCTATCTAATCTGATAGGACAGGTAGATGTCCTTAGGGTTAGGCGGACCTGCAGATAACCAGGTCCTGTGCCATTTAGGGCTTTAAAGGTGATGACTAGCACCTTATGGCACCCAGAATGAAACTGAAAGCCAGTGCAGTTCCATAACAAAGGTACTACATGAGCAAACCCATTACCATGCACACTGCTGCATTGAAATTTGGAGGTGGCTGGGATTTGATAGATTACCTTCTTTGCAGGGTTTTTTTTTTTTAACCACTGAACGACATTCCCTGTCATACCCTTCCAGGCATATTTTATTTGGGAGGAGTGGATGAGCTATTTTAACTGGTAAAAAATGAAACTGCTCAAACTTAGCACAACGCCTCTGAGCCAAACTACATTGCAACCAGGTCGGTTATAGAATACTTTTATTGTCATTGCATTTCACAAGACAATGAAATTTGAAAGCTACTCCAGCAGTGCCCCAAACACCACATCACAATCACACTACAGAGTAAATAATGATGATGATGATGATGATGATGATAATCATAATCAATCATAATCATAATAATAATAATAATAATAATAATAATAATAATAATAATAATAATAATAATAATAATAGACTCAATCACAAATGCACTGTTTGATTCAAGAGAATTACTGCCTTGGAAAAGAAACTTTCTCAGTCTATTAGTCTTCATTTTAAGACACCTATAACGCCTCCCTGATGGTAACAGTTCGAAATATGAATGTCCAGGATGAGAACGGTCTGTGGAGATTTTGTGTTCTAGAGAGGAGTCTGGTCTTCGCAATCTCTTTTCAAAGAAGAAAGAGAGCAACCGGTGATTTTTTGTGCTTCGTTTTCAGACTTGAGACAGAAAGCTTGTATTTTGGACTTATCATTGAGCCTACCGGCTCTGGGCTACAACTTCGGAATGACTATTTCGAAGAAAGTCCAAAGACATAAAATCTTGCTGGCACCTGATTTGGTCGCCCGGATAGCTGGCAAAGCATTAACTAGGTTCTCCATTGGTTTGTCTAGCCCTGCTTATGCCCTATTTCCTTCCCTGTTCGGAAATTCCTCCCTCCCCTCACCGTTGGAAACTCCCCCCACCCTACCCCACGCACAATCATCTGCCAAGGAAAACACGCTTGACAAAACAGCAAACTCTCCTGCCACTTGGCTTCTCTCTGGGCGCCAAGCTTCAACCCACGTGCGCCGCAAAACCAGAGCCAGGCCAGCTCAGCTGCGCGCGCAGGTGGACGCAAATCTGTCCGGCCGGAGCCAGTAACTCCGCCCTCTGGACGCTTGAGCTCTTTTTTGCTACTGTAGTTCGATCTGGGTATTATGTCCCGAACCGGGAATGGGTCTCTTCAGCCGGGACACGACGTCTCCCGGGATATGGGAGAAATACTTAACGCTGGAGTAGGCGGTTCTCCATCAATGGGCTTCTGAGCTGCCGCCTGAAGTTAGTTCCTCAAGTTTAAACCTTGCTACATTTAGTGGGACGTAACTGGGGAGTAAGGCTGACACGCCCGGCCTTCGCAGCCAACTTTTGCTCCTAAGAGATATCTTGGGCGCTTACGGTGGCATTTAAGTTTGGTCGTCTTTTCTCTCCCTGGAAATGGCGATGCAGTACCAGGCAGGCCTGGGACAGCGAGTATCGTCGTGTGCGGCGGGGACGGAGGGGAGGGGGATCGCTCTCATTAGCCAGTGCGTTTCTCTTACCTTCCTCCGAAAGGGAAAAAGGGGTCAGGAAGGGAGCAATTGAATGCAACGAGGGGAGGTTTATTCTGCCTGCATGGTCGTTGGCGCCCACTCAGTTCGGGAAACGCCACTCGATCATCTCGGCCGTCGGGGTGTGAGGTAGTCAAAACTCAAGACCACCTCCCCAAGCCATTTTCCCAGTGTTAATTCAGAGTTGATCATTAATGCTCTGTTGCAACCGCTCCCCCTTTCGTTCATGTTAAGCGGTGGAGAGCGTGGCCCTAGGCCGGGGGGGGGGGAATAACGGGAAGATACATGGAGATTTCTTGGGCCAAGCTGGGGAAACGATTCGCGGATCGAGGATTTAAACGGGACATACGACTTAAAAGTGGCGGAATATATCTAGTATGCAAGGGAAGCCACAGAGTAGAGTAGAGTAGAGTAGAGTAGAGTAGAGTAGAATAGAATAGAATAGAATAGAATAGAATAGAATAGAATAGAATAGAATTTAAAAATGAATAGAGTGGAGTAGAGTAGAGTAGAATACAGAGTTGGAAGGGATCTTGGAGGTCTTCTAGTCCAACCCCCTGCTTAGGCAGGAAATCCTACACCAGACAATGAGGTTGAAGCATTTTGAGAGGGGGGAGAAAAGGGGATGCGACGGACGGGTTTACGGGAAAAGAAGGCAACAGGTGAGGAGAGCAAAGCGCTCTCCGTCCGGACTTGGCTGACGCCGCGCGTGTAGCGTATAAGTAAGCTTTAAGAATCCGGATAAAGTAAAGGAGCCAGTCTCCATTCCCGATTTGTAGAAAAATCGGATGCAAGAAAGTGGGAGACTCTGGAGACATGGAAGCCACGCCGTCCCCGGGAGTCTTTGCCTTTCTACCTCCCTCTGAGCCGCAGATTTCCCAGCTCGAGGGCTCCGCGCGCTCTTCTCCGCGCGCTCTTCTCCTTGGAGAGCGAGAGATGGATGGGGGGGGCTGATGAATGATGGACATTCGTACGAGGTTTGCCAGCCGCCCAAGCAGGAGAGGGAGATGGTATGAGTGTGCAAGTAATAGAGAGGGGCTGGAGAGGGAAGAGGGCAACAGACCCCTCCCTCCCTCTCTCGTCTGGTTGCCACCCGTTTGGGCTGCAGGAATTGGCCTTGAGAAGATCGATCAGGAGGAGGGGTCTCTAACTTGGGGACAAGGCTGAAAGCTCAGGTTACAGCTTAGCTGGGGGCCAGGGGAGGACTGAGACCTGGGCATATACACTGGCTGCTAGAAGGCAGAGGGGAGCATCAGCCGCGGTGCATTAGCCGAGTTTCTGCTGGGCCTTTGGCTGCTTTGGATTCTCTTGCTATTTTATTAAAGACCACGGAGGATCGGCTGCATGAAGGCTCGGTAGCCACTGGGAAAACTACCACCACTTAGCATCACCTCCTCCTCCTCCTTTCTCATCCACACAAAGGTCTTGCATGTCTGACATTTAGACATGTTCAACTTTCTGGATTCAAGGACTCTAATGCTTCTGGCAGCTACTCAAGTAATTTTATTAGCAGTTGTCAATTGTCAGAATGAGGATATACGTAAGTTACACCTTTCTTCCTCTTTTTCTTGTCCAGAAAGCAGGGGAAAAGCAAGTTGATGGGGAACAAATAGGGGAGGGAAGAAAAAAAAAACCAGGAGAACAAGCAAACTTTCTTTTGTTTTTGTTTTTAAATTCACTTGTGGGTTTGTACAATTAAACTTCCTCCTTTGAGTTAATCTCTTTCCATCTTGTTCTTGCGCTTGGTTTCTCTTCTTTTGGCTCCTTAACTTCTTTCCTGCTGCAGAGAGATGCTGTTCCACATCCTCATAATTAGTCTGAAATCCCAAACTGTTTTTTTGTAATGCTTGGTTACCCAAAAACAAGAGCTGCACTGAGCACAATCTAATTCAAGTGCTGTACCATTTCTTCTCTGGGCCTTCCAAGCAGTGGGGTGAGCCGGGGATAAGGTTTTTATTATTATTATTATTATTATTATTATTATTATTATTATTATTATTATTATTATTATTATTATTATTAGTGTTTAAAGTGTTATATGCCTTCATCTAACAATCTCCAGAAAAGAAAACAGCAGAGTAAAAAGTCATATTCTTAACTCACAGAGGATAAATGACCCCTCCCAACCTCTTGTGGGTGGAATGAAAGGGTTAACTGAATGATTTGTACAGGGACTTGGGGTGGGGGTGAGATCCAGACAAAAGAACATACCAGGAAGATTCAGGGGGAGAAAAAAAAATCACAAAGAAAGTTCTTTATCTATAAGATGCAGTGCCCCTTCCCTAGTTCAGTTAGGGATGTAGGGTAAGGTGCAGATGGGAGTTCCTGGGGAATTTGATAGCAAACAGGTTTTTTTTTTTTTTGGTAGCTGAAGGAGCAGAAGAAAAAATTCCCCCAACTCAAAAGAGGCCACCTGAGGGGTACAAAACATTCCAGAGGCACATCAGTCCATTTATTCTACTCTCACCCTTTACCTCCCCTCCCCCCACACACTTGGAGACATGGGAATCCTTCCTATTTATTAGGGAATTGTGCATAACCATCCCAACCCCCCTTCTTCTCCCCAAACCTTTTATCAACTTTTCTTCCCAATCCTTACAAAATTAGAGCCAAGTTCTCCCTTTTCTACTGTTCACTAAGAGCCTTTGTTGTTTGCTCCTCATCTCTGGCCTTGCTTTCTCCCGGTGCAAAATTCCAGAGAAAAGGAGTCTAGTTCTGTTTACTACCAATATGCTATATAATCTCTGCAGTTTAGTCTTCTAAGTTGGTAAGAGAAAGAACCTTGCCCTGGTTTGACTCAGGGCGGTTCACAAAAGGGAACTGACGTAGGTTCCTAGCCCTACTGATCAAAAGGTATTGAGGAGTTATTCTATTCTCTGCTTCTAACAACAATAACAAACTAAGAAAATACAGGAGGGCTACCAGTGGAAGAGTATAGGAGAATTGTGTTAGTTTATGGTGGCAAAACAAAAAACCCAGGAGTAAGAAGTTGCACTTTTTCTGATTAACACACTTTATTAAGAGACACAAGCTTTCAGTGAACTAAGCAGGGCAACTATACGCTGAAAGTTAGCTTGGAAACCTTCTGAATCTTGGCAGACAATTTGTAATTCCCAATTGCAATCAGGTGCTCTTTCTCTTATTAATCAGCTGGTTTGCAGAATGGTAAGTGTAGTCTTTCTAAATTTAGCATCTTTTTTCACATCTTTTGCCATGATTAAAGCACCATGGCTTAAAGATTCAGAAACATGCAGGAGAAGGGTAGTGTTCATCAGCAAATGCTATTTATTTATTTATTTATTTTTTAAAAAACATATTTTTGTATTCTCATCAAGGGGAAAGTTTTTAATCCAGATGCTTATTTGGAGAGTCTCATTTTTTCTTCTACACACTGGTTCCCCCCCCCCCCCAAGTGTTCTCCCAGGTTAGGGAGTAAACTGAATCCTTGCTCTATGCAGGTTTATTTGCCTTGAGCAGCAATAGCTTCCAGATGCTGAAAGGCTGCCCATGTTTATTTGAAGTAGTCCCTACCAGAGCAATATGAATTGCACTCTGTGCGCATTTGAGAAAAGGTCCATTCATGAGTGGAGGGTCCCTTGGGCTCCAACTGGCTCTGTCGACTTGTGCACAATAGCCCGCCTGTCATATCACTGCTGCTGTCAGGCCTTTGCTAAGAAGTTAAAGAAAAAAGGAGGGAGGGAAGAGATGCAAGTGCAAACGAGGTGCATTTTTAATATACTTTTTCCTGATCTCTTCCCTATGAAGTACAATTTCCATTTCATTAACCTAAGAGGTGTGTGTGTGTATGTGTAGGAGGGAGAGAGAAAGACAGAGAGAGAAGTTAATTCGATGTTTACATTAGAGCACCAGTCTTCTTCTGCCTTCTGGTATAAACTCTTCCACCACTCTCCATCTGCCATATCCTTCACCGATCTGACATTAGTTTGGTCTTCTGTTGCCTAATTTAAAAAAAAAAAACCACTGGATTTTTAATTAGAAAAACAGTTTTTACTCTTCCTTAAGACTTATCAAGAGTTAATTCAGGTCACTACTGTTTCTTAGATGCAGGTTGAAAGGGACTAGAGCAAATTGGGTGGCCTCTAATATCCTTCCTTCCCCATTATAGCCAAGAATTAGTGTTGGAGATTGCAAAGTGAAAAAGTTATGTGGCCCAATATAACTGTTCTAAGTCCTAAACCTCTTCCGCCAGAAATGCTATCAGTTTGGCCAAGTGGCTCGTCAAACCACCATGAAATGAGACTATGCTTGATTATAAGTGATAGTTTGCTAAATGGCGAGGTCTGCTGAGGGAACTCTAGATCAGCAGTAGAGAGAGGGGGGAGCAACTACTACACCTGAGCTAAGACTTCGAATAAACATAACTTATACACCTGTGATTAGGTCTTAGGCCTGCCGGGTATTTTTTATGAAGTTGGTATCACTATACCGAAGAGATAATATATAGCAAGCAAAATATGTTTGATGTGGCAGGAAGTAATAAAGACAATGCAGGAACAATCTTGGGCAAGCAATTGCTACTTTAGTGGTTACTCTGGAAGCAACTAATACTCTAGCAATATCTTACAGGAATCTTACCCAAATTACCCTCGAACTATCACTGAGTAATACATACTGTTGCGTACAAGTAGGCATTATCCTACAGACGAGGTAACTAATGCCCTAGCCGTTATCTCACAAATACCTACTACCAGTACCCTAGTTATTACTTTGCAAGTAATTATTCCCCTGGCTCCTTGCAGGTAGCTATTACCCAAGCCATTACTTCACAAGTAAGCATTGTTTTGCCTCATGAATGGCTACAGCATCCTAGCACACCTCACATAACTGATGGTGAGGATAAATGAAAAAATGTGAAGTGCTAAGTGTCTTGAGTCCACATACCTGGTAGGAAGGAATCCTAAAAGGTACTATATTTATTCAGTACCGCTAAGATCACAATTGGGGCACTATCTAGGATTTTAGTAATACAATTCCAGAAGGGGGTTCGGAGGAAGACAAAAATGAGGATACAAGTAAGACATTTTCTAAGAAGATATGCTGAAGGAACTTGGGATGTTCAATCTGGAGAAACGAAGACTGAGGCGAGGCACGATAACCATGATCAGGTACATAAAGAAAAGCTGAAGGAAAGTTATCAGGACTGTTTTCCACAGCTATAGAAACTAGAACCAGAAACAATAGCCTATAAATAAACAAAATGCTGCTACCTAGATTTGTTTTAAACATTTCCTGACAGTAAAGTCTTATGAATCAGTGGAACAGTTTACCTGGGAGTGTTCTGCATTCTCCATCTCTGGGATTTTTTTTAAAGGCTGGAAAGCTGCCTATCATGGATGGTTTAAATGTTTTTTGCTGAGGATTGGACAGATGGATCCTCATGATCCTTTCCGATCTACCGCTCTTATGATTCTCTAATAATCCCTTCATTGGCATATGATTTTTGGAGTTTGTATAGACTCCCAAGCCACGAGTGTTATCCTCATTGTCGTGTGGAACCCTGAGATAAATTTACAGGTTCTCCTTATGGGGTGGGATTGGGAGCAGCTAACCAAAGACCTTTATTCTCTATTTGTGAAGAGCAAAATGCCCTCGTAACCTTTGGGAAGTTGATGAGATGTTCTTGAAGGGGGCCAGTGGTGACTAATGGAGGCCAATGTTGGAATGAGTGGGATAAATGCTGCTATTTCTTTCACTCTTGGTTTCTGCTGCATTTGTCTCTTAACCTGCTTTCTCCTTTCCCTTTCCTTCTGGCACAGAGGAGGCAGGCAGCTGTGTACAGGATGGGCAGAGATATAGTGATAAAGATGTGTGGAAACCTGAACCGTGCCAGATCTGTGTTTGTGACACTGGCACTGTCCTCTGCGACGATATTCTCTGCGAAGAAATGAGAGACTGTCCCAGGCCTGAGATACCCTTCGGAGAATGTTGCCCTATATGTCCAACTGATCAGCCCACCGCCAGTGGTTGTAATTTATTTATTTCTATTTCATATAAATAAATTACTTGAGAGATGATAGTACCAAAGTAGAAAGATGAATAAGAGCCATGGATGTGACTCTCAGATGTTTTTGCATCCATGAAAGGCAATTGCTGCAAAAGGCTACTTCTCACAATTCCTCAAACTGTGTTTATGATGTAGAAGAGATGAATTAATTGAACCATGAACGTATGACAGAAGAAGATGGGCAGCGTTGTTGATCAACTATTAACTTGTCTAAGGCAGCCAACACATTTATTAACAGTGCAGGCATTTAAAGATAGACACACTTCTAGAAATTTCAAAAGTTTTTCTCAGCAAGTAGAAAGTTTTTAACAACTATTGCACCAACTTTTTCTTTTGCATTTATTATTGCTTTAAAACATTGATGAAGTGGGAAGAAGCTTCATAATGGTAAATATGTCTTCCACTGCACAATGTTGAACTGTGATTTCTGTGTCAGAATTTACAGGGTGACCTAGACAATGGGAGGGTTTTTTTTATAGTCCTATGGAAATCAAAAAGACTAATTAGGTATTGATATCAGTATTATCAGATGGCAAAACCTTTTCCATGGGAATTTTGAGGCACAGGGAATTTCATTCTTAATATCTAAATGTAATGATGTGCAGAAATCGCAGCTTGTGGCTACCATTAAAAAACATGATGCTGATGCTCAATGCATATCTATATAGTACTTTTATTAAAATACAATATTTGATTACTGTACCCATGTTCAATAAAATTAAAGTATATAAGCAGCTAAACTTTTATATCCTATTAATGCCAATGTGTAATTGACACATTTTCTAAACAGTACCCATTAGCTTTAACTTAACAGCTTTCACTTAGTATGCCAATCAAAGTTGTGTAAAAAAAATTATAAGGGCCAAGTATGAGGAACACAGGTGCCTTTCAGCTTTCCCTCTTTGATCAGCATTCCTACTGATTTTTATTTGGAAGGATGTAAAATCTTCAAGCAATTTTGGAGTTACTGAGCACACCAACAGAGAGATAGATAGCAGTTCTCCTTTTGGTGAATTGTGTTTATGACCACAGCAAAAAAAAAAAAAACCCTGTATGGTTCAGCCTTGAGAAATCTATGAGGGTAAGCTAAAAAAAAAAAAAAAAAGACAAGATACTAGTTTTGATTGGATGGTCACAGCTGCCATTTTTTTACTTTTTGCACTCAATACCCACACACCTGCCTAGCAGATAGTTCTGGCTCCTCCTATATGTTATATTTGTCTGGAGCCTTAAAGTCCCTTAAGGCATTGCTGGTTCATTAATTGAGGAGTGGGGGAGAGGCCTCAAGCATCAAGAGGTCAACCTTTCCCCTTCTGTGAACTTGACAAGAATGACCTAAGTTTCATACCTCAAGTTTGGGAGATGATTTATAATGCTTCCCTGCCTCACCTTGTGCTGCCTTGGGGTCCTGTTTTCCAGAGCAATGTCAGGAAAACACCCACCATTTTTCAGTTTCAAAAATAGGGTTTTTTTTTTTAGTCTTAACAGTAGATGAGGAATTGTTGTAACTAGAAGTGGCCTTTTTTAACCCTTTCCCTTCTTCTGGCTGTCTGAGGCTCCTCTAATTAAAAGGGAAGCCTTAGAAGCAAAATAACAGCGAGACTGCCAGGAGGAGTAAAAGAGTTGAGATCTGCAAAAGTTAACCCTGTTTTTTTTTCTGTGCATTGTTTTTTGCAATTAAGCTGATTGTGGCTTTTAATCTCTGTGTTTTGCCTCGTGCATCTGTTTTTTTTTTAAGCCCACATTTCTCCCTTAAACCTATTGTTTCCTTACTTAATTGATTTAACCATGTTTAACGGAGGCGAGTTTCACTGATTTTTTTTTTTCAAATATTTCATTGGGAAGTTGCTTGTAAACAAGTCACAGTTTGGAACTCCAACTTCCTCCAATCAGTGGGATTCTCAGTTCTCTCCTTCTACTCTATGGAAATTTATTTGGAAGAAAGTCCTAAATGGACATAGTTTTAAAACATTGCTTTGATAAAACTGAACTGCAATTCCTGTGGGCAAAGTTAGCCTGCTTTAGCATGGCTTGCAATGAATTATTCAGAACACTATTATTCTCTCTACACTTGCTTGTTTTGTTTGCATTGGCCCTTACATTCCCAGTGTAAAAAAAATCCTATGCCCGTTGTATTCCTGGGACATCAGCATCTCCCTCAGAACAATGATTTGAAACAGGGCAAGCACTGAAATAAGAAAGCTCTCCCGTCTGTTTCCTTGATCTAGTTACAGGTTACCCTATATTCGTGTCCATGTTTGTCACATGCTTCGTGAATGAACACACTGAGGACATTTGTGAAACTCAAATTTTCATACATACTTTTATTTTCAAAATAGTTCTGATGGTTTTTTCTTTTTTCTCTCTTTTGCTCTCTCTTCATTCTTAACAGGGCAACCTGGTCCCAAGGTGAGACATCTGAACGCTATTAATAACCACCATTGTTTGTTAGCACCCCAAAGTTTGTCAACTACGCTAAAGGCACAATAGGGACTTGCCTCATGATCTGCTTTAAAAAGTGTAAAAGTATTACTTATCACCAGGTCCCCCCAAAGCTAATTTCTGCAGAATGAGATGCTACAAAAAGCACTGTTGTGGCTACATGTTCTTTGAGGTTTGACTCCAGCTTGAGGGAGAAGACAGCTCTTCTGAACCAAATGATACAATAGATAATTATCATGAATTATGACAGAATCTGGCTATGAATATAAATGGCAATCTGACAGCTTCCTATTGAAATTGATGATATAATTGCTTTGCTCTAACCAAATGAATATTTTACTGACTTTACTAAGTCTGTTCATGTTTGCATACCATAGTTGCAAAATTGGAGATTCTCTTAACACTTTGAAATCTATAGTTCCCACAGGCTATCTATTGCTGTAGTGTTAGAAAGTTAAGACTGTAGACTCAGAGTTCAAGATGTGGGAATTGACTTGCTTGGGATGTTTGGTTTGGTTCCCACCCCCTAATTTTACATATTTTCCAGGGTCAAAAGGGAGAACCTGGTGATATCAAGGATGTAAGTTTCAAATTTAATGCATCTCTTTCTAATTTTTCTTAAAACCTAGTTGTACAAAATATACCTTTGACTGAACTGATTTTCTGTATGTTTTCTTCTTTTTCTTCTTTCTCTTTTGGTCTAGGTTGTAGGACCGAGAGGCCCTCCTGGACCACAGGTAACGGCGTCTTCTGCTATCTTGTTTACACGTATTGAAAAAGAAGTTTTTAAAAAATGGGTTGTGAATGCTCTCATTGCCTTCTGCAGGGACCTTCAGGTGAACAAGGAGCAAGGGGAGAACGTGGAGATAAAGGAGAAAAGGTAAAATCAACTATACCTGAGCAGTATTTAATGAACTAAACAGGCTGCAAGTTTATTTATACTTACCTCAGAGGATGTTCTACGCAAAATAGAGTTTGCATCCCATTTGAGGTGTTTAGTGCTGTAATTGTAGAATACCATTGTTTGTCAAATTAATAAACTTTTGCAGAAGTGACTCATCACACCCTCAAGGCAGGTCCATCAACATTAAAGCTTACAGTTCATATTAAAGTCATGATCATCACAAGAAGTGTGGAAGATCGCTTAAGACAGGGGTGTCAAACTCAAGGCCCGAGGACCGGATCTGGCCCATGGGATGCTTAAATCTGGCCTGCAGGGCTGCCCTGGAAACAGTGAAGGACTGCTCTACAGTGCTTGTGCCAGTGAAATTGGAAACCTGAGCTCCGTTTTTGCTGGCAGAGGGCTGTAGGAGGCCATCGCAGCCAAAAACAGTGATTGAGCTGGCCACGCCCCCTGGCCACGCCCCCCAGCCCTGTGAAGTGGAGCACAACCTTAATGAAATCGAGTTTGATACCCCTGACTTAAGCCATGATTGGGTGTAAGATGCAGGATTAATAACCTGACTGAATGAACTTCTAGACACTTCCCTTACCTGCAAAATTGTTGAATTTAGTGAACCAGCCCAAGGCATCTAGCTGTGTGTAGCTGAGCCTCTCCCATGCCTACATCGCTGCATTCAGCATCCAAGTTGAACTGACAATTGAATTCTGCTTCAGTGCTCACAGTGCAATAACATTCTTTAGTACAAACAGACTACTTTTTGCGGGGTGACAGTATAAGTTATCTTAGGGATTGCAGGGAACATGATATTGGAATGTTCCTTGCTCTCCAAAACTTATCACTTGAGATAATTACCTATCTCAATAACAGAGTAATGAAATGGGAAAATTTATGGTCATAATGTTATTCCTCTCTGAAACTTAACTGGCTGAATTTGAGCCAGTTGCTATCTATATACAATACTTTACAGTTTTTTTATAAAGAGTATGAAAGGCATTTTTAATATTAAAATCAAAATGTTTCCCAATGTTATTAAGAATTAAGAGGCACACTCCAATGACATGGTATCCTATCCCATGCCAATTAAAATTAGTATACTAAGCAAAGTTACTAATAATATAGGCATAGGATTGACACGCTAAAATTTAATTTAGTTGTAAACAATAAACAACCTTTAATGCAATGGAACTTCCTTTTGAATAGTTTTGAGTTATAAAATACTGTGTTAATATTTATGGGATGAACTGCATTAGAAGTAGTGACTTTTAAAAATGGTATAAGTGAAATGTTAACTGGACATAAGACTGGACAGTTTGATATTCATGGAAGATCCTTCCTTCCTTCCTTCCTTCCTTCCTTCCTTCCTTCCTTCCTTCCTTCCTTCCTTCCTTCCTTCCATCCATCCATAGGGTGTTCCGGGTCCACGTGGCAGAGATGGTGAACCTGGTACGCCTGGCAATCCAGGCCCCCCCGGACCTCCAGGACCTCCAGGCCCCCCTGGCCTTGGTGGAGTGAGTATTAGGGAAAGTTTTAATCCCACAGCTTCTGCATGTGAATGTTACACAAGTAATGTAAATGCCTCTTTCACTGGGTTTGCCTCTTGAGGATTCCTAATGGAGAAGCCTTAATTCAGAATAACATGTATAATGTGTTGTCTACATTTCAAATACCCAAAATAGCAAGTAACACTCGTAGTTATTTTTTAATCAATTAACAAGGCCTTTGACCCACTCCTGTTGCTTTGCTCTGTGAGTCTCTCTGCGTGAAAGAATAATGTTCCCTTGTGTTGAAAACTCCCTGCATTGCTTGAAGGGGGAAAAAAAAGCACCATCATAATCTATAGTAATACGAACAAAATTCCTCGCAGCATAGCTAGTTCATAATTACTAAGTTTATTTTTCTGCAGACCGCCACAAAGAAGCATTGGTTTTATGGAAGAACACATTCTTAATTTTTGCCAGGTCAACAGAGGGGCACAAAAGGGTGGGCCATTGTTCTTTGTAAATTCAGAGTGTGTCCCATGACCCAGAATCCTTTGTAATACTAGAGTGTTTGATGGGCTTCCTCAGGCTGGCTGAAATGGGGAAGAATTTCCTTTAAAAAGAAAACTTCAGAGACCAAAGAGACTTTGTCAGTATAGTTTGGACCAATAGCCCAGCAGTGAATTAGATATGCCCCAAATGATTTATTTCCATCGGCATAATTGCCTCTGTGTTTTGTTGTGTTACGAAGGCCCAACTGATAATGCAAATGGACTCTCGTAACTTTGGGATCTGCTGGCTTTGCTTACATTAACAGAGAAATTACAAAATATTTCTACTTAATCTACTAATTACTATCCTCTAGCTCCTTTACAGGGAAATAGTATTTAAAAGAATAGTGTCTAATCCTTGAATAAGAAAGCATAGAAAGATCTAATTGTTTTTAATTTGGGGCAGGTTTTAGAATGGTCAGCTGAGTGATGGCTATGGACAAAAACATTTCCACCATGAGGATTTCTATAAAATCATTCAATTGAATGACTCACATGCTTTAATTTCTTTCACTGTGAGTCATGGATTTTTATTTTATTTACAGTGCAAACACATGACCAGTGATACAAATGTTGAATAGTATTTCTGTAGAATATGTACCAAGTTCTCACTCCATATTTGCAGTAACTATTTCATCTTTGGATATACTTTATTACACCACCCATAGGATACATTCACAAAGTCATATTCTTTTAGTCCAATTAATATACTTTAACAACTAACTTCCACTTATCCGTAAACACTAACAATTCAGCACAGAAGATGCATTGAAAAGAACGGTAATTGTTTCCAAACAACTAAGAACTACTCATCCTAATGTTGTCTCTTAGGATATGAAATTTAGGGTTGCTTTTCTGCTCACCCCCTAAATGGTGACAGATTTTTCTTTGAAAAAATACTTAGCAAAATCCATATTAAGTTACACTTAAATTATTCTAAGTGTCCTTCTATAACTTGAGATTCATTGATTTACTTTACATTACAAACATCATGACTTCAAGAGTAGTTAAAATCTCTTGTATTTATAAATAATTCTTGAAAAGTTGGGTCGTATTACTTTTATTTCTGTCACTACAGAGTTTCAATTCATGTCCAATAAATGTTAAACATATTTGTAGTAGATTAATCAATTGCCAAATAACCTCCCCCCCCACACACACTTTTTCTCTACCTGAAATTCTTTCCAGAAATGCCTCCCAATAAAATATCTGCATGAATTGCAGGGAGAGAAAAAAATGGTAAAAGAGAGCAAGCTTACCCAATTTTCCCCCTCTGTAACACAGCAAAGATTGCCCATCAGATATAAAAGAAAGCTCTGTGCTTTTAAAATACCTTCTTATATTTCATATGGTGCAAGTGTTCTCCATCTAACCACGTCATATTCTGCATCTCACTGAAACTGTGGGTTTTTTTTTTGTTTCTCTGCAGAACTTTGCTGCTCAGATGGCTGGTGGATTTGATGAGAAAGCAGGCGGCGGAGGTGCTCAGATGGGAGTGATGCAAGGACCTATGGTAAAGATTAGGACAGTGTCTACATTCCTTGAACATTTGCATTACTCTACTGGTTTTATATTAATTTATGGGTCTTGGCTTAATAGCCTCCAAAGAAACCAAAGAGTTGATTTTTGTGAAACTAAGAAAGTTGAGTCATGATAATGGGCAAGGCAGGTTTGGTAGGCTGTAGCAACCTAATTTGATCTAGATTTCATAACAGTTTTGCACATGCAAATGCATTTGATCCAAAGCTCACATTTTATGTATTTAAAAAAATCAAAAATATGTTAATATATGTTTTGGTGAGAAATATGTTATTTCTTGTATGCAAAAATGGAAGAAGCTAAAATAAACTTACTTCTAGGTGGGAAGTAACCACTACTCTAATAAGGTGATCTAAATTGATTTCAAAATTGATTTTCAAAATGATGACATTTCTGCAGAAAACAAATCATACGCTTCCTACTGTGCTTAGCATTGTCACTTGAGCCTGTGTTTTTATTGGCCAATCGTACTGAAAGGGGTGGGAGGTACTTTCTCATAAATTGATTGGGCGTAATGTTGCCTCCAATTTTTCTTTTTCAATCTGAGGTTCCTTAAGAGCTAAATACCAGTATTTCTTACTTGGGGGGTGGAAAAGGGGGAAGAGCTGGGAATCTAATCAAGCATCATCTACTCTAAAAATATGGCTGCAGCTTTTTAGTTTCATAGTTAATTTTAGACCTGCTCACCTAAAGAACAGTCTCAGTGGCTGTTTTGGAGTTAAGTGGATACAGGATTTTGAGAGTCCAAAAATAGATCCAATCTCCTTGGATATTCACTTGAAAGAAATAGGTTCCTTGATGAGCCAGGGGTGTTTTTCCACTTCTCATCTTTACGACCCATGCAAATATTGAGTGTTATGGGGTGATGGTTCTCTACAAAAATTGGAATCTTAACAAATATTTTAATTTGCCATTCTCTTGACAGTGTGAAGCATTTGCTAGGGGATACAGTATATAACAGCCTATTCAAATCTGTAGAGTAGTTTATACTTTGAGCAACTTGGCATACTAAATGCCTACTTTCATATTAGAAATTGTGCATTTTTCACAACCTTAAAAGAGGTTGGCTATTGCAAAATTGGTTGGCTATTGCACTTTCAGCAATGGCTGTGTTGCTCATTTTATATTTCAAATTATTTAATTAATTATTTTAATTTTCACAATGATACAGTGTTTGCAGATATACAAAGCAGATATATTAATTTCCCTCTTTTAAGAAGACATCAAGAGTACTTAATGCTTATTTTATTATTATTTAATCTTATTATCCTTTTATTTTGTTTTAAACAAAACTATTTTCAGAAAAATTATAAATATAGATAATGAATGAGGTTGTGCAATTTTTGCTCAATTTTACAGTAAAGATTCCAAGCAAAGTATATTAAATTACTTTTATGCTATCAAAAAGAAACAGGTCGTATTGTGATATGAGCTTTAACCTTAAAATTTTACAAGTTATTCTTCAAATGGCCTTAATTTGAGGAATTAGGTTATTATTTATACATATATGATTTCTCCATCTTTTCAGTCAGTTTGCTTTACTACACAGGTTGTTTTTCTTTTGAAAATAATAAATGGCAGACAAATGACTGTCACATACTTTATCTAGATTATATCAGCCATTAAGAAATGGTTGATTAATTTTCATGGTGCAACCTAATAAATCAAGAAACTCTTGATTTTGAATCTCTTGATTGAAAATAAGATTATACCCCCTTTCCATTTATTTATTTTTTTAAATCAAAAGGATCCTTCCTACTAATTCAAATATTCAAATGTTAGTACCGGTAGCTCAGGTTGTTAGTTTGGTTGTTATAACTCTTTTGAGTAGCATGTTTTTTAGATGCTGGCTAATTTGTGCGATGGGGGAGGGGGCTGTTGGTCTGAGCTCTGAGCTTGGCAATTTGGTTGAAAGTATTTTGTCACCATTCGAGGAGACATCGTCAGTACACTTTGAATTGTGCTTGTCTGTCTTTTAAAGGCCAGTATTCGGACAGATGAGCACAATTCAGAGTACACTGATGATGTTTCCTTGAGTGGTGATGAAAGATCCACAACCAAGCCTGGAGCTCAGACCAACAGCCCCCCCCCCCCCCCCCCGCCATCCTACAAATTAGCCAGCCTCTAAAAAACATGTTACTCAAAAAAGTTATACTCCCAGTTTAATAACCAGTTAACTAGCCCAGGACCAGGGCAAATTTTTATGTTTTGAAGTGATTCCATCAAAGTCATAGCAACATCAATTTTCCTAATATCCCCAATCCCAGCAAAAATTGGTTCATAGTCAATGTGATATTCTATATTGCTTGGAAAGAATTGCATGGGCATAGGATCAATTGGACCTATTGTTTGAAGAGCAAAGACAGAAGGGAGATCTCAGAATCTCACCTCAGTTCCTGTGGAAACCACATCAGGCCTTCCATTTTGTTCCTTGGGAGCCTTTAGATAAAAGTGCCTGGCTCATTTTAAAAAATATTTTCTTAGTTTGCATTATCAGATTACTCAAGAACCTGAGCAGATTGTTGTAACGTGCAAGTGGTTTTAGAGAATAGCTGTAGGCCTTTGTATTATTTATTTTTTTTGCCAAAGCTTCTTGAGGGCAGGTGCCAAAATCTTTAAAACAGATGATTATAGATAGGGAAGTAATAGAGAGGGTTGTTTCAGGAACTCCGTCGGTGTTTCCCTTGGATCAAGGACTGAAGTTATGCAAAGACAGCAGCTACTGTTCTTCAGAATCCAGCAGGAAATTTCTGCTATCCAGCATTTCTTGGCAAGCTGTAAATGAAATTCAGTCTTAGTCAACATGGACTGTTTCCAAGACAAGTGTATGTGTGTGTGTGTGCAAGCGCTTGCTTTTTTTTTTTTTTTGCCTCAGCATGCCTTCCCTAAATAAAAATAGTTCTGCGTGATACAGAGGGAGAAAGAGAGAATTAAAGGACATTAACCAACATTATTGTAGGGACGTGGTGGCTCAGTGGCTAAGATGCTGAGCTTGTCGATCAGAAAGGTCTGCCAACCTAGCAGTTAGTGAAAGCAGCATATAAAGATGCAAGTAGAAAAATAGGGACCACTTTGGTGGAAAGGTAACAGCGTTCTGTGCGCCTTTGATGTTTAGTCATGCCGGCCACATGACCATAGAGACGTCTTCAGACAGTGCTGGCTCTTTGGCTTTGTAACGGAGATGAGCACCTCCCCCTAGAGCCGGAAACGACCAGCACAAATGTGCAAGGGGAACCTTTACCAAAGACCTTTAACTAACATTATGGCAATAGCCATGAGATTAGCCCTACTCTCAGTCAGGCTCAACTCTTTTCTTGTGCTTCAATTATAACAGTATGGATATAATTGTTTTTGCTTTTTTTATTGTTATATAGGGACCAATGGGGCCACGGGGTCCTCCAGGACCATCAGGATCTCCTGTGAGTATAGAATTTGATACTTTCCTTAGATGACCTTGTATATCCAGAAAATAATATAGTACAAAAACAGAAGGATTGTTCCATCTTGAGATGATCACTGATGGTGCTTCTACCACCATTTTTCAGGGCCCTCAAGGATTTCAAGGCAGCCCCGGAGAATCTGGAGAACCCGGTTCTGTGGTGAGTATCTAGAAAGCAGGGTTGTCTTAACCAAAGACAAAACGTGTGACATTTTCAGCACAAAAACCGATATATCGCTATATGTTAACTGCCATATTTGCCTGCAGAGATTTCCTTTCAACTTCAGCCAATAGAAGAGCTGATTGAAATACCCAGTCTAAGGATCCTTAAAAGGTGTTAGCGTCAGGAAAGCTAAAAGTACTGTGCCTTCTTTGGTGTTACATATAGCACACTGAGAAAGTCTTGTTTAGGAGAAAGAAAAGCTATCCCTGGTTAAATATGACGGATGTGTGGTACAGGTAGTCCTTGACCTAAGACCACAATTGAATCCAAAACTTCTGTTGCCAAGTGAAATAATTATTAGTTGAGTTTTGCCCCATTTTACAACCTTCCTTGCCACAGTTGTTAAGTGAATCACTGCAGTTGTTAATAACATGATTGTTAAATGAATCTGGCTTCTCTATTGAATTTACTTGTCAGATGATCACATGACCTGGGACATTGCAACCGTCATAAATATGGATTCATCAAGCAAAGGAAAGATAAGAAGTCTGCCCTTTTTAAACACAGCTCAGCAAAGCCCTTTATTACCGTAATAGTAACACAAAGAACAATGTATACTTTCAGGAAAAAATGGTTTGTGTTTAACAAATTTTCTCCTTCCTCTCAGTCCTTTCCCTCAGAGCAATCTTCTCTAGTTGGACTAATTTTAATCCTGTGGTCAAAAAGAGAGAAATGGGAACAATAATGGAAAATAGGGTGGATGCATCTTGAGGAGAGAGAATTGGGGATAACCATCCTGACTTCCTAGTTTGTTACTTTGCCTCACTTTAACACTATGAAGCCAACAATTCCATTATATAGGGTTTGGGAATGTGGAAATGCTATTTAAAGAGCAGAGTCTTATTACAGGTTTACAGAACCTTTGCCCAATCAGCCAGATAATTATGAGCTTTGGGATTTTTTAATCACATTCTCCACATTTGAATATTATAATCAGCATTCTTGGCCCGTTGTACATTCCTTAAAATTGTTCTTCCTCTATTTCCAAATCTCAACAAAAATGTAGTAGATATTGCATGTTTATCATTTGTACAGAATTCATTTTCAGATTTATCGCATTCTGTTCCTAGTAACTACATATTAAACCTCTCTGAATTGTGCATATGGGAACCATTGAAACTAAAACTATTTGACCCTCTTCAAATATTAACCATTTCTCTTTGCCCATGTTTCTTGAGCTGAGGCCAGCACAAGTATTTGGGTATAATCTGGGTTTGTACCTGTTCTATATTCGTAGTGTGGCATTCACGATATTATTTTTTTTAAATCTACATGTACCTTAGCTTTGTCATACCATGACTAATCATGCCACCCAAGCTTTAAATAATGATCTGCCACATTTAAAAATCTTTTATTTCTTAACAAAAGCCATGCCTGCATCTAAAACAAACAAGAGGCAGCAAAATATAGTTTAAAATCAGATAATCCCAGTCCTTCTCTTTCCTTTCCTTCTTGGAGAATCTCTCATTTAATCCTTGTTTTTTCCCCTGCATATAAATCTGTATATGTCTTTTTGTCACTGTTTAAATGATGCATCAATTCTCAAAACAGATATTGTCCTGAAACAAGAACAACTTTCTAGGTAACACATTCATTTTTACCATAAAAATTTGTCCTAACAATGACAATTGTCATTTCCCTCATCTTGTTAAATCTTTCTTAATTTCATTCCATACTTTAAAAGTTATTTTCAAATAATATGCAAATCTTGTTAGTTATAATACCAAAATATTTTATTTTTCTCAATCCAAAAACCTGTTTTCACAGGGAATTATTTTTGGATTTCATATTCTCTGTCAACATCTTTGTTTTTTTCCTTATTAATTTTAAATCCGGCCAATGCACCAAATTCTCTTAATTTTCCCATTAATACGTCTATCCCTACTAAAGGGTTTTCCAAAATTAAACCAAATCATTGATGAACACTCAGTTTATAAATTTTATAATCTTTAAAACTTTTACTCCAGCAACACTCTCATCTTCTCTTATATCTGTATTCAAAGTGGATATCTCTACCTTTTTATATTTCACAAGGCTTGGTCAATTCCTAATTCACAATAATTTGTGGTTTGTGATGTATACTGCTATGGCATTTCACCTATGTACTATAATAAAGTTCTCTCTGAAATCTGTATCATCCAAAATTTTAAACAGCAAATTCCAGTTGAAAATATAGAAGGCTTTCTCTGTATCAAGAAATATTAAGACAGTTTGTTTTTCATTGTATTATTGCTCCAAGTTGGAGTTATTGCTCCAACTTGGAGTTAATACCTTAATATTTTTAATGTTATCTTCTAATTGCCACATTGATCTTTATGGATAATGTAGGACATTTTTCAGTCTTTCAGCTAAAATTATGAATATCTCATAATCGTTATTCAGTAAAGATATTATCCTATAATTTTTTTTGGTAAAGTCAAATCCCATCCTTCTTTAGGAATCAGTGTTACATATGTCTTTGTCCAACTTATCCAGTGTCTTTCTAGTATCTAAGATGTGTTCATCATTTTTTGCGAAGGTAATAAAAGCTCATCTTCAAAATAATCATAATAAGAAGCCTTATGATTCATTTGGACCACAGATTCTGTCTTTATTTGTTTTTCTTTATAACATCACAAATTTCCCTTATTGTTATTGGTACGTTCATTGTTCATTTTCAGGCATTTGTTGACTTGATAGATCTTATTTGTTAAGTATTCATTTTTTCTTGCAAATGAAATTTCTTCTCTCTTAGATAGCATTGTATAATACTGTACTGATGAAATTTTCTTTCAATGTTTACACTATCAATCACTATAATTTTCTCATTCTGTGATTTTAATATTTTTTTCCCTTTTCCTTTCTCAGGAATTTTGCTGAGTCAAAATTCCGTTGTGTTGCAACATTCCATTTTATTTCCCCCTCTCTCTCACAATTAACATAGAAAGCTGACACTGTAGGAGTTTAATTTGGTGTGGGATATTTTTTCTTTCCAGAGATCTCATTAGTTTAGTCTCTTTTATCTTTATATTTAGAATTAGGTATATTTTCTTGTCTCTTTTTTGTTCAGTTTATTACTGGGTTGTATAAATTGTCCTTCAATAAATGCTTTGCAGTTTTTGATTTTTTTGATCTGAAAGTTTTATTTCATATACAGTACTTTATTATACTTTTATACCTGGATATTATTTACTGGGCAGCACATTTTAAACTATTACATTTTTTTTTATTGCCCCAGTAGTTAAAATAGGCACTTATTGCTTTATTGACTAAATTATTGCGCTATGGGGAGGTCATGACAGTATATGATATGCAGATTATCTGAAAGGTGTGGGCATTTCCACATAATGTATATGTATCCCTTCTAGATTAGCAATCCTATTAGTTCTAGGCAATCCAATGTCTTTGGCAGGTGAGCCAATTTATGGCTGGTTTCAATTAGACTGTACAAAAGGAACCATTCTAAGGCCAGTTTCCAGATGGAAATGCTTGGCATTGGGGACAGGCCATTCCCACGTTGGAATGAACACTTGCTACTACCTCCATTGAGTTTTTGGATTTTCAGCTAGACCAGAATACCCTGTGAAAAGAATGTTGGCTTAACAATTTCCTTGATCTCGTAGCTTGCCCAAAATGAATAGGGGTGAAAATGACAAGACTTGATTCTTTTCTCTTGGGCAGCATTCCAATGGCCTGTAATGACCTTCAGTCTGTTAGGTTCTTCTTTCCTTCCTTTAAAAGAGGGGATGAGTGGATGTTTAATTTTTTATAATTTGCTGATATAAAAAACCCCACTGATAACTAATGAATGAAATATCAGTTCAAAGCAGAACTAAGAAAGGTTATGAAAACCATGCAAGCTGTAATCCTATTCCTAAAACGATCCTTATTTATTATTATGATTGATTGCACAGTCAGCCAGATGTTTAAACTGGATTTGGTATTTTTATGTATCTGTTGAGTCCTTCCCAAGGATCTGGTATAAGCAGATGTTTGAGGGTGTTGGTGGTGTAACTGGAGATCCCATTTACTAGTGGGTTCAGGAATATGACTGACCAGCCTTAATCTGTAGGTGCACTTCTACAACATCACATCTTTATACCTACCATGTATTAATTGAAAATGTTGCTTTGTCTTCCATGAATTTGGCTATTCCCCTTTTTAAATTACTTTATGGTCATTACAACTCCTGAGTTATGTGTTGTCTTTATATTAATCTTTATTGGTCTTTATCTGTCTTGAATCTCCCACTGTTTGATTTCAATGAATAATCCCAGGTCTTGTATTACAGCAAATAATGTTTTTTTTTTCCTTTTCCATACAAAGACTCCTCTATGGTATCCCCCTTACTAAGCAGTTGTACTGTGATAAACTAAATTGCTGGGGATCATAGGAGTTTCCTTGTTAATACGCATGGTAGATATCTGTTCACTTGGTATTGAAAAAGCTGTTTTCAAGGAAATGGGTGCTTAACTCCCTGAGTCAAAATAACATGACTTGGAAAGTCCTCTGCTGAGGCAGAATTTGAACCCAGTTTATGGTGAGTTTAATATTGAAGGAACCAGGTTATGTGTCCCACTGTCTCATTTGTTGTTCAATGCCATACCAAGTCTAGGATGTGTCATTACAACCCCTTGTTTCATATTTCATTCTTCTCAATTATATTTTTCTTTATCTTCTAGGGTGCAATGGGTCCCCGTGGGCCACCAGGACCACCCGGAAAACCAGGAGATGATGTGAGTATTATTTTCTTAAACATCCCAATATTAGGATCAGCATAGGTAAATCAGCTTAGGTGAAAGGAGGAGTTTGCTAGAAACATTAGGTTAAAATGTTTATTTAAAAATTGTATCTTGATGTGTATATCAATTACGCTACACCAATAAATTTTTTGTTCTCAAAAGGGAGATGTGGATTCTAATATAATTATTCTGAAGAGAAAGATATTTGTAGACTTGACAGAAGCCAAGGTCTACACAGGTATACCATTTAAAAGAAAGAATTAATTGTTGCATAACAACCCACTGAGAATAGAAATGCAGAATAACAGAGCTGGAAGGAACCTTGGCTGTCACCTGGTCCAACTCGCTGCCCAACAAGGAGACCTGATACTATTCTGGATTCCATTTGGACAAATGGTTGGACAATCTCTTCTTAAACAACCTCCAGTGTTGGAGCACCACAATTTCTGGAACCAAGCTGTTCCACTGATTAATTGTTCTCACTGTCAGGAAATTTCCCCTTCTTTCTATCCATTACCTTTTGTCCTGCCATCAGATGCTTTGGAGAATAGGTTGGCCTCTTCTTCTCTATGACAGCCTTTCAAATATTGGAAGACTGCTATCATGCTACCCATTGTCCTTCTTTTTGTTAGACTAAATATATCCAGTTCTTCCAACTGTTCATTAACTGAGAAAGTTCACTGGCTGATCCACTGTTGAGAAGAAGAGGGGAAAAAACCCAGAAAGCTAAAAACTAGGGAAGAATGAAATAGAAAGGGACATGACTGCCCACCCAGCCAGGAACATTCCACATAGCACTATTTTGTTCCAGATTCTGTTTGTCAGTCATATGTACAGTACATACACAGCTATACTCAATGGAATTGACATTTAGAATGTCCCAATTGCCTAACCTTGAAATAGACAATTCCATAGCACTAATCTGCTTCTGAACATATATTTTTTTTAGGAATGAACTGTTAACATTTATAAAGGGAATAAATATCCAGCCAAAACACTGAAGTGATAAGGGTCTAAATTTAGTTCTTTTTCATTTAAAATGGTACCTAATCTAATTTTGGGGCTCTTGAGAAGGAGGAAGAAAGTCAAGGGTTGTCTGATTCTTCTGTATTTTTCTTTGTGCAAGGAAAACCACATCCCGTACTTTTAAAAATAAAGATGTCCTCCTGGATTTGCAATGTTTTGACAATAGAATGCTGGGATTTATCATAGATCAGGCCCAGCCAATCAGAGTCTTGATGAATCTTATCCATTTGTTCGTTGATATATTTTATGTAAATGGGATCCTTCCTAAATAAAATTACATCCATTTTATGTTTTTTCAGGGTGAAGCAGGAAAACCTGGCAAATCAGGAGAGCGTGGATTACCTGGACCTCAGGTATGGCTGTGTCCTCCATATCAGTTTAAAAAGCTAGATTCAGAAACCACAATCCTCCTATGTTATCTTTCAGGTTATAAAAGGCACAGTATGAAATTATAGTCTTTGGGGCCAAAGTATCTTTCTTTTCTCTTTCTGGTGAAAATTGCAACCTTCATAATGCTAAGTGAGCAGGAATAACATCCTGCTTTTGGGGGTATCTTTACTGCATCACTGTAGTTCTGTATATCCTAAAGTTTAAGGACTAATGTTAAATCAGGGTACTGAAAGGAGAAAGTAAATAACAGGGAATAAGCAAAATATTCTTATCTTCCCTTTAATGGTGAAAATAATCAGATTGAGAAGAAAAAGAAGGATTATAAAGGCCATTTCTTGACAGACTTTGTTTTCTTCTATTATGATAAACATCTGTGGTTCCGACTGATCGAGGTTCTATGTAAATGATTATCGAATTAGAAACCCAGTTTTTCCTTTAGCTTTGGCAGATATTGTAGTTTTTATCTGTTGTGAAGTTAGCAGTAATGTAGGAATTATTGCATGTGTGTTTTAGAAAGCGTATCTATTTTTTTAACCAATTAATTTCTCATTTAAATTTAGGGTGCTCGAGGTTTCCCTGGGACCCCGGGTCTTCCTGGTGTCAAAGGTCATAGAGTAAGTTTGTATTCTGTAGCTGAGATTTTTAAATTTTAATTTAATTCGGAATTGATCCCTATGCTTCTCTCTCTTTCCTAGGGATATCCTGGTTTAGATGGCTCTAAAGGAGAGGCTGGTGCTCCAGGTGCTAAGGTAGGATCAAGAACTCCCATCCTAAGATATGATTGGTGAAAACCCTACTATTCTTTCAGCATATTGTGAAGCTTACATTTATTTGTGCATGTTATTCATTTCTCACCTACTCCCAAATTGTAAATTATAACTTATCAGTTCCTACTTTTTTTTAAAAGGGAAGCTTCAATAATGTTGAATCCGGTGGTTGCAAGCAGGAAAAGCAATATTAATCATTCCTAGATTGAAATTCATTTGATAGAAAAATAATCTCAGCTGCCACTTTGCTAGTCTAGATTTTTTTTCCAAGGAAGCTCCATGAAAGGGAGCAGATACAGTTATTGTAGTATAGAAGGGAGAAAAACTCCCTGTTAAAAGGATGCTGATTTCTACTGAAATAGAAATCAGTTCACCAGACACTAAAGAATGAGATCAGTAATCAACTTCTGTTTCTATAAAAACATTTTTAAAAAACATTTTTACATTTGTTTTCTCTTTTTAAACTACCCAGAAAAAAATGTTACTTGAAAACAATATTAATTATGCCATATTGACACAGTACTGTGTAATGTATTATTTTATGGCCACCAATTGGCGTTCCTTTTGCTAACCTCTGTGATATCTCTTACCCATTGCATTATGATATCTCTAGCCATCCTATTCATCTTAAAAATAATTGGTATCGTATATTAAAACACCTGCATTGAGAAGAAATATGCATGAGGATTCACAGGACATCCAGGTCCTACTTTTTACTGTGATATACAATCAATCAGAATAGAGCTGGAAGGGACCTTAGAGGGCTTCTAGTCCAACCCCCTGCTCAAACAGGAGACCCTATACTATTTCAGACAGGTGGCTGTTCATTCTCTTCTTAGACACCTCCAGTTATGAAGCACCCACAACTTCTGAAGGCAAGCTGTTCCACTGGTTGATACTTTTGAACAGTTGACCTACAGAAATCTTTCCCAACTAAAAGAAACTATTTGCATCATTAAAAATATATGCTGAGAACTTCAAGAGAGGAGCTATCTTGACCTCTACCTCCCAACCCAACTGTCTAAATTTTGCTCTTTTGGAATATAGAATCTCCCTCCAGGGAACCCAGAGCACATTCCACCTCAGTAACTTCCACTTCTAGAAAACTGGAGTTCTTTTGCAGCAAAAGAATTCACCTCAAGTACCCCTTGTTAAGCAACTGCCTGATTTAACTACCATTCATAGTTCTGACTGTGATGAAAAAGTAACTTTGAAGCCAGTGTTCACATTTACGATCTTTGGAAGTCTATAAAGAAAAGGAAAGCTGAAGTAAGATAAGCACAGTCTTGGTTTCACTTAGCAACTGCTTGGCTTAATGACTGAGTTGCAGGTCCCAATTATGATCACTAAAGAGAACTACCTGTACTCTCTGAACATAGATTAAGTGTTATAAAAACATGGCTAAGTTGGTACCAAGCTTTAGGTACCAAGCTGGAACTGACTCACCTCTTACAGAATCTAATGAAGATGTGTTGAAATGCTCAGCCATCAGTTAGTAATGATTTTGCAGCTGAAGTCAACCATGATGCCCCAATCTGTTTTGCATTTTCTTGGACGGTTTGATGATAAAATGTCTAATAATAGTTTAGTTACCATTGTTTCTTTTTTTTTTCTAGGGTGAAGCTGGATCTTCTGGGGAGAATGGTACTCCTGGTCCTATGGTGAGGATCTATTGCTTAATTATTTTTAAATCATTATCACAACACCAACATTGTAGGTTGGCCATTGTCCATATCTGATTATTCATATAGAGCATACTTTGTCCATCTACATAGGTTTTTTGCGTCCCCATAGGTTAATGCAAACAGACTGCACTTACATTTTGAGTTCCAGGGAATCTAGATGACACAGGTAGAATTCTCATGTACAGTAGTTTCCTACCTATGCTTTTTTAGTCATAGCATGTATGTGCTCATGCATTGTATCAATCGTGGAAAATGTATACACAGAAACAATAGAATCCTACAGTGTTCAGATCTCTCTCATTGTATCTCTTGCTTGTATATCCTAGTAGGCATTCCATTGGAATAATAATAATAATAATAATAACAACAACAACAATAATAATAATAATAATAATAGCATGGCACATTCACATCACATTAAATAAAAACAAAGGAGATAAAATACAAAATATAAAATATAGAATAGAATAGAATTCTTTATTGGCCAAGTGTGATTGGACACACAAGGAATTTGTCTTGGTACAAATGCTCTCAGTGTACATAAAAGAAAAGATACATTTGTCAAGAGTCAAGAATCATCAGGTACAACACTTAATAATAGTTATAGGGTACAATAAGCAATCAAATCATACTAGGAAACAGTCCATATAAATCGTAACGATACAAGGGACAAAGTTACAGTCACAAGTGGGAGGGGATGGGTGATAAGGAGTGATATAAATATAAAACATGTCTAGATTACAGATACAATTTTTTCTTCATTTGTCACAGCTAGGAAATCAGCAAAGTCTCCATTATAGGCTCTTTTTTGGCACTCTGTCACTCTATGTTGAATAGTTTGTCTTTTGGCCCCACAGTCACAATTCGGCAATGGTAGAGGGTGCCTGCACATCTACCATGGCCAGTGCAAATTCGGTTGAGTGTTGTTGAACTGGAAGATAAAACACACAGGCTATTAGTTTTCAGAAGGTAGCTCTCTTGAAGGTCAGTAGGGCTGTAATACCTTTTAAACTTTGGCTTCTACTATTTCTTAGGGTCCCCGTGGCCTTCCAGGTGAAAGAGGACGCTCTGGCCCATCTGGTGCTGCTGTAAGTATCAGCATAGTTTGAATGTTAGCAATCTTGCCCCCTGGACATGTTGCTTGAGTGGTGTTTTTTTTTGCAGCTACATAATGTATACACGCATCCATGCCTTCAGTAGAAAATCCTTCCCCTCTTGGCAATTGCCATCTCATTCGCTGTGGCCAATTCAATCTCCTGGACTAACGGTGTATCCTCTTAATGTAAAGAATGAAGGAAAATTAAAGCAGTACAATGGTGGCTCTGCACGCAAAGCACATATATTTTTTAATATACCCTTAGAATAAGGATGGTAGCATTTACTGTGACATGAATAGTGAAGCTGTACAAAAGCGGTGTTAATTAAAGGGAAGCATTTATGTAGAAAACCGATTTAATTACCTTGTGATCTGGACCTCAAATATAGGATTGAATTTTGTGCTAAACCTGTCTTGGACACCTTCTAGTTGTGTGGGCCTAAATTCCAAGAAATGACTGGGCTATTTAAAAAAGACATCGGAAGTTGCCCAGACTGAGGAAGGCTGCAATAAAAGAAAAGGCAATGCACTGAGATCTTCCTTCCTTTCTTCTTTCTACCTGCCTTTCCTTAAGTACCATAGAGCACAAGATTATATAAGCAACATGTAGCGAGGATTGCCTTTTGAAGTACAGCTTTTAGGTTAATGGTTCTAGAAGCAATTTCTGAAAGGCAGGAGAATAAAATAGCATATTAATGTAGCTGTAAATTTGGATGTACTTGCAATGCTTAATCTCAGAGTTTATAGGATTAGTAGAGAGCCTGTTTGTATAGTGGTTAAGGCATCAGGTTAGAAACTGGGAGACCATGAGTTCTAGTTCCACCTTAGGCACAAAACCAGCTGAGTGAGCTTGGGCCAGCCACTTTCTTTCAACTCTAGGAAAGTGACAAGGGCAAACCATTTCCCAAAAGCCTTAGCAAGAAAACTGCAGGGACCTATCCAGGCAATCAGCAGGAATCAACATTGATTGTCCTGTTCCTTCTGCAAG
This sequence comes from Hydrophis major, assembly GCA_033807585.1. NCBI lineage: Eukaryota > Metazoa > Chordata > Lepidosauria > Squamata > Elapidae > Hydrophis > Hydrophis major. Next base: position 217,870,961 of record CM066329.1, read on the forward strand.
GAGCATAAGATGACATACATGATCCATTCCATTTAATCTTTTCAAAAACTTTGCATAGCCAATTGGTCTCAGAAATGGTGATTTATCTAATGTCAGTGGATAAATTCTGGAATTTACTGTGAGCACAGTGCAAAACAAAGCTGAGTTTCAGGTGCAGATATTTTTCCAGAGCTGTAAGTCAAATAAACTGTCCCCTTGGTCCATTTCACATCTCAAGATGTGATCTCTCATTTGCCACTGTACTAAACATTGCCAGAAGTCTCTTTTGGCTTTTTTTACCACATGGTAAAATTTCTCTAATCGTCATTATAAAACCCAGCAGGGCTGTTTTTGGCCCAGGTTCCAGACTGTTTATTTGTGCAGATTTGAAATGTTGAAGAAATTAAGAAGCTGAAGTAATCAAGTTACTCAACAGTAGTAAGTCAGATTTCCAGAATAAACAGTCGGATTTATTGTTTCCTATGACTAAATTTAAATCCATCATATTGAAGAGATGTAAGAAATTGAGGGAAAGTGAGGGATAAGATACTCGGTTCATCTCAGAATAGGCAAAGTCCTGATTCGAGGAATGGTGGGGTGGGCAGAAATGAAAAGAGATTTTGTTTTTACTGACAGACTATAATATATTTGAGGGTGGGAAATGACTCTTGAAAACCTATCTTGTTTTACTTCAGTATTAAATATAGTTTCCTAAAATCTATGTCATTCTTGTTTCCTTGGTTTTGCCACTGCACGAGTCTTGGCAACAGGAAGGTCATTTCCTGGTGACTATTTTGTCATCACTGTAGTTTTTGTAAGTTTTTTACCACTCACCAAATATAAACACAGTTTATACCTGTGGTGGAGAAACAATTTTTTTAAATGGTGATTGTTAAAACAACAACAAGCACACTTTTAAACATAGTAGAATATAAACTTTTGAAGGAGAAAGCAAATAATTTTATTCAAATTATAAAGTTGGGATGTTTACAAATAACTCAATAAGATATTTTGTTTGCAATTGAATGATCCTCTGGATTTGCTCTTTGAAACCACAGAACGGTCTTATCAAAAGCTATTCTGAGGTATCTGAGTGGTTTACCCATTAAGGAGTTATGTTTGCACAAACTTAGTTTTTTACTATAATTGAAGGGAGGCATGTGAAGGAGGCATGCTTTTTGTTTTGCTTTAAGTCCTTTGATGGCATCCTCTTTTTTTTTTTTTGAAACAAATTTTATTAATTTTAAAGACAAACAACACATCATTAACCATTAAGTACATAAAACCTCTTAACATTATAAATTTTTACAAGTCGGATAAAACATTATTTTTATACAACATAATTCTAATTTATCCCATTTCCATATGGACACATAAATATCTTTCAGCAAATTTCTCATTATTTCTCTTTACTCTTATTCAATTTCATTTCTTTTCTATATTTATCCATTTTATAGTCATCATATTCATTTCTTTCTGACTTGTTTACAATTACATTCCTCCAAGGTTTTATTAATTCTTTTTTTTTTTTTAAAGATTTTTAACAATTTTACAGAAGACACAATACACAAACATACAAAACACAAAACATAAACAAAACTAAAAGATTTTTTCTGAAGATTGTCTGATCCCGGGTTAAAACTCTTCACACAGACACAAATTCAAATATCATATTCACCCCATATATCCTTCCATATCTTATTATCATTTTCTTTTTTTATATATATATATAAAAACCATTTTTATAAAAACAATGCACAAAGAATCAAGGCATAACAGCTTATACATTCTTTTCTAGGAAAAAATAATAGTAAAAAACCAATAGAGCATAACAATTCCAAATTATAGTATCAATACTTTATCTATTTAACTTCATATCTTATCCCTACTTCTCCTTTTCATCCAAATTATTTCTTGTTAATTAAAATTTTATTGCCTTTTATCAATATACAAAATCCAAAAAAACCCATAACAAAGCCTTTATATATCCTTCCATATCTTATTACCATTTTCAATAACATTCTTTGTCTGTTCTATTTCCAACTATCCATTCATCTTTTTTCTTTTACTATACTTCTCCTATACACCAATTGGAGTAACATCTATAACTCATTACCCTAACTTAAGAGTACCTTGTGTAACAATTTTTCTTGGGATTCTGTTTAAAAGATTCTAAAATTACATAATGAATTTTATACTCTAAATACACATATAAAAACACAAACCTATGTACCCTCCAGAATCCCTCTCTTATCCTAAATTAAATTCACCCATTGTCTCTAAATAAACTTTTTTTCTTTAGATCTTGCTTCCCCCCACCAAGTCCTCTCCTCCCCCCTTTTCTCTCCTGCTTATTCTTCTCCTTGCCCTTTTTACCCCTTTGTTTTTTCTCCTCTCTTTTTCCACTCCTTTTCCTTTGCTTTCTAACCTTGCCTCCACCTTTTCGCTCATTTTTCTCTCCTTTGGTTGTTTTTACAATTCTTAAAATCCCCTTTTTCTTATCCTTTTTCTCCTCCTCTCCGGAAGGGACCCATTGTTCATCAAAGATGGCTTCTTCTTCCTTGTCCCAGTCCTTCTGCTGCGTAATCAACTTTTCATAAGTACATAACGATGGCATCCTCTTGAGGGCTTTGGATTGTGCAAAGAAGAGTCACATGACCCTTTGGCTGCATCTTTCCATTTGTTTTCCTGGCCTGTTGCCTGAGACAGAAGCAACTAGGCCAAGCAATTAGTTTTTAGTTACAGGAGGTCAGGAATGTCAACCCATTAGCTGCAGAGAAGGACTCCTCACAAGAGGCCCTGCTCAGGCTCCGGGATTGTGTGAGGTTAGAACTACAATCCTGTAAAATGCAATCTTTTCTAAAACCTGTTGTACAAAGAATAGCCATAGATATGACTCAGATGTCCTAAATTGAAGGATGTTGCTGTTGTTTGCCATGATTTTTTCAAGGCTAGTATGATTTCCCTTTTTCTCTTGTGAACCAAAGACGTAAATGATTAAAAATCAGAAACAAAGTTTGGAAGTTGTAGGAGCGAGCCTCAAAGATCTTTTCATTGCTTGTATTCTCATGAGCATGTACCTTCTCACATACTCCATTTTGCCCCATGAGTTAGAGCAGTATGCGAGCAGATTTCTACTCCTGTAACAGATTTCTTCTTCCTTTTTCTCCTCCTTGGCTTCCTTGTATGCCTCCAACTGTCCAGAGCAGATGTGAGTGTACTGATGGAGAACAAGGAAGTACAACTAACAGCTATTAGATAGCTAAAGATTTGCTCGGAATTCTAAATTCATGTGGCAGCAAAACTCCAATAAAACAATACTGTTGTATGACGAAGTATATTTTTCTGAGTCAGTATTTTGTTCACACAGGGTGCTCGTGGTAATGATGGTCTCCCTGGTCCAGCTGGTCCACCGGTAAGTAATTAAGTATTTTAATTCTTCCCTTCTGAAAAAATGGTCATACTATTTAAATTATTGTTATAATAATATGATCTAACTTTTCTAAAAATAAAATCCTCTCCTCTCATCACTTATACCAGTGATGACATGAAAGACAACAACATTATATTGTAAAACTTATCCTTTATACCAAGGGTTTTCAAACTTGGCAAATTTAAGACTTGTGAACTTCAACTCCCAGAATTCCTGAGCTGACATGACTGGAGGAGGAATTATGGGAGTTGAAGTCCACAAGTCTTAAAGCTGTCCAGATTGAAGACCCCTGCTCTATATCAAAGACTGCAATCTGATAACAATGCTTTGTTTCAGAATTAAGATGAAAGCTTTGCAAAAAGGAAAAAAACTCTCATAAGGTGGTATTTAAACGATGAAAAAAGGTGTTTTCATAATAACAGCAATAACGATAGTAATAGGTGTCTTGGGTACAATCCCAAAACAGATGAAGCAGCACTTGAATCCCATCAAAATTACAAAATTACCATCAGTCAATTGCAAAAGGCAGCTTTAGTCAGTTTATACTGACAATACCTTTAATGCCATCAAATATCAACATCTGCCTACCCCAGATCCTTGGGAAGGACTTGATGGTTGGATAAAAATGCCAAATCCAGTCTGAACATCTGGCTGATTGTGTAACAAACCATAATGATTACTAAAGGAACAAGGAAACATTCCGAGGCATATATCTTTCACACAAGTTGTCAAAGCTGGAGGAAACAGGAGCTGCTCTCCCAGGTACAAAAAACTATGAGAAGCCCTGTCTTCATATGAATATTTTTATGTAACCAGAAAAAAACAAGAGACTTTTGCTGATTGATAGTATAGTGAGAGAAGGAGAAGAGCCTGCAAAAATGGGAAACAGTGTAGGAAGTCAAAGTAAGGTAAGGTGGAGGAACAAGCATAGGTATCCACAAGGATATCAAAATCTGTAAAATGGCAGGTGTGGCATTGCAATTCAAGGCCTGCCCTTTTTATATATGCATGATACAATACTCTGCCTATTATTGTGTCACACACATATATACCTGTACACCAATGGTCACTGCAGCTGAGAAAAACTAGAACTGGGATGTGAGGAGATGGAAAACTATTGTAGATATCTGAGGAAGATGCCTGATGGTCAAAGCAACATCAATTTGGGCATTTTCCTTTTGAACAGATGCAACAAGACTGAGGAGTATTAAGGAATATTAAGGCAAGCTGCAAAGAACAAGGTTGCTCTTGCAAAAATTAAAGATATCTAGAAAGATACCACTTCAGAATAAAGGAAGGGGTAAAAACTGAGGTAGATGATTTTCTGTTTGTTGTACAAAGAGGAGCAGCTTGACTTGGTAGACTCTTTGAAGGTAGCTTGTTAAAAACAAGGAACAAGCTAGACCTTATACTTTGAAAGTAGACTGGATCTGACATAGATACCAAATTCAAATCCCAATAATATCCAAGCTATTTCAGTTGATTATGATAAATATATTACCCAACTCCAGACAGCATCTATTACATCCACATTTTCCTTATTTGAACCTTTCTACATTATTCGAAGAAGATTTTTTTTCCTGACCAAACTTCTAAATGCAAAAAAATAATAATTTGGAACAGGTGGAGAACTGGGACAGTGAAGGGTGTTGAGTGCTCTTTTTATTAAATCTAAGAGTAACTAAAAACATCAGCAACATTATTTCTTGATTCAGTTTGACCAAAGACCTGTTTCAGCCAGGAAGCTCAGTTCAGCTACAATTGTCTACTACCACATTTAGATAATTCAGTTATTATACTTTAGGAGTGACGTGCACAACCATTTAAATGAGCATCAAAATTCTAGATGTTTAAAAGAATCCAGTTCTGCTTTTTCCCAAGCTCACTAAAGCCACTTGTTTTCTTTTCTTTTTTCAGGGACCTGTTGGCCCTTCTGGTGGCCCAGGGTTTCCAGGAGCTCCAGGTGCAAAGGCAAGTCATGCTTCAAGTTCAAAGCCAAAGTAATGTTTCTGCAATTGTATAGCATAAATTGCATCCGCTTCCCACCGTTCTGCATGCAACTATGCTAACCCGACACTCTGCATCTTTCATTCTTTTTTATTAGTTTATCCATCTGAAGAATAGAGAAAAGAAAAAAAGACTTAATCTCCCTGATTTTTTTTTTAAAGGAAGAAAGTACATGTAATCCTCAACTTACAACAGTTCATTTAGTGACCATTCAAAGTTACAATAGCACTGAAAAATGTGACTTATGACTGTTTTTCACAGTTACCATCTTTGCAGCATCCCCACGATCATGTAATCAAAATTCAGATGCTTGGCAAACTGGTTCATATTTATAACCATAGCTGTGTCCCAAAGTCATGTGGTCCCCTTTTGCTATCTTCTGACAAGCACAGTCAATGGGGAAGCCAGATTCACTTAACAACCAAGCTACTAACTTATCAACTGCAATGATTCACTTTACAACTGGAGCAAGAAAAGTCATTAAAGGGAGCTAAACTCACTTAACAAATGTCTCATTTAACAACAGAAATTTTGGACTCAATGGTAGTCATAAGTCGAGGACTACCTGTATAGGCTGGATCTATATTAATAGATCTCTCAAGGCCCATTTTGTTTATTTTGAGGATTACTTCTTTTGGGGGCAGACAGGCTTGAGAATTGAAAGGAATATGGATTATACTGAAGAATTTTGTGATTCTATCCTGTCCTGTCTTGTTCTGATTTATCTGCTTCTTTGGGTGCATAATTTGGTGCAGTGAGATGGAAAAGCAATGAGTCTCGCTAAGAAACAGTACAAGGAGAAAGCAGATATGGGGATTTTTCAAGACCTTTAAAAAATGTTTTGAAATAGTGGCTAATATAAGGCTTGTGAACATTCTATATAGGATATTGTGAAGAACTTTGAGTTGGTGACAGATGAACCAATTTACTGGTTTGGGGTTTTTTTTTGTAACGATGATTTTGTTTCTACAGGAAATATCCTTACCAGACTTAAGGCCTATTATAGAATATGTTTAATAATGTGTTTTAAGACCACAGGCCAAAATAATTTGTTTTAAATTGAGGAAAATTCTCCCATTCACTTCCTCAACTGGAAGGTTTGTTGAAATATCTATATTGCAAAGATTATCAAATCCATAAGTAGAATAAGAGTTGAGACTGAAAAATACCTTGGAAGAAAAAAAAAATCTCATATCCATTTTCTGCTAAATATTTCTTTTGCCACAGGTCATCCCACTCACGCATTCATTCACCATCAGTTTGAGAACAGATGTAGAAATTGCTGACTGTGAACTAGCTCACATGCTTAGACACTTCTGTGTTCAAGTGGAATCAACTCTTATAAAAGAAGGCTCTGTTTTCTGTGTACTACTGGCTCCTCTTACGTGTATCACAATTCTTTCTCAACAGTATCTTCATTCCTCAGTGTATTTCATATTCCTTTCAAATATTCCCGAGTATTTGGCCCAGGCCACCTTTTGCCCTAAGCTTGAACAAAAACCAGATTTTTACCAAAGGGGACAAGGCAATCAGAGGATCAATTCCATCCCATTCCCCCACCCCAGAGATCTATCATAATGTTATGGGCCTTGACTCAGCTTCACAAATTTCCTTATTGTAAGGCTAATTAGGGCGAGGGAAAACACAGAGACAGCCAGAGAGAATGGCCTTCCCTTGGGAATTCCCAAAACCACATGGTTTCTGATTTTAGTGTGCTAATCTGCTAGTGGACTGGTTTCTAGGGTTACTAGACAGTGAAGGGGCCATGTGTATATGTGTTAGGGGAGGTAGAGATGGTAGGAAATGAGGCCCCCTTGTGCAGTATCCCACAAGAACTAACAATGGGTCTTCTTCATTAACAAAGTGCCCTTGTTACAAAAGATGAAGAAAAGAATCCTTCTGAAGGGAATGTCACAGATAATAAGACGGGGGAGGGGGAGGAATATCTGCATTTTGCATTTTAGGAATGGTGCTTTCTTTGGGAGTTGTGGGAAAAGCAAGAATGGAAAAGCGTAAAAGTTTGGTACGAAATAACACAAGTGTGTGTGTAAGTTTTCGGATTCTCCAGAGCTTTATTAATTGATCTAGTCCAAAAAGGAAGGTGGGAAAGAAGTGGACTAACCCAAAAAATAAAATAAAACCATGCCTGGCCAAATGTTTTAATTTGAGGTTTTGCAATTTAAGGAGTAAGATTTTAATTGTCCAAGTTACTCATAAAAAATAAGGGTCTCTTCCCTTCTCCCTGGTCTGCCTCTCATTCTAGGCATGTTTTAGAATTCCTTTCCTAAGTCACAATATCAGAGATCCTTGTCCAGTAGCCATAGTAGCCTCTTATGAGTGCCTGTTTTATTTTATTTTAAATAAAATATTTCACATTGGGAGCATCACGGCTTATTTATTTAGCATATGGCATATCATATGACTGGGACGCGGTGGCTCAGTGGCTAAGACGCTGAGCTTGTTGATCAGAAAGAATCCCTAGCTGATCGCTACATCAGTGTATCCAAATTTGCACCCCAGGTTTAGACCACTTTATTCATCACAGCTTTATACCACTTTACAGAAAAAATGTGAGATCTAAGTGTGGTCTCTTTTAAAGAACCAATGTAGGACAATTATGTAACTTCTGAAAATAGTGGAAAATGGAAAGGAAAGTTATTGCCCTTGCAGTCACCAAGCTTTTCTTATAAGATACAACCTGATTATTCGTATAGGTTACAAAGAATCTAGAAGTTTTTTTTCCTGATGATATTTAAATGCTTATTAATAGTATGACCCAGGAAAGCCTTTAATTGTCCAGCTGCAGGAAGTATGTAACTTCTGTCAGTTCCAGGGTCTATCAGTTCTATTAGACTATGCAGGCCACATGGAGGATTATACTCCTAATGATTGGTGAGGCCATCGCTCATAGGGGAGAGTTTTTAGGAACTTTAAGAAGTGCCTTAAACTTCAGGCAATCCCAAAAGTGATTTTCCAAAAGGCAACTGGACTCTCCTTGTTTTTCCTTGAATATGTTTTGGTTCTCATCCAAGAAGCTTCATCGGTTCTTGGATTGAGACAACCATGACCTGGATGACTGAGAATCTCTAAAGACTCTTAAGGTGGTCATTCTGCCCTTAAAACTCCTCTCAACCACACAGTGAAAAGAACCTCAAATTTTTGCCTCTGCAACCCCATTGAGAAGTTCTGAGTGGCAAAATAGGAATGGAGGTGGGTTATATGAATTCCATGGTCTGCCCTTTTTGCATCCTTCTCTTCATTGGATATCTTTGCTGTGTCATTTTTTTTTTGTACTAATTCATGTTCCTTTCTTTATATCTATTCAGGGTGAAGCTGGTCCTACTGGTGCTCGTGGCCCTGAGGGTGCCCAAGGCTCTCGAGGTGAATCTGGATCCCCTGGTTCTCCGGGACCTGCAGGACCTCCAGTAAGTACTCTGGTTCTTAAAATATGTTCAAGATCCAGAATCTTCAGATGACGTGAAGATGGTTTAGTTCACACCTAGGCAATCTACAACCAACATGTTGCATACAGTCCTCAGCCTTTTTCTATGTAAGCAGGGAGGAGACCACAGTGTACATTTTTTTCCTGCTTTCTGCTTAATTAGACATTAGCTGATGATTGGGAATAATGGCTGTTCTTGCTGCTATTAATATGTGAATGAACATGCATATAGACTCAGACATAGTTTGTGGGAGAAATTACCATGGTTTGTAATTGGCAAATTCTCCCACTTTTCACGGACCTTAGTTTAGTGGACTTTGGATGCAACAAAAAAACCCTGTCCATGTATAGCTTTAGACATATGTAAAGTCTCACCTGCCATTTTACACTTGTGCAAAATTGATAAAATGTGCAAAATGCATATGCATAAAATCCTATTCCCATTTTAAACTTACATAAAATGTACACAAGATATACATCTAAAATTTCTTTTGGATCTAGCAAACATTCTGCTTTAACAACCCTTCTTTGCTTCTATTAGTCTGCTAAATCTTAGGTTTACTGTATATATCTAGAAACCTGGTGTTATGAACTAATAAAGCACTTAAAGTTTTAACAAACCTTAAGAAAAAGCAGGGTTCTAATCCTGCTCTTCTGATTGGCTGATAATAGCGATATCGGATTGGTCAGTTCTGGGGAATCTGATTGGCTGATAATGAGCAACTCTCATTGGTTCGAGGGTTGAACACTTCCAAGTTCTCATTGGCTAATAGGTCAGCAGCCTGCCCTATAAAAGGGCTGCTGCTGCCCTAGGGTTTTGCTCTGTTCGGAATGTTTAATAAAGAGTTGAAGTTCACTGTTCATTGCCTCGTCTCCGTTCCTTGCGCCCATGCGCAGAACTTAACACTGGTGACGAGGATGGGATACGGAGACATCAGAGCTGACTGAACACTACAGAGCACCAAACAGAGCACGTGGCTGAAGGCACATCGACAACGGAAACCATGTCCGGCGGCGCCATATCACCCACTCCATTTGACCCGGCACAAGAAGACTGAGACTCGTACATAGACTGGTTCCAGATGTTTCTGGAGACCAACAACTTGAAGGATGCCACTACGGGGGAAAAGCGAGCAGTATTCCTGACCCATTGTGGGCCTGCCGTCTTTAAGATGGCCAAGGCACTAGCGAAACCGGCTGAGGTGAAAACCATGGACTGGGACGTCCTCGTGCCCCTTCTACAGGCCCACTGTGCACCCGCCGTACCAATGCTTGTCCAAAGACATGAATTTTACCAGAGGGACCAGCGGAAAGGAGAGAGCGTTGCAGATTTCATTGTGGATCTCCGGAACCTGGGAGGCCTCTGTGGGTTTACAGACTTTGAAGAAGCTCTGAGAGACCGAATAATTCTGGGATTAGATGACCACACTACGCAGAGCAAGATCATGGCCAAAGGGGACATCGACCTTGCTGATGTTATCAAGGACGCTACTGCAGCAGAAGCAACCAGGAAGTCGGCTGCCCGAATGCGCTGCACCAACGCACCGCTCCGTCAATTCGCTAGCGATACCTCATCCCACCTAGAGAGACACACAACAGCGACCCATCACGAGGACCTCGAATCACCATCAGAAAGTGATGAGGAGGTCAACCGGCTCTGGTCTGAACATGACCAACGCCATCAGCGGAACCAAAGACTACCGCACCAATGCGCGGGTTGTGGGGCAAACCACCCGCGATCAGACTGCAAATTCCTCAACGCGCTCTGCCATTTCTGTGGGAAAAGAGGCCACATCGGGAAGGTCTGTAGAAGCAAGCAAGGATCCAGCCCAATTCAGAGGGGAAACAACTACAGCCAGACCACAGGAAATCGCCCTGTGAGTCGAGAACATTTGAACCACCAATGGAACAACCACTCCTACAGAAATAAAACACCGGCCATTTTATCGAGAAGAGAAGAGGCACACCAAACCATTACTGTTAGGCCTGTGTTCCCCAACCAGGGTTAAGGAGACAAGCTAAACAGAATGTGCAGCGTTAGTCAGATAGGCATACAGATTAAATGAGTGAGATAAGTTTGTATGTTTATTAACATACAGTAAAAATAACAGATACGCTTGTGCTATCAAAAATATAGTTTATTCCATTATGAGTTCATAGCATAGTCAAAATAACAGTCCATTAGTCATGTATCATTTTAGTCAGTCCATTCAAAGATATTCAGTTAGCAAAGTCCGTGTAGAATATCCTGTGTCAGTTCACTTACAAATCGGTCCTTTGTCTCTCTCCCGTTCGAGTAACGCAGTCTTGAGTCCATGCAGTAATTAGGGATCATCAAAGCCAGAGAGAGAAGCTGACGTGCCTTGCTTCTTTTATGGTGCTTTTTACAACCACTCCCTTAATTACAATCCTACAGTTAAAGTTGCAGACAACTAACAAACTATGATAACATATTTATTATTTTACCTAAACCAGTTAGGGTAAACAATGTTATCCCTAACATTCTCCCCTTTTAGGTAAATATTATAATATAACTATTTACATCTTTAAATCATATTTGTTACAACTCTCTTTAAACTTGATTACTCCTTGAGCTTTTGTAAATTGGTCTGCAATGTATTCTTCTGTCATGCAGTATTCCAATTTAATTAGCCCATTCTTTACAGATTCTCTAACATTTAAATATCTTAAATCAGTATGCTTTGATCTAGTTTTTACAGCAATACTAGTAGCTAACTTTATAGCTGCCTGGTTGTCCTCGTACACAATAATGGAATCTTTAACAGTTATACCCATGTCTAATAATAACTGTTTGTACAGAATTAAGTCAGTGCATAGTATTGACAGACATGAAAATTCCGCTTCCATCGTGGACAAGCTAATATGCTGTTGTCTGATTGACCTCCACCCTATTAGTGTCTTACCAAATAATATAGCCATCCCAGATGTTGATTTTCTTGTGTTTATGTCAGTTGCAAAACTTGCATCTGCATAGGCACTAAGACTCAGATCACCCTTTGGTTCTACATACAATGCATGGTTCATTGTTCCTTTAAGATATCTTTAAATTCTTTTTAATGATTGCCAATGACATTGAAGTGGATCTGAATTAAAACGTGTCAGCTGATCTACACTATAAGCTATATCAGGCCTTGACCAATTGCTGATATATCATAAGCTACCAATCAAAGATTGATAAATAGACTTATCAAATTTGGGACTTTGATCATCAGTTTGGCAAACCTCCTGACTCATTGGAGTCTTTGCCAGTTTACAAAGTTCCATTTTATACGTTTTAATTAATTGGCAAATTTTATCTTCTTGAGATATCTTAAATCCTTTTTTTTTTTTTGTTAATTGTCAATCCTAGATACTTTTTAATTTCACCTAAATGCTTTAATTTTATCTTTTTGGCTAATAATAATATAATCTCATTAGCTTCATCATTAGTCTTAGTTATCAAAGCAATATCATCTGTAAATAATAACAATAATGACACAGTTCCATTATTTTCTCTTTTAAACACACATGGATCTGCTAAACCAGATTTAAAACCTATATTGTTTAATTCTTTCACAATATATTGGTTCCATTCAAAGCCAGATTGTTTCAACCCGTAAAGACTCTTTTTGAGTTTCCAACAATCATTACTATTTACTTTATTGTCTTTTATAATCATTGGCTTTTTCAAATATATAGTGTGCTGCAATGGTGCATGTAAATAAGCAGTTTCTACATCTAAATGATTAATGACATAGTTTTTCTTAGCTGCCCACACTAACGCTGCTCTTAAAGATGTTGCTTTAAGACTTGGTGCAAAAACTTCATCGTAATCAGATGCAGTTTGATTAAATTCTTGAGCTACCAACCTAGCTTTATGGGTAACAGTCCCATCATTTCCAGTTTTTACTTTAAATATCCATTTGCACCCAATGGATTTTTCTCCTGGAGGTAATTTAGCATCTTCATATACTTTCATTACCTTTAATGAATTTAGTTCTGCAAATTTAATCCAATTAAATAGATTTAGATACGTTTCAGTTTTGCTCTTCATTAAATAGCAAAACCCATATCTAGAATAATGGTCCATTATACTTAATATGTATCAAGCTCCTCCTACACTTGGTTTTTTCAGACCTATTAAATCAGCAAATACTACTTCTAAAGGTTCTTTGGTAGTAAATCCTTCAAATCTATTAGCCGGTGTGACCTTGCTCTTGCTTTGATTGCAAGCATTACATTGCAAATACTTATTACAAGGTTTTAAACTTATTCCTTTAGATAATTCAACAGTTTTCTTAAGCATTTTTAAATTTAAATGCCCTAGCCATCGGTGTAACAAGTGAATACATTCATCATGAGGTTTCTTATTATCATAAACCGTGTTAGCCACCTTTAAACCATTATCATTTAACACATATAATTCACCTCTTAAAGATGCAGTAATTTTCTTATCTTCTTTTTCAATTATGCAGTTATCTCCTTTAAAGGTAACTACATATCCTAGTTTAACCAAAATTCTAACTGAAATTAAATTAAACTTAAGTTGTGGTACATATAACATTTTTACATTCTCTTTTATGAAAGAACAATATGCTATACCTTGACCTTTAGCTTTCAGTTTCCAGCCATTGGCTAACGATATCTGCTGTGTACTCTTGGACATTTTAATAAAATTGTTGTTATCATTTGTTATACAGTGGGATGATCCACTGTCAACCACCCATAAATTATTTTTTACAGCTCCGTTAATATACATGGCTAACTCTAAATTTTTATTTATCTTTTGATGACTTTTAGTATTCTGGTCAGCATTCTGGCGCTTTGCTTTTTTACAAAATCTTGCCAAATGTCTTCTTCCTGCACAATTAAAACACTTTTTAATTGCGTATGCAGTAGGAGATTCATTATCTTCTTTTTGAGGTTGTTCTCTCCTTAATTCATCTCTTTCAAGTCTTCTTCTGGCCTCTTCAATCAATCTGCCAGTTATATCAGTTAAAGTTAGGCTTTCCTTTGGCAAAACTTCAAGGGAAGTGACGTAGTTGTCATAACTTTCATCTAGTGAAGATAGAATTATGTAGACTTGGTGTAGTTCAGAGAAAATAAGCTCTTTCTCGTGCAGTTCTTGAAAAATGCTTTGCATAGTTTTCAAATGACTAAGCATATCACCATTCTTCTGGAGATGCGTCCTGAAAAGCTTCTGTGTAAGATTTATGTGAGCACCAACGTGATTTCGAACATAAATCCTCTTCAGCTCCTGCCAACACCCAACAGCCGTTTGCTCTCCATGGATATAAACAAGTTGCTGGTCAGACCGTGTTAGTCCTATTATGCAAACAGCTTGTTCATTTTTATGCTTAAATTCTTCTATCTTTAGTCTATCTTCCTCAATCTCTGGATCCCATTCCTCCACGTTTGGTGGATTTTCAATTATGTTCCACAGACCTTCTCTTCGTAGAAGTAGACTACATTTCATAGACCATGATACATAGTTTGTTCCATCCAACTTGGATATAAGGGACAAACTTTGTAGATTGACTTGTGCCATGTTTTCTTTATATGGATATAAAACTATAATTAATAAAACACAGCTGTCTGTTTACTGTAATGTATAACACAAACTCTCACTTTTACATAAATCTGTTTTATCCTAGTTAAACTGACTTTGCAGCCTCTGGGCCCATAACCAGTGTTAAGCCTGTGTTCCCCAACCAGGGTTAAGGAGACAAGCTAAACAGAATATACAGGGTTGTCAGATAGGCATACAGATTAAATGAGTGAGATAAGTTTGTATGTTTATTAACATACAGTAAAAATAACAGATACGCTTGTGCTATCAAAAATATAGTTTATTCCATTATGAGTTCATAGCATAGTCAAAATAACAGTCCATTAGTCATGTATCATTTTAGTCAGTCCATTCAGGGATATTCAGTTAGCAAAGTCCGTGTAGAATATCCTATGTCAGTTCATTTACAAATCAGTCCTTTGTCTCTCTCCCGTTCGAGTAACGCAGTCTTGAGTCCATGCAGTAATTAGGGATCATCAAAGCCAGAGAGAGAAGCTGACGTGCCTTGCTTCTTTTATGGTGCTTTTTACAACCACTCCCTTAATTACAATCCTACAGTTAAAGTTGCAGACACTTTAACTAACAAACTATGATAACATATTTATTATTTTACCTAAACCAGTTAGGGTGAACAATGTTATCCCTAACAATTATAATTGGTCACGCCTCATCGCTAAATGCAAAGAAGATCCGAGTGAAGGTCGCCATCGAAAACCAGCCTTGCGTGATGGAAGTCGATTCAGGATCGTCCCTCTCGATGGTTTCCTGGAAGACTCTTAAACAATTAATCCCTGCCATCCGGCGTCAAGACCTCAGAGCCCAAAGAATCATACTCAAAGATTATCAGGGGAACCGAATTCCAGTCGTTGGATCCAGCCAAGTCCAAGTATCATTCAAAAATTGTACTGCGTCATTACCACTGACTGTCGTCGACCATGACCAGCCTAGCTTGTTAGGCCTTCAATGGTTCACCCCACTCGGGATCGAGGTAGCCGGCATTCACCAAACCAGGAGCGATGACTGAGAGGAGGCCATCGTCCAGGAATTCCAGAACGTTTTTGCAGACAAACTAGGCGAGTACAAGGGGACCCCAATATCATTTAACCTTAACCCTGAAGTAGCCCCCATCCGCCTTAAGCCTCGTGGGGTACCTTTTGCCCTTAAACCAAAAATTGACGAGCAGCTCGATAAATTAATAGCCCAGGGTGTTTTAGAACCAACTGACCCTGCTCGTTGGGAAACCCCAATTGTAACACCCATCAAAACGGATGGATCGTTAAGGATTTGTGGGGACTACTGGGCCACCCTTAATCACGTCCTTCAACAGAATGCTTACCCGGTGCGGTGGTACAACACCTTCTCCATTCCCTGGGGGGGCGGAAAAGTCTTTGCTAAATTGGATTTAGCACAGGCCTACCAACAACTGCCTGTAGATAAAAAAAAAACCACAGAGGCACAGACGATCGTTACACACCGAGGCACTTTTAAGTGCAACCAACTCCAATTCGGAGTGAGCGTAGCCCCAGGGATTTTTCAAAGTCTGATGGAGAGACTCTTGCAAGGGATCAAGGGGGTCATGCCGTACTTTGATGACGTTTTAATTGCTGCCCCGAATAGAGAAATACTAGAAAAGCGTCTTAAAATGGTCCTCCAGAAATTTAAAGACTCTGACCTTAAGATTAAAAAAAATAAATGTTAACTGTGTACAGATAAAGTAGAGTTCCTCGGGTACCTAATCGATAAACAAGGCATTCACCCCACTAATAGCAAACTAAAAGCAATCAAAAACGCCCCAAGACCCAGAAATAGGACTGATCTCCAAGCTTTCCTGGGGCTCATTAACTTTTACAACATCTTCTTGCCCCAGAAAGCGACCGTAGCTGAGCCCCTACATAGACTTCTCGACAAAAAAGCAACCTGGGTCTGGGGACACCGCGAGGAGCACACATTCCGACAAGTGAAAAACTTATTAACCTCAGATGCTGTTTTAATGCAGTATAACGAGACTCTGCCTTTAACAATTACATGTGACGCGTCAGCATTTAGAGTAGGAGCCATTTTGAGTCATGTGTTACCAAATGGTAGTGAGGCCCCTATTGCCTATTTTTCAAGGACCCTATCAAAGGCTGAACGTAACTATAGCCAGATCGACAAAGAGGCTCTTGATGTTGTATCTGCTGTGAAACGGTTTCATGAATATGTGTATGGACGAGTTTTTACTATTGTTACCGACCACAAACCTTTGCTAGGGATTATAGCGGGAGACAAGTCAACCCCCTGTATATTGTCACCTAGAATGACTCGCTGGTCAGAGTTTTTAGCTGCGTACAACTATAAATTACAACACCGCCCGGGGAAAGCCATTCCCCACGCTGATGCACTGAGCCGTGCCCCACTTCCGGAAACCGTCGACGACCCAGCTCCAACCCTTACGACACTCCAGATTGAAACACTACATTCACCACCGCTAACAGCCAGAGACATTGCAATCGAAACAAAACGAGATCCTGTCTTGGCGCGAGTTCTTAGCTGGGTCGAACAAGGATGGCCAATAGAACAAACCCCTGACAACTTCACCCCTTTCAGAAACCAGCAAACAGAACTTTTTTTGCAAAAAGGCTGCATCCTATGGGGAGATAGAGTCGTCGTCCCAGAGCAGTTACAACGAGCAGTATTGAAAACATTGCATGACGGTCACCCCGGCATCGTGCGTGTGAAAGCGCTCGCACGAAGGTATGCGTGGTGGCCGGGCATCGACAAACAGATCGAAGCCTGAATAAAGACTTGTTTAAAGTGCCAAGAAGTCAGCAGTGCCCCGCCTAGAGCAACTCCAACAGAATGGGAAACCCCCCGGGGGCCGTGGTCCCGCATCCACATTGATTTTGCGGGACCTACTAAAGGACATACGTTCCTCCTAACAGTGGATGCCTATTCCAACTGGCTCGAGATCCACGAAATGAAGAATACTACAACGGAGTCCGTCATCCGAAAATTGAACAGGCTATTCGCAACGCACGGGCTGCCAGACGTTCTGGTCTCTGACAACAGACCCCAGTTCACAGCCCTGGTGTTTGAACAATACTTAGCGGATCGGGGCATCCGCCATGCGCTAACTTCGCCAGTGCACCGTGCGGCTAACGGCAGGGCCGAGCGCATGGTACAATTTGTCAAAAAAACTCTCCACAAAATGACTATGGGGACATTGACAACAAAATAAACAGAATACTCCTACTCCAACACATCACTCCGCACAGCGTTACCAACAAGACCCCAGCTGAACTGTTGATGGGACGCAAGCTCCGTTCCCACCTCGACTGGCTTCACCCATCCTACGAGCCAGAGAAACCCTGTGGATCTACCGGAAAATGCTGCGAGTTCAAGGTCGGCGACTTAGTTTTCGCCAAAAACCTCTCTGGTGAACCATTATGGATCGAAGGAACCATAATTCAAACCACCGGGCCCAGATCGTACCATGTGCAAACCCGCGATGGAAAAATATGGAAACACCATATAGATCAGCTTCGCTCTAGGCTACAACCCAGTTCCCGCGACTCCAGTGACTCCCAAACTTAGGGGCAGGGGATGTCGAAGAAACTGAATTCGAAATGGTGGAAAGCAGAAGCGAAGGAAGTCAGCAATCGGGCATGATAAATGAAGAAGAATCAGGGAGGGGACTCTCCTCGTTACAGAGGAATATCTCAATGGAGGCGAGCCCGCAAAGATCAGAGGACAACAATGACAGCATTAGTGGCACCGAGTCGTCCAGTGAGGATGCGGAACCGCCTGTACCAGATATGTCCAAAAACATCCCGCCGAAACCGGACGACAGACAGGAACCGATGGGACAGCACAAATCCAATAGACAGTTAAAACAACCTACATATCTTAGGGATTACATCACTGCACCCTCAAACGAAACCCGGGGGGAAGGGGTGTTATGAACTAATAAAGTGCTTAAATAAAGTTTTAACAAACCTTAACCTAAACTGTTCACTGCCTCGTCTCCATTCCTTGCGCCCATGCGCAGAACTTAACACCTGTCCTACCATTTGGCTTACAATTCTGAATTCTAAATTCATAAGCCACCAGCAATGTGCACAACATTTCAATGTTAGAATAGGGCCTTGTGTTTTGGTCCTTCAAAGCCAAATGTAGTGTGCAAAATATTTCATCCATTCTAGTTTCTGCTAACAGTTACCTCCAAAGGTTTGTACAAAAGCCACATTTTCGTACACTTTTGCCCATTATCTTCTTCATTTGCCCACGTTGATCTGATTATAAGAAAATAAAATGAGAGGAGAAGAATTTGTATCTCTTAATGAGATACAAATCATAGTATTGGCAAGAATTTTGGAGAATTCAAGATAAGAACTGACAAGTTCAGTCTTTTCATACTAGAAACTCCTTGAATCTTTGTAAGCTACTGAGGTTTTAAGAATTTTGGAAACAAATTCTATTTTTTTTTTATAAAACCATAATAGCAAGTTAAGCTGTAATTGCAAATTAAATAACTGTTCATTTGATATTGTTTACTCCAAATTACTTGGACCTATTTCAAGATCAGAACTATTCTACCCATTGCTGTTTTGGGTTTCTTCACCTTTATCAGACTATTAGTTAATGATGGGGGGACCCTCATTTGATATAAAGTCCTTCATTTAAAACCATATCTGTAAATAACTTGGGAAGGAAAAAATATGGTTGTGAGTGATTTTGTGGTTTATGCCACCTGCTTATAGTTCTTTATTGTAAGAACTATTGCTCTTCTACAATATTAAACATATTCTAATCAAAAGATATGTACAGTGTAAGATAATTTTGGGGGTTTCAATTAAATTGCATATTAGGAGTAATTAATGTGTTTAACACATTATTACATTTTATATTTTATAATCTTTTATAACTTTAATTAAAGAGAAAATAGTAGTTTACCAATAACTTGCAATTCAGTTAGGTTAAGTGAACTATTTTCTGAAAATCTCTGAAATGACAATCATTTTTTAAAAAGATATTTTGCTCACAGATTTCTTCTTGCTTTTAGGGAAACCCTGGAAATGACGGGATCCCTGGTGCCAAAGGATCAGCAGTAAGTAGCACATTAGATGGAAATAAAGGCATTGCTAACTGGAAACTTTGGAAGACTTGAGGAATGTTGACAGAATCTCTGGTCTAAGCTACCTATTGAAATTCTGAACATCAGCAGGATCTTTCTGAATACTCTATTGTGTCTCAATCCACCTGCATTTCTCATTCTTAACTCTGGGTTTCTTGATTCAATTAACAGGGTGGTCCTGGCATTGCTGGTGCTCCTGGTTTTCCTGGGCCACGTGGACCACCTGGGCCACAAGGTGCAACAGGACCTTTGGGTCCCAAAGGTCAGGCGGTAAGAAACAGAGATAGGGATACCATGAAATGTGACGTGCCTAGTGCTCCAGACTGATTGCTCAGGATCTTGACTCTTGCCTCTGTTCTGGGGTGGCTTCATTCTGGGTGATTCATATCATGGGTGCTTCATTTTGAGCCTGGTTCTGGGTGGCTTCTTTTCATGCTGATCTTAACTGGGATTTGGCCACAGATGGTTAAAGAACAATATCCACCTTTTTATCAACTTTGCCTGCCTGCAGTAACGATTACAATGATTGCCACTTGTCCATTATTTCCATAAAGTTCTAAGTGTGGACTTAAAAGAAGAGGGTGCAATTTTCCTCTGCTTGATTGTTTCAGAGGCATTTGAAAGTGGTGAAAAATATATTTGTGTTTCTCCAAAACCTGGCAAGGTGTTATAATTGATTTTTTTTTGCTATCCTTAGCAAAAAAGAGAGAGGGAGGAGGAGAGAGTGAAATCTCCCTTAATCCTCTGGATCTCTGCAATTAACAGAGAATTTGGGGGAGCAGAGGGATTTTTCACTTGGGCTGGGCATGTGGCCATCAGATAGCGAATAGAAGATTGCTTTGCTTCAGTGATCTAGTATTGCAGTGCCAAAAATGTGTGACAATGTGAAGTATTGCTAAAAGCATCTGGAGACTGCAGAAAATGTAATATTCGCTGTACATGATTTACACTTTGGGAAGATGACAGCTGGAAAATTCAATCCCAAACAAACATACTAAAGAGGAAGTTTTCTTGAGCTCAAAGACTTACTTACTTATTTACTTACTTCCAAGTTAACTCACTTGAGATGGCATTGCTAGTCAATTAGAAGTGATAAGAAATACAGGTCTATGCTTTTATAAACTAATAAAAAAATGACAAGCTTTGGGGGCCTGAATTGGTCTTCTAGACATGCACTTTATATCTAAAACACCCCTTTACTGAAGAATCATGAAGTTCATGCAATATCCGACATTATGATGGATTTAAGAAGTTGTAAAAGATTGCAGGCATATCTTGGAAAATTCATAAAAAGTATTATTAAAAAATAATTACTGGAGTGTATTATATCCAAATAGGGAAATGGTCTATTTAATAATGGGAAAAGTAGCAGTGAGTTACAGGCTGAATTGAACAGGTGCTGTTACAAAACCGTGGTTTGAAATTGATTCAAAGAACAGGCAAGCACAGCAACCTTCTGCTCTTCATCAAAGACTTTTCGGCCTTCTACATGAAGCCAAGAAAAAGTTGTTACTGTTTTGACAAACCCTCACATTAATATGATTCTGTAAAGTAGCAGCATGCCTTTTTTCAGACTTGCATAGAAATCTGGAAGAAGCTGCTCTCCATTAAAAAAATTGCCAATACATGATAAGTTCCCATTCATGAAAGTTCTGAATCATTTCTGATTTTTTTTTTTTTTAAAAGCACATCCCTATTTCAGAGAAAAAGACTGTATGAGATTTGACCATGTGAGCTTTGCGGACTTTTTAGCTGTAGTAATTGTTTTAAAACTTCCCTATTAAAAAAATGTAGGAGAAGATAAGGAAGGCCAAATTGGTCCAAAACAGGCTCTTACCCATCCTTGGAATAAACAATTTGAAGATTTCCTGTCAGCAGATAATGCCTGTGGAAAATCTGCAGAAGTTTTTTTTTTTTTTTTTTTTTTGTGGACATAAAAAAGTTATTTTCAGGGGAATTCTCCCTATTGTTGTTGAAGGAAGGTCCTGTTCCTCACAGTTATCTATCGGAATTACAGTGCTCTGCCCAAAGTCTGCTTCTTCTATAGTAGAAAATTCCAGCTTTTCTTCCATACTCTAATGTTTTCCTGCCTCTTTGCCTCTGATTCCCGCCTTTTCATCTAAAGAGTGAGCATCGTCTTTATTGTTAAAGCATCCCCTGCATCTGATACTGCTTTAAAAGTTTTTGCTGGTTTGATCAGTAGGTAGCCTAAAGTGATACAGAAATTGTTCTATCCTCTTAACATTTTTCTTTGTATCTCTGAAGGGAGAGCCAGGAATTGCAGGCTTCAAAGGTGAACAAGGCCCCAAGGGTGAACCTGTAAGTAATTGATCGTGCGTATGTTATTTTACACTAGACTTGAATGTATGCTCTTTTTTTACACTCTTGTTAAAGTTCTGTTTCTACAGGAACCCTCTGATCTGGATAGGGAATTTTGAGTTATAATCCCAGCCCATTTGAAGGGCAACCATGGAAGGAGGGGGGGTTGATTCCATTGTTTAACATGGCAGAAATTACTGCAACTCTTCTGATAATTCCAAGGCTCCTTTAATATGTTCAGAGAAGGCATATCCTAAATCATTGGAAATTCAGGCTCCAAACACTACTTGGGAAAAGTTTATTTTCTTCCCCCATCATGCACTTGCAAATGTAATTGCATTATTATTTTCCCAAATCAAGAAGTTTGAGAATGTGTTCAAAACATTTCTTCACAATTTTTTTTCTGTTATATGGTAATCAGGTATTCTGATGTTCATAAAAATAAATATCTGTATTTTCTCTGAGCTTGCTAAATGTTTATACAAACATCTTGTTTTCCCTGTGTAGAGAAAATCAAATACGGTAAGCTCAATTAGGACTAAATGTACAATTGAAAGCTTCTACAAAATCTGGAATTAACTGTGCAGCTTAGATTTATAGTTGTTAGATTTTTCATCTGGACAAAAGAAATGTTACTTTTAACATAAAATGGGACAGATGCCAGCAGCAGGTAGCTGACTGCAATCCCATTTTCTCCACTCAGCCCCAGTGTATGCCCAAGTAGATAGGAACCAGTTTATGCCTTTTTATTAATAAATAATTTTGGGCTGCTAGAACCG
Organism: Hydrophis major; assembly: GCA_033807585.1. NCBI lineage: Eukaryota > Metazoa > Chordata > Lepidosauria > Squamata > Elapidae > Hydrophis > Hydrophis major. Next base: position 217,893,602 of record CM066329.1, read on the forward strand.
TGCTACAAAAATCTAAACGGCCACTACATGGGAGCAAAGAGGTAGCAAGATATTTGCTATCATCTACTGATCATCCACATTTTCACAGCCTGGGTCTGATAGTCATAGAATAAGTGCCTGAATGAAAATAATAATTTGTTCCTTTAAAACCACAAGCTGGATGCCCATAAGAATCTAAAGCTTTAGTAGGAGAGATGTGTTGCATGCATAGAATCCCAGGTTCAGTTGTTTTATATACTCAGTTTAATTTCCAATTAAAAAGGCCTGAAGCTGCTTATAAAGATCACCATTTGGAACCCTTGTAAAATTCTGTGGTTAAGGCACATAATAAAAAGTTTGTTTGGTAGCAGAACTGAAAAAGAACTTTGTTTTAGGAAAGCACTAACAGTCTTGGCAATGCAAGTATCATGTGCTTCCCCTTCTTTTTTCATTTCCTCACTGCCTGGTTTCGATATATGTCCTTTCCGTGTATCTGAGATGGCACGGTGGCTCAGTGGTTAAGACACTGGGCTTATCAGCTGGAAAGCCAGCAGCCCAGGTTCGAGACCTGAGCTCCATGTAACGATGTGAGCTCCTGTCCTCACCCCAGTTCCTGTTAACCTAGCATACAAATGCAAGTAGATAAATAGGTACCATTTGAGTGGAAAGGTTACACTGCTCCATGTCGTAATGCTGGCTACATGACTGCAGACAAGTGACGTGGACAGCGCTGGCTCAATGGCCTTGAAACAGGGATGAGCACCTCCTCCTATAGCCGGCAACGATTAGCAGAGTAAAATCCTTAGGGACTCCTGTGTATCTGAATGTTTCCAGATGAATAGTCTTTCTGGTTTCCAATCTTCTTAATCAGGTAGTCCAGGCAGTAGGTAAATGACTACTGTCTCTTTGCAGTTACAACGTGATGAAAAAGTAACTTTGCGACCAGTGCTTGCTTGCATTTACAACTTTTGTAGGTCTCTGTAAAGCACAGCACAGTTGTAGTTTCACTTATGACCTCTTCCCTTAATGACCCTGTTGCCAGTCCCAATTGTGGTCACTAAACAAAGATTACCTGTATAGTTTAAACACGGGATGGATCCAGGATGTCTGGATATTGGAAAATATGTTGGAATTAAGTTGCTTTAGGCCCAATCACAGGTACATCTTTGCAAGTCTAGAGTTTCCACACAAAGAACAGCAAAGTAGGAGTCCTTTGACTAGTAGCTGAGCTAAGAGACATGACAGACTGGCACTATGTACTTATTTTCTGTGTTTTCAATTGGCCTGCAGATCTTATCCCGCCACTTAAGGTGTCACCCAATCAGTTGCTTAAAAAGCATCTCTTTCATCCCTCAGCAAACATTAACAGAAAATTGCTAGCATTTTTCTCTAATGCCTCATGTATTTCTATGTATGTGTCAGAACACATCTGCTTTGTTTTTTAATAAAATATCAGGTGCTCTGAGGTGAAACTGTGGAAGAAAAGGTGCATTGTTTAAAAGATACAAATAAATGAATAGAAAACCCTCAAAATCTTCTCACCCCTAAATCCTGCAAGTCTAGCATTTCTGCACTTTGTTTCTTAATCAGGTTACATGTGGGAGCTGGTAGACTAGGTACTCCAAAACTCCCCTCCTCTAAGAGCACAGGTCTAATAGTTAAGGCAACAGGTGAGAAAGCAGGAAACTATGAATTCTAGTTCCACCTTAGCTATGAAAGCTGGCTGGATGATGTATGTGTGTGTGTGTGTGTGCCTGTACACACACACACACACACACACACACACACACACACACACACGCATTTCTGTATCTGAAGTAGCATTTATTGCCTTGAGAGAGCATTTCACCATCCTGTCTCACTGGCATGGGAATATACCAAAATAGCTTGAATTGTAATATCATGGAGCTCTATTAACAGGACTGTATTTTGGCCTGCACGGCTTTCCCTTCCCTTTACCACTCTTTCTGTCATTATTTAAGACAGAAATAAAGCTTAGCCTTTTCTTTTAGATACAAAATCTTTTTTTGGGGGGAGGGGGTTCTTGGGGAAAACCAGGGTAATTTTACTGCATTGAACTCTGCTGTTTATTCTTGATGCTGAAGGTATGCCATGGTAAGCAATGATTCATTCACCAATTTATATACTACTTTCAGATGGGTATAAATGAACCATTGCAGGGGTGGGCTTGCTCTGTGAAGTTCTTTAGTGCCATTTATATAAAATGCTTATTATGTAGCTCATCAGTCTTCACAGATAAAAGGCAGTGTAGGTATTCCAGTGACTTAAGGGATTGTCTGGGTTTCCCAGATTATACTCAATGATATATTTATGTCCTTCGTTAATTTTAGATAGCATTGCTTTTTCACCTAGCAACATCCAAAGGATGGAACTTAATTTCTGTCTATATTGAAAGTGTGTCTTCTAATTTAAAGAGCATCAATGTTAACACTATGTTCCATATGTGTACTACCACCTGAACAGTGAGAAATGTTAAAATATGATGAGAAATTTGAAGGGTACCAGTTTCTAGGAAAGAAATCACTGGAATTTGATAAAGCTATAATGCAAGTTTTATTTAGATGAATAGATAGACTGAGGATAAGATGAAGGGCTCATAACATTTATGTTTCTATAAATATTTGTCCCCATCACATAACTAGAGAAACTCAGAGCTACAAGTTTTGTGAGACTAAAATAGCTCTTTCCATTTCTTATTCTAATGTAGGCTGCCTTTTTGCTATGATATGTACACAGAGAGAGGGGGGAGGGGGAGGGATGGAGAGAGAGGGAGAGAGAGAGAGAGGGAGAGAGACAGAGAGAGAGACAGACAGAAGGTTGGTGATGACCATCAACTATTATTGGGGCTTTGAAACCAAGTTACAATTATTGCCAGTCCTTTATTTAATCTTATGCAGCATAACTTTGGAGTACTTACTATCTGGATGTCTTAACTAAAGTTTTTCACTCAAGCAAAGATTTTAGCCCATGATTTAGAGCAAGGAGGAGACCAATTCTTGTCTTGCCCATCCATAACAGTTAAAAAAGATTAATCAACCTGGTACCAATGAAAATTGCACTTGAAATAGTGAAGATAAATATGAAAACTCCCTGAAGTTGCCCCTCTGCAGAGTTACCTTTCTACAGAGATTGGATCACCTAAATTCTGGGTGATGTTCAAAATGTTGTTCTAAAGATACAGTAACCGTTGATAGGTTTTTGACATTACTGGATAAAAGATAAAGGAACACGAAAGTTATAACGAAGCCGCTTTACTGTTTCTTATCCCCAGGGCCCTGGGGGACCACAAGGAGCCCCTGGCCCAGCCGGCGAAGAAGGGAAGAGAGGAGGTCGTGGTGAGCCAGGAGCTGCAGGACCAAGTGGACCACCCGGAGAGAGGGTAAGTGATATCATTTGCAGGGAGTAGTCCTCTATGAGGAATGCTTCTAAGCCAGAGGTGTCAAACTCACGGCGTCATGGTGGCATGGCATCACATGATGTATCGGGACTTTTTTTCCCCTTCATTAAACTGGGTGTGGCCGTGGCCAGTGCATGACGCATCCAGCCATGGGCTGTGAGTTTGACAGCCCTGCTCTAAGCCATGTGGTGTCAGGCATGAACAACCAGATCCATATGTGTAGAGTTTAAAGTTGCTACTTTATTGTTTTATGCCTGTTTCACAGGAATCTTCCCTGACTGGTAGCTTGTGCCAGGAAAAGGCCAGGTAAGCCTCAGAGGCATTCAGGGAAGTGGTTCCAATCTGGCCCTCTTGTGTAGCGAGTTTAAGCTTATTCCCTGCTTGAGCCCTTCTCCCAACTGGGGCAGTGGCTCTCCAACATGTGGTGCAAATTTCAAGCAAGGGATTAATTAAACTTAGGTTGGAAGTTGGCTAAGGTGTAGTGTCTTATAGTTGATCGCCATTTTGACTGAAATTGTTGGAATAAAAGGCAACAGATAATATGAGGTAATGTCATGTTAGTGACACATAATTTTTGAGGCCACTGAGTTCTGGTCCCCAAAATAGCAGCCTCTTGATCTTTTAAATATTGTGGAGCAATAGCTTCTATAGAGTGAACTCATGTTTTAAGTGCAAAATATTTGGACCGTTATAGCACAGAAGATATAAAGAAAAAATTGTAGAACTCTTGGCCAAAGTAGCTATACGACTCTTTGTTGCTGTTACTTGTTACTTTCATAGAAATATAGTTAATGTACATTGCTTTAAGTGGCCATGTTGCAATAGAAAAAAATTCCCCCCTCCACACACACACTCACACACACTTATACTTCCATAAACTTTCTCTTCTATGGGGAATGGTGGTGCGAGAGAAGAATTGTATTGTTTCCATCCTTGTTTGCTTGCCCTGGACTATTGAAAGGGAGAAGTATGGTTGCCAATTCAATTTTGGCTTTATAATACCTGTTGGGATAGCCAAAATGCAGGAATTTGGAAGAGGATAATGCCCAACATCTTTCCAGTGGGAAAAGGGCCTGCCTCACATTCTGAAGAGTGCAGAATTTTCCAATTTAAGCCCTTTTTCGGTTGGAAAATAAGTTGACTCTTATGCCAAAGGCAGATGCAAAACTGGCATTGTCGGAATATATATCTGGGAATAGAAGAATCTGAGGCGCCCTACTATGTAAAATGATCTTCAGAACATTGAGATTCTTCCCTTAGAACAGGTTATATTATTTAGATCCACACAAGATATTTCTTGTGTATAATGGTTATATTGTTAGCATACTTGCCAACTATGTCCTTGTTCTGAAAGAGCTAGAAGTGATCCAGGGTTCCAGAGCTGAATCTTTGGTAATGATGTATTTTTTGCTTTCAGGGTTCCCCCGGAAATCGTGGTTTTCCTGGTCAGGATGGATTAGCTGGCCCCAAGGTGAGTGTTGAACTTGCTGCCTTCTCACTGAAATAACATTTTTTTAAAAAAATAGAAGTGTTCTTTGTCTCTTCTTTTCTATCACTATTGACAAATAGCAATCTGAGGTATGAAAATGACATTCTGTGTTTCCTTTAAAAGTCTCCCAGTTCGCGCATTATTTCACAGAAAATATAATATTAACATTTGGATATGCTGTAAGATATCTTTAGAATCAATTGATTAACATTTTTCTTTGGAAAAGTTCACCATCTCATCCATTTCACAGATTTATAGTACTTAGGATAGGGGTGAGCAATCCTGTGGAGTTTTACTTCTAAAATTCATAATTTACCAATTACACCTGGGTGCAGAAGACATGCATTTAGAAAGAATAAACCCCAAATTGAGTATAAACTAAAGAATTATCTTCTTTCATTGTCCTATATGGTTCCATAAAGTTCTAATTCTTTCATAAAGTTCTAAGTTCTTTCATAATCATTGTGAGAGAACTAGTGTGGTGTGGTAGCTTAGCTAGTAGGATTGAAGACACTTTGGACCAGGCTCAGCCTTAGGGTCATTGAGTAAATTTGGGCTGGTCACATCCAGCCTATCTCACTATTTTGTTATCTTTGGGGAAATAAATTGGAGGAGATAGTGCTGGGTACACCAAGTTGAGATCCTAGAAAAAAGGTGGGAGAGAAATTTAATGACTAAATAAATAAATTTAATGACTGAATACATCCATTTGTGGTTACTATTGTCCTTTGTAATTTAGCTTGAGGAGAAATTATTTTACTACAGAGGTAAGTAAATCATTAAGGACTAGGATGCAGATATGCTGCAAACTTAGTTTATCTCCTGCTCACCTCTTCTGGGTTTTTTTTAGGATGTCAGAATAATAAAATGAGTTTTAAACCTCTTTAATATATATAGGAAGTCCTCGACTTAAAATAGTTTACAATAGTGACCATTCAAAGTTACAATATCACTGAAAAAAAGTGATTTATGACTGTTTTTTCAAACTTACAACTGTTGCAGCATCCCTTTGGCCATGTGGTCAAAATTCAGATGCTTGCCAACTGGTTCATATATATGATGGTTTGCTATATATGTGTATGTATGTATGTATGTATATGTATATGTATGTGCATGTGTTTGTGTGTGTGTGCGTGTGTGTGTGTATATATATATATTCTTAAGTTTTCGCGGGTATTTATATGTATGGTATTCAGCTTTGTTTGGGTATTTTTCCCACATCGTTATGGTTGTGCTTTTAAAGTTGTAGCAACATTTTGGCCAAATCTCATCATTACCTGATGATGGCAGATGAGAATCTGCTGAAACGTAGCTACAACTTTAAAAGTACAACTATAACGACGTGGGAAAATACCCAAACAAAGCTGAATACCATACATATGTATATATGCACACACACATACATATGGGTGGCCACGTGATCCCCTTTTGCAACCTTCTGACTAGCAAAGTCAATGGGGAAGCCAGATTCACTTAACAACCGTGTTAAGTTAACAAATGCAATGATTCACTTAACAACTTTGGCAAGAAAAGTCATAAAATGGGGCAAAACTTTAGCAACAAATATTTTGGTCTCAATTGTGGTCTTAACTCAAGAACTTACCTGTATAATGTAGATATGTCCAGAGTGATGGTAGAACGTTGGGCCAAATACAGGTTTTCCTGGTATTCTTCAGAAACTCTTTGACTAATGTATTTCTTGCTTAAATTTTCTTTAAATAGGGTGCTCCTGGAGAACGTGGCCCTCCTGGCCTTGGGGGACCAAAAGGTGGTCCTGGAGATCCTGGACGACCTGGGGAACCTGGCCTGCCTGGTGCCCGGGTAAGATCAATGTGGAATTGAATAAGCCACATAAAGGAGATGCCCCCCAAAGTGAGAAGAACAGCTAGTCTAGGGATTCTAGCATCACTGTGGAAGAATATCACTTAGAAATAGAAATAGAACAGAATAGCAGAATTGGAAGGGACCTTGAAGGTCTTCTAGTCCAACCCCCTGCCTAGGCAGGAAGTCCTACACCACTCCAGACAAATGGTTATCCAACAACTTTTTAAAAACTTCCAGTGTTGGAGCATTCATAACTTCTGGAGGCAAGTCGTTCCACTGATTAATTGTTCTAACTGTCAGGAAATTTCTCCTTCGTTCTAGGTTGCTTCTCTCTTTGATTAGTTTCCACCCACTGCTTCTTGTCCTGCCTTCTAGTGCTTTGGAGATTAGCTTGACTCCCTCTCCTTTGTGGCAGCCCCTGAGATATTGGAAGACTGCTATCATATCTCCCCTAGTCCTTCTGTTCATTAGACTAGACATACCCAGTTCCTGCAACTGTTCTTCATATGTTTTAGCCTCCAGTCCCCTAATAACTGAAAGACCCGACTTCTCAGTATTGCTACTATTTATATACGTGAATCAAGTCTGCTTATAAAGCATGTGCAGTAATATACCTGATGACACAGCTGGTGTCAAGTAGTACAAAACATTCTTTTTGGGTAGAGAAACGAAAGGCATTCACACTGCTGTGGCGTCAGGTTGGATTTATACAGATAGATTAAAGCATCTCTAAAGAATTGGGTATCTTTTGTGTTGAGTCTCTATTTTTGTTTTTTAAAGGAAGGGGTTATGCAAATAGTCCTTGTTTTAGCACCTGCCTCGTTTAGCAACCAATCCTCAAATTTATGACCGTTGCAAGTCAGTAAAGCAAAGCAAAGCCTAAGTAACATCTCAAGCAAAGATACATTTTCACTTAGCAACTGCTTCACTTAGCAACTAAGTTGCCAGTCTCAATAGTTATTGTTTAATGAGGGCTGTCTGTAAGAGACAGTGCGCAGTTGTTGTGCATTTTTTATCTGGTTAAAAATATACTAGGGTATAATGCCTGGTGTGACTTTATAATGAAATAACATCATGCCAACCTGTATACCTCATCTGTGCTTTATTTCATTGCACGCTACAGTTGATGGACAATGCAGTTATGATCACTACTGTCTGAAGTTATTATTAGAATTAGAGGAGAGGAGAAACATATACATACTTGTACTGTAGTAGAGCAATTTAGATACGAGATGTAAGTAACCACTAGATGGCAACAAGTGGATACAGAAAATTCTTTTAATTTTCCATTTTTTGCAGCTCAAATATTGCTAAACCAGATTTGTGGCATCCATAATTCTCAGAGCTTCCAGATTAAGTTTTGCATCCATAAAAGTCCCTGTTTGAACAGTCTTGACTCAGAAAAATTCTGCCCCATTTTCAGTGCCAGATGTGAGGTAGAATGAGTTGAGTTTGGCTGCTTGGCAGACAGAAAAAAGCTGTGAGCAGTTTGACTGCAGCAATTGCAGCTGTATCTGTATTTACAGTGGTAAAAGGATCTGTTTGGGTCATTTTTATTTGTGATAGATAGATAGATAGATAGATAGATAGATAGATAGATAGATAGATAGATAGATAGATAGATAGATAGATAGATAGATAGATTGATGATATGGGTGGATGGATAGAAAAGAAAGAAAGAAAGAAAGAAAGAAAGAAAGAAAGAAAGAAAGAAAGAAAGAAAGAAAGAAAGAAAGAAAGAAAGAAAGAAAGAAAGAACAGGCTCTGCAATCTTTCAGCCAGTTATCTTGGGCATATTGCTTCAGCTACTGTTCCTAAAGTTTAAGACAATGAAAGCACTGGGTAAATTAAATCAGAATTAATTTTCTTGGAAACACTTGAAGAAATCTGAAACTATCTTAATTTCCTTTATATATATATATAACCTCTTGTTACTAGGGCCTCACTGGTCGTCCTGGAGATGCTGGTGCTCAAGGCAAAGTTGGTCCATCTGTAAGTGAAATTCTGTACTTTTCCTCTGGTGGCATGCAGAATATTTGAGGACAAGGTTAAGATAGAAGACTTTGATGATAAAATGAGGCAGAATTGCAAACATTTCCTTGTTGTTAACTTGTGTGGAGAATTTTAAAAAATACCGAAGTTGGATTTAAAGCTGTGACCTGTTTCACATATTGCATGAAGCCATTGTTTGCTTACACATAGTTTATTGACTAAACCACACACATCCATGTTTCCACAACGTACTAAGTCAGCCTGATTTATAAACCACGTTGGAGGCTTTAAGCCACTATATTAAGCCAATGACCCATATTAGCATAGCACATGAACCTGCAGAAAAATATATTTATATGAGAATATATATTTATATACTTGGTGAATCAATTGTGGCTATAGTGTTATTAGTGTTATTAGTCAGATTTGTATTCCATCTTTGTTCTAGATCTCAGTGTAGTTTATAGGGAAATCTCTTATTAGTTTTATCCCCACAATAGCAGATTTGTGGATAGGTTGGGCTAAGAAAAAGTACTGTTATCCAATTCCATAGCTAATGGTGGCCTAGAACTTGTGACTTCCCACTCCTAATCCAACATTTTTACTTCTAGATCACAATAACACTTTAAATACTTTCATAGGGGACTTGATCCCATCACTGTACAACAAAAAAGGCATGATGGGTGAATGAATATCATTATATAGATCAATTTTACACTGACCTATTAAAAACAGGTTAATGAAACAAGCAGCCTCTTTTCCAGGTCAAGTTAGCATTTCTACCCAGCTAGGTCTGTAGTGGCCTGCCATTTACTGTCTTTGCCTTTCTCCCTCTCTCTAGGGTGCTTCGGGTGAAGATGGACGACCAGGCCCACCTGGTCCTCAGGGGGCTCGTGGTCAGCCTGGGGTCATGGGTTTCCCAGGCCCCAAAGGTGCTAATGTAAGTGAAGCTGTATTTGACTCTTAGAAGCAGGACCCGGGCAGTTTTTGAAGGGAAATAGGGAGCAAGTATAACATTTGGGCAGCTAACAGAAAAATTTCTTGACTTCTCCAACTTAGCCAACATTTCCACTTATTTACCATACTTTTTCTGCTCTCCCCAATTTGGGTAGCTACTTTAGTCCTTTTTTAAAAATATGGTTTTATTACATGATTAAAAAGTAAAGAAGCAAGAAAAAAAAAGAAGGAATCATACCAAGAGCAAGATAAAAGTTGTGGAAAAAGTAAAGAAAAAAATGGCTTCCCACTCTCTTTGATACAGCTATAGATAAGAAATACATCCAATTCTTACTCTAAAATTAACAATATCCTACATTATTTCCGTTGGTCCATCTAATCATCAAATCCCAAAATCAAAATTACATTTCTTTTAGTTTAGTTTCTTGCAAACCACCCTCCTCAGAAGTACTTTAATTAACAACTCATCACTGTGCCTTAAAATATAACTAGATAACTCTTTATTCCATACCTCACCCTATTTTCTATAAACTCAGTTTTAAATCTTCAGCTCTCTTATTATTAATCAGCAAATATTTAATATAAATTAACAAAAATAATATAAATATATAGCCCTTTCCCATTTAGTCTGTTTTCTTTCTCTCTCTTTTAACAATTAAATGTTACAAAAAAGAAATAAATAAGTATCAAACATTATCAAAATTAATAACTCATTATTTGCCTAACAAAAACTATTACCCCATTAGACATTAAAAAAAAACACACTATTCAGTCCAGATAACTATTCAAAATCACCAGAAATAAGAATGCATTATTTAACCATAATCAGATAAATCAATTCTATAAATTTTTCCTCCCAACCATCCTTAAGTCCCATAAATAAAAAATTAACTCCTGTTTTCTTCTCGTATCATTTCGTCTTCTCTCAGGCAGTCACTGCAATCCTATAAAACAGGGGTCGCCAACCTTTTGGACCTCAGGGGCCACCAAACTCATAATTTTAAATCCCAGGGACCACTAACCGGTTCTGTGGGTGTGGTCTAATTTGTGGGTGTGGCTTGGTGGTCATGCGACTGGTTGGGCATGGCTTGTATGTAAATATTACAAATATGTATATAAATATTGAATTTTTTATAAAAAAAGAGCAACTTTTACCCAAAATCAAGCAAAGAAGGCAGGCAGATTGAGTTGCTCACAGAATCATTCAGTGATCTATCTATCTGCCATTGGCTATCTGAGTCTGTCACATAAAATTTGCTTGCTGTGAGTTTGCACTGAATAATAGAACCTTCAGTCCTAAGGGAGATTCGGCTGTGCTTAAAAGCAGAGCCGAAGATCTAAAGACTAGCTAGAAAGCAAGGAATGCAACCATTTCCTGCTTCCTAGCTAATCTAAATCTCCCAGCACAGCAGAACAGCTGGTGGTCAGAAAAGTAGCAATTTAGCAGGCAAATTTGCCAGGTAAGGAGTGAGTGGGTGGGGAGGATTCCCGTGGCCCATGTGGGCGGCGCAGCCTTGTGTTTCTGTGCAGCCTGGATTAATTGCTTTGTGGGGGTGCTCTGGGGGTGAGATTTCTCTGCAGCCCACCGAAATTTTCTCACGGCCACCGTTTGGCGACTGCTGCTATAAAACACTATATCTCAATTATAACAGTGGAGAAAGAGTAAGAAGGGAGGACCGAGGTTGAAAATTAGAGGTTCTCCCAATGGGACCTTTTATCTTTATTAAAATATGCTTATAAGTTATTTTGTTCCTCTTTCTATTTAGGGTGAAGCTGGTAAAGCTGGTGAGAAGGGGCTACCTGGTGCTCCTGGATTACGAGTAAGTTTATTCGGCATCTTCTACTGTTAAAAAGCCCTTTTCTGTTTATTTACGTACTGTACTTCCTTTAAAAAGTTAAAAAGCCCAGCTGCACCTGAGATGTGAAAACATCTCTGTTTCGTCATGTCTTCTCAGAGAAGAGACTATCTTCTTCTTCCCTTCTTTTCCACATTTGTGTAAATCAGATGTTAGCTGAGAACCTACATCAGGGGTGGGATTCAAATTTTTTAACAACCGGTTCTGTGGGTGTGTCTTAGCTGGTGGGCGTGGCTTGGTGGTCATGTGACTGGGTGTGCATGGCTTGGTGGTCATGTTATTGGCTGGGTGTGGCCAACTCAATATCACTCACATCGAGGCACGCATCTCCTCGCCTGGCCTCTCATGACTCGGGATGCTGCAACAGTCGTAAGTGTGAAAAATGGTCATAAGTTACTTTTTTCAGTGCCATTGTAACTTTGAACGGTCAATCCACACAAACAAAATACCAGCAAAGGAGGGGGGAAAAATTCCAGAGACGTTCCTGAAACAAGAAGTCTAGTCCTGCCAAAAATGTAATAAGGGTTAAAGGAGAGGCAGTTTTTGTAAGCAACATCAGAATGTTTCCTTCCTGCCTTCTTTACAGGATTAGGCCAGTAATTTCTTCTAACAACTGGTTCTCTGAACTGCTTAGAATGTTAACAACCAGTTCTAGTGAATAGGTGCGAACTGGTAGAATCCCACCCCTGACTTAGGTGCTGAATTGCAAAGATGAGAGATTTTGGGGAATAATTCTCATGAACAACTGTGCAAACAAATCAGTGCTGGTACAGAAGCCCATTTAAACTATTTATACAATTCAGTGTTCCATTTTTCTCAGTGGTGGGATTCAAATTTTTTTACAACCGGTTCTGTGGGCGTGGCTTGGTGGGTGTGGCAGGGGAAGGATACTGTAAAATCTCCAGTCAGAGGTGGTATTTGCCAGTTCTCCGAACTACTCAAAATTTCCATTACCGGTTCTCCAGAACTGGTTGGAACCTGCTGAATACCACCTCTGGTTTTTCTCCATGTAAGTAAAACTGTTCTTTGTTCTTTTTAAGTTTCCTATAAGTGTATTCACAAGGAAACTCATCAACCCAATTTCTAACAATGATACATTAGTTTGCTAGAACAATCTGGAAAGATATGCAGAACCTTGAACTATTTGAAAAGCAATTTTGTTTGTTCAGAGTTGTAGTATTGGAAGATTTTAATAATTATGCACATGCTTTAGAAGCCTCAACATATAGGTGGCATGTCTCTGGGTCTCCTTCCTCTCTTAAACATTTTACTTACACACAGAGCAACTAATGCCAACAAGTACAATGGTGAAGTGCATTTGTGCTACACTTTTATTATCACTAGCTGCACACTTTGGAGTTCCTACTACCCTCAGCAAGGAGGAGAAAGAAGCAGCAATCCTAGATTTTTCCAAAAGTTACAAAATTTTGTAGCATTTTGGCAAATCTTGACATATATGTCTGAACGAACATTTTCATCTTTGAGAATTATTAAAAGAACAGAAAGCGGAGATTCCAGAAATATGCATAAACCCCCCCCAAAGAAGGGTTAATTTTTTTCTCCTCCTGTCCCTCCCCCTCTCCCTCCTCCCTCTTCCTTGAGAAAGTTTTATTAGTTGCTTATAGCTAAGGGATAAAGGAAGGGGAGTTGATGTGATCAATGAAGGCTTTTTGTCTGCACTTGTTTCTCTCAGGGTCTTCCTGGCAAAGATGGTGAGACAGGAGCAGCTGGACCACCAGGACCTGCTGTGAGTATTTGCTTTTTTATTTTTATTTTTTGGAGGGTGCCATCTATAGATTACCTGGGTACAATCATTACAGAAAGGAGGCAAAATCAAAATCCTATCTTTTCCTAAGTTTAGGGAGCTTTTATGAGGATTAGCAGGATTTTCTTTTGGCTTGTTATGATCAGAAAGCGATCACTCAGCAGATTAGATTAGCAGATTACAAAATTAGTTTTTTGTTCATTCTCTTTTATTTGCAGGGAGCGTATTCTGTATGAGTAACATTTATTTCTTTATTATATTTATATCTGTTTTTTCCTGTAAACATCTCAAAGGGTCACATCTGGTTTTCTTCATAATCCACTTTATCCTTGCAAAAGTCTTGTGGGATAGATTAGGCTGAGATTGGCCCATGTTCTCCCAATAAACAGATGAATTTTAACCCAGTCTCCATAGTTCAAACGCTATATCACACTTAAGTGTTGAGTCCTCAGCAGTAGAACATCAGTTTCTATTACTCATGTGCGAATTCTGTGGTTTCACTATGAAAAATATGGGAAGAGCTCTAGTTTATGGATCAAAAGTGAATTTTGCAGCAAAGTAGGAAACGAAGCTATGGAAGAAGATGGTGATGATCACAGCAGAACCATAGAATTCATTAGTAATGAGTAATAGAACTTGGTATTGTATTGCTGAGGGCTCAATACAACACCTATACAAAGAACATGTAACTATATTGAAATTCAGGGATTTCCATTAGCGTAGGAGATACATTGATGGTGGGTGGTCTATTATGGAAGACAATATGAATCCATTTAATAAGACATAACTGTAAGTAATATTTAGGTAATCTCTGACTTTGGCTTAGATGAGTTATTTCTTTCTACTTCTTGTTAGGCTCACAGTGTTGTTGTTTTTGATGATGATGATGATGATATTTGCAGGGGGCTGTTGGAGAGAGAGGTGAACAGGGTGCGCCTGGACCATCTGGATTCCAAGTAAGTACAGCACTTTATTTATTTTATTTTATTTATTTATTTTGTCAAGCGATTATAAGATAATAGTTATAAGTATAAACATAGTTATGAATACATGAAATGGATAAATATGGATACACATAAGAAAAATTCTATTCCAAGCCTGGTTCCTCAAAGATGTATATATGTTTTCAGGGTTGCATTTGTTGACGATAACTTCCTGCCACATAATTTTAACAGGTACTAGGGAGGCAACAAGAAAAGCACTATTTTTATTTAGTCTGTCTATCACCTCTTTTCCTGGACTCAGTTGGATTCCTGGCATATCCCAAAGGCTTATATTCCTCACGGTTTGCACAGAAAAAAAACTCTGGAAGAGAGAGAATTAATGAATGAGGCTGAATTGGGGTGATGTATTAATCAGAGGTGCTCAGGTAGGCAGGTGTAGATTTTGTTGCAGATGTTTGAGAACCACAACAGGAATGTATCCATAGTTGTCCCATCATCTAGATAGGGGGATACTATTGTCCAAGTCCAGTACTAGACTCACTTCATGTTTAATAATAAATTAATGCCTGTTCTTTTGGATCTAAAAGTCCTCTTTCTTCACTGGATCAGAGTGTTACTTCATGAAGAGAATGAAGTGAGACTTCTTAATACCAAAATAACTTCTTGCTTTCAGGGACTCCCAGGCCCCCCAGGCCCTCCAGGTGAAGGTGGAAAACCAGGTGACCAAGTAAGTAATAAATATTAATACCCATTTAGTACATACAACATAGATACTTACCAGTATGACGTGCAGTCTTTCCTACGTCTTTTCTATAGGTTCAAAATAGCTTCTTGATGTGGAAGTAGATTGAACTGCCATTGAGTTGGGGATAATACATGTACTATACATCTTTCAGAACACACTAGTTCAATAGTCTCTAATCATTGAAAGGGTAGTGGTCAGATACAACAAAAGAATTCTTATGGAAAAGCAACTGATGGGTGGGGTGGAAACTTGATCTCTCCTGATCTCGATGGATTATAAATCATTCAGTAGCAGCTAAGCAAAACAATAGAATTGCAGAATTCTGCAGTCACACTGAGATGAGTTTCTTATGAAATCAATTTTTTCCGATGAAAAAATACACTTCAAGAAGTATATTAGTTTGCACTAGGTATTCTGTGTTTGCATGCTGAATATCCCCAGGCTGATAAACTTGTGTCTGTACGGGATAATATTATAGAGGTTGCAATGGACTCTAGATAGCATTTCGTTCAATCACCTGCTCAATGCAGGGTCTACTAGGAAATCTCTGCTAGATAACCATCCAACTTATGTTTGAAGACCTATAGAGATTGAGTCTGAATGAAGTCGCAGTGGGGGTTTTGTCTGACAGAAGTCAAAAAAAGCTTGTGGATGTTGTATCAGAAACTAAGATGTAGAGGTTGCATTACTGATATATAATGCTTCCAATCTTGAGTGTGGTGATGGAGGAAGAGTAATAATAATAGAGTAATAAACATCATCCTCATAATGACATCAGCAGCAGAAGAATTAAGAAGAATGTTGACTAAAATACCCCCTGAAAAGCTGCTTATATTCAACCAGCGGGTAAATTAGTAAAGGTAAATTAGATATTTCAAGGTAGCCAAGGAACCGCCTGCTACTGTTAATTGGAATACTGAATCGCTATTGAGAAATTCAGTAGGTATCCAGTGCAGAATCTATGGATTTTGGTTTTTTTTTTAGCTTGCTATATTTCTTAATGGCTAATAGAGAGTGCTAACTTTTAGGAAGGTACATTAGTAGCTTCTTTCCATCTCCTTCTGTTTTTAACTCTTTTGTTTTGGTTTCAGGGTGTTCCTGGAGAAGCTGGTACTCCTGGTCTTGTTGGTCCCAGAGTAAGTAACCTAGAGTTAAATTTGAGCCTCTGAACATACTCATAAGTGGAGCTGCTGAAATGGCAGCTTGGCTCACTACTTACCTGTGTAGAATCTCAGTGGCACTAAGGAAAATCTCTCCCTTCTAGGGTGAACGTGGCTTCCCAGGAGAACGTGGACCTGCAGGTGCCCAAGGCTTGGGTGGTGCTCGAGGGCTTCCTGGCACCCCTGGTACTGATGGACCCAAGGTAGGCTGCTTCTTTGCCTTATTTTCTTACTCTGTAATGAAGCTGGCACATATTGCCACCTAGTGGCTGCCAACCCCCAACCCCCCCCCCAAAAAAAGTGGTATTTGATTCTTCTGGAAGAGCTTTCCCCAGCTGGTATCCACCAGAAGTGTTTAATCAAGTCCCACAATTCTTTAGTCAGTGTGAATTGGACGTTGAAATCTAGCACATCTGGAAAGCACCAGGTTGGAGAAGACCACTTCAGTTCCTTGCAATTTTGGGGGGCAAGTTTGCCATTGCCTCCCTTCTTGAGCTGAGAGAGAAAGACTTGCCCAGGATAACCTAGCTGGCTTTGTGCCTTAAGGCAGGACTAGAACTCCCAGGTTCTAGAGCTTGTTGCTTTAACCACTACATCCAGCTGGCTCTCCTCTGACTATTACCAAATGCAGCTCCATATTGCGACCTGTCTTGTTTTTCTTGCCTAGGGTGCAGCTGGTCCTGCTGGGCCTCCTGGAGCCCAAGGCCCCCCAGGTCTGCAGGGAATGCCTGGTGAGAGAGGAGCGGGAGGTATTTCTGGACCAAAGGGAGACAGGGTAAGTACGGTAGCAATGTTCCATAAAAGTTCGTAGCACCTTATTTTCAGGAATTGAATGTGCTGTTATGTTTTTTAACCTGTTGGGTTTTGTTGATTACCTGTAATGTTTTTTTAAATTTCCCCCAGTTTCCTATGTTTTTTTCCCCCTCTTTGTTTTTTTTTTTTTTTTAATTCTCTGCACAGTTTAGTAAAATGTTTTAAAATGTTATCTTCATTTTATAAAAAGGTTAGGGTTTTTTTTTTAATTATGGGTTTTTATTTACAGTGGCATTATAGTGAAAAAGTTATATTGCTGTTTCATTTATACGTTTTTTTTAAAATAATAACACTATATGTTTTTTAAAATAAAGTTTTCTTAAAGTTTCATAAAATTAAAACAATAGACAACAGCAGAAACATCACAATCTGAAGCAATCAGAGTTCCAAGTTGATATGGACTACTTACTGTCATTATTTCTTTGGCATTTTCCCAACAGGGCGATGCTGGTGAAAAAGGCCCAGAAGGTGCTCCTGGCAAAGATGGCAG
This sequence comes from Hydrophis major, assembly GCA_033807585.1. Lineage (NCBI taxonomy): Eukaryota > Metazoa > Chordata > Lepidosauria > Squamata > Elapidae > Hydrophis > Hydrophis major. The sequence continues at coordinate 217,911,034 of CM066329.1, forward strand.
CCGAGTATGTCCATGGCAGAAATCAATTTCTCTCCTCTTAAGGCAGCAAAAACTTTAATGAAATAAGTGGATGGCTGGTGGGGAGAGGGAATATGTAATGTATTGGTCTATAATGCTCAACTTTCCTTAGTGCCAAAGTCCAGAAACCTGGACAATACCTATTTATCTAACAGAGAGCTTAACTAAAATAGATTAAACTGCAGGATATTCTGATACTGTTAAAACTGGTGCATGCGTGCATGTGTGTATATGTGTGTGATGAAGCTTTTCTTACTGAGTGACATATTCTTACTGAACAAGTCTTCTTGCCCTTTTCAGAGTCAACCCTCCTTACCATCCAACCACTCTTAGATAAATTACTCTGGAGTTGTCCTGTGTTTTCTCTAAGCAAGAGGATATCCTCTGTGATGGTAGCATCTTGTTTTCTCCAATAGAGAGAAGACCCAAATCCCCAATAAAGGATCAATGAAAAAATAAAGACTTAATTAAGGTTTAAAGTTTTAGAATTAAGTCATAAGTGCTTAGTGTGCTAAACAATGGTTGATTGCCCAGTATTTCAGATATAAAGTATTCAGATATAAAGGGACTAACGGTTAAGAAAGAGGAATATAAATTGCAAGCATTTGCGGATGATATGATTTTCTTTATCGAAGAACCAATAGATAGGGGACTAAAATTGATGAGTGAATTAGAGAAATTCGGAGCAGTAGCAGGACTCAAAATAAAGAGAAAAAAACCCAAATTAATGACTAAAAATCTAACAGAAAAACAGAAAATAGAACTAGAAGAAACAATGCATATACAAGTGACAAAGAAAGTGAAATATTTAGGAATTTGGCTAACACCACACTGTAAGACACTTAAAGAAAACAATTATGATAAATTGATACATCAGGTAAAGAAAGATTTAGAATCATGGGGCAAACTTCAAATTTCACTACTAGGTCGAATTGCCACCATTAAAATGAACATTCTTCCCAAATTTTTGTACCTATTCCAAACGATCCCAATTAAATTACACAAAAAGTTTTTTGAAGAACTCAATAGAATAACCCTGAAATTTATCTGGCAAGGGAAAAACCCCAGAATAAATGTAAAAGCAATGCAGGATATGAAGAGCAGGGGAGGGCTAGCATTTCCAAACTGGGAGTTATACCATATGGCCACCTCGTTAGTTTGGCTGAAGGATTGGGTGAACTTAACTAACAAAAGAATACTATTCCTAGAAGACCACGATTTACAAAGGGGGTGGCGTGCCTTTTTATGGGATGTAGGGAAAACCAGTCAAAAATATTTCCATAGACATTTAATCAGAGACACACTACTAACAAATTGGGAAAAAATACAGAAAAAACATTATACAAAAAGGATCAATGAAAAAATAAAGGCTTAGTTAAGGTTTAAAGTTTTAGAATTGTCATAAGTGCTTAGCGTGCTAAACAACGGTTGGTTGCCCAGTATGTTCAATTCCAAATGAAGGCACATTGGCAGTGTTGAAATGGGATAATACTCCAGGAGGATACAGGCTGTGATGGTAGCATCTCATCTTCTCCTTTATGGAGGAATGGCATCAGGAGATGGGAGCTTTTATGGACAACATCCTGGCCTCCCAATCTAAGCCTTTTATTCTCATGTTTTCCAACATGCTGAACTAGATGGAGGACTGGAGTTGGCCATGAACAGGATTTAGTTCCCAAATCTTGTTCAGTATTTTACTGCCATGTTTGGTGTTGCACAGGTGCACTGCCTCTGTTCATTCCTTAACCGTATTAGATGACATGATATGGAAGGACACAGAGGCAACCATGGTGAACTGAGACCGAGATCCAAACCCACATGCTGCGGTTGATATGCCAACAGTATTAAATTAGAAAAAAGCTGGGAATAACTAGCTCAGAAAAATGTTTACCATTCTAGTGGGCCATTAGGTCAGGCGGAAGAAGTCTGACAGCGCTAAAAAAAATTCAATATAACTTAATTCAGGCATTGTGTTTTCTGCAGTTTTTGTGTGTAGGATAGCTTTGAATTTTAAGGTAAATGGACAGATTCAAGGGAAAAGGGTGATATGAATGAAGGAAGTCACTAGTTTGATTTGCACCTATTTTGTTGGGATACCTTTGATCTTGCTTTCTATTAGCCCATCTAACTCTTTATTTTCTCCATTGTCAGGGCTTGAGTGGTCCCATTGGTCCTACCGGTCCTGCTGGCCCTAGTGGAGAGAAGGTAAGAGGTCCTGTCTCGTGTTAGGTCATTGTGGCAGGTAGACAGCCAGAAGCTGCATGTAAGTTCTCTGAATAATTCTGCTTTGACAGTAATATTGCCTATCACCTGACACTAAGAATTTGAGGTGTGACTGTGGATTAGCAATAGCACTTAGACTGATATACAGCTTCAGAGTACTTTCCAGCCCTCTCTAAGCAGTTTACAGAGTCAGCCTATTGCCCCCAACAACCTGGGTCCTCATTTTACTGATCTTGGAAGGATGGAAGGCTGAGTCAACCTTGAGCCAGTCAGAATTGAGCTTTGCTGGCTGGGGAATTCTGGGAGTTGAAGTCCTCCAGGCTTAAAGTTGCCAAGGTTGGAGACCTCCGTCATATTGTGTTCTGAGCTACCGCCTTTGCCAATGACGGAAGAGATTCTCTTTCAGCAACAAACACTCCATGGTCTTACTTTTATCTCCTTTCTGTCCATGCAGGGTGAAACAGGCCCTGCTGGCCCAAGTGGAGCTGCCGGTACTCGTGGTGCCCCTGTAAGTTTGCTGTCGTCGTGAAACCTTCCAATGAAGTTTGTTGGGAGTAAACGGGGGAAGAGATTCAAGTAGGCCCACATCATTGTAGAAATCCTAATAGGAAAACTACTGAAACTCTGACAGGCAGCATAGGAACAAATGTAGATGTACTTTTATGGAATTGTTTTCATATGAAGAGAAAATGGCCTCCCCTATTGTACTATGTAGATATCAACTAGGAAGGCTCTGGCTGTTTTGATTAGCATTTGGAAAAGCCAATTGGAGATTAGCTGATAACTCATTAATTTCTCCAAGTTGTAGAAAGGAGAAGCCTCTCACTCTTGTATTAATGCAGAATAGCAGCAGCATCTTAAAAAGAACACACAGTGCTACCGAGCTACCCTGTGGGGCTGTTCGGAAAAGATAATTTGCAAGATCTCTGAGAACATCTTAGGAAACAAGTGTGTTCCTAAACAATTGCAATATAATGCCTGAGCTGTAGGAAGCGTAACTGTTGGGTCCCACAACCTTATTACAGACCCTATTGTCTGTGGAACAGCTGGAGAGATCCTGTCCCTGGACTTGCCTCTAGAAAACAGAACTGCCTCCGTGGCGACAGAAATTGGCCAACTGTGGCCAGTTTGAGGTGTGTGACCTTGGCTCCTTTCCATTTCCGACTGCTCTTTCTGTTTCAGGGGGAGCGTGGAGAAACCGGGCCTCCTGGCCCTGCTGGGTTCGCTGGCCCGCCTGTGAGTATCACATGACAGTCACACGTCTAATATTTAAATGCTCCAATCGCTCCTGATATCTCATCGTTGTGGATTTCTCCCCTCCCCCCTGCCCCCCTGGCCTCTCCCACTTTTCTCCCCGATGCAGGGTGCTGATGGCCAGCCTGGTGCTAAAGGCGAGCAAGGTGAATCTGGCCAGAAAGGAGATGCTGGATCCCCTGGTCCACAAGGGCCATCAGGTGCTCCCGGTCCACAGGTCAGTGAAACCATTTTCTGAATTCAAAGCATGCACACACACACACACACACAGCTGGGATTTGGGAGGCAGGGAATAGATGGGGGAGGGGCCAGTCAAAGATGATATTTGCCCGTTCTCCGAACTACTCAAAATTTCCGGTACTGGTTCTCCAGAACTGGCCAGAACCTGCTGAATGCCACCTCTGGCATACAAGCAGAGTTTGTAAAGCAGGGGTTTTTCAGCTGCTAACCCAAAAGTACACACAGGTTTAGAAAATTGTCCATGAAGTTAGTACTATGCCCAATAGTACCAGAGGCATAGCTTCTGAACGCTGGGAGGTCCATCAGAGGGAGTGAAAGAACTAGGGATGGCTAGTTGCTGCTGGTTAGAACGATGCTACATAGACCAGTGATGAAAGGTGCATGGAAAACATCCCGATTTCCTGTTTTCATTTTGCTTTTCAATAGGGTCCAACTGGCGTAACAGGTCCAAAAGGAGCTCGTGGTGCACAAGGACCCTCAGTGAGTATTTGGTGAATCAATTGCTTTTTTTTCCATGCAGGCCAAAAGTGTAGTATTAATGTTCATTGTTCAAAGCTTTCCTTTATGGCATCTCTACTACTAATGTGAATGAGGTGTGCTGGGACACCACTCTTTAAAATAATGTGGGTAACGATAAGGGGAATTATCAGCTACTTGGCTTTGTAGCTGGTATCTGAAGAATAACCTCAGGGGACACCCTTTCCACTTTTATTCTAACCCATGTCAAAACTGAAGATAATAATAATGAAAGACAAAAGGGATTAATAAAGAATAATGAAAAGACAAAAGGGATTCCATATCTTTATGTAGACTCTTTATGTGCACAAAAATAATGGTGGCACAAAAAGATGCTTTACCAATATCATGTCACAGTTGCCCTCTAGATGGCAGTACTGCTCAATCTGCACTGATCTAAAAAAAAATCTAAGCAGTGTTGGACTTGATTAAATACTTAGAAGGCCTGTTAAAATGCTACAGGCCTGTTAAAAACCATCCCAGAAGACGAAAATCACAAACCACCTGTATTGTGATTTAAAAAACACCCTACCTTAATATACCATCAAATGAGAGCTTTATCTTTAATCCTGCCTTTGGATTTTAGGTTATTGCAAGTTAATGAAAATGAGCCACCCCACCCTAATCTTTTTATTCCCAGCAGGTTGAATCATAAATTCCATCATAGTTCGGATGGCTGGAATGGGAGTAATCGTTGTTTTATTTATTTTTCCTGGAGACAGTTGTATTGGGGAAGGCTTCTTTTGGTGGCATTAAATTCAGCATTTCATAGTGCATGTCTTTACAGGACATGTCTTCATTATATTTTTTTCTTCAGAGAATAAAGTCACTGTTCTCGCTGATCTCCAAGATCACCTTAGAAGATGCAAATGACTCAAATCAATAGATGTTTCTATTAATCACTCTTTCTTGGGAAGCAGCAAGTTATACATTTACCTTGTAGAAAAGAGAAGATTGCAACTCAGTCTGTACCCATCTGTGAACTAATTGTCTTGCCCGATGCTTTTAGTGAATGTCGATGGCTGCAAATTAGAGCAAAAAAAAAAAAAAAGGCAATTTAATATCTATATGCAGTACAGCAACTATGCATTTTGCCTCAGGTTCTCTGCCTCATCTGCCTTCCAAATGTTCTTTTTTTAATTAAAAATAAAATGAAATGGGAAGCAGTCATGCTGCAAAGCAAACTATCAACATAATATTTATTTCCAAGAGTACTTGGAAATATACATTCCCATTAGCATTCTTAGGAAATAAAAATGTCTGGTAGTCAAAGCCTAGTGCTTCTTTGGAAGTACACCCACCTCCCCCATTCCTTCATGACAAAGAAGACCATGTACTATGTCCCTTCAAGAGAAACATAGAGGTAGATACTGATAGTTTCCCTTCTCATTAAAAACTTATTTTGTAACAAGTCCCATCTAGCAGGGCAACCTTTGTGTGAGAACACCTATGATCTTCACAGGTTGTCCAGCAAGCCAAAAAAAAATCTACCTGCTTCAGAATTAGGAAAATATTGGTTGGAGATTTGGGATTAAAATTATTAAATCTATTAGGAAATGGGCTTAGTGGATTTAGTCTGTTAGTGGAATTAACACAAACAAGCAATCTGCCATTAATGACTCCTGAAAGTGCTGGTCCCCTCCATCCAAATTTGGAAGGAGCACATCCCTTTTTTTCTTATGGTAAATGCCAGCAGGGTTTTAACTGCATGTAGGTCTTCCTTAGAATATCTGCCCTCTGTTTTTACCTTCAGAATCCAGAGGGATTTTTCCTTTTGAAAAGAAAAATAAGAATAAATGTATTGCATGTCTTTATATATGAATGCCTTGCATCCTGCAGTTCCTAAAAGGACTTAAAGGCAGCCTTGTTTGGGATGAACCCCTCATTTTGTCCTCATAACAGCAGTGAGGACAGGTTAGTCTGAGATAATGAGATTGGCTTAGAGCAGAGGTCTCCAAACTTGGCAACTTTAAGACTTGTGGACTTCACCTCCCCAGAATTCTGGGAGTTGAAGTTCGCAAGTCTTAAAGTTGCCAAGTTTGGGGACTCCTGGCTTAGAGTCACTCAGTGAACTCCATGGCTGTGTGGAGATCTTCCCAACTCCATCCCAACAGGATACGTATTCCACCACATTTCTGAGACATATTACTGAAATCAAAGCTTATTTCTCGAGAAATGGGCAGAAAGAGGAAGGATTCTTTACCACTTGCTCGTCGGTGTGTCAAATGCTGACACTGAGGTGTTCTGCTTTATGATATCTTCTTTCTTTTCTAGGGAGCCACTGGATTCCCCGGTGCGGCAGGACGGGTTGGACCACCAGGTCCCAATGTGAGTTCTTCGTTGTCTGCCACTGGGGTTTTTTTCCTTCCTTTTTTAATATCAGCAGTATAGGAAAAAGAAGCCCAAGCCTCTCTTTCCCAGCTTCAACAACTTTTACAGTACTGGAATTGTGGCGCAAGATTTCAAAGTTTTCCAACAGGAAACAAAATAAAACATAATTTAACTTGCTTACGAGGATAAAATTAGAATCCCATTTTTTTTTTAAAAAAAAAAAAAAGCTTGCCACCTTGCATAGGGTGGTTCAGATTAATACAATAAAGCGCAAAACAGAATATTGAAGGAAGAGAAATTATATATTCATATATTTAAATATGAGTTTAAACGTTTCAACTGACTGATGAGTTTTTTCTTCACTGGCTTTCCTTCAGAGGAAAAAAAACTAACATTGTATAGGCTATGTATCAGCAGAGAGAACCATAGCGCGGAAAAAGAGTGCCAATGCCATTGCTTCTCCAGATCTATTGCAAAAGATGTGTCTGCTAATTTTTGATCTCCCCAACTTTCCAATCATGTGAGTTCTGTTTGCACGGCAACAATGAAAGCTACAGAATGCAATTCAGAATCAATTGCCACTGACTTTTAGATGAGCCAATCGTAGAGAAAAAAAAAATCAATACCTCTTAATGAAGTAACGCTTGCTGAATTAGCAGGATGGAAGAAGTATGTGCAAGGTCGTGTTATAAAAGAGAAACTGTAGGCTGACTAGCTTTTGTGATTCTATAAGCTTCCGGCAAGAAAATGGCGTTTCCAGGAATCCATCCTTATTTCTAGGTTCTGATGGATTTCAGACAAATAGAGAAATACGGAACAATTTTAATAGAGTATTGTTCCTTCCTTCCCTTTGAAAAATCCCAACTCTCATTATAAGCCATCTCATACTATAATGTCCCATAACCAAACAGCTGCTCCTTCTTTTCTACACAAGATAGACTTGTGTTTTCTCTGAAAGGCATTCTTTTTTTAAATAAGGTATCAATCTTTGGGATGGTTGCTTGATTCCTCAAACCACTCCAACTCATGCACGTTTCTTTTTATCAAGATGATTTTTGATTTAGAATTAGAATGAATGAGCTGGAAGGGACCATGGAGGTCTTCTAGTCCAGCCCCCTACTCAAGCAGGAGGACCTATACTATTTCAGATAAATGACTGTCTAGATCAGGGGTGTCCAACCTTGGCAACTTTAAGACTTGTGGATTTCAACTCCCAGAATTCACCCCTGGTCTAGATTCTTCTTGAAAATATCCAGTGATGGAGCCCCCATGGTTTCTGGAGGCAAGCTTTTCCACTGGTTAATTGTCCTCACTGTTAGAAAGTTTCTCCTTAATTCCAAATTGCTTCTCTCTTTGATTAGTTTCCAACCATTGTTTCTTTCCCTGCCCTCTGGTGCTTTGGAGAATAATTTGACCCTCTCCTCTTTGTGGCAGCCCCCCGAACACTGAAATATTGCTATCATGGCACCCCAGTCCTTCTTTTCTTTAGATTAGCCAAACCCAAATCCTGCAGTTGTTCTTCATATGAGTTTTGGTCTCCCAGGCCTTTGATCATCTTAGTTGCTCTTCTCTGAACTTTTTCCAAAATCTCAACATCTTTTTTTGTAGCATGGTGACCAAAATTGGTTGCGGTATTCCAGGCGGGGTTTTCTAAAGCAACAGTAGTACTTCACATGATCTTGATTCTATGTCTCTGTTTAACAGGTAAAAGATAGATAACAGATAATCAGAGTTGGAAGGTACCTTATAGCTCATCTAGTCCAGCCCCCCGCCCAAGCAGGAGGCCCTACACCATTTCTGACAAATGGCAGTCCAATCTCTTCTTGAAAGTCTCAAATGATGATGTTCCCACAACTTCTGAGGGCAACCCAGGATTGTATTAACTTTTTTTTTTCTTTCTAGGGTAACCCTGGTCCCCCAGGCCTACCTGGTCCTTCTGGAAAAGACGGTCCCAAGGGTGCCCGTGGTGATGCAGGGCCAGTTGGACGTACTGGTGATGCCGGTTTGCAAGGCCCTCCTGGTCCTTCAGGCGAGAAGGGAGAACCTGGAGAAGATGGCCCCGCTGTATGTATTCAGCTGGTCTTCTTGTGTAAGTTACTGACTTGGCCCGTTTCTATTTCTGGTGTGTATTTATTCCCTTCTGTTTTTCTTTCCTTTTCCTAGGGTGCAGATGGCCCACCTGGACCTCAGGGTTTGGCAGGTCAGAGAGGAATAGTTGGTCTTCCCGGTCAGCGAGGTGAAAGAGGCTTTCCTGGCCTGCCTGGGCCTTCTGTAAGTATCTTGGGGGGGTTGACAACTTTGAAAAACATAAGTTGAAAAGTGTGCAGTGTACGCTTAGTTCGAGGACAGCCCATTTCCCAGCTTCTGAATTTGTGAAATGTCCAAAGTTTTTGTCATTGTTTTTTTTTACTAAATCGATATTAGGTTAATAGTCAATAATAATTTTTAATGTTTTGACTGTTAAGCTAAAGGGGCTGTGGTGGTTCACGTGGTTGGATGCAGAGGTGGGATTCAAATTTTTTTACTACTGGTTCTGTGGGTGTGGCTTGGTGGTCGTGGTGTGTGGTTTGTGGGCGTGGTGTGGTTTGATGGGCATGGCTTGGTGGGCGTGGCAGGGGAAGGTTACTGCAAAATCTCCATTCCCTCCCCACCCCACTAACCTGCTTTCCAGCTCCGTTCTCCTGCCCAGGGCAACAAAAGAAGACCCAGCTGATAAGCTGGGACTCGGGAGGCAGAGAATAGATGCGGTGGGGCCAGTCAGAGGTGGTATGTGCCGGTTCTCCAAACTACTCAAAATTTCCACTACCAGTTTTCCAGAACTGGTCAGAACCTGCTAAATACCACCTTTGGTTGGATGTTAAGTCGAAAGACCATTGAGAGGTCAGCAATTCAGCAGTTTGAAACCCAAGAGCAAGCCACATGACAGAATAAGTTCCCGTTACTTTGTCCATCCAACGGTTCAAAAGCATGCAATGCAAGTAGATATATAGGTACCACTTCAGTAGGAAGATCCTGGGGACACGAAAGGATCCCCCTCAGCCATTCCCTGGGCAACGGTGATGTCACTGGCTATAATCCTTTCAATCCAGAAGTGCTTTAGTAGGTGCTTCCAACACGAATGTAGTGGTAGTATTAAGCTGCTACTTGTCAAATGTTCTGTTGATTTTCCATAGCCTGACTTGTATCCCTTCAACATGGTACCACAGCATCTGTGAGAACTAGTGCATTCTCATCTGTGAGATAAGCATCTCTCATCCCATGTCTTAAAATTACTGTCCTAAAGGATATTGGAATCAGGTTTTTTTTCCATTAGTAGGTTTGATTCTGTCCGCAGAATCAGGAAGAGGCTTTGTTTTTTTCAGATTTGCTTAACTGCGCAAATATATTCAATCTCTTCTCTTAGAGTAAACGGTTCTAACCCAAACATTATGTAGAAAAGGGGAAAAAAACTGGCTATGTGAGAGAATGATTTATTGCATGAAATAAATGGTGAGGAAATAGTATTTTATTGGGATATTAGAGATAGCTCAAATAATAATTGTTATCAGTTGCTCACACAGTTCTGCCAGATTTCTCTGGGAATTTTCAGTTCATACAAGTTTTAAAACTCACAAAATGACCTTGCACTAAATAGGTTTCTCATCATCATGATTACGGAGTAAAACATTGCAAACGATTTTTGGCTTAACTTTTGAGGAAAAAATCCGCGGAGGTTTTTCACTTTACCTTGTCCAGGTTACTGTCAAAATGGTCTTCTGCTCACTTAAATTGGTTTTCTTCCCCAGGGTGAGCCTGGTAAACAAGGATCTCCTGGAGGTCCAGGAGACAGAGGCCCACCTGGCCCAGTTGGTCCACCCGGTTTGACTGGTCCCTCTGGTGAAGCAGGCCGCGAGGTGAGTCTTAACTATTCTAGGCATGTTTGTCATCTGGAATACAAAAGATGCATTTCTGGTTTTTCCCCCTGATGGACACTTCCTCTCAAGAGGATGTATATTTAAATAAATATCCCTCCCCATTATGCTGAGTTATTTAATGACTAAATCTGGTGGTGGTGGCCCATAATGTGGCGACAGCACGACACTAAATGCAATCTTTCAGAATTTCAAGGAGTATCTGATATAGTCATCCCCAAGTCCTTGATGAATATATGTGCTGTTTCCAAACATATTTATTCCTTGAGTCTTGACTTTTATTGAAAGTTCCTTCTGGTGAATGGGGTTAATACAGAATCAAATATAATTTTAAAACCTATGGCTCCCCTCTGAAAGAGGGCAGATGCCCTTTCCCCATATTAACAACCATAGACTAGAGGACAAGGAAGCTCGTGACAAAATAGCATGGAGGTTGGCATGATCTGACACCTGGCTTTGGGGAGGAGTTGGTTCATACCTTTTCCTGTTCATATGATCCACCCAGACACTAACTTAAAGCAATTGCTCTTATTGCCACATTTAAGAAGAAAAATATAATACACAGTCTTCCCAATGGAAACATTTTTGTTTTCTGATAGAATATTTTTAGAAATGGTATAACAGCATCGAAGAAACAGATGCTCAGACTAATAGACAGAGCTTTTCAATTTATTCCTTGGTCCATCCCTATCAATGAATAAATAAGATGACAAAGGCAATAAAAGCTGCAATTATAAATAGAGTTTATGAATTGACTTGGCCTCCTTCAGTCTCAAGAGACCATGGTATCATGCTATGAAACCGGTCACTGCCACTTCCCATGTTGTTTCAATGCTGTATGCAAAGCTGGAGTGTCCTCTGCAGAGCACGAGGCCTGGGTAATTTAATATGGAGGATAAACTGTTACCCAAGCAACAGATCCCGCCTCTCCATGTCATTGAAATAGTCTAATGGAATGGCAGAGCCAATACGATTAGTTCCAACTGCGTCGCAGGAGTTACCAGAACGTGATTGTCCACAGTCATGAACTGCTTCTGGGACTCCGGCTCTGGATTTTGCCTCGAGGCTGACTCCTCGAGCCTTTTCTAGTAATAGATATAGCCACAAGGCAGTGGAGGTTTGAAATCAGAGTTTTCCTTCTCCTAGAAGGTGCCTCTACCATTTTATCAGCCATTGGGGCATAAAGCCGTCTTCCGCCTTCAAAACTGTTGACCATTTTCTCCTGTAACCCTGGAAAGGGGCCCTTACGAGGTGCTACCAGCCGGACCAGCTGGACCAAGTTTTTTTAAGGAGGTATTACTCCTCTGGCACTCCTCCTCACTCCAGGATGCCCGGCTTAGCTCCATTTGCAGTGTCCATTATCTTCCAATAGTAGAGTTTATACAAAAAATTTAAAAGGGTGAATTTGGGAAGTGGATTGCAAAAAGCTAGAAGATTGTGAGGGTTTGGGTTTCAGTAGCAAATGGGAAATAGTTCTGGGTCTATGCCTTGTTTGCTATTTCTAGTTAGCTTAGGCTAAAGCTTGGTAACTGCAGCACGGAGCTGAGGAGTTTTTTAATAGTATAACAAATCTATTTCAGATGAGCATTTACCAAACCAGAGTTTGCTCTAGTTTGACCTCCAAAAGATAGAGGACAACTTCTCTTTAAGATGAGGAGGTGGTATGAGACAATTCAACGATCAGGTTATCACAGAACATACATACTTCTGCATTAGTAGAAACTGCTGCTACCAACTCCTAATCAATTGCCAGATTCCTGCTGCACAAACACCTACCTGGCTTTCTCAGAAATAACTATCCCCTTCTTGTTCTCAGGGTAATCCTGGTTCCGATGGTCCTCCAGGCAGAGATGGTTCTCCGGGACCGAAGGTAAGTGTATTGGAGGAATTGATTCGCCCTAAGCATCTATTTTAACTCTCCCCTTTTATTTGGTTAAGGTTTCATCACTCCTTTTGACTAGGAAGTTGTAAGAGATAGTAATTTACTCATACAATCTTAGACAGGTTGCCTGCCCTCTATATGGCTTGTTTTCTCCAAACATATTCTCAGCCCCCATCTTCTGACTCTTAAATGTCCCATTTTGTCCCCTAGGGCAGCATACTTTTCATGATAGAGTGCAATACTAGACAACCCAAAATGTTTCCTCCTGTTAGGATGGAGTGTGTAAGAAAAGAGCAGGCAGAAATGAAGGGCGGAGTTAAGCATGTCATCAGCTTAGAATCATTATGTCCCCACAAACAGTTCAAGTCCTCTTTTTTTGTTGATCCTTATCTGGTGGCAATTTAATATTGAACTTTAGTTGACTAGATTCTTGTATATAGGCTTCAGGAATAAAATTTCTGAACTGCAAATTAACATGTGGTCTTGATCCTTTGTGCCTGGCAAGGGAGGACAGCATGCATAGAATAGGTGATAGTTTTAATATCACCTATTCTATCCATGCTGCTCTCCCTGCCAGGCACAAAGGATCAAGACCACATGTTAATTTAATGTTACAAGGATCAAGATCACATGTTAATTTAATGTTACATTTTTACTTTTACTGTAATCCATTAAACTGCCCAGAATGATTTAAGAATAATTGGCCTTGGACAGTTAAATAATAAATATAAATAAATAAAAATAAAGGAGAAATTTCTGCAGGGAATTCCTAGTCTCATAACTGTGTCCTTGTCACATCGGGACAGATTCTATAGCTGGCTAGTCTTCCCAGTTCTCTAGCATTGACTATGGTATGCTGTGTCTCCTAATAGCAGAGACCTGAACTGGGAATAATAATAATAGTAATAGTAACAACAACAACAACAACAATAATAATAATAATAACAACAATAATAATAATAACAATAATAACAGTAATAATAACAATAACAATAGTCAGTTGCAGAAGACCACCTTACTGGGATACATCACTGCCAATACATCACGCAGTCCTAAACGCTTGGGAAGTGTTTGACTAGTGATTTGTGATACAAAACCCAGCATAATCATCTCATTTGCTTTCTACACTGTCATTTTTTGTGTATAATAATAATAATAACAACAACAATAAAAACAATAATGGTAACAAATGAAAAGGCAGTTTCTATTGGGTAGTTCTCTCTTACTCCATCCTTTATGGGTGCGGCATTAAATATTTGAACTATGTGTCTTTCCTCTCTCCCAACAGGGTGAACGTGGTGAGACAGGTGCTGTTGGAAGTCATGGTGCTCCTGGCTCACCTGGTGCTCCAGGTCCTGTTGGTCCAACTGGCAAACAAGGAGACAGAGGTGAAACAGTTAAGTATTCAGTAACAAGGAAGAAGCCAGAATGAAACCAGCTCTTCAAATCTATTCTGAGAACCACAGTCTTCAATCTTCTCATTGAATGGAGACTAGGTCAACATATCATTGTTTTGTTTTGTTTTCCAGGGTCCTCAAGGTCCTATTGGCCCTACTGGTCTTGCGGGAGCAAGGGGCTTACCTGTGAGTACTTTTTCCTTTGGTCTGGCTTCATCTTCTCCTGACTTCCTGTAAACATTGTAGAATTCCCCCAGAGCCAAAAGCAATCAGCCAAATTGCAGCTCTACCATTGCTATCCGTAGCCAGGAGGATTTGTTTTGGATTTGTGTGATTAGCACAATGCCGCAAGGAACACTTCGTGTTTTGCAAAGTCAATTGGTAAAGGAGGTCTGGCTTTTAAAAATGTGAACCCTGCCATCTGAACAAAAATATATTACAGGAACAGAGGCCAAGTGCAGCACAGACAAGTCTGTTTATGGGATACTTGAATAGATTCTTCTTGGGTATAATAACTGCATGTTCCTTGTATAGGAACACTGCACATTTCTCTAAGAGGGGGTAGTCTTTCTTTGCCTCTGCTTTCCAAATGGAACAACAGTCATCCTAACAATCATTTAAAGATGTCTCAGACCCCCAAAGTGGATTCCTTCTTCTCCCAGAGAAAATTGAGAAGCAACATGGATTTTCCCAAAACAAGAGTTTTTCTCTCAAATGTTCATTTTCTTGAAATGATATGTGTTACAAATGAATAAGCTGTTTCTAAAATTTAAATAACCTTTTACCAGATAGCCACAAAACACATTAAAGATCTACTAATGATGTCATCCGGAAGAGCGAGTAAATGAACCTTTCTCATTTATCACTTGAGGTCACCATGAGTGAGTGACGGACAGCATCCCCTTCCTAAGAGGCCTGTAGGGGGCGTGCATAAGCGCAACAATCGTGCCTACCGTCCCTGTCCTATTGGGTTTTTTTTCTTATAAGTATCTATCTCATGTATTCAAAACTATATTCTTATACCTGTATCTTGTAAGCGATTGACAAATCAAATAAACACTAAATTCTAGCAATATCAGCCTGTGGCTAGAATGCACTAAAAAAAGTTGAGTGCATGCCATAGTTTGTCTTATCATAAAATGTCTGCCAGGGCATATATGGCCAAATGGAACATCTTTTTTAGCTCCCAAGATACTTTCTACTTGTTCACCACCACCCCATCCCAGTTTTCCTTTATTCTTGTTTGTTTGTTCCTCAGGAAGTGGGTACAATTTCAAACAAATAACTACAGCCATCATTTTCCCATTAAGTATGCTCACAAGGCTCTCTTTTGGCTCTGGAGGCATTTTTTGTAGCTAAAAATAAAGCTGGAGGCTTTTTTGGGGGGGGGTGTGACATACTAGTTTCCATGTTTATTTTATTTTATTTTTAAATTGAAAAGAGATGTCTGTGGACATATTGAAATATTTAAGCATTTACTGCTAAAGAAAGACCAAACCACTATAGTCTTCTACTTAACTTATACATATCAAGCAAACCTGTCTGTTTCTGCACAGAAGGTCCAGATCTAATGTTCATAGAAATTAATACTAAATTCAGCGGCATAAACATGTTTCAGTACACTCAAATTAAGCTCAAAGTAACCAATGTTTTTCTAGTTTAATTGCTATAATTAGCACTGTATCTATCAAGAGAGATGATTGGAATCTTAGGGCAAGTGTTGATGTCATAACATCCTAGCATAACATAGGAATCAGAACTATGAAACATCATTTGCCAACCTTGAGGTAGAGCTGCACTCAAAATGAATGTTAATTATACATGTTTTAACAGCGGCTAGAATTGTATTTGCCCAAAATTGGAAGTGTGATAAGTAAGATACCAATAGAGGGGAAAATAATTGAAAAAAATATTTGAATGTGCAGAAATGAATAGATTGACACTAGAAATTAAAGAAAAAGAAGAATCTGAATACTACATGGCATGGGATTTGTTTTACCGACAGATAGAAAATAGAATAAACTAAAAGGGATTAAATGTATTTAGTAAGAGTTCTAAGAGGAATTAATGTAATAGGTATTGTTAAGTCTGGAGCATGGGTGCGAATGATGGAGACGAGCCGGTAGAACAGTGAACTTCAAACTCTTTATTTACATATTGTGACAGCTCAAACTGGAGGACTGCTATAGCCTTCCTTATATAGGCAACTTATTAACTTTTCAACCAATAGCAAACCTGGAGCGCTAGCTCCGTTAACCAATGGGAATGGCCTGTTAATGGCCAATCAGATGCTCCTGAACAGACCAATCCAATCCTGCCATTAACAGCCAATCAGAAGTGCAGGGCCAGAACCCTGCACTTGACTTCAAGCTCAAGATAACTTTATTGGTATTATTCATTCACAACACCCCTTTCCCCCGGCTTCTGCCCACGGGGCGTGGTTACATAGTCCTTCAGGTAGGACGGCTGTTTTATTAGTCTTTTTGATTTTCGCAAAGTGCCTGGCAGTTGGTTGCACTTCTGCTGAGGTAGATCGTTGTTTAATGGTAGGGGTGCCTCTGGTTCCGAATTCGCGTTCCCGTCGTCACCAATATCACTGGCCACTCCCTGAGGTGAACTCACTCCGGTCCCTGGTTCCTGTTCCTGTGTTTCAGTTCCATTATCAGTCTCTTTGAAAAGGTTTCCCTCTAATTGTAATTCGCTTTCCTCTGTATCTCCCCCCCCCCTCAGTTTGGTCATAAGGGAATTCGGAAGTGCAAGACGGTAGCCACGATCATAGCTGATCTATGTGGCGCTTCCAAAGTCTGTCGTCAGGGCACTGAACGAGGTATGATCTTGGGCCGGTTACGCGGATTACGGTCGCCTCTACCCACAGCGGATCGCCCAATAAGTTTTTAGCGAATACTAAATCGCCTACCTGGAAGGTATGGCATCGGCCGCTGGATCCGAGTGGCTTTTCCGGTTCATAGGCTGGGTGTATCCGATCGAGGTGGGAGCGGAGCTTTTGTCCCATTAGCAGCTCGGCGGGAGTTTTGGTGGTGACACTGTGAGGTGTGATGTGCTGCAGGAAAAGGATCCGGTTGATTTTCTCGTCGATGTCGTAGTCTATCTTTTGGAGAGTCTTTTGACGAATTGTACCATGCGCTCAGCCCTACCGTTGGCCACAGGGTGCGCAGGCGAAGTGAGCGCATGTCGAATACCGCGGTCAGCCAGGTACTGCTCAAAAGACAGCGCGGTAAATTGGGGCCCGTTGTCGGATACCAGAACGTCTGGTAATCTGTGGGTTGCAAAAAGTCTTTCCAGTCTTTTGATGACCGCGTCAGTGGTCGTGTTGCTCGTTCGGTGAATCTCGAGCCAATTTGAGTAGGCGTCGATGGTTAGCAAAATGTGTGGCCTTTGGTTGGCCCAGCAAAGTCCAGATGGATGCGGGACCAGGGTCCCCGCGGCGTCTCCCATTCGGTTGGGGTTGCCTTTGGTGGAGCGTTGCTTACTTCTTGGCATCTCTTGCAAGTTTTAACCCACGATTCAATTTGTCTATCAATGCCTGGCCACCACGCGTAGCTTTGTGCGAGGCCTTTCATGCGCATGATGCCAGGGTGGCCATCGTGTAAGGTTCTTAGCAGTGTCTGTTGGAGTCGTTCTGGGATAACGACTCTATCGCCCCAGATGACACAGCCCTTCTGCGAGAACAACTCTGTTTGATGACTTTTGAATGGTGCAAAGTCGTCTGGTACTTGGTCCAATGGCCATCCGCATTCCACCCATGTGAGGACTTGCACCAAGATGGGGTCGCGTTTTGTTTCTTTCGCGATGTCACGGGCAGTTAATGGCGGTGTGTGGAGTGTCTCGATCTGCAACGCTGTCATCGTTGGTGCAGGATCGTTGATAATTTCAGGGAGCGGTGTACGGCTCAGCGCGTCAGCATGGGGAATGGCTTTACCGGGACGATATTGTAGCCGATAATTGTAGGCAGCCAAGAATTCTGACCAGAGGGTCATTCTGGGAGAAAGTATATAGGGAGTTGGCTTGTCCCCAGCGATGATCCCCAGCAATGGTTTGTGGTCAGTTACAATGGTGAAAACCCGGCCGTACACGTACTCATGAAATCTTTTAACAGCTGATACAATCGCCAGGGCTTCTTTATCGATCTGGCTGTAATTTCGCTCGGTTTTCGAGAGCGTCTTTGAAAAGTAAGCAACAGGGGCTTCGTTACCGTTAGGTAACACATGGCTCAAAATGGCACCCACTCCAAAAGGCGATGCATCAATGTAATGTTTATTGGCAAAGTCTCATTGTACTGCATTAGTACGGCGTCCGAAGTCAGTAGTTTTTTCACATTATGGAATGCCTGCTCTTCTTTGTGACCCCATACTCAAATTGCTTTTTTATCTAATAGACGATGTAAAGGTTCAGCGACAGTCACCTTGTGCGGCAAGAATACATTATAGAAATTGATGAGGCCTAAGAATGCCTGGAGGTCGGTCTTGTTCTGCGGTCTGGGAGCGTTTTTTATTGCTCTCAATTTGCTATCGGTAGGGTGAATACCCTGACTGTCAATTAAGTACCCTAAGAATTCAACACGATCGGTACACAGTTTGCACTTTTTTTTTTTGACTTTCAGGCCTGCTTCCTGGAATTTTCGTAATACCAGTCTTAAACGCTCCCGTAAGATTTTTGGAGTGGGGGCAGCAATGAGCACATCATCAAAATAGGGGACAACGCCCTTGATCCCCTGCAATAGTCTCTCCATTAGGCTCTGAAAGAACCCTGGGGCTACACTGACTCCGAATTGGAGCCGCGTGCATTTAAAGGCACCTCGGTGTGTTACGATAGTCTGTGCCTGTGCCGTTTTTTCGTCAACCGGCAGTTGCTGATAAGCCTGAGCTAAGTCTAGTTTAGCAAAGACTTTTCCGCCCCCAAGGGAATGGAGGAGGTGTTGTACCACCGGCACCGGATATGGGTTCTATTGCAGGGCGTGGTTTAGGGTGGCTCGGTAGTCCCCACAAATTCTAATTGAGCCATCCGGCTTAATTGGTGTCATGATTGGCGTTTCCCATGGGGAGTGGTCAGTTGGCTTTAAGACTACCTGGGCAATCAACTTATCAAGCTGCTCGTCGATTTTCGGTTTTAGAGCGAACGGAACTCAACGAGGCTTAAGGCGGATGGGAGCTATCTTTGGATTAAGGCAAAAAGATATCGGGGTCCCCTTGTACTCGCCTAGCTTTTCCTCGAAGACGTCCCTGAATTCGTGGGCGAGGTCTTCCTCACAGTCACTGCTGCCGATTCGGTTAATGCCTCCCACTTCAATGCCAAGTGGTGCGAACCATTGTAGGCCTAACAGACTAGGCCGATCCTTGTCGATTATCGTCAGGGGTAAGTACGCCGTGCAGTTACTGAATGCAACCCGGACTTGACTGGATCCTGCGACTGGAATTCGGTTCCCCTGGTAGTCCTTTAACACAAGCCGTTGGAATTGAAGGTCTTGGCGCCGGATAGTGGGGATGAGTTGCTTGAGGGTTTTCCATGAGACCATTGAAAGAGACAACCCCGAGTCAACTTCCATTTGGCAAGGCCGATTTTCAATGTTCATGTTGACTCGAATTTTCTTAGCGTCTAGCGAAGAGGCATGGCCAATAGTGAGTGTTTGGTGGGCCTCTTCCCGTCTCGCTAGACGACTCATGGATCAGTTTCTGTAGGAGTGGTTTACTGGTTCTCGCCTTAGAGGGCGATTCCCTGTCGATTGGCGGAGATTGGTTCCTTTCGAGGTCTGGCTGGGTCCGAGGAGGCTTCGGCAGACCCATCCAATGTGGCCTCGTTTCCCGCACTCATGGCAGAGCGCGTCGCGGAATTTGCAATCGGAGCGGTAATGGTTGGCCCCGCAGGCAGCGCACGGTTGCTGGGACTTCGGGTATCGGTCCTGATCGGACTGCAGGCGATGGATCTCTTCTTCGTCGCTATCTGATGACAAAGAGAGGTCCTCATGATGGGCCGTCTTCAGCTGCCCTTCTGCTTTAGGTGAAACTTCGCCGGCCGGTGGATGTGCTGGAGCGCGATTTCGGCGTAGTTGGGCAGCCGACTTCTTGGTCGCCTCCGCTGCTGTAGCTTCAGCTATGGCATCTTTAAGGGTGATGTCGCCCTTTGCCATTATTTTGCTCTGTACGTTTAGAGCGTCTAGCCCGAGGACTACTTGGTCTCTCAAGGCCGGTGAAATCGCAAAGGCCTTCCAAGTTCTGGAAGTCTGCAACGAAATCGGTGACACTTTCTCCTTTCCGCTGGTTCCTTTGATAGAACTCGTGTCGTCTCATGAGCGTTGGAATGGTTGGTGTATAGTGGCTCCTTAGCAACGGTTCGAGGACGTCCCAGTCCATGGCCTTCACTTCAGCTGGTTTCACTAATGCCTTGGCCATTTTGAATACCGTTGGCCCGCAGTGCGTTAGGAATACCGCCCGTTTCTTCCCGGTTGTGGCATCCTTCAGATTATTCGTTTCCAAAAACATTTGAAAACGATCCATGTGGGACTCCCAGTCCTCTTGAGCTGGATCGAACGGAGCGGGTGGTATTACGCCGCCGGACATGGTTCCGCCGTTGTGCGCTTCAGCCACGTGCTTAGTTGTCTTAGTTGGCTCGGATGTCATCCAATCCCATCCTCGTTGCCAGTGTTAAGTCTGGAGCATAGGTGCGAATGATGGAGACGAGCCGGTAGAACAGTGAACTTCAAACTCTTTATTTACATATTGTGACAGCTCAAACTGGAGGGCTGCTATAGCCTTCCTTATATAGGCAACTTATTAACTATTTAACCAATAGCAAACCTGGAGCGCTAGCTCTGTTAACCAATGGGAATGGCCTGTTAATGGCCAATCAGATGATCCTGAACGGACCAATCCAATCCTGCCATTAACAGCCAATCAGAAGTGCAGGGCCAGAACCCTGCACTTGACTTCAAGCTCAAGATAACTTTATTGGTATTATTCATTCACAACAGGTATATTGGATTTTATTTATATATATGGGAATGTGATTATTATGTTGTTAAGTTGACTAAGAAGAATATTATTTATGATGGTTAAGTAATTTGGAATATGTACCTAATCAACACACAATTGAAATGGAATGGATTTTTTGTATCTATATATATAAAAAAAGATAGATGATGGATACTGTAGGTTGTGTTCCAAATAAATCCAAGAAAATGTGGGGGGAAAATGAATGTTAATTATTCACGTTTTCTGCTGGGCGAATATATAAAGCATTGTGGAATAAAATACCACAGTCTCCTGTATTCTGTAGCAAGCAAGCTTTCCTGTAATTTTCTAGTCCTTCTGAAGGTGGATTATGTTTTACGCTTCTAGGGTATACAAGGTGCTCGTGGCGACAAAGGTGAAGCTGGAGAGGCAGGAGAACGAGGTCTGAAGGGTCACCGAGGATTCACTGGCCTGCAGGGTCTCCCTGGGCCTCCTGTAAGTTTAGATTTCAGCACGTCCTTGACAGGGTTCAGCCCCAGAGGCTCCGTTCTAGGCTTGCCATAGATTGGGAATAGTCATGTGGGTATGGTATGGCCAATCTAGAGAAAAAGACTAAGGGTCACATGATAGCAGCATTCCAATATTTAAGGGGCTGCCACAAAGAGGAGAGGGGTCAACTTATTTTGCAAAGCACCAGAGGGCAGGACAAGAAACAATGGATGGAATGTGATCCAGGGGAGAAGCAACCTGGAATGTCCGAACAGCGAGGACAATTAATGAGTGGAACAGCTTGCCTTCAGAAGTTGTGGGTGCTTCTTCCCTGGAGGTTTTTAAGAAAAGACTGGACAGCCACCCGTCTGAAATGATAAGAGGGCCTTCCTGCTTGAGCAGGAAGTTGGGCTAGATGACCTCCAAGATCCCTTCCAGCTCTATTCTGATTGCTGAACTGTTCCTCTGTTCTAACAAGGATAAGAATCAGTTTGTACGAATCCATGCAATGTATGCATTCCTCTCTACAAAGATTTCACAAATACAGTAACTCTTAGTAAGACTTGTGAACTGAAATTCTGTATAGTAAGTCACCCTTACTGAGGCTTGGGAATTTATCTCCCAGACCCAGACAACAGAAAGGATTTTTGAAAGCTGATTGAAGAATCTTCAGTGCATTCAGATAGTTATTATTTGACCATTTTATCCCCTACTAATTGCTTCCTCCAAAAGATACAGTTGCAAGATACCTATAAGTTTATACTTTGTAATAAATTTCAGACTCTCCTTCCACATGAAGGTGCACAGAGGATCACTGGCATCTTAGTTCATGCATAAAGGTCAATGAATCAAAGGTCATAAGGAAGAAGGCTCCATGTTGTAGAGGCTCTTCTGCGGAAAAACCATAATGCTCAAAATTCAGATTTAACTATGCAGCTGTTTTCCTTTCTACCTTAGGGTCCTTCTGGAGATCTAGGTACACCTGGTCCTGCTGGCCCCTCTGGTCCCAGGGTAAGTACAATCAACAGAGTACTTCAGAAAAGTTAATTTCGTGAACCCTTAAGTTACCAGTCGTTCGATGAAAATTCAATCTGCTGCACGAATTCTTGACTCGTCAGGCACGATGATGCTAGGATTTGCGGAATTTCATTCCCCTCCACCAAGAGTGTCAAAATTTGATCTAAACATAAAATTACAGGCTCTGAATTGTTGATGTTGATTAGTTTTTAGGGAGAGGATGGAAGCAATTCCTACTGAGTCAAAGAGGAGCAGTAGAACATCTCTTTGTTTCCCAATCCCCTTCTGGCTCACATCATAAGGGCTGGGGAGTTTCCACTGTATGTGGAGCAGGTCAGCTTGGGGAAAAGGCTCTCATACTGCCATTTTGTTGTAGGAGAATCTTGGAAGCATCAGCGTGCCTGATTGATTGGTTGATTGGACAATTTTATGCAGCAACCCCAAAATTCTTTCTCTTGTACATTTCTTATATAGGTAGCATTTGTGAGCAGCTGATTCTCACCTGTATTTTTTTGTTTGTTTGTTTGTTTTTGGCTTTCTCCTAGGGTCCCCCAGGCCCTGTTGGTCCTTCCGGCAAAGATGGCTCTAATGGAATTCCTGGGCCTATTGGTCCTCCTGGCCCTCGTGGTCGCAGTGGAGAAACTGGTCCAGCCGTAAGTTTTTGTTTTTTTAAAAAAAAGCTATAAATACTGATAGTCCTCGATTTAATGACCATAATCGAGCCCCAAATTTCCATTGCTTAGCGAGACAAGTATTAATTTTGCCCCCATTTTACGGCCTTTCTTGCCATAGTTCTTCAGTGAATCACTGTAGTTGTTAAGTTAGTACCAGTGAACCTGGCTTCCCCATTGGCCTGTCAGAAGGTCTCAAAAGGTGATCACATGACCCCAGGACACTGCCACCATCATAAATAGGAGTCAGTTGCCGATGTCCAAATTTTGATTGCAATTTTTGATTATAGGGGCAGTTGTAAGTGTGAAAAACGGTCATAAGTCACTTCTTTCAGTGACCTTGTAACTTCGAACCATTTCTAAATGAATGGTTGTAAGTTGGGTCTACCTGTAATGGAAATAAAAAAGTACAAGACATTACATAAAGGATGCTGGCTTTTTTTTTCCTTGGGGAATTAATTGAAGGACAAGGTATTTTGTATGAATGTTATTATTCTATGAATAAAAAATAATGTGGGACTGTAATATGTTGAAATATTTATATTTATTTGCTTGTTACTTATTTTAAATATAAACTATCTCATTCCAAAAAGCATTTCTAATTAGAGACTAGCAATTATATGCCATTTTCACATAGCACACCAAGCTCTGTTTTAATCATGATTTTTTGGAGAAAAAAAAAAACCTAGAAAAATGTCTTGCATATAAGCAGAATAACCATGGGGGTCAACTTATTTTCCAAAGCACCAGAAAGCAAGACAAGAAACAATGGATGGAAGCTAATTAAGGAGAGAAGCAACCTAGAATTAAGGAGAAATTTCCAAACAGTGAGGACAATTAATCAGTAGAACAGCTTTGCATCCAGAAATCGTGGGTGGAAGTTTTCACTGGAAGTTTTTAAGAAGAGACTGGAGACCTGTCTGAAATATTATGGAGTCTCCTGCTGAAACAGAGGACTGGACTAGAAGACTTCCAGGGTCCCTTCCAGTTCTATTCTGATAGAGATAGATAGATGATATATATATATATATATATATATATATATATATAGAGAGAGAGAGAGAGAGAGAGAGAGAGAGAGATATGATAGATAGATAGATAGATAGATAGATAGATAGATAGATAGATAGATAGACAGATAGACAGATAGATGATAGATAGACAGATAGATAGATAGATAGATAGATAGATCAATAGATGATAGATAGATAGATAGATAGATAGATAGATAGCTTAGATAGATGATAGATAGATAGATCGATAGATGATAGATAGATAGATAGATAGATAGATAGATAGATAGACAAACAGACAGATAGATTTCTGTTCCAATGAAAATCTGTTAGAACAGTCTCCTTTCCTCTTCTCTGACAGGGTCCTCCTGGCAACCCCGGCCCACCTGGCCCTCCTGGCCCACCAGGAGCTGGGATTGATATGTCCGCCTTTGCTGGCCTCGGCCAGACTGAGAAAGGCCCTGATCCAATGCGCTACATGCGATCCGATCAGGCTTTCAGTAACCTGCAACAGCATGACATTGAAGTCGATGCCACCCTGAAGAATCTCAACAACCAGATTGAAAGCATCCGAAACCCTGAGGGCAGTAAGAAGAACCCAGCTCGAACCTGTCGGGATCTGAAACTATGCCATCCTGACTGGAAGAGCGGTGAGTCTCCAGGTGGAGCGCCCCTGCCTGATTTGGGGTGGACTGCCCATCCCAGCTCCACGAATGGGGAAAGCATAATGGAATGTCACATGACAGCAATGTGATGCCACAAGTTTGACGCCCGTGTTGTAAACCATTTAAAGAGGGCTATAAAGCACTATGGAGTGTTATGTCTTAAGTGCTAGAAGTCCTATTGATCTGCATTACTGAAGATATGAGAGATACTGTGGCTTGCTGGGCATGTTTCTTTCCTTGAATGTCACTGGAAACCATATGTACTAGAGAGAATGATAGATAAAACCTAGCTCTCCTTCCCTATGCTCAGATGCCCAATCTTAGAGGCACAATTATCAGAGTAAATCAACCTAACCTAAAAATGATAGGCTACAGTTCAAAATATTAACATGTAATTTGGAATCTTGAATCACTGAATATTCTAATGGTGATATTCATACTATTTTCTTCCATAGGTAGTAAGTAAACATTAGAGATATATTTATAAATCAATATATTGAATGAAGGTAAACCTTTCAAAAACCTTTTAAGATCTACCTTTCAGATTTCCCAGTTGAAATTGATATTTCAGCCTTTATCTTTCCATTATTTTTACATTCATATCCTGATTACTAATATATTTCATTCCACTATGGAAATTATAATTCAATTCGTTAGACATCTGGTACATTAGACATCTGAGGCTACCCCTTGGATAGGAAAATGGCCAGTGCAGTGCAGGAAAAAATAAATTATGACCAAGTGTGACCCAAAAAATGGAATATATATGTACGAGGACCCAGACTGTTGGGGGGCAATATCCTGACACTGTAAACTGCTTAGAAAGCACTGTGAAGCAGTATATAAGTCTAAGTGCTATTGCCAGGAGTGGGCTGCTACCAGTTTTCACCACTTCAGATGAACCGGATGTTAATTTTACATCTGGTTCACCGAACCAGTAGTTGCAACTAACTGACTGGCCCTCCCTACCCCTGCTTTTCCCAGGAGTCTCCACACAACCAGTTTTGGATCCCAAGTAAGTGCAGGGCCCTCACGAAGGCTCGGAGAGGGCAAAAAACAGGCCTCCTGAGGGCTCTGGAAGGCCAGAAACAGGCCCGTTTGTTGCACTGGCCCTTTTGTCAGAGAGCTTCCAGAGCCCAGAAAGGGAGGAAACGAGCCTCCCGGAGACCTGAGGAAAGCCTCCAGAGTCTGGGGAAGGGGAAAACGGGTCTTTTCCAAGCTTGTTTCCAGCCTCCAGAACCTGGAGAGGCCGTTTTCACCTTCCCGGAGGCTCTAGGAAAACCTCTGGAGCCCGGGGGGTAAGGCGAAAAACGGTCCCTCACCACCATGGTGCAGGTGGCCGACTAGGCCACCCCCACATGGCCACGCCCCCACCAGCCACCAGGTAGAGCACCAGTTGCTAAAATTTTTGAAGCCCGCCCAGCTATTGTTATGCATGTAAAAACAGAGGAGAGAGATATAACGTACACTTGTAAGTAACTGTTTCCCTTTTATAGGTGATTATTGGATTGACCCCAACCAGGGCTGCACTTTAGATGCCATAAAAGTTTTCTGCAACATGGAGACTGGCGAGTCCTGTGTCTATCCGAAGCCAAAGAGCATTCCCAGGAAGAATTGGTGGACAAGCAAGAACAAAGAGAAAAAGCACATCTGGTTTGGAGAAAGCATCAATGGAGGTTTTCACGTGAGTAATCATAATCAATAACTGCCTTTTGCATTGATTAGACAGATTTGGAGAGAGAGCTAATGATCTGGGAGCATTCCAGTTCCCCTTTCTCAGCTTTTCTGGGTTAACAAACACAACTTCGTTTAGTAACTGCAGTTTCTCTGTAACACTGTGTGAAGGAAGAGTCCTGAATGATGCCACACAACAGCGGCGGGTGGGGGGGGAGGGATAGTTAGATGGGTTTTGTAGCCAAAACAATAAAACATTCCTGTGGGAACCCAAGGACATTCCCACAGGTGGTTGGCCAGAGGAGGGGTGAAGTAACCAAGCAACCAGCCAGCTCCTGGATTGGACAGCGTGACCAGTCACTTGGGGGGAAAAGGGGGAAACTTATTTTTAATTAGGTGAAAGCCATGGGAACTTTCAGAATCGTCTTTCACCAGTTGTGCCAATATGATCTACCCAATAAAACTGTTTTTTGAGGAATCTGCCTGCCTCAGAGCTCTAATTTCCTTGGGTGAATTACTTGGAAGGCTGACCCCATGCTTTTGTCCTCTTGGCCATCGCTTTCCATGTCCTAATGGCTTTTTGCCTTGTCCTTTTCCAGTTTAGCTACGGGGATGACAGCTTGGCTCCTAACACTGCCAACATCCAGATGACTTTCCTGCGGCTCTTGTCTTCTGAAGGCTCACAAAATCTTACCTACCATTGCAAGAACAGTGTTGCCTACATGGAAGCAGCATCCGGCAACCTTAAGAAGGCTCTCCTGATACAGGGATCTAATGATGTGGAGATGAGAGCTGAGGGCAATAGCAGGTTTACCTACACTGCCTTGCAGGATGGATGTACTGTAAGTAGAAAGAAAGCAATTGTGATTTATTGGGGGTTATTGATAGAAGCACCATTAGATAGAAAGAAAGCAACCATGATTGAAATGGTACAGGGCTTCCTGCCAGAGCAGGGTTTTGGACTAGAAGATCTCCCAAATCCCCTCCTTGTCTCTTTTATTCTAAATTATTTATTGGGGATTAGAGTCCTGCCTAATTGGGTGGCATAATGCCTTCATTTTGGAGAGCATAAAATGGGAAGAAATTGCAGCATTATGTAGAGCAAATTTCTAATCATAGTTTTACACACGTCTAAAATAATTTTTGAACTCTGATCTTGATGATGGGTTATTTTATTTACTTAACATTGTGCTAATTGCTACCAAGAAAGATCTTGATGATGGGTTATTTTATTTACTTTACATTGGGCTAATTGCTACCAAGAAAGTAAATACAAACACTACACAATTGTTTGATTCAAGGGCA
Source organism: Hydrophis major (assembly GCA_033807585.1). Taxonomy (NCBI): domain Eukaryota; kingdom Metazoa; phylum Chordata; class Lepidosauria; order Squamata; family Elapidae; genus Hydrophis; species Hydrophis major. The sequence goes on from CM066329.1 coordinate 217,938,605, forward strand.
AGAGATCACAGTGATGGTACCAGGCTTAGCCTGTTGATCAAAGAGAGTAGCAGAGATTCCCATTTCAGCCAAGTAGCCAGTTACATTTTTTTCTGCAGCTGGATCATTCTAGGTAATTCTGAGTAGGATTTTTTTTTTAAGTGATGCAAGCTTTATAGCTCAAACAGAATGACGGTTTTAGTCATCCTAGGAACAGGGAAAGCCTCGCAGCCAGCAAGCCCATCAGGGGGAGGTGAAATTTGAACACGTGTGCTCTGTATATGTGTAGAGGGGAAAAAGTCAGAAGGCGGTGATCTCTGATTAGAAGTTTCTTCGATAGAGTGACAGACATGGAAACGACACAGAGTAAATCTTAAATCTAGGTCTACGCTCTATTGCCTGCTTGTGGTCAGGTGGGCTGAGGTATCAGTGCCCCTGGGTTCACACTTCCAACATACAAAGTTGCATCTCAAAGAGATGAAATTTAAACTGCATGCATGGTCTGCTCTTATGGGCTATATTGCCGGGTTAATATTTGAAATGTACTACACGTAGCCCTTGCTTAATGACTAGCTTTTGACAGAAAGCCCCCCAAAAGATATTTACAACCTGGTTCCAGGGTTCCAACTGCTGCGTACACCCTCCGCAATCACATGATCAGTTTGGTTGCTTGGCATCTGCCTTGCCTTTGCAGCCATTTGCAGCATTCTGAAGAAACGTGACACAATTTATGACATTTTTTTTTGCCAGAAACTGGCCTTCTCAGCAGGTATCTGGCAAACAAACACCCATAGGAATGCATTGGCGTGTTTAATGACCGCAGTGTTCTTCACTTAACAACTGCCATAAAAAAGGTTGTAGATTTTAGTAAGTTACGTGGGTGCCTTGATTTAGGCCTATCATGACTTACGATGGCTCCCATGATGATCACAAGTTGGAAGATTACCTGTATTGGGCAAGTTATAGTAGATTATATCAGATTGAAAGGAAGAAGAGACAATTCTGAATCCAGTTCTGTAGGGAGGTCTTCTCTGGATCATATTACATCCTCTGTCTTGCCCAAATTACCAAAAAGGAGTCAAAAGTATATAAAGCCAGAGAGATTTGTTCTAGTATTTGAAATCTGCCACGACATTATTTTATTCATCAGAGCAGACAGGGCATAGGTATTCCATCAACCTACCCTGTCTGAAAATATAAGTATTCAAGAGAACATTTAGAACCTAATCTTCCAGAATGCCATAACCTTCTAGAATGCCATAATCTTCTAGAATACCACACCAAATCCATGAACAGGTGATGTGATGTCCCCCTTCAGAAATACATTGCAAGCAAAACAGGACATCATAATTCCCCACTCCGATTTTTGAAATACTGATGCTACCATAAAATTCCAGTGATTTGAAATTAGATATGGCCAGTCTATGCATGCCATATTATATCATTATCCAAGTACCTCATTGAAACTGGAGTATAAAGCTCTTAAGTAATGCATCCTTTGTATGTGTCTGTTTTTACCATTCCAGAAACACACTGGCAAGTGGGGGAAGACAATCATCGAGTATCGATCTCAGAAGACTTCGCGCCTGCCCATCATTGACATTGCGCCTATGGACATTGGTGGCGCCGATCAGGAATTTGGTGTTGACATTGGCCCTGTGTGCTTTTTGTAAAAGGAGAAAAAAGCCTAAAATCAATATTTTTTTACCGATCCAAGTACTTCCCAATCACTTTTAGGACTTCTGCACTGAATGGCTGAACCAAACTCCTCCCTTTCCCGCCCCCCCCCCAAAAAACCCTTTTTTGCTTACATTTTTGGACTCTCTTATCAGTTTCTGTGGCCCACCATTGCTTGAGTAGATCACGAAGCCAGCATAAAAAAGAAAGAAGGAAGGAACAACTAATAATGCTATTATTTATTTATTGTCCTCCTAGAGGGCCTTTCTTGGATCAGGTGGTGATAGGAAGCTCACAAGCATATATGAAGGGTCCTCCCCTCCAAGTTGCTGATGTCCCCAATCCTGGTTGTAGCCAAATCTTCTCCCCTCTCCATTCCAAGTGCGTATCAAAGCAAGATTACTGTGTACAATACTACAGATGGTGCTATTATTGTTAAAACAAGTCTGTATTTTTTAACATCAATTGATATAAAAACCTTTGTTGGAAAGTAACAAGTTGGTCTGATTATTCTTGTTTTTTGTCTATGAGTCCGAATTCTATCGGCCAGTGCCTCAACTTTATATTTTCCTTTTTGTAAAATCAAATCAGCCATAGGGTCAGTGTTTAAACTTCTCCGGTATTCATGTTAACTTGCCCCAGAAAACAAAAGCAACCCCTTCCCCTCCCCCAATGATTTCCCTCCCCCAATGATATACCTTATATACCAGAGAGGAGATCTGCATTTTGGAAGAAAGAGTACTGCTTTTCCACTCCAACAGATAAGTGACAGTGCTAAATTTTTCTCCTATTGTCAGCTCCCTTGTTTGGTAAGACTTAGTTGAGCACCAACATTTTCTTAAAAGTATTGCTGACATTAGTTTGTAAAGCAATACTACCAGTTCTAGCTGACTGTAAGCATAAACTAAACTTGCTTTCAATTATATAGTCCTCAATTGGCCGACCCCTACCCCCCTAAAATTAAGAAAAACAAAATGAGTCATATACTCACCCTTCCTACATGAATAATAACTGTGTAGCACAGACTGTGAGGGCAGACAGAGCACTGTTGTATGACCAGAAGAAAATAGGTGATTGTTGAATTTTCTAGCATTGAAATGCATAGCAAAGGGCACCGTGAATATTTACCTGCCTCCTAAAAGTGAACGTGCCATTCTCCAGTTTGGATAACAATGTCTGGAAATGCACTCAAAAGGTTAGTGCCAAACCAAGTGTTGACCCGTTGAAACAAACAGGATTTTAGTTCCATTTGACCAACATCTTTATTTCAATATCCAAAAATGGCTAAATTTAATTCCAATCTGTATTTAATAACAGATACTGTACACACACCCCTCCCCCACAACCTTATACAAAACAATAGAATATATTGTGACACATCACACCAAAAAGGGTTCAAAGGGAGTAGGACAATCCATCAACATCTCTTAAGAAACTTACAGAGTTATTAAATACTAACAGTCTGGCCCACCCACCTCATTTTATGAATTCAAAACTCACAGCTTTGGCAATATATGGTCATGGGGTGGAGTGGGATAGGGGTTTCATCAGCTGCCTACTCTAACTTCAGACTTCATGAAGAGACTCAGAAGCTGGATACCTCTGAGTCTCCATATCTTCATATGGGCCTTTTCAGCACATTACAGGGAGGACTGATAAGTGCTTAAGTCATCTCTGTCTTCTGGAAGGAAGTAGGATGAAAAGCAGTAGTTGTTATATTTTCCAGAAGCTTCTATTTGGCTACATCCTTGTTTTGGATATAGGTGAAAGTGTACATACTTTCCATTCTTTTTGAACTTCTGAAAACACAAATCAATTTATCAAAAATAGAACTCCCGACTATTATAATTGCCACTGGGGATGCTTGGAAGTATCAAATATTTCCCAGTTCGAAAACTGGAAAGAACTTGGTTATTTTTGCAGATTGATCACAGTATCAGGGATGAGTAATACTCTCACAAGGCCGAGCATCTGCTGGTCTTCCTGTCTCCAGAACTATCTGTTATTGGCATAAACAGACTCTCATAGTGTGAGATTAACCATACTGCAGAAGCTTCACACAGATGGGGATTCATAGAAAGTTAGGATGGAGTTAACCTTCAACAGCAGGCGTGGGAGTACAGACAATAAGGAATTGAAGACATACTAACTGCAGGATTGGCTGCTGCCTGCATGCCAGTCAGCTGATGGGCAGTCAGCGGTGATGTAGGAGGAAAAATTGTCCCTTCAAGTTAGATCATGAAGAAATCCATCTGCGGAGTGTCTAATTATAGGCTGGACTGAAACTGCTGGTGTTGCACTTGTGTGACCCCGTAGACTTAATGCCCTATTTCTATCTTGTCTCTCGGTGCCCAGACAGGATTCTTTCTTGTTCCCAACAACCAAACGTTGGCTATTGTATGATACCACTTTGCTCACAATGCGATCATGTTTGGAAAGGGAGGACATGAAACTCTCCCACTTTCCAAGACGTTCCTTCCATGCACTCTTATAAACTTCTCCCCCATTACTGAAGAACAGAAAATTCTGCCCCATTGCTTAAAAAGCACATTAAGGCCAAATCCTCAGCTTTTGGATCCAGCACACATTGTTTTCCATCGGAAACAAGGGCAAAGAAGGAATGGATAAAAATTGTCAGAAATGGTTTAGGGCAGGGGTCTCCAACCTTGGCTCCTGGAAGCCTGGCGGACTTCAACTCCCAGAGTTCCACAGCCAGCAAAGCTGGCTGTGGAATTCTGGGAGTTGAAGTCCGCCAGGCTTCCAGGAGCCAAGGTTGGAGACCCCTGGTTTAGGGTCTCCTGCTTGGGCGAGGGAATTGGACTAGATGACCTACAAGGTCTCTTCCAACTCTAATTATCTGTTAAATCTGTTAAAAGCGGCATTGTTTTGGCCAAATTCTGCCTTCTTCTCGTGCCCTTTCAGGAACAACAAGAACAAAAAGGCTTCTTTGATAGCATCCTTCCTTTTGGCTAGTGGGCCTATACAGAGATTTGGGAATGAGAAAATTACCTGAGCTCTAGGCATATTCATTTCGCTCCTTTCCAGGAAGAAGGCACTTACTTTAAAACAGAGGTCTTAAAACTTGGTGTCACTACTCCAGTAAAAAACGGACTGGAGCCGAGACAGCTAGGATGTGATACGACCATATTCTTTCACTTGCCTAGTGTTATCACATGGACGCCATTTTGAATATTTGTCAAATAACTAACATCGGCTTCCTGACTAGGAGTGGTGTAATAATAATGATTCGTGGCTGGATGTCAAGGGGATGATGCTGTAATAATGATAAGAAATAAATGAGAGTACATGGACTCATCGAATAGGGGAAAGGTGCAGTTACCATGTTTCTTTAATTTAAGGATGCCGGATGTTAGGCAGTGAAGCCAGACGGAAGGTGGTTATAGTAATTATGTTGTTATCCAAAGTATAACATGTATAAATACAGCTCTGGGTTGGAACGAAACCCAGAGTTGATTTTAAACATAATTTGATCATTGTTACCTGTGGTTGTGGTGTGGAATACGAATAAAAATTCACTAAAACTACAGGAGTGAGTTGATATCTTATCGTTCACCGCCTCAATCTTGGATGAACAGCTGACAAAGAAAGTCAGCTCTCCCCCTTCACAAAGTCTAATCCATCTGGAAGCTTCCGTTCCTTTGGAATCCTAGGAGTAACGAACTATGGCTGAAAGTAAAGATGGGGAGGATGAATTGCAGTTGGAGAATAGGAAGGAGGAGGAGGGGAGAGCCAGCTCGGAGCCAATGGCACTAGTGTTGCAGGTAATATTCCACCCGGTGAAGGAACGGGAGGTTCACACAGAGGAACTGATGACAGTTTGCAAAAGGTGGTGCGACCAAAGATGCGGCCAGGAAGGAGGAGTGGGTTTGACTTAACAGAGGACATGGGGTTTCTTCAGAGTAAACCTCCTACCCAGGTTCCTGCACACTCTGATACCTTTGAGGAGAGAAAAGAGAATAGGCGAGGGAGACGAATGGAGTACATCCCCATCCAGCCTTGGAGCTAGTACTCTTGAACTTCTCCATGTAAAATATGGGGAATTGAGTATCAGCAGCCGTGATACCAAACATCATTGGGGAAGCAACACGGAGAACACTTCTTCCTTTAGTTCTCGGCCCCGAGATGAAAGAGACCATACCCATAGAAGAACAACACATGACTTTTCAGCCGGGTTTGATTCCTTGTTTGCTGAGGTGGTGGGAAGTTCAGAGCCCAGAAGAAGAGAAGCCACACACATGACGTCTAGTGGTGAACATTCAGAGTCCTTACCTTGATGTGAACCACAAGAAGAGACTTAGGGATTCCCCAGAAGGACTGGCCGCTGGGAACAGTACATGGTATGGGGTCCACCCCCACTGCAAATTTCTTTTGATGGAAATCCCGATCGTATAGCTTTATTTCTCAGCCAAATAGTAAATCATTTGGAATTATATGCAACATATTACCCCTCCCAATGGTCAATGATAGTAGCAATTACTGGGATGTTAACCGGAGACGCAGCAGACTGGGCGGCAGAGTTGCATAGTGCTAGAGAATTGATTGATGTAGGGTTATTCTTGGATTCTCTTCATAATCAATTCGAGGATAAGTCTAGAGTACACCAGACTGAGGAAGCAATAATGACATTAAAACAGAATGGAAGACCAGCTATTAAATACGTCAGGGAGTTCAGACGATTGGCTGGGAAACTGAGAACTTGGCCAGAATGTCTATTGATTAGGGAATTCAGGGCCGGTTTAGACAGAGGATTATGACAGGCTTGTCTCTGCAGGGGTGCCCCAATGAATAACAGACTGGTATAAAACTGTTGTTGAACTAGATGTAGGGTTGAAGGAATTTAGAGAGAAATCTGAAGGTCCAAGAAGGACTGGTCCGGTTGGAACTAATGTGGGAATAGGAAGGGGTATACAAGGAATTGTGACCAACAATAACAGGGGTCATTTAAACCTAAGGTGTTTTCGTTGTAATATATTAGGACATAGGGCGTTTGAATGCCTTACTATAGATACAGGACATATGAAGCAAACAGCGAGGGGTCCTTCTGGAAATGTTTCACAAATTGGATAGAGTGGCAGGGGAGTTAGTAGTCATGAAAAATCACAGGGTGTCACACAACAAGAACCATCCGTAGCTCTGGCCACATGAGAGATGAAACAATACAGTGAACTGCGGCAGCCGAGAGTTGTGTCGGGACTGTATGATAGTGGTGATGACAGCCAAGAAGACACCATAGTAAGCTCTCCTGTTGGACCATTTATAATATCCATAGTATTAGATAATGTTAGATTAGATGCCGATAAGGAGCATTGATAGATACCGGATTGATAGATTGATAGATTAGATGCCGATAAGGAGCATTGATAGATACCGGATGTACCAGATGTCTGATTAGTCAACGTGTGGTAGATGAACTGCATGTACCATTAGAACCCCTTCCTACCACCATGAAGTTTGAGCAGGTTGATGGGTCATTGTTAGGGGGAGTGCCGCCTCTGATGATGACCATTCCTATTCAATTAGAAATTGGAACCCAATGGGAACGATTAAGATTCATTGTGGTATCGGAAATGCAAGAGGCAGTTATTTTAGGTTTAGTGTGGTTGGATCATTGGAAACCCACCATTTGGTGGGAAGGTGGTTTTAGATGGCTGAGTCTTACTATAGCACCAGAACCACCACAAGAACCAGAAATACAACAGCAGAGTTTAAGGGTGGAGCCCATTAGTTTACTAGATGAACATAGTAGTTCCTCTTTTCCATCAGTTTATCAGGATTTGGCAGAAGTATTTAGTGAGAAAAAGTGTGAGATTCTACCACCGCATCCCCCAACAGATTGTGCTATCAAACTGATTCCAGGGGCAAAATTGCCAAAACCCCAAATGTATGCAATGACACCGAAAGAAATGACAGAAATGAGGAACTTTCTGGACAAGAATTTAGCGTGGAGATTTATTAAAGCCGGACGATTGCAAATAGCTGCCCCTGTACTATTCTGAGAAAAAAAAGATGGTGGCCTACGTTTGTATGTTGATTTTAGAGGACTTAACGTGGTCTGCGTCAATAACCTGTACCCATTACCATTAATCAGTGAGTTGTTGGCTACCCTATCAACTGGATATTTCTTTACTAAATTAGACTTGCGCGAGGCATATTATCAAGTGAGAGTAAGACCTGAAGATGAATGGAAAACAACATTCAATTGTCCCCTTGGAAACTATCAATTCCGAGTAATGCCTTTTGGATTACAAGGGCCCCCCGCGTGTTCACGCAATTTATTAATGGTGTAGTACAGGAACATTTATACCGTGGGGTGCTAGAATATTTGGATGATATACTTATTTACACAAAAACTATGGAAGAACACATCCAATTGATGAGTGTATTAACTAAATTATTGAATGCTAAATTATATATCAAATTATCTAAGTGTGAGTTCCATTGTGTGAAACTAGATTACCTGGGATACCGAATCTCTAATGCAGGATTGGAGATGGATCTCATGGATCCATCTGTAATGGATGGATCCCATGGATCCCAAAACTGTAATGGAATGGAAAAGCCACAAACAAGAAGACAGGTACAAAGTTTTTTGGGCTTTGCAAACTTTTATTGACAATTTATACCTAAATTTGCCCACATTCCACTGTCATTAACCGAGTTGCTAAAAACAAAGAAACAAACAGAAAAACCAAAGCCAAATCAACCAGTTAAATAGTTTGACCAATGTCAACAGGCCTTTGAAACATTGAAATCGTTATTCTCTCAAGCACCCATTTTGTGACATCCTGATTCAGCGAAGAAATACATCGTGCAGGTGGACGTGAGTGATGTAGCCATAGGGGCTGTCCTGTTGCAGGAGAATGAAAATGGAGCGCTACAGCCATGTGCATATACATCACGGAAGTTTACTACTACAGAGAGAGGCTGGGTGATATGGGAGGAGTCCTTTGCCATAAAATGGCCACTGAGTACTTGGAGGCATTTCCTGGAAGGAGCACAGGAGGTTTGTGAAGTGTGGACAGATCACCGAAATTTGGAAGCATTACAAAAACCAAGACAATTGTCTCCTAAGCAGGTCAGGTGGGCTCTGGACTTTAATCAATTTAATTTCAAATTAAAGTATGTACCGAAAGGACAACATTTCATGGTGGATGCCTTGTCCTGGTTGCCCCAATATCAATCAACACGAGATATTATTATTCAACCCCTAATTGTTGATAACTCATCTAAAAATGTTGGTCGTGACTTGTTTAAAGGAAACAACCTATGACACAATATGAAACGCTACTACACAAGATGCTTGGCTGAAAAAAAAAATCCCATCTGTGTTCATTTAAAGATGGCATAGCTTGGAGAGGGAATAAAGAGTACGTGCCAGCCAAGTAGAGACAAAATACTTACAAATTGTCATGATGTAAAACAGGCAGGACATTTCGAATTTTTAAAGACATTACATCTAACCCGCCATCAGTTTTGTTGGCCCAAAATGAGGGTTGATGTCAAACAGTATGTAAAGACATGCCATGTATGCGAAACATCTAAGCCTAGAGAAGGCAAACCAATGGGACTATTACAGACCGTATCAGAGTCCATAGCAAGATATAGCCATGCATTTTATTGTTGAATTGCCAAACAGCAAGGGATACACGGTAATATGGACCATAATTGACTTATTTTCAAAACCGACGCATTTTGTCCCCTGTAAAGGCCTACCATCTGCAGAACAATTGGCAGATATGTTTGTGACACAAGTGTATAGATTACATGGGGCGCCCAGAAAAATAATATCCAACAGGGGGGTGCAGTTCACGGCATGATTTTGGAGGACGTTCCTCACTTTGATGGGGTCTTCTCAGGGACTCAGCTCAGCATACCACTCGAGTACAAACAGAGCCGCAAAAAGAGCAAATTTCCATGGTCGAATGATATTTCAGATCATATATCTCACATCAACAAAGAGAATGGGTAGATTTATTATCATTTGCTGAAATTGCTTACAACAACGCCCTGCATAGCAGTACCGGGTATAGTCCATTTTATATAGTCCATGGTATGGAATTCGGCCCAAGTTCGGAATTCATCTGTCAAGTGGAAGAGCCACCTGGTGTTAAAGAATGGGCAGAAAAAATACAAGGATGTTGGAATAACGTACAAAAAGCATTAGAAAAAGCTTCCAGGGAATATAAACTTCAAACGAACAAAACACGGAAGAATATAAACCCTTCCAGGTGGGAGATAAAGTGTATCTTTCTACCAAATATATCAAATTAAAATTGAACAACCGACAACTGGGTCCAAAATATTTAGGCCCTTTTGATATAGTAAGAGTAATTAACCCCATGACAATTAAACTCAAATTAATGTCATGGCTAGGTCGGATTCATCCCATTTTTCATGCAAATTTACTTAAAACAAGTATCCCTAGAAATGACAAGATACCTATGAAACCAGTATATAGAGAACCAGAAAAAATTGATAGAATACTAGATTCTAGAATACAAAGACATACTATTCAATACCTCGTACGATGGAAAGGGTATCCCGAATCAGAGGCATCCTGAGTGAATGAGTTGGATATGTGTGCAGATAGATTGAAGAAAAAATTCCACAGCCGACATCCCGATAAGCCAGGGGCCGATGTATAACCTCTATACACCATTATCCCTTTTGTCTAATGTGTTCTTGTATTCTAGGCAGAATCTTGGTAGAGGGGGCCGCCCTGTCACGACTCCAATAAAGAATGGACTGGAGCTGAGACAGCCAGGATGTGATACAACCATATTCTTTCATTTGCCTAGTGTTACCATGTGGACGCTATAAAGAATATTCGTCAAATAACTAACATCGATTTCCTGACTAGGAGTGGTGTAATAATGATTATTTGTGGCTGAATGTCAAGGGGGTGATGCTGTATAATGATAAGAAATAAATGAGAGTACATGGACTCATCGAGCAGGGGAAAGGTGCAGTTACCATGTTTCTTTAATTTAAGGATGCCTGATGTTAAACAGTGAAGCCAGACGGAAGGTGGTTATAGTAATTATGTTGTTATCCAAAGTATAACATGTATAAATACAGCTCTGAGTTGCAACGAAACCCAGAGCTGACTTTAAACATAATTTGATCATTGTTACCTCCTGTTGTGGTGTGGAAGACGAATAAAAAACTTCATTAAAGCTACAGGAGTGAGTTGATATCTTATCGTTCACCCCCTCAATCTCGGACGAACAGCTGACACTTGGTAACTTAGGACTTGTGGACTTCAACTCCCAGAATTCTGAGTCCACAAGTCTTAAAGTTGCCAAATTTGGGGACCCCTGCTTTAAAACATGCTAAAAACCATACAGGCCAGCAAGATTGAGGCACTGACAAGTCTAACCATCTGTAGCCTGGATGAGTTTTCTCTGAACTTGCACTCAGTGCTTTACAACTTGCCTTGCTCAGTGGCGTTCCTGCTCCTCTTAGGGTCTTTTCTCAAGGGCGGATGGGGCCGAAGGTGAGTGGCATTCTCAGGCAAAGGTGGCTGGTAGCGGTAGTGGTAACCATAGGCACGCAGGTGGTAGGTGAGGTATTCCAGGGTGTACATCAACTCTGAGTTCACATAGTGGAAAGAGACAGCCAGGTCAGAGCAGCACTGAGGTCCCTAAGGAACACAAAAAAAAAGGGTTGTGTGTGTGTTAATTGCTGAGGTTAGACGACAGACCTACCTGTGGTCACTGTAAGCTGGGTTGAGGAATGTATGAAGCTTCCAGTTGCCTTTTGAAAAAGCACCTTGGGGACCCAGTGGTGGGATTCAATATTTTTGTACTACCGGTTCTGTGGGTGTGGCTTGGTGGGCGTGGCAGGGGAAGGATACTATAAAATCTCCAGTCAGAGGTGACATTTGCTGGTTCTCTGAACTACTCAAAATTTCTGCTGCTGGTTCTCCAGAACTGGTCAGAACCTGCTGAATACCACCTCTGTGTAGAAAACACTCCGTTATTCCAAATCTCTATTCCCTGAATCTTTATATTAGATGACCTGTTCATATGAACGTGGTTGCTTCTCAAATGATCAGGTATAAATGGGCAGGGTGGACAAAATATGGCTCTTGAATCAGTGGAACTGAGAAATTATGGGCCACTCCATTTCAGGACTACTTTGACATTCCTGCACGAATAATTTCAGCAATGTCCTACAAGTTTTTGAAAGATCCCAGGAGAGCAAACTGAGATCTGATGAGATTTCTGCAATCTGAAGTAGGATGGGACCAGAGGTGGTATTCAGCAGGTTCTGACCAGTTCTGGAGAACCGGTAATTTTGAGTAGTTCAGAGAACTGGCAAATACCATCTCTGACTGGCCCCGCCCCCATCTATTCTCTGCCTCCCGAGTCTCAGCTGATTGGATGGCTCTTCTTTGGTTGCCCTGCACAGGTGAACGGAGCTGAAAAGCAGGTTAGTAGGGTGGGGGGGAAATGGGATTTTGCAGTATCCTTCCCCTGCCACTCCCACCAAGCCATGTCATGCCCACCAAGCCACGTCCATAGAACTGGAGTAAAAAATTTTGAATCCCACCACTGGATGAGACCCTGCTGGGAAGCCTGGCAAGCTCTTGATTCTGTTTGTTAAAAAAAAAAAAAGTCACAAGAAACTATTTTGTTAAGAAGAATACAAATAAGAGTGAGGAACCTAAGACTTAGATATCAGCCTTCATGAAAAGTCTTGCTGGTTTGGGCCTAGTGGCCCTGAGATATTGAAGAACCACATGTTCCTTATTCTGATATTACAAAAGCATTTTTTTAAAAAACTCTCATTCCTGCACACATACATGCATGCGTACCTACAGTCAATAGTAATCTGTTTTGGAAAGTTTCCTTTCCAAAACGGAGCAATTACAGTTGGCTTCTTTCCACTTCAGCTCACAGCAAGCATTAAGCTAATCTCCAATTAATCACTTAATCCTCTAGGGTCACTGAATCCCAATTCCCCTACTAAGGTTAAACATATTTCTGGCATCTTTGCCCTCTGATCCCTCACTTCAGATTAATCTTTAGTCAGACAGGGTTATCCATCCATGTTTCACATTTGTCCACTTATACAGCTCCAAAGGGACCCTTTTGCTCATCCAGTGTACCCTATTCCCATCCCATGGCTCTGGGTGCATTAGGTGTCTCCTAGGTCTACCAGCTTCCAGAGGCAACATCATTGCCAAACCTCAAATGACAGCTGGGAATGTAGCAAATGCAAGAGGAAAGGAGCATTACTCTTTCTCCTATCCCCTTGAGAGAGAAAAGGTTTGTAGGGTAAGGCTACCTGCTGAAAAATTCTTTTTCTAGACAAGTACAAGAGTACGTAAGTCTAGCCTTCTCTTTCATCTGGCCACCCTACACAGAGACAGAAACGTGTCCCACCCACAACAGACCTGCCAACAGCTGGATAGGCATCTCTATTGTTGCCAAGAAAACCTTATGACCATGCCAGAAGCATAGAAATGGTTGACTTAGAGGTAAGCAGTGAAGCTGTTGAAGAATTCATGGTCTTCCAATTGTGGCTGTATATTTAACCCCTTTGGTCTCAGCAGCACAGTCTCATGGTTAGAAAAATGGGGATTTGTAGCCATTCCATGCCCATTATTTCCAGTCTGTATTGTACAGCTACAGCCAGCAACTTCCAGGGGCCCTAGGAGATGCAAAAGGGTCTGCCATAGGTATCCACATCCAAGAGATCTCAGATTCAACCTCAGGCACCTCTGAGTAGGTTCTATGACAACTTGCCACAGCTAACACGCTATAGTCAACTCACTGCAGCCAACTCTCCATGGCCAACTCAGGACAATTTGCCACAGGACAATTCAACAGTTCAGTGTAATTGTTTAAAATAGTTAACAAAACATTTTAATTTTTGTCATTCACATCCTATTGTGTCCCTCCTTGGGCATCCTTTCTGTACTGATTCTATTCCACTATTTCTTTAATATTAGTGTGACTTTTTTTCCTCGTGGTGAGTTGTCCCATGGAGAATTGTCCTTTGTTGGGTTGGCCATGGCAAGTTGTTCCATTCCACTTCTGAGCAGCACTGAAGAAAATTCTTGACAGAAAGCCCTAAAGGAAACTGTTTTCACTAGAATAGAATAGAATAGAATAGAATAGAATAGAATAGAATAGAATAGAATAGAATAGAATAGAATAGAATAGGACTAGACTAGACTAGACTAGACTAGACTGGAATTCTTTATTGGCCAAGTGGGATTGGACATGCAAGGAATTTGTCTTGGTGCAAATGCTCTCAGTGTACATAAAAGAAAAGATACATTCATCAAGAATCATAAGGTACAACACTTAATGATAGTCATAGGGTACAATAAGCAATCAAATCATACTAGGAAACAGTCCATATAAATCGTAAGGATACAAGCGACAAAGTTACAGTCATACAGTCACAAGTGAGAGGGGATGGGTGATAAGGAGTGATGAGAAGGTGAATAGTAATACTAATGCAGACTTTGTAAATTGTAAACGATTGCAGGAGAAAGCTTAGTGTGCCACCTACCTCCACAATAGGATAATAGGAATAAGCCCAGTACCAGGAGCTTTTTGAGACCTTCCCTGTCAAGTGCTGCTCAGGCACAAAAGGGTGGAAGGTCTCCCTCTTTCTCGTGTCTCGGGAGTCTCCGGCCTCCACGCCCATCTTCTCCATGCACTGGCCCAGAGCCAGGTCCTCCACTGATGACGTGTGGCTGCAGACCTTGGTGGCAAAGCCGGCAACAAAACGACGTAGGGCCTCCTTGCTCAGGACGTAGCCCCCACCCCCACTCATATAGCCTTGCTTGGCAAAGGGCCGGAAGCGCCTCCCAAAATAGATGGGCCTGCTGGAGGAGTAGTTGGAGAGCAGCCACCGGAGGTTTTCGAGCACCACGAAGGTATCATCGTCTGCTTTGAGGAACCAGTCGGCCTGTTCCAAGTGATGTGCATGCACAAAATGGAAGGCCTTGATGGTTTTCCAGTAGAGCTGGTCCCTGCCTTCCTTGGTACCCAGGCCTACAGTGGGGAAGTCTTTGTCCTCTACAGAACTCATGAAAACCACCACGTTGCAGTGACGGGTCCAAGTGGCCTTGACATGGTAGGCTTTCCTGTCCAAGTTTTGGGGCCCTGTCATCACCCAGCACAGAATCCGCACCTTGTCATACAGTTCATCTGCCACACTGCTCTCCTCACCTGAGGAAGAGGGAACCGAAGAGTTACCATTTTTTTCCCCCCAACGATTGATCATCTTAAGAACCTAAAATTTATATATACTACATACAGGTAAGTCCTCGACTTACAACAGCTCACTGTTCAAAGATACAACAGCAGTGGGGAAAAGTGACTTAATGTCAGGTGAAGCTCCAGTCAAAATCCAAGAAAGAAAACTTTAGACTCCATTGTTAAAGAGAAAAGGACTTTTACTGAAAATTGAAGTGGTAGCATCAGAAGAAATACAGTACAAGATCTGAGGCAATCGGCGCGAAAATCACGCATAGAAAGTTATCCCATGTTTCCACCCAGTTCAAACTGGCCATCCAATCTGAGATGTGTATAAATGTCATGTGGGGCATCTTCAGGTGGCGTTTCACACATCTGATATGCCAAGATGGCTGACCTTGGTGTAAACAGATAAGAGGCTACATCTGTGCAGTAAGCAAGTAAGCCTAGTCAAGGAAACATCCCAACATTTACATTTCACCAACTTAAACCTCCAGCACTCTTCCCCTCACAAAGTCCAATTATACTTCCCTCCCCCCATTTCTATGGCAGCCAGAAAGATAAGCAGAAGAAGGATTCTTGGAGGCTGACACTTAGGACCCTTTTTTCCACACCTGTTGCACCATCCCCATAATCACATGATCAAAATTCAGATGCCTGACACCTGGTTCATATTTATGATGGTTGCAGTGTCCTCAGGTCATGTGATCACTTTCTGTGAACTTCTGACAAGCAAAGTCAATGGGGAAGCCAGATTCACTTAGCAACTGTTTCCCTAACTTAACGACTACAGTGATTCACTTAACAACTGTGGCAAGAAAGGTCGTAAAAATGGGACGAAACTCCCTTAACAAATGTCTCCTTTAGCAACAGAAATTTTGGGCTCAATTGTGGTCGTACGTCAAGGACTACCGGTATTGATTACATGTTTAACTTGTTCTTAGACCACAGATGTTCAACGGTTACATCAGCAGGTGCTCCTAAAGCCCAGGCCACAAAATCCCACTTCAGGATTCTCAGATTCCGTGACCACAAATGTCGCAACAACAATACCGTATGCACAATTATATCGTTTACTGCAGCTATCTCATTCATGGGCTGCAAGGTGAAATTGTTGCTTGCAGCTGAGACTAGCTGACTGAGGGACACACTGTACATCTCAGTAGCAGAACATTCCATGATGTTCCCAGACAAGAATTATTAGCAATATCCAGATCATCAGCCAGTACAATCTGCTTGACTGTAACCCTTTTGACAGGACCATATGGAGCATTTAAAGTTGGACAAAGGATTAAACTGGGGACTCACACTCCATATTTAATTTGGTAAGTGTGACAGGGCAAAAAAGCTTCCCCAACTACCAGTAACTAATATGAAGAGAAATTGCCCAGCAATCAATGCACAAGGCAGCACACTACAATATGTCAAGCCTTTTTTATAAACTGTGTTCCCAGCTGCAGCTAATGAAGGGGATCAGGGCCCTTTCCTCCCCCATAAGCCACGCAACCCATGTTGCTCCCTTCTCCGTTCTTGCCTGCGGACCTTAGGATGAAGAGGAGGTGGGCCTGGATCTTCCTTTGAATTCCCTCTCCCGTGTTCTTCCTGTCTCCTGCTCTGTTCTTCCTCAGTTTCCTCCACAGCCAACCGAACCACTCTCCCACTCCCTGTCAGCTGTTTGGCTTCCTCCTCGGATTCAGACTCCAACAGGAGCATGACACACTATTTCCTAATCCTTATGACTGTTATAGCAATCCTGAGGTTTCTGCTGGACCTGTTCTGTTCTTACCTGCTTGGTGTAAGTGTGCAAGAGCTGATTTAGCCAACATGCTTTCTAGATCCTTGGAGTCATGCAGCATCTGGAGGTCAAGACGCAGGGATCCTTCCCATGTCAGGTTTTGCACAAGGTAGAAGATGCCAAAAAAGCCAGAAATGAGGCCTAGGAGGAAAGCCAAAAAGGAAGTCCTGGAGCCTGATACACCCATGCCAGGAGATGAAAACTGCAAATGAGGATGCGTCACATAATCTGTAGTGGGAAGAAAGCAGAATTAAGAGGAAGAAGCCTCTGTTGACTGCCAACATTATTGTTACATCCAAGGTCAGCTGTGGAATCCTATACACATTTTATTACAATCACTACTGGCATCAAGCAAATTGGGTGGGAAGTGCACACACATCTAATGTGGAGATGTATGGATTGTTATATGGTGTTCCAAAATCTATAACACAAAGTTAACAGAATGACAGATCTGGAAGGGACCCTGTAGGTCATCTAGTCCAACCCTGGCCCCCCAGCCAAACAGGAGACTCAACACCATTTCTGACAGACGGCAATCCAGTCTCTTCTTGAAAGCTTCAAGTTATGATTAGGTCACCACATCTGCCCAGTTTTAACACCTCTACAGGCTGTGGATATATCCCAGGTTCTTCTTGGACCCCAACGGCAAATTCTTAGAAAGAAACAAATGTGAACAAAAATTATCTATCCTGGACCAGAGACTGTAGAAGACTGCAGTCTAATTCCCCAACTTTCCTCAACCTGGTGCTCTTCGGATGTGTTGATTGCAATTCCAGCTACCTAACCATAAATAATACATTTGAGGATGCAATTTCCTCATCTAAGAAGACACAGATGAATATGTCTTCTTCAAATAAGAGATATTTTACCTGGTTTGGTCTGCTGGATAGAAAGTTCACAACAATCAATACCACACCTCTGCCTGCAACCTTTTGCTTGCAAAAGGTTTCATTTTCTTTAAATTGCCTTAGCATAACTGTTTTTTTTTTTAATCTGGATAGAAATATCTCACAGTGAGGGACTATGATTGCTATTTCTATCTCCTCTTACATCTATATCAGAGGTGGTATTCAGCAGGTTCTGACTAGTTCTGGAAAACCGGTAGCAGAAATTTTGAGTAGTTCAGAGAACCAGCAAATCCCACCTCTGACTGGAGATTTTACAGTCTCCTTCCCCTGCCATGCCCAGCAAGCCACACCTGCACAACCGGTAGTAAAAAAGTTTGAATCCCACTACTGATCTATA
Source organism: Hydrophis major (assembly GCA_033807585.1). Classification (NCBI taxonomy): domain Eukaryota; kingdom Metazoa; phylum Chordata; class Lepidosauria; order Squamata; family Elapidae; genus Hydrophis; species Hydrophis major. The sequence continues at coordinate 217,956,542 of CM066329.1, forward strand.
TCATCTATTCCTGCATCAGTATTGACCACCAAATATACTGTACACACCTGTGCTGTTTGCTGCTCTACCAGCCAAGCCTGCAATCGGGAGAGTAGGTTGGGTGAGAGAGATCTCATGGCATCAAGCTATTTTGTAGGTAGCAGGGCAGAAGGCAAATGTAGTAATTAAAAACCAATTCCATTTCTTCCTAATCGGATTAAAATATTTGCTCTTTAACCCCTCTGGTGCTGAAGGTTTACAGAGTTAACTGCCTAAATCCTTAATGCAGCGACACAAGTAGAGCTGTGGGGACAAATTAAAGGCAAGCCCAAGCTAGTGCCATCGATCATATTAGAAACTGGCTGGGAATTGAGAGATTATGATTTTAGTCCCCTCTTGGATGCTAAACCAGATGGCAACCTTGAGCCAGTCACTCTCAGTCCTAGGGAAACAACAAGGGCAAACGCCGAAGGAGGTGAGGGCTTCACTTCCTTTTGGCTCAGCACCCTTCCTGGTTTTACAAGAAAGAAACTGCAACTTCCCCGCCTTGAGGCAGCCTTGAGTTGGTCTCTGTTCGAAGGCAGTAAGAAACGCCCAGCCCATTGTTGGCTCAGACAAGCTAGATCTGAGATTTGGTCTACTCTGGAAGCCACCATGAACTGCATCTTAAATATCAAAGGAAGGCAGTTATGTGGACTGGAAGTGGGATCAAAGGCCAATTCCCCAAATATTGTCTTCTAGGGGATTGGCAAACATTTGGCCCTCACATTTCCTCCTGGGCCCCAAAAACCCTGCCTGATCATCCCCATGACTGAGGTATCTCTCAACCTCCTGTTGATGCCCTTTCTTAGCCTAGAGAATGAGCTGGTTTTCACTGCCAAAAAGCTGGTGGCCCTGGAGACAGAGAGCTATGCCCTCATCAGTTGGGTTTGTTTTACCAAAACAACCCTCTTCAAAGCGGGGTGCTAATCCTTCAACTTATTCAGGTGTTAAGGAATCTTTCTTAAAGCCCTTATTTGCAGGGGGTGGAGGGAGATTCTCCAAGAAAACAGTCCTTTGTGTTAGTTAGAACAAGGGGCCAGTCTTCAGTGAGTCTTATGAAGATAACCCACCCTGGCTAACCTCTGGCCTTTCAAAAGACTCTAAAAACATGTTTTGGCCAATGGGCAAGGAGACCAGGGAATATGGCAGAGTCAGCCCAGAAGTAGAATGTTAACTGTTAAACGTGATTATGTCAGCTGTGAATCTCATTCATCTTTATGATAGTTTTAATATTATATTTACATGTTTTCTATACTGTTGTTTTCTCCCTTTTGTTTTTCTTGTTCTTTAAATGATTTTTTTGTTTTTTTTTGTTTTGCTGTTGTTTTTATGTTGGCTTTAATTATTTGTAAACAACCCCAGAGTCATACATATGAGATGGGCAAGTATATGCATGCAAATAAGAAAGAAAGAAGAAAGAAGAAGACATAAATAAAGAACAAAGGACATCATCTGAGGCTAGGCCGGAAGTTCAGGATGAGATCATAATTGGGAACAGGCAGTGGATTAATTGGGTAATCTAAATGGCTGAGAAGTTGGACTAGGAAATCCCAGTGTGAACTTTGGACCAGCTGTGTTCTCTCTCTGCCAAGTGACTTCACAGGGCTGTTTACAGTGGGGAAAAATAGGAAGAGAGACTGTTTTCATTTCTCCATGAGAGGCAAGGTATTCAATAAATAAATATCACCACAGCCTCCTCTTGATAGAGAAGAGGACCAACAATTGACTAGATAACTGGAAAAAGTAGGGCAGAGAAAGTAGTAAAGCAAGCCCCAATGAGATCCATTCCAGTCATTGATATCTGGGGTCAAGACTAGAATATCCAAGCCATGGAATATGACTGTCCCGAGTAGAAGACACTGGAAGTAGCTACAGTAGCCACTGGCCATCACCACTCTGCCTTTCCTCAAAAGCTCTCCTCCAGCAATATCCCTTGCATGTGTTTATTATACAAACTGTTTTGGGTCCCCTAAACTACTTTGGCACAGTGGTTAAAGGCACCTGGCTAGAAACTGGGAGATTGTGTGTGTTCTATCCTGCTTAGCCATGAAAGTCAGATAGGAGACTTTTAAGCCATTTGCTCTCTCGGAAGGAGGGCAAGAGCAACTTCTGAAAATAATGCCACGGACTTGCCCAGCCAGTCTCCAGGAAACAACACTGACTGGAAGACACAAAAACCAACAAACCAACCACCCTACCCGATTCCATTGTCTCAGGGATAGTACTGAACACTAAGTGAAATCAGCACTGAAATTAAATTTCACCATCAGTGCAGCCACTTTCTGTCTGGTGGGAAAGAGCACGTACTATTTACAATCAGGCAGCAGAACGACTTTGTTTCCTGAATGCTGGGAGATTTTTCGACTACAAATCCTACGAAAAAACAGCTCCCCAAAAGCAGCTTTGGAAAAGGGGAGAGATTGCTAACAGACGCTGAAGGACAGGATGACAGTTGGCTGACAATCTTGGTTTTCTTACATTTATTTATGTTTAATCTACCACTGTTAATTCTTGCCTGCCTAGTAAATGTAACTTGTTCCCAAAAAGCGTCTTCTGCAATCCTTCTGGGTATATATAAGACCCTTAGTCTTAAATCTCTGTAGGGGTGATGAATTTTTTCTTGTGGGGGAATATCAGTGAGTCTAATTACTCCATGCACAAAACAGTGAAATGGAATTCCAAAAAGGATGCATGTCTAGTTTAAGATGAAGATATACAGGAATGAATATTCTGTCCTCATAAGAACAACCCTACTGGATCAGCCAATTTTGTCCAGATTTCACTGTAACCAACCAGATACATCATGGACATTGTCAAGCAAAATATGAGACATGGCTATATTCCATTATTGTTTCACTACAACTAGTATTTAAGCTATGGTACCTCCCATGGAGTTGATTGTCACCAAGACTAGTGGTCATGAATAGCCCTACTGTTTATGAACCTACCTAGACTTTTTTCAAAGCCACAATACTTTTCCAAAGTATAAAGAAGCCCTTCATTTTAGCAGTCGCGAATCTCAATGCATTTAACTTGACTGAGTTTTGATATAGGAAAAGGAGAACTCTTTAGGCGTGCATCTGATGATGTCATGCACAATTGTGTATATCCTGCATGCCCCACATGTACTTTAAAACTGTCTGTCTTTTCAGCAGTAGGAGTAAGACAAAGGTAGGTTAAATAGAGACACATATGTTTACTTTGCAAAATTTGCACAATTGTATTTAACTTGGCAAAATTTGAACTTACTTGTGCATGTTTTCTCCTCCCCTTTTAATTGCCATATAAACTAAGTTCCATGTATAATCCATTCAGGAACTTATTCTAAGTATTTTTCGATCTGCATTATCACAATTTCCCCTGTCAGGATCAGCAAATTAGCACCACTTTGGAATGTACACAAGTCCATTTCTACCTCCATAAACTGATAGTCACTATTAAATTCTTAATACTGATTAATATTCTTAATGTTAAGTTCTTATTAAAATTATTTAAAAATTTAAAATTAAATATTCTAATCAATATTTTCAATATTGATTAATATTAATATTGAAGAGTAAGTACTCAGTCATCTTAGGCCTGGTACTCTTCAATGTCTTCATAAACAACTTAGATGAGGGAACAGAAGGTAAATTTGCAGATAATACTAAACTGGCAGGAATAGCCAATACCCCACATGACAGGCTCAGGATCCAAATGGAGCTTGACAGACTTGAACACTGGCCCTATCTAACAAAATTAAATTTATTGTAGAGAAAAATAAGGTTTTTACATCTAGGCAGGAAAAACCAAATGTACAAGTACAGATTGAAAGTAGTAACTGTGAGAGGATCTTGAAGTCCTAATGAACAATCATTTAAATATGAGGAAGCAGTGTGCAGCAGCAGCCCAAAAACTTAATACAATCCTTGGTTTCATAAACAGAGGGACAGTCAAGATCATGTGAAGTATCAGTACCGCTTTATAAAACCGTTGTAAGACGCTCATCTGCACCCAGTTTTGGTCATCACATTATGAAAAACATAATGTTGAGACTTTGGAAAAAATGCAGAGAAGAACAACGAAGACGATTAAGGGCCTGGAGGCTAAAACATATGAAGAACGGTTGCAGGAACTGGGTATGGCTACTCTAGAGAAAAGAAGGACTAGGGATGACATGATAGCAATGGTCCAATATTTGAGGGGCTGTCACAAAGAGAAGGTCAACCTATTTTTCAAAGCATCAAAAAGCAGGAAAGAAACAATGGATGGAAACTAATCAAGGAGAGAAGCAACCTGGAATTAAGGAGAAACTTCCTAAGAGTGAGAACAATTAACAGGTGGAACAGCTGGCCTTCAGAAGTTGTGGGTGTTTCATCACTGTTTAAGGAGAGACTGGACAGCTACTGCAGATGACACAACAGTGATTGGTCTCATTCCAGACAATGATGAATCTGCATACAGACAGGAGGTTATACAACTTGCCTCGTGGTGTAACCGGAACAATCTGGAACTGAACACACTCAAAACCGTAGAAATGGTGGTAGACTTTAGAAGAACCCTCCCATACTACCACCTCTTACAATACTAGATAACACAGTATCAACAGTAGAGACCTTCAAATTTCTAGGTTCGACTATATTACATGACCTAAAATGAACACCTAACGTCAAAAAATGTCATCAAAAAAGCACAACAAAGAATGTTTTTTCTGCGCCAACTCAGAAAGCTCAAATTTGCCCAAGGAGTTGCTGATACAGTTCTACAGAGGAATTATTGAGTCTATCATCTGTACCTCTGTCTGTTTTGTTATAACTGTTATAACTGTCTGTTTTGGTTCTGCAAGCCAACAGGACAGTCACAGACTTCAGAGGATAATTAGGACTGCAGAAAAAACAATTACTACCCACCTGCCTTCCATCGAGGACCTGTATACTGCATGAGTCAAAAAGAGGGCTGTGAAAATATTTACGGACCCCTCATATCCCGGACATAAACGGTTTCAACTCCTTGCCTCAAAACGACCCTATAGAGCACAGCACACCAGAACAACTAGACACAAGGACAGTTTCCCCCCGAAAGCCATTACTCTGCTAAACAAATAATTCCCTCAACACTGTTCAACTGTTTACAAAGTGTACACTACTATTACTAATAATCTTGTCATCACTCCTTATCACCCATCCCCTCCCACTTGTGACTGTATGACTGTAACTTTGTTGCTTGTATCCTTACGATTTATATGGACTGTTTCCTAGTATGATTTGATTGCTTATTGTACCCTATTGACTATTATTAAGTGTTGTACCTTATGATTCTTGATGAATGTATCTTTTCTTTTTTGTACATTGAGAGCATTTGCACCAAGACAAATTCCTTGTGTGTCCAATCACATGTGGCCAACAAAAGAATTCTATTCTACTTGTCTGAAGTGATATAGGGCCTGTGATATTGAGCAGGGGATTGGACTGGGAGATTTCCAAGATCCTGTCCAACTCCATTATTTCTGTTTTCTGCATTCTGTAAATCCATCCAGATAGATTTTCAGGTCACAAGAGACACTTCTTACAAAATCCCTGAGAATCTTTTGCACTCTCTCTCTCTTTTATGACTAGACAGATATTGCTAAAAGCAGCAAGGATCTCCAGAAATGGTGGAAGAGGCAAGTAATTTCCAGCTCTCCAGCCCCAAAATCAGTCCTCTGGAATTACAACCACAATTGAAACCAAAACTTCTATTGTTAAGTGAGACATTTGTTAGATGAGTTTTGCCCCATTTTGCAACTTTTCTTTCCACATTTAAGTGAATCCCTGCAGTCATTAACTTAGTAATATGGTTGTCAAGTGAACCTAGCTTTCCCATTGACTTTGCTCATCAGAAGGTCGTAAAAGGTGATCACATGATCCCAGACTGTCCTAAGTAGGAGTCTGTTGCAAAGTGTCGGAACTTTGATCACCTAATTTTGATCAGTATAATGGTTGGATATTGCAACAGTGCTAATTAAGTGTGAAAAATGGTCGTAAGTCACTTTTTTTAGTGCCCGTTGTAACTTTGATTACTAAATGAACTGCTGTAAGTTGGGGACTAACCTGTACTGAGAGAGGTTCCCTCCTGTCCGTTCACTTATATCAGGAATAGTGAGAGGAGAAACAGAGAAGAAAGGCACTTTTTGGCTCTTCAACCTCTTCTGAATGAAAAGAAAGGAAATCTGGAAGGGAAAGAGAGAGAAAACAGAGGAAGAAAATGCAGGGATGGGGTTGAGTGGAACAGAGCTGGAGTCAAAAGACAGAATTAAATACCAGGAAGTGAAAAGCACATTAGCAGACAGAAGAAAAGATCTGTTTGAAGGACTGCCACAGAGACGATGGGATCAAGCTATTTTCTAAAGCGCCTGTAGGCCAGACAAGGAAAAACGGATGGAAACTGAACAAGGAAAGATTCAACTTGGAAATAAGGAGAAATTTTCCGACAGAGCAATCAACCCATGGAACAGCTTGCCTTCGGAAGTTCTGGAAGCGCCATCACTGGAAGCTTTCAAGAGACTGTCAGAAATGATGTAGAGTCTCCTGCTTGGGTGGGATGGGGGCGGGGTTGGACTAGATGACCTAAAAGGTCCCTTCCAACGTTGTGAATCTGTCATCTCCGGAACGTCGCCTCTCATCGCAAGACCCGCAAAAAGGCAAAAGACAAGAGGGGACCACAACTTTCGGGCTGGGCTATGAAAGAGAGACACCCCTTCCCCTCCCCTTCCTCCCCAACCCCCGATCCGCCGGACTCACCTGTGTAGCCGGCAGCCGCGTAGGCGCCAAGTCGCTAGATTCAAGCGGCTGCAACGCAGCCGGCCGGCCCCCGCGTGCGTCCATTGGCTGGAATCCCTCGAGGCCTGCCACGATTGGCTCCCTGACCAGAAGGCCAAAGGCGCGGGCGGGGCTTTAGGGCGAAGAAGGCACATGGAGGGAATGAAGGGTGCAGAAGCGGAGGAGGGATGTTTGTTTCAGTGCCCGCTTCTGTCGTGGACGGTGGGAGGTGGTGGAAGGGCCGAGGGAGCGATAGGGATCCCTCGATCCACGTTTTCGGATCTCCAAGCGAGGCGCAAAGACGAATCCATGATTCCAGTTCATTTCCATTCGGTCGCGAATTTGAGAACTCTTAAGAGCCTATGGAGATTCTCGGTCATCCCGGCCATGGTTGTCCCAAAGGTGATTTTTTTTCCCCCCCCAAGGGGCAATTGGAGTTTTTTGTTTTTTTCTTTGAAGACGTTTCGCTTCTCATCCGAGAAGCTTCTTCACAGCTGCAGAAGCTTCTTGGATGAGAAGGTAAAGGTCTTCAAAGAAAAAAAAAAGAAAGCCTATTTGCCTCTTGATAAAAAGCACCTTTGGGACACCTAAGAGTCGGAGCATGTGGAGAGCTTCCTCTCCTCCAAACCAACATTACTGGCATTTTATGAACCAGCGACTAAGCCAATATTCTTTACCATTTGCATTGCCCCACAAATCAAATCTCTATGCCTTTTCGCCCTCATTATTCCCTTCCTTCGTTCTAGAGTTGTCATAACAGCAAGCCCTTGGATCGTGCTTTGCTCTTTACCTCAACCCCGTAAAGACCTTGGCAGCTCTTCGCCTTCACGAATATCCCCCAAGCCTTAAGCAGTCTTAACCTGCAGTAGGATCTGCTGTTTTCTACACCAGTCTAGACCAATCTTGATCCAGGTTGGCAAATTCCTCTCAGATATTCTTGTATTTTAGGACAGCAAATGAGAAATATCTGTCGTTGGCTGTTCACCGGCTATTTGGTGCCATGAAAATATTTGCCCTGTAACCAATCTGTTAGCCAGACATGACAACCAGGGTTAGGATAGCTTATTGCTATCCTGGCAGGCTGACTTACATTAAGAACCTGTGTGTGTGTGCACGCATGTGTGTGTGATGTGTTTATGGAAATATGCTCCATAAACTAGCTTTCTTTCAGGCCAGTTGAAAGAGAGTTGCGGAAAGTTGTTCTGTATCAATCAAATGCATCACATGATGATCTTCATGCAAGGGGAAAAATCACTTAAAATATAACTAATATAACTAATATGTAACAAATTATTAGCTTATTATTTTAAGGTTCCAGTTTACCAAGTCAAAGATTTCAAAGTTTAGTGGTAGTCCTTTTGATTGATTATGGGGGACATTTTCCCCAAAATTTGACTAAGGGGTTAAATTTCAGCAATCTTGCCACCCAAACTTCATATTGATTTTTTATGATTTTCTATAAGTCTTTGCTTCATATCTGATAAAATGGTAGATTACTTATACTGTACTCATAGTATAAATCAAATAAGAGAATTAATCAAATAAGAGAATTAAATTAATTAATTAATTAATCAAATAAGAGAATTAAATTAATTAATTTAATTTAATTAATTAAATTAATTAGTATAAATCAAATAAGAGAATTAAATGAGCACTTCCTTGTAAGAGACATAGAGTAGAACTGTACCCGGAGTTGGGGAAAGAAAAGTCAACAGAACGAAAAGTGCATATAAAACAGTGCATATAAAACAATTCTCAACCTAAAAGTCCACTATGTATGTAAATAAGCATTAAGGAGTGGTTTTATAAATGTACTTTCTATTTACATAAAGCCAGGAGGATGAGAACCAGAAAACATGCTTCCATCCTCTTCAGTAATGTTTTCTGGGAGACAATAGAATCAGAGTTGAAAAGGTCATCAAGTCCAACCCCTTGCACATTAGGGGATTTACTATGTCATTCCCCAATAGATGAATATCTTCTCGACTGTTTAAAAACCTCCAGAGAAGCGGAAGAAATCACCCCATGCACTATTCTATTCCACCAGTTGGCAGCTCTTCTTTTCAAGGAAGCTTCTTCCAAATGTCTCACCTGCATCTACACATCCTTGTAGTTTCATCCCATTAATTCTTATCCTCTTATCATCCCAGTCTTATCCTGTAGAACAAGTGAGAATAGGTCCAAACCTATTCAATAATTGTTCTTTGTTGTGGTGTCCAGAAATTAGGCTTGGACTGCAGCACTGTAGCAAATTCAGGTGGCAGTTGCATCGGATTGAAGCTATCTTCTGTAGCAACATGCTTACTCTGGATTACAAAACCCACATTATATTGCAGCAATGAACATATTTGTCTTTCCTTCTGGAAAGCTCAAAATATGGATTCCACTGGACTCCAGTGTCCAGAGGTCTAAATCAGTCATCTGCCCAACAGTGAAGATCAAAGTGAAGATCTTTCTTCATCTCTGTGAGATTAGTTGAAATGAAGCATTTTTTTCTCTTCATCGGGAATAGCTTCTGGAATGGCATTCTGGTGGAGGCGTGGGGCAAAGACCAGGAAGTAGATTCCCCCACCCAAAGCCAGCCTTGCTTTTCACCCTTCCCTGGGAGAGACACCGCTTGGTGAAGTGGTGCTACCACACTACTCATACATCAAGAGATGATCAGTACCACTTCAGGCCCCTCTTACTTTTAGCTTTGTGAGGTAGGTATGATGTTTCCAGCTGTAACAAATGAAGGCCCATCACATTATCTCTGGATTAGCAAGTCACAGACAAGGACACAACTATACTGTACCACAGGTAACTTCAACATGGGGAAATGGCCATTCAGCATATTTAAAATAACAGGTTAGCTTCCTAATGATTGTTTAAGCAAGGTATATATTCAATCTTTGTCTTATACAGTAAGATTGTAACATACATATAGGCTATAGCCAATGAAATGGATGAATTGTCTTATGCTTACCTTTGTACTATAAATTTCTGTAACTCTTTAAGCCTATTATCTGTAATGCAAGGCAGACAGGTCCTCTAATATTCTACCTTTTCTCTTTAATGGTTAGTCTCCTTTATTCATTGGGCCTGGATTCATTATTTCACAATAATGTTGGGTTGTTTTTTTTTTCACAAGAAGAGCCAAGGTAAACCAGTTCATCTAATTCTACATCCCATTTTCAAAAGTGGATAGTCAGATGCCTCTTGAGGAAGGAGGGAGGGAGGGTGAGAGGAAGTAAGGAAGGAAGGTGGGTCTCAAACTGTGGAAACACTATTCCCCCTATTTTCCCTGTCCAAATAACAAGTGGATATTGTGAATGTGATCTCATATCCCCAGAGGGCAATAGGCTGGAGAAGGATGTTACATCAGTACCTATTTCAACCTAATTCCCATTTGTAAGCAAATGTCCATGTAAATAAGCCAATATATATGTGTGTGTGTCTCCAAAATGTTTTCTCTCTCGCCAATGTCTCTATTTCTTTATCTCTTTTTGTCAGCAAATTCTGCTGACTTAAGCCTTTTTTCACAAGGACAAAAGTATCCCTTTCGGTCACTCTGGTTGAAAACTCACTGCCAAAGCACCAACAATTGAACAATGGTTTATAAAGCCAGCAGGTTGCAGTGAGTCCCTGACCTCCAGCAGATGTCCCAAGAGGAAGAGCCACAAAATTATATCACTTTTATATTTAGTCGATTAAAAACAGTTTAAATATTAAATTAGCACAAAATCTCATATACAGATGGAATTGCTTTATAATTGATTCAGAAATAAGAGAACTGGAAAGGAGCTCAGCCACAATACTCTTCGTGATGTAAAATGATTAAAGGCACATTTCTGAAAAGGAAACAGATTATTACCTTTTATATGTTATTTATTTATTTATTTATGATTGATTGCATTTATATTGCCGCCTATTCGCCCATGGCGAGTCAAGGCAGCTTACAGAATATAAAACCACATTTAAAACAATAAAAACTAACAAAAAGAATCAAATAAATTAATATAATACAATAATTTCTGACAGATTGACACCCTCCCTCCCATAGAAAAGGACATATAGGAACTTACATTCTTGAGGCTTAATTTACATTCTCCTTAAAAAGCAGGAATTCTCTAATCAGGTAGTCCTAACTAGGGATTGACTGACCTAATAAAAATAGCATTTTTAAAGCACATTAAAAGAGAGATATAGCAAAGGGCAATAAGGAAATATATAAAATACACACAGCAGTATTATAAGCAAACAAAACTTGACTCTATACTGATTCATCTTGAGTTCCAGCTGCCATTATTCACACAACTTTCCACTCTGGCTATAAAATATGTTTTTATACTTTGTTTGGCTTTTGCTGATAACCTTGAAAATCTACCCCTTGATTCAAAGTGGGTAAACTAGAATTACTTGAATGATTCCTGCTGCTCCCTGAATGTTTTTATATGTATTTGTAAATGTTTAAACCACTCCATTTGTCAAATGTCATCCTGTTCCTTCTACCTTGCTCAACAAGATTCTCATTGACTTATTCTAACCCATTTAAAAAAAAAAAAGGAAGAGAAAGAATAAAGTGAAAGTTATCGTAAAATAGAAGCAGAAAAGTGCTATTTAATTAATAACCTAAAAGTCTGCTCTGCAAGTCATTTGGAAATTGGAAAGTCTTGATTTCTAGCCATTTAATTGGATAGCAATTTGTATGAAGTTTGGTCTAGTCCTGTCATTAAAAAAGAACAGGATGGAAACAAGCGTACTGTTGGGTATGAATACGGTACGGATATAACATCCTAGTTTTGTAATTCTAAAATAGCAGTGGAGGGTATAGTCCCATTGCAGATGTCAAAAACAAGCCTCAACAGCCAAGCCAGACAACTCCAGCCAATTTAATAATGGGAGAGTGACTAGCCTCACATCTCTGGCAACCAAAATGACGTGAGTTATGCTGAGCTGATTTATGTGGCTCTATAGGTTTCTCTGGAGAAGGCTCCAAATGCTAGGAAAGGTTGAAGGAAAAAGAAGACGAGGACAACCAGTAGCAGGATGGGCAGACTCAGTTACAATAGCGATGACTGCATTGTTAGAAGATCTGAAAGACTAAATTAGAGATACATCATCAAGGAGAAAATTTATGTGACCACTAAGAGCTGACACCGGCTTGACAGCACGTATTAATCAATGTGTCTTGTTGCTGTGAATTCATAGGCTGCAGTGGCGAGATACAGAGCTCCACACCCTGCAAGCATGCACCATGAGTAGTTTATTATTTTTTAAATTTCACATTATTATTTTGCTCTTGAATAATATTCACAGAACCTTTACAAAAATACTAACTGGGTTTCCAGTATGTCCAAAGTTCTACTAGATTCAAGGCAAGAGGAGGACAGGAACCAGTGTTATTCTTCATCTATTCTAGATTATAGTGTAGAGTTCACTAATTACAAAAGTAGGATTCTGTCCTTCTATATATAACAATAACTTTGTGATAAACCATGTCATTCTGGCCCAAAGTGAGTTCCCTGGTCAAACAAGGGCTTGAATGATTCACCTTGGGGATCATTGCGTCTCAAAAATCCCTAGTGTATTTCCTGTTATGAAAGGACCTCTTAATTTAGACTAGTTTACAGATTATAATTTGGGGGGGGAGGGGGGGTTACTGAAAAATAAGGATTTTTGGCTCTACTCTTTCCCCAAATCATCCATGCCACCTATCATCCTGAACCTCCCTGTTCTGAAGTTAGGGAAAGAATATATGGTTATTTCCACTCAGTTTAGAAGTGGGGAATGCATGCTTCCAGGGCAGGAAAATGAGATTTCCCTAAGGTTTGTCATCTCCTTGAACACCTCTTGCAGAACTACTTGTGAAACCACCATGAGATTATAAATTGGATGAAGATGCTGCTCAAGATAACAATGTCTTATAGGCCAATTACGCTGTCTGTTTATAAGGACTGTCCCTCTTTCTCTCCTACTTTCAGTGTATCTTTTGTGAAACATTTGTTGATTTGAAATTGGATTGTAGTTCAGTCTCTCATTTTGTAACCTTCATTCTCAATCAGATATCCTTGACTGTTAGTCACCCTGGAAGAGCTATATCTAAGATGTCTCAGTTCTGTTAAAGGATGGTGGTGAAACAGGTACTCCAGTTCCCAACCTTTGCTCATCTCTCTACAAAGACTACTTAGATGTGTACTCTTCCTCCAATAACCCACAACTTATGTAGGAGCCGTGTTGTATGCCATGCCATCATGTTCTGGACTAGCTGAAAATGACTTAGTGATCTTCAGAGATAGTCCCATGTATAGCACAATACAGTAGTCCAGGTGTGAAATGATCAAGCCATGTATGACCATGAAAAGTGACTTCTGGTCCAGGAATGAGAGCAACTTTCATACACAAGAAAAGTCTATATGAAGGTTTCCCTTGACCTGCCACCTATTCTCTGGGAAGCTGTGAGTAAAAAAAAACCGCTCCCACACTGGAGAAGTGCTTATACATTCAAAATTAAAAATGGGAAGTGCCTGGCCAGAAGATCCATAGCTACTTGGTTTTGCTACCTTAAATCTGTTTTCTCCCTCATCTTTAACTTAAACTGCCTCCAACTGGACACTCAATGCGGATTTACAAAGAAGAATCCTTGCAACAGAAATGAGATGCTACCGAAAGATCCTTGGCATCCACTACACAGACCATGTGACAAATGAAGAGGTCCTAAATAAAATACAACAGGCAATAGGACCACACGACAACCTTCTTACTGTCGTCAAGAAACGGAAATTGAGATGGTACGGACACGTGTCTCGCTCTACTGGCCTCGCAAAGACCATCATGCAAGGGACGGTAAGAGGAAGCCGCAAACGGGGAAGACAACGAAGGAGATGGGAGGATGATATCCATGATTGGACAGGCTTGAACCTGGCAGCATCCCAGAGAGCAGTGGAGGACAGAGACGGATGGAGAAGCGTGGTGGTTAAATCTTCGCAGGCGCCCCAACGACCTCAAAAGAGGTCACGGGATAGGTGCTAGGTGCTAGGTGCCTCCAACTATTTGACAAGATCTTGAAAGCATCACTTGTTGGCCAGGGCCAAAGTACCATATATATGACTACCATCATCATTTAAAGAAGTTGATAGTTGATTCCACACCAACAGATTATCTCACCCAATGAGTCATGTAGATGTAAAACAGAAGGGATGAAAGCACTGATCTCTGTGTAAATCTAGGGCTTTGTGCTCAACTCTCCCCTTTTGTTAAAACCTACTGCAACTGATCACAGAGAAGTGAGATTCTTACTACAACACTATGTCCTCTACTCCCAATCCTTTCCGCCAGACATACCATAATTGATAGCGCTGAAGATTGCATTACCTCCATCCCAGCTCCATGAAGGGTCAAACAGAAGTGATTAATGTGTCCTATTGCTACTTCTTAAGTGTCTTGAACTGAAACCCAAATGAAATCTCTAGATGCCCTCTGAAGCTGCAACTTGACAAACTTCTCAACAATCTTTATTACAAGCAATATACTGTAGTTGGAGGCTAGAGGACAATTCAGTTCACCAAATGATCTTCAAGAAGGAAAACATCACCATCTCCTTTAAGGCAGGTGGAACTTCCCTCTCAGAGGAAATCATCATACCAACTCTGGAACAAAGTTGAGTTTGGGCAGAGAGGCTGCAGATTAGTAAAACACTGCAGACCAGTAAAAAAAGCAAGCCAAATGTTCTTTAGAGCCTAATAATTCCTTGCGATGCAATACTTTTCAAGCTGTTAGGGCTTCTCAGATGAAAATGGCTGCTCAGGGTGGAGCTGGTGCCAGAGCTGAAACACAAATGGGCATCTTTCAGGTAGAGGATCACATCCTCTGGGCCATTAAAGTCTCTGTTATAAATATCAGGTTGTATGTCTCATCCAGAATGGTTGGCATTTAGTGGCAATATCCAGAGCTCAAAACTATTAAGGATCCAGTGATCTGGGCATTGAAAGGAGGAAACAGTATCAAATACTGCCATCACATTCTTCATAAGTAACTTGGCCTCAGCTTTCCATCCCATTGCCCTAGTCATCATCCCATTGCTCTCTCCCACCTCCATCTCAACACCTCTCCCTTCCAGGCCATGACCCACCACTTCGCCTGATCTTACATTCCATTCTTCCAACCACCTCTAACAAAACCACAGCATTCTCAATGCTACTTCTACTTTGGCTTATTCATTTGATGCCTTGAATTACGTAATCACATATTTTACATCTTCACACAATCCTCTTCCCTCCATTATCCATGAACCATTGGAGTGAGATGCTGATGCAATTTCAATTCTACCTTGCAATGCCCATCCCCTAATCCAGGCCAGCGAATCTCCAGATCTAGCAATTATTCAGGCAGTCCAACAGGTAATCTCATCTGCTGACAAATTATGTGCATGAATCTTTTGGAGTGATTTTATTTGGCAGAGACATAAGTGCAGGCAGATTTTTACCTGGACAGCCACGGGGTTTAAACCAATCTATTGTTGCTTGACCTCATTTCTGTTGCACAGGCAAGAGTCTGCCATATCTCAGATCATTGTTCCCTATTGGAGGGCTGTTGCCCACATGGAAAGGCCAACAGTCACAGCTACTTATAATTGCTAAGGTGGGTTATGAAAGTTTTTAAAACTCTTAAGACAACCAAATATGGCTGTCCTCTATGTCTTTCCTCTCACTAACCTACTATCTTGGTCTATCATTTTCCACTTGTTCTGATCTGTTCCCTGGGCACACTTGCAAAACAGAGCATGAGGCTATAGTCAAGTAGCCATTTTCATTTCTACAAATGTCAATGGGGGTTGATAAAGTTTGATGACTTTCTGGAATATCAATGGAAAGATAGTTTTCCACTTTTTTATTATCTTAAAAGTAACTTAAAATCAGGTCAGGTGGCATAAAGAACCTGAGAGGCACTGAGGGAAATATCTTGGAAGTTCTTGGAAGTTTCTGGTGACCACAGAATGGAAGTCAATGGAATGGAAGAGATTGTCTGTAAACTTAAGAGAAGACCATTCCTTTGCTTTGATCATTGGTGTTACAATTAGTGATTATTTTTGGTTTATTAAATTGCAAAATAATCAGTTCCTTCCCTATCAAGATTTTTTTTTTTCAAAAATAACCTTCACTGAAGTTCCATAGTGCAGCATTTATTGTACCAGCCCCCAAAAAATAAATTAGCGTGATCACCGATTCTTACAGCAGATGCCTATATCAATGTGATGCTTTGTTTTATAAGGAGTAAAGAGAAGCCACTCTATTTATTTTAAGAAAGAGATGATTTGAGGCTCTCCTCAGAGCACTTCTATAGCCAATATTATCCATTCAGAGTCACATAAGCAAACACCAAACTCTAGTTGGGTTCATCTGGATTTATTGATAGAAAAATGAATTGCGATTTGTCCTGGATGTGTCAGGGAAGGCAACCACTTTTTCTTCAGCCTTGCTGCTTCCCTTGGGCCGCAATTCCTCACCTCCAGTCACCCATGTAGCAGCCCAGACTGTTCAACCGCACTGGAAATAAATCATAAATTTCAGCTCACTTCATTTCTTGAGACTTCACAGAAGGAACAGCCAGTCCCGTACCTCCATGAATCTTTGTTACAAAGGAAACGTTTTTTAATGCAGTTCACATACTCCTATGTCTAAGGCCCTTTAGTATGTGAAACAACATGGCTAGGAAGATGGGCCTACGGTAGCTTTTCTCCCAACCCTCCACCACATTTATTTGCTGATTTCAGTACCCACAGAATGTCTCCTAGCTTTCTGCTCCAGAAATGAAGATAGTCAAGGGACAGCCTGTATGCTGGAGCAGGTTTGTCAAATATTCAGACCTAAAGAAAAATAAACTGTTGGGAGGAGATCAACACCACACAAGGAAAGAGTGTCCTCTCCTCTGATTTGACCTTTCAAGGCACACAGGTGAGACAAAGAAACATGAGATCCTTTCAATTTATGAGGGTTTTAGAAACACCAGTTTTAAACTCCAACTTGATTCACACCTGAGGTGAATTGGCAGGAAATTTTATTTGTATGGGGCTCCTCTCTTTCATTCTCTTTTGTGTGCATCTTTAATCGTTTTGAAGCCAAGATTTGGGCACCGAGGCTGAGGCCAATAGTTTGGAAAAAGGAGGAAAAATTTGGAACTTGAAGAAATGCTGCTGTCTCCATCTGAGGCAGCCCTAGGAAGCCATCAAGGTGTGGGAGGAAATGTCGCAGTGGATGCCGTAGAGAAACTCACTTGACAGTAGAATAGCTTTAAAGGAGACAATTCACAGCTCTGAGTGGTGCTCGCCTTGGGCTTGCCCATGTCTTACGCGCATTCAATTGAGGTTCTAGCAACAAAACAAATTGGTCCTCCTGATGCCCATGAGGGGAAATGGTGCCTGCCAAATCCTGCAAAGGAACTTCCAGGAATGCCAGAGTTCTGAAGATTGGCAAAAGATCAGAAGTCTAAGTCATCCGATTCGGTCCCACCAGCGCTAGGGAGATCTTCCTGGTTACGCCCCCACACAAAACGGTAGTTGTCTTCCAGTTGGCGTTGCCGCCGTTGCTCTTTATGTGCTTCTTCTGTACCCTGGATCTAAGAAACAAATACCAAAGCAGTCAAACAGATAGACTGACTCCCATGTATAGGGCAAAAGGGAAGCTAATTTTTGGCCAAAGCTCATTGCCACTCTTGGAGGGAAAAACCTGAACGGCATGGGGCTCCTTCTCATTCTTCCTCAAAAGGGTGAGAAATGCTGCCAGTATTTCACTGGGGTTAATTTACAGCAACACACTGAAATGCAGGGAAGGACTCCACTTCCACTCTAACATCTGGTTTGGTTTTTCACCCTTGCCATCTTCAAGAGCATTCCCAAATTCACCAACTGGTCCCCTTTGCCAACTAGCAAGAAGTGGAACGCAACATTACACAAAGGGAATCCCTCTCACACAATGGGACTTCTCACTTTTTTCCCCCCTTGCTGTCCCACCCTTGCCCTCAAACTTGAATAACTCCCGGTCAGAGTTGTGCTTCACTGCCATAATGCACACAAAGGTTGTGATCAGTGGGGCTGCGTGGGAGGTTCCTCCAAATGTTCCCTGGATCCGCAGTATGTGTGCAGCAGGGCCGAAGCCTCGGCACTGCAGGAGAGCGGATCCCCAGGAGACAGAGCTCTACCGGATCCCCAGGAGCTGGATTTTAAATTTATTGCTGTCTCTTTGAGTTCAAACTTTTCCTTTAGCTGTTTAAAAGCACTTCTTCCAGAGACTATGCACTCAGACAAGAAGCTGAGCCAAAAGATGGGCGGGCCAGCCAGAGGCTGGCTTTTTATAGTGGCAGACTCAGCTTTATGATATCAGAAGGAGGAGCTTAATCCATTCCTGGACTCTCGAAGCAGCGTATAGGAGAATGCTGTTCTCCCAATGAAACCCCTAGAGCCAGTCTCCTAGCTTCATATGCTCCAAACAATTTTGTAATTATGCTGGGGTGATAGGAGGGAAACATTGGCCTCCATTGTATTAGTGAGGATGTAAGTCCTTACCAAAATATTGAAGAAAATGTCTTTGAGGTTTTTGGTGTCTTCTTCTGAGAGCCAGTGGGTGTCATCGTCATCTCCAAAACCACCAGTTGTCAAAATCTTGATTTCAATTTTACCTGCCAATGATAGAAAATCAAGCATTAATGACAGCCCCAAGAGCCTTGTGATAATCTGCTCTAATCCACTGCCATTCAAATATATTGAAATTAGAATTCTTAGAATTTCCCTCTTACTATTAGGAAAAAACAGGGCAACTCCTAAATAAGAGAAGCAATGGCATGGCAAAAGATAAAACCACTAGAAGACTAACCTGGCTCTGGCCTCAGCCCAAACCCAGTGTCATCTTAAATTTATGACTGTCATTGACTCTGCTTCTCTCACTATAATCTGGCAGAAGAGGAAATGTCACCTGATATTACTGCCAACAAACTGGATGAAAACAGGCAAATACTGAGTGCACAAATCCTGTTTGCTAGAACCAAGAAATGAGCACATGCTGGACACTTATGCTTTCTCTGAGCACCAAGCACCTATGGGGAGGGGGGAAAACAGTTCTGGGAAAAATGTGATTGGTTTAACAGCCCTCTCGCTTCTGTTAGCAAGGTTTTTAAAGAGTTTGGAAGAGAGGGAGGGTTGTCAGGATCACAGAAAGGCTAACCCAATATCATTAAGCCTGATCTTCAAGGAACAAAATCTTGCCATTTGCTCAACCTTTATTCTTTGTTAGGCCCCCCCAAAGCAACCAACATAAAAAGGTAGGGTCTCAGGTCATAAACTGGTAGGACGTGTCAAAGTTTAGGATTTTTTTAAAAAGCCATTAAAAGTAACAAAAAAGCATGCATTCTAGGTGGTTGAAGGGCAAAAGGGATTCTCGGAAAATTATGAAAACCCTGTTATTTTTTCACAGAGAAATAAATGGACTTATTAATGAGCTGATTCCACATAGAAAACAGTTATTGTAACAACTAGATACTTATACATTGTGACAAATATTTTCAGAGGACAAAAAGCAATATTACTTCATGATCCAGAAAATTAAGGCTCCTGAGTGCCTTCTTTGTGGCTTGTGGAAACCAGCTAAATCTGCTAAATCTCAGTGCTCAATTTCTTACTATTGGAAGGTGGAAGATATATGAAGTAGAGCACAGTATTAGTGAAGAAGGGAGGAAAGAAGGAAGGAAGGAAGGAAGGAAGGAAGGAAGGAAGGAAGGAAGGAAGGAAGGAAGGAAGGAAGGAAGGAAGGAAGGAAGGAAGGAAGGGGAAGGGAAGAGAACCTATCCCCTCACCAAAAACACTCTGCAGAAATACCTTGCAAAATTCTGGCCCTGCATTACCCTTATACAAGGCATAGCCCCTTCCCCATTTTACATCCTTCTCCTTCTGCTGCAATCCTCCATCTCACCTGTAAGTAAATTCTCAGAACCGAAAGGTTACCCACCTCAGTCTAGATCAGGGTTTCCCAAATAGTGAGGTGTCCCCTCTCTCTTGGAGAGGTGCAGACAAGAGTCCAGAGCAAATGTAAATAACTTTAGTTGTATATTGTTTCAATAAACCCACCTTTCCCATCTCTCATTGTTCATTTGCATTCATTTTGTTGTTTGGATTTTTAAGGGAGGTGTGTGCATTAAAATTATAGTAAAGGGAGGTATGATGGCAAAATGTTTAGGAACCTTTGGTACCTTATATAAACATATAAAAAGATTGGAGATATATGTAAGCACAATTATTTTTATTTTTGACAAAACTTGCTTCTTTCCAGCATTACAAAATAGGTAAAATCCGGTCACTGGAAGAAGGTATCATCATTATTCTTCAAAGATCTTAAATGGGCAAATTTATTTAAAACAAAAACAAAAACCAAAAGGTCACAAATTGTTGGAGCCCTGGGAATGATAGTTTATCTTCTCTTTTCTCGTTTACTTGCACTTCAAAGAGCTAACCAAACAAGACTCTCCATCAAATGATACAAGCTTTAGAAAATGCTGCCTGGTCATTAACCATATTTTTAAAAGAGTATTGTAAGGCACACACAACTCTTTCTGCCTGCAGGATTTATGTCCTTCGGATTCATTTTAAAGTTTCTTTTAAAGGGTGATATCTTAATACTCGTTTCATTATTTCTTCCCTGGTAATTGACAGGACTCAATCTATCCTGCATGTTCTTTGTTTCTCTTTAAAGAAGGACTGAACATAAATGATGAACTGCGTATCTTGGTTGTTCATAGGCACCGAGTGTGTACAGATAATATCATCTGCTTCCTTTCAAAATATTTTTAATGCGATCCTCTCACTGGCAGTTCTGTTTTACAGTCCAAGTCCAACCAGAGGCCTTTTCTAGCACTACAATCATGGAGTCTGAAATGCAAGAGTGGAACTTGGGATTTTTTATACATGGGAAGAAAGATAATATGAGGAGCTAAAAATGCTTGTTCTATCAACTAACCTAGTTAAAGGCTCTCCCAACTAACCTCATTACAGAAAAAAACATGGGTGACCTGAAAAAACCTTCCTAGAAAATAAATTAACCAATCAATCAATCAACATAATGGAGTAACCAGCTTAGCATCCAGATGTCCTTGACATTGTGCAGCTTGCAATTCTGGACTGCTGAAAGCCTCGTGCCCTTGACCACTCAGTTCTAGAAAAGCCCCTGACCAACCATATAATCTCCACCACCCCCAGACTAAACATGGACTCCTATTATGAAACACATACACACACACCCATCCCAGGGAGCATGACTGCATTACCTTCTGCCTTCAGGCCTTCCTTCTCCAAGAGGTCCTTAACCACACTCTCTATGTGGCGCAGCTGTGGGTTGTCCCTGCTCATTTCTTGGACTCGCAGCTCCTTCTGCTGAGCGCTACCTGGCTTTACTTTAGTGACCCTGACATTCACGCGCCCATCTGGGTCACCATCTGAGATTAAAAAAGGGGGACAGAGGCATGTCAGTCTGCCAGCATTTCTGAGAGAGAAGTGAAGTGCAAACTGCAAGGAGCCCACTAGCAAGGCTGGGTATAGTCTGCCCATAAAATTTATTATATTCTAGTTACCCAGTAGCTCCAGTAGACTCTGGGCAGCTTACAAAATACAAATACAATGAGTGGAAAGAACCTCCCACATGCCAATTTAGTTACACCTGAATGAAGAATTATTATTATTATTGTTTACATAATGCTTCTAAGCAGAAGATTGAGGCCTTCAAAGCATTTCAACACTTTTGCAAAAGCAGAAGGTTTCTGGACAGCAGAGGAAAAGGAAGGCAAGAAGTCCCAGGAGGTTGGCCAGCTGACCAAGACTATACCACTTCTGACCATTAAAACTGGCTGTAATTTCCTAATAATACATTGTTCACAGCTCATAAGCCCCTTAGTTCTAATACCTGCCCAGGAATACAAAAATCTGCCCTGGTTCTTAAACACTAGAAAGACTGCAGACTCTACCTGCATTCAGCTGATAGTTCAGAAGCCATACAGACCTTAATGATGAGAAGCAAGGGATTCTGGTCACATGCTAATTCAATAGCATTGTGCAAAACCCAAATTAAGAACCAAAAACACATTCTTGCCCTCAGGTTCTGTAGATATCTACATTATAGAATATTAAAAAAAATAAGAGAAAGAAAATAGGAACATTGTTCTGGGTGACCCCCCAAACTAAATTGAGCTCCCTTATTCCTCATTAGAAGGAACAAATGCTGGAGGAAGAAAAAAAAAAAAACCAAAATAGCAGCATTTATGCATAGCCAAGCCAAAATCAAGTTGAAGAGCAGGGTTTTTTTTTTTTAAAAAAAGACAAATGTTGGGAACATTTACCATGAACAAAGTCACATTAATTTTAAAGCAAATAATTATGCCTCCTGGAATGGAGAAGCAGCAAACCATTAACAGTGTTTTAGAGAAAGCAATTTCTGAGGGAGTTGATACAATACTACATGCTCTTATTCATATGAATCTTGGTTCTCACAAATATCATACTTTCCCTAACTCAAATCTAGACTAATGGTTAAGAAATAATAAGCCCATTTTAATACAAAGAAAATGGGCAACATCAAAGATACAGATAACAGAATAACCTCCTCCTGTGCTAGGTGGAATAATTAGGTCTTAATTGCTCTCTTGAAATTCAGGAAGGAAGGAGCAGATCTTCCATGGGAAAGGTCTATGGAGATGGCAAGGGAAAATACCTGCTTTCAAGGCCTCATCAGATGACAATCTCCTAAAGAGAGGACATGGAGGGAATGGACCCACCTTCAATCTGAATGGGCAGGCAGATGAATTTGTAGAAAAATATTCCCTCAGAGAATTGGGTCTGGAGCCACGTAGGTACTTAAAGACATTAAGTGGCCCACTAAATCAACTCCAGAAGTCAAGTAGCAATCAGTACAACTCCTGAAAAATTGGGGCATGGGGATACAGTCATCACTGTGCATCCCACTGCATTTTGTACCCAGTGTGGTTTCAGAACACTTTCTGAAGGCAGGCCCGTTTAAAATGCATTATAGTATGGAATGACTGGTTTTGAGCAAGTCCTCCAAATGGTCGCAATTGGCACAAATGTAACTATACAAGCCCTCCTAGCTGCAACTAAGAACCACCTCTGAATGAGGGCATACTATTTATATATAATATAAATATTTATAAATAAATATACTGTACATATGGCATATTATATATAACTAATACCTGAAGTACAAGATTTGATTCTGACAAGAAAGTATAGATCAATATTGCTACTTAATAATTATTACAAACTGTTCACAATGATCTTAGCTCATATATTGAAAACAATTTTATGAGAACTTATTCATGAAGATCACATTTTAGAACAAAAAATTAAAGGGCAATTTTAGAATAGACTTGAGTATTTTGAAATACTTTGAGCCATACAACAAAAAACAAGTTGCATTAATTTTTGGGGATGCATTGGACCTTTTCCTTTAAAAATTTGGAAGATATGGACTTCAGGGAGAATATAAAATGGATAAAATCGATTTCACAGAAGGCACCCAATAATAGTTAATGAAAATTTATCTAAACCATGTAAAATAGAAAAAGCAATAAGACAGTGTTGTCCATTCTCTCCTCTTTTGTTTATTTTAGCTTTAGAAATATTGAACAGAGACATAAAAAGAGGATTGAGGTTTTAAAGATTAAAAAAGAAACTTCTAAATTAAGAACCTTTGCAGATGACCTGGCCCAAGAGAACTCTTTCAATAGAATTGAAACTTCAATGAGAAAATTAAAATAATTTGGTGCACTTGCAGGTTTTTTTATGTTCAATAAACATAAGAAAAAGATGTTGACAAAAACACAAGATCAAATAGGACTGATGAATAAAATGTGTTTTAAGATTGAGAAGAAGATAAAAGGTTTGGATATTACAAATATGAACTTGTATGTTGTTTCAAAATAATTATATTAAAACTGGAATGAAATGTAAAAAGACATGTTAAGATGGAAGAAAACACAACTGTCATTCTTGAGGAGAATTTTGTGATAAAGATTGTTATTTTTCATTTCACACGATACCAGTTTTGACATTTGATGTACCATTTAAACAATGGAAGAAAGGCCTATCAAGATTTGTTTGACAGGGGAAAAAACACAGGTTAAATAATGTATTACAAAATACAAAAAGAAAAGAAAATTCGGCTTAACTGATTTGAAATTATATTTTGCAGCTTGTTGAAAGAATGGATGTGCTAAGAAACAGGAAGCCTTTGGAATTAGAAGGAATGATTTAACATTTAGGTGGCATGGATATTTATGGTATGATAAAGTTAAGGCTAATATAGATTTTAAAAGCCATTTTGTTAGACATGTCATATGGAGAATTTGGAGCAGGTAGAAATTGATGCTGTGCCCAAAAATATATTTGTGGCTGTCAGCACAGGAAGCATTTAAGAGAAATGATTACTAAACATAAAATGTCTTAACTCTGATGTATTAGAATATTGTCAAGGAGAACGTAGAATAAAAACAAGAACTGGTGGTAGAAGCATTATGCCAATGCCTTTGGTATATACAATTGTTAGAAAGTTGGGTTGGTTTGAACAATATAAGGTTGAATTTGAAATGGAACCGTATACAAATGATAATCATATTACTGCTAAAATATATGCTTATTGAATATGAAATAGAAGAAGTGAAAGAATGTATGATAAAATGCACTAAACACTATGGTATATACATATACACATGATCAGTGGGAGAATATCTGGTTGAAAGGATTGAAATTTAAACTGTTATACAGTAATCTTAAAGCAAATTTTATAAAGCGATGAATCATTGATTCATGTCACTGGAAAAGCTTTCTAAAATATATAACATTTCTTCAAAACTTATGCTGGAAATGTAATCAACAAGAAGGGACATTTTATCATGCTTGATGGATGTGTAACAAACCAGAAAATTTTGTATTCAATAACATACAGAAGATTTTAAAGACTTGTTTGCGATTGAAACCAGATAATTTTCTTCTGAAATCAGTAAATAAGCAGCTGGAAAAAAATTATGGAGCTTTGTTTTCATAAATGATGACTGCAGAAAGACTATTAAATGCATAAAGAGGGAAAGATTTGACTTCATCCACATTGGAAGAACGGGTAGAGAAAATGTTGGAACTTGCAGAGATGGCCAAATTGACAACTAGGGATAAGACATTGTCTAAATTTAATGATGATTGGAAACTCTTGTCGACTTTTTGCAGTAAACAGTAAAAATGAGGTTATAATATATGGTTTTGAGGATTAGAATAAAAGTAATAGATTGCAGAGAAAATGTAAACTGCTACAAGCACAGAGTAAGAGGTTATTTTATATTTATATTTGTAACCGCTATAAAAAATCAGAAGTCACTTCTTTATAATTTTTTTCTTTTGATTTCTATACTTTTGCTTTGCACTTTACTTCTATTTTTTTCTATTTTTTCATTCTAAATAATTAGTTCTTGCTAGTTTTTATTTTGTATTTAAAAAAAAATAATGAAAAACAATTTTAAAATATGAGAAGGAATATTATTCTATTGAGTATCAAAAATGGTAT
This sequence comes from Hydrophis major, assembly GCA_033807585.1. NCBI lineage: Eukaryota > Metazoa > Chordata > Lepidosauria > Squamata > Elapidae > Hydrophis > Hydrophis major. The sequence continues at coordinate 217,981,920 of CM066329.1, forward strand.
TTCTTTGGAATCCTTGTATTCTTTGGAATACAAAGCCTCCTCCTTTATTGGTACAAATAGCAATAGCACTTAGACTTATATACCTGCTTCACAGTGATTTAGAGTCAGCCTATTGATCCCAACAATCCGGGTCCTCATTTTACCAACCTTGGAAGGATGGAAAGGCCGAGTCAATCTTGAGCCAGTGAGAATCAAACTGCTGAAAGCCAGCAGTCAGCAGAAGTAGCCTGCAGTACTGCATTCTAACCACTGCGCCAACACATCTCAAAGCCTTCTTCTTGAACCTCTGAATCTGTTCCTCTCCATCTAACCCTGATGGCCTCCAAACCCTGGGATAGGACCTCTATCACATTAATTGCTTGGCCCAAGCCGAAATGCATAGCTGATCATTTTAGACCTGTGCGAATGTATAGCCATCTCCAGTATTTTTGTTAGGTCCTACAAAGAAGTGAAGAGAGTCCAGAATCACTTCGCAAAGTAGAGGTCTCTGCACAGATCTTTCTCCCCACCGTCAGCTGGAATGATTCCTCGGGAAGGAGAACTACTTGCACAGCAACGATACCCTCCAATCCAGTAGAAGTGGTCGAATAGTTTCAATGAAATGAAATTACTAGGAAGGTTCCCAAAGGTGCTTTTTCAAGAGGCAACTGGACTTCCTTGTTTTTCTTTGAAGACATTGCTTCAGCCTCTGAGCTGAAGAAGCTGAAGAAGCTTCTTGGATGAGAAGCAAAACATTTTCAAAAGAAAAACCAGAAAGTCCAGTTGCCTCTTGAAAAAGCACCTTTGGGGCAACCACGACCTGGATGACTGAGAATCTCCCCTGAATATTAGGATTGTTAACTTCCTTACCTTGATCTTTGATCAGCTCAAGGAAGCCATCACTTTGGTGCAGTTTATGGCAAATAATGCCCCCTGCTGGGTTGATTCAAATACATTATCCAAATTATCAACGCTCAATCTAAGATTGATTTTGTTGCTTCTGGATCCTACCAGGGGTTGGCTTGGGTGGGTTTTCTTTAGCAGGGTTGCTTTCCTCCACTTCCTCCTCCTGCTCTTCCTTTTCCTCCTCCTCCTCCTCCTCCTGCTGCTGCTGCTTTTGAACCTTTTCTTCTTCATGTGGGGTTTTGCCAGGATCCAACTTGTCAATGAGTTTGTTGAGGGTGGAAGCCAAAGACTTGGAGGCCTGTTTTCGGTCAAACTCACCTTTCAGGTCTTTTGTTCCCAGTTCATCTTCAACCTGTTGGTAAGCAGTAACAGATTACTAGATCTGGGTTCTACAGAAGAATCAGAGCTGAATCTGATACAGGCAGTCCTCGGCTTGCGACCACAACTGAGCCCCACACTTATGCTGCTAAGCGAGACGGTTGCCAGGTGAAGTTTTGCCCCATTTTACAGCCTTCCTTGACACAGCTGTTAAGTGAGTCACTGCATTTGTTCAATTAACACGGTCGTTAAGCGAACCTGACTCCCCTGTGGACTTTGCTTGTCAAGAAGGTTGCAAAAGCTGATCACATGACCTCGGGACACTGCAGCTGTCATACATACGAGTCAATTGCCAAGCACCCGAGTTCTGATCACATGACCGTGGAGTTGCCGTAATGGTAATTAAGTGTGAAAAATTATAAGTCGCTTTTTTCAAATGATGTTGTGACTTCAAACCGTCACAAAACGAACTGTCGTAAGCCGAGGACTACCTGTACTTGTTTGTTTGTTCAACAGGTTTTATGAAATTTTAGTAATTCAGTGCCAAAGCCTGGATTGACGAAGCAACTTAAAGGACGTTTTTAGACACTGTGATGAGATACGCTTCCTTTTGAAGTACAACACAAGATGGCAGGAGCATGAGAGAAGGGGGGAAAAAATGGAATGTGACCATACCTTTACCCAGTGTATATTTAGAAGTAGGGAGGGAGAGGTACAAGAAGGACAATGCTTGCTACCCTTCCTGCTGTAAGCTGACCAAGACCCTGAATGTATTGAAGAGATAATAGGTGCAGTGAGTCTTATGGTGTGCAGTTCTCTTCATAGTATTTAATATTCTCTGCAGTCAGGGTTGAAAACCATGCCCTAAACCAATCTCAACTGACTGGGCACTCATCTTTTCCCCCCCCAGAAAAAGAGGAAAACAGGCTAACGAACAGAAAGAAAGAGAAAGAATGGGATCTACCCTTCTCCCTCAGGCAACCTATGGGATAATACGTAGAGCTCTGGGAAGCTTGCCATGTTAAAGTGGGCATGTTACCGGACCAATCTTGAATTCATTCGTCATTTTATAGAAACGTTTTGCATTTCCCCCCCCTTTCTCCTGCCCATCTAGGACTTCATTTTATCTACCCTGTTTCTCCAACAATACAGCTTCCTCCAATAGGAAGTCCCAGCATGTTTTATAGGCATGAAATGAAATTAAGCCCCTCCCCCCAAATTAAGACCTATATTAAAACATGCGAAATGGGGGGGAAACGGCAGGGGGGGGGCTTGCCGTTAGGAAGTACTTTTGTTGCACACCCGGATATGGTGCTGCCTGCGTTGACCCCGATACGAAGTGCCCCACCAACACCGAGGTCAACATCTAAGCCGTCGCCGCCCGCCCTAAGATGCAAGGGGGGGGGGAAATTAAGTCACCCCTGAAAAGACGGCCTAGCCATCTTTTCGGGGCTCAAAAAAAAAAAAAAAGACCCGGCCTTATTATATGAGAAACACGGTAGTATAGAAGGAAACAGGAACGCAAGGCTTGGGAATACTCAGTAATGGCCCCATCCCTCTTTTGGGAGGGAGAGATCAGAAGGTTGGATTGAAAAATGGAGCTAGTCTAAGAGATCCTGACCTCATCAATGATGTTGTCAAACTCCTTCTCCATTTCTGTTTTCACTTCTTCCTTCAGCTTGGCCATTTCAGACTTAGGTAGCAGAATGTCTTCCAATTCCTTCTCAAATTCCCCTATTATATCTTCATCTTCTTCATTCCCCTGAGCTCCATCTTCAGGGTGTTCCGTTTCTGGGTCTGCCTTAATTTGGGGTGAGCTTTCTTGCATCGCGTCTTCAGATTCACCAGTCTTCTCTTTGCCCTAAAGGGACACAGGGAAGTTCAGAAACGGCCGAGGGGGGGGGAACAGAAAGCATTTGATCAACTCATCCAGTCTGACGGTGAGCTATAAATAAAAGATGTAGAATGCTCTTAGAGCTACAAGCAGGCAAATGGTGAGAAAAAGGGACTTCCAGGCATTGGTGTGCACACTCAGAAAGGACTTTGGGTATACAAATCAGCTGCTCTGGGGAAACAAGGCCAATCACAAAATATTTATTTATTAAATTTATTGGCTGCCCATCTTACCACAGGGTAACGCTTTACAAAATATTGTAAATCCCTCCCCTCTCCCTTTCTATATGCGCATTGGTGTACGTGTAAATCTATGGATAGCTGGTATCATACTGACTGGAACTTTTAGAAATTAAAATTCAAAATATTAGCAGAGCACCAAGAAGGGGAAGATTGCTCAGCGTAGCTACATGGGCAAAAGAGATGCTTGTCATATAGTAAACTTGAGTCAGTTTAGGAAGTCCTACTAAAAATCCTCACCTTCCGGACATTTGCCTTCATCTCCTGAATAAATTGTACCAAGTCCCCGGGGTTTCGAATAACTTTGAAATGTATCTTTTTCTTAAAATCTGAAAAAATACAGACAAAATGAATTCAATTTATTTGGAAGTCAGATACCTGCAGGAGGTCACATATCTTCAGAATACGTACACAGCACCTAGTGATGTTCTGTTCTGACACCTGCATCAACTCTATGCAAATTTGCATGTATCTATTTGTGTAATTTATTCTGTGTCTGCAGAGAGATGGAAGCCCTGCCTTTTCATTAGGCTTCCTTCATTGCACCAGGCATAGTTTGCCTGTGCTAACCAGGTGCCTCCACTTGCTTTTTTTATGCAAAGAAATTGTAATGCAATTGTCACTCTTCATATTCTGGTTGCCTCATGGTTTCCTATTCCTATAATAAAACATAGTTCAATACTACGCTATTGAGACATGCGTTCAAATATTGCCTTTCTCTGTATTTTTTTCCAGCCAACGTTAGGCAGTGATTGGAAGCTTTCATTTCATTTTCAGTAACTTAGGTTTAATGACAAAAGCATTAACACAAAACAGAAATGCAGAAAGCTTACATTTACCCATAACAGCAAACCAGTATTTTAAACCATGGTTTGCTCAATTAAACTGTAAGAGGTAGAACTCGCATATCATGGGTAGATCTAACAAAATATATAATAGACAAGTCGTATTCAAGTCTAATCACAGCTTCCAACTGAGCATAGCAGCAAAATGCAGTCAATTAAAAAGTGAAGGAAACACTTCCCTTCTCTTCTTTAAGCTGGAAAAATGGAACATGAGCACAAAATGTTATAGCTTTTTATAGTATACCAAAGCTAAGCCCAGCATGTATCACTTTTATCACAGCAAGTTGTTTTACTTTTATCAAACATTAAGAGAACATTTTTACAGATGGCATATTGCTCTGCCAATAATTTCCAAGAAAGATAAATTGCATAACAATGTTGGAAATTGTATGACAAAAAAAGAACATTTTATCATATGCAGTGGTTATGTAAAAAGAATCCAAAATACTGTATTGGGAAGAAATATCGGCATTACGTTGGAAAAGAGAAACTTTATGATTGATATCAGATTGGAAGAGCAAAATGAGAGACTATGCAGTCCTTACAAAAATGACAGTACGTCATATCAGACTAACTCAATGTAAGCAGGAATAGTTCCCTTCTGTACTAACATATTAGACATTTGGTACATGGCTTTAAAAAAGTAAATTATGAGCCCAGTAAATAAATGAAAAGACTTAAATAGATATTAGAATAATCTTCAATGTTCAATTAAAAGGATAAATGTCAAAGTTTTGGCCAGCGGTTGCGGAAACAAATGGAAAGGAAGTGGAGAATGAAAGTTTTCCCATTATGTTTTTAATTATGCTTAATAGTTATGCACTGGAGACAAATTACTTGTGTATCTAATCACACTTGGCCAATAAAGAATTCTAATTCTAATTTTAGTTGCTATTCTTTGATTTGTTTCATTATCTATCTAAACATAGATTTCTTTTTCCTTGATATTTTACTATTTTAATAATTAAAATACCTGGTGGGGGGGGAGATATTAAGAGTCAGCATTGCTGCTGAATGGGCAGTGACCCCCCCCCCCCAGAGGTAATTAAAGACATAAATGTGCTTGCATGAGTACGGTCAATGCTGAAAGCTAATTGGAAAGCCTGAGGGTCAGGCCTCTGCTGAGAAACAGAAAGGGTACACTGAAGCGCTAAAAGTTCTCTTGGCTGACCTCACTCCCATGGAATCACAAAACACTTTCTAGATTAGGGCTGTCAAACTCAATGACTGGAGGAGGAATTTTGGGAGTTGAAGTCCACAAGTCTTAAACTTGACAAGTTTGGGGACCCCTGCTCTTCAGGGACGATACACTTTTGCCCTTCTTTCCCTTGAACACAAGGAGATGCTCAGCCTTGTTCTGCTCTTTCTCAGGACACCTGAACCATCCACAGCAAAGCAAGCCGTGATCTCACTTTTGGATGTTCTAGATCGTGGAGCAGGAAGGGGAGGAAGCAGGGTACGATCAATGAAGTCCAAGGGATGAGCTCCAAAACTCATCCGCAAATGATAACCATACCAGTTAACATACCAGTTAAAAATACCAGTTACACTTAAATACCAGTTAAGAGTGGTGTCCCCCAAGGCAGCGTTCTAGGATCCACACCCTTTATACTCTATATAAATGACCTTTGTGATCACCTTATAAGCAACTGTGTCCTCTTTGTGGATGACGTAAAACTATTCAACACCACTGACAATGCTACTGTCCTTCAAAGCGACCTTGATTATGTGTCTGAATGGTCAAACATCTGGCAACTTCAAATCTCGACCAATAAATGCTCTGTCCTACACATGTTGGTTAAAAAAAATCAGCACACCAAATACAAACTAGGCAGATATGACCTCGTTGATGATCCTCACTGTCAAGGACCTTGGAGTTCTCATATCAAATGACCTAAGCGCCAGAGCTCACTGTATCAGCATTGCCAAAAAGGCATTAAGAATTGTAAATCTAATCTTACGAAGCTTCTCCTCTGGAAATATTGAATTGCTAACTAGAGCATACAAAACTTTTGCCAGACCAATACTTGAATACAGCTCATCAATCTGGATATCAGACATTAATACAATCGAGCGAGTCCAGAAGTATTTCATCAGAAGAGTACTACACTCCTCTGCTTGCAACTGAATCCCCTATATCACCAGGCTTGAAATTTTGGGCTTGGACAATCTTGCCACCTACGGTTAGACTTAAACGTAGCACACAAAATTATCTGCTGCAATGTCCTACTAGTCAATGACTACTTCAGCTTCAACCACAACAATACAAGAGCACACAACAGATACAAACTCAATGTAAATCGCTTCAAACTCGATTGCAGGAAATACGACTTCAGGAACAGAGTGGTCAGTGCCTAGAATGTACTACCTGATTCTGTTGTTACATCCTCTAACCCCACTTCTTTAACCTTAAACTATCTACTATTGACCTACCCCCTTTCTAAGAGGTCTGTAAGGGGCATGCATAAGGGCACAATCGTGCCTATTGACCCTGTCCTTTTGTCCCCATTTATTCATACCTATTCCTTACTCATGTTTATACTTTTATCTATTATCTTGTAAGCAATTGACAAATCAAATACATCAAATAAATAAATGCTCGTCTGAAGGATTCAAATCCCCAGCACTTTTGGCTCAAAAGACTGGACTCCAACTCACCTCCCTTCTCCTGCAATCCCACAAAGTGTTTCCCCTCCCTCCCAAAAACAGACCCGGTACCCCTATTCCCCCGCAGGCAACTATGCCCGTGGCTGGATCTAGTCCACGTGGCCACCCTGGAAACAGTGAAGGACTGGTCTGCGGTGCTTCTGCCAGCAAAAACAGGCTCCCAAGCTCCATTTTTGTTTGCCATGGCCTCCTGCCACCCTCTGCCAGTGCAAACAGAGTTCGGGAGGCCTCCCTCGCTCCGTTTTCACTGGCAGAGGGTGGCAGGAGGCCTTAGCAGCCAAAAACAGAGCTCAGGAATTTTTGCTGGCAGAGCCCTCGGGCTACCACAGGCACCCCCGACAAGAGTGATGTTGAACTGGCCATGCCCCCCTGGCCCCTTGAGGTCAAAGACAACCCTGATGCAGCCCTCAGTGAAATTGAGTTTGATACCCCTGTTCTAGATCCACCCACAAAGCACTTTACACTTACCTGCTAGGCGACTGCCTGCTGTCCTCATCCCTAGTTCTTCCTCCTACAAAAATGGAGAAAAAGAGGAATGGTTTTGTTTTTAAGCACTGCACATTAAAAATGCCACCTCAGAAATGGAATAGGGCAGGATTTCCAAGTGGCAGATCTTTTGAATTTTGCCATTCATTCTGTCCGGTGGATTTCTGATCTGGGTAATTCTTCCAACCTAGCTGATTGGAACATATTGTTCATATTCAACATATTGTTTTTTCCCCTCATATATGTTGAGGCTGTTCTATGTGTGTACCATTGTGGTTAATTCCTAACTGCACTATTATTAGTCCAGGAACCTCTAAAAGTCTGTAGAGATTCTCAGTCATCCTGGTCATGGTTGTCCCAAAGATGCTTTTTCAGGAGGCGACTGGACTTCCTTGTTTTCTTCTTTGAAGACTTTTCGCTTCTCATCCAAGAAGCTTCTTCAGCTCTCACAGGATAATGGGGAATGGAAGGATTTATATTCCTTGTAATTTGCATCCTTTTAGAGGGGTTGTTGAAGCACTTGGATGTTTATCTGTATCGATTCCTCAGGGTCACCTGAGTAGTGCTCCTACTAAAGGAGTCAGGAACACTACTCAGGTTCCTGTAGTAGAAGCACTACTTAGGTAATCCTGAGGACGCAAATAAACCCCCAAATTTTTCAACAACCCTCTAAAAGAATGCAAGTGACCACCTACAAGGAATATAAATCTTTCCATTCCCCACTTTCCTGTCAGAGCTGAAGAGGCTTCTTGGATGAGAAGCAAAACATCTTCAAAGAAAAAACAAGAAAGTTCAGATGCCTCCTGAAAAAGCACCTTTGGGATATCTGGGAACCTCTATTTTTTTTGGACTTTTCTTTAGCTAAGGTTATTTTTAATAGGATTGTCCTGCGGAATAATATTTAACCACACACACTATCTAATATTCAAAGGATGTATTCTCTGCCTTTCTCTTTTTTAAAATAAAAATCGCCAGGTAACAACAAAAATTGCTTTTACACCACTGAGATTATGGAATTCCCTCCTCTATTGAAATGTGACAAGCTTTAAATGTTTAATGGCACTTTATACGACTTTTAGTCAAGAAGCCTTCTTATAATTAACTTTGTACCCACCTGTTTCCCTAGAGATATTTGCCTGATGTGCACCCTGTTATTTTTTCAGCATGAATGGTTTTTTAGTTCTCCTTTTAATTTCCTGCACTTCTACGGCTGGTGGCATTTTAAATAATTTTAACTGTGATCTTTTTAATCTCTGCTACTTTCAGTAGCTTTAACAGAACAACAGAGTTGGAAGGAACCTTGGAGAACTTTTAGTCCAGCTCTCCTCTCAAGCAAGAAACCCTCTAGCATTTCAGACAAATGGTTGTCCAATCTCTTCTTTAAAATCTCCAGCGTTGGAGCACCAACTTCTGGAGGCAAATTGTTCCACTGATTAATTGTTCTAACTGTCAGGAAATGCTGTTTAAATGTAATGCTTTAGGAAGTTTTTACACTGATTTTATCTACCTTCTACTATATTTACAGTAAATGTTAAGTATAAAGTATAAGTACATTCAAACATTAGACAATATACTAAAAAGGCAGGATACTTATGCATGCCAAATTAAATTAAAACAGATCATCAAGCATAAACTAAATCAGATGCTATGAGAAAGATGTATAGCGAGACCAGAACCATGGTGGCGCAGTGGTTAGAGTGCAGTACTACAGGCTACTTCTGCTGCCTGCTGGCTTGCCTGCAATTTGACCATTTGAATCTCACCAGGCTCAAGCTGAAGGTCAGCCTTCCATCCTTCTGAAGTGGGTAAAATAAGGACCCAAATTATTGGGGGCAATAGGCTGACTCTTTAAACCGCTTAAGAGAGGGCTGTAAAGGAGGCAGTGCACAAAGGGTATATAAATCTAAGCGCTATTGCTACTGCTATCATCTTGCTCCAGCAAAAACAAAATCTCACAGTCCAAAAGGTAGCATGTCCAGTTTTGAGATAGGAATCCATCTTTAACATCACCGGCTTTGGAATAACTGAAGTTGCAATATGCTGATAGGAAGTTACCTTTGTTTGGTCTGGAGTCTCAGCTACTTTCCCTTCTCTGTGCAGCGCCATTCTTTCCCACAACTCAGATTCATCCCCAGGTTCACTCTCAAGCGGAGGAGAAGGGGCTGGGGTCACTGATCAAAGAAGCAAAGCAAAGGGCATTAAATAAGAGGAAAACATCCAAGCTAAGCATCTCTATAATGTCCTTGAACCAGGCATTTGTGAACCAAGATGACAGCATGTAGAGAACTTCGTATCCTATTTAGAGGTTTCTATTTAGAACTGTGGTGGCGCAATGGTTAGAATGCAGTATTGCAGGCTAATTCTGCCAAATGCTAGAAGTTCAATTCTGACCAGCTCAAGGTTGACTCAGCCTTCCATCCTTCTGAGGCCGGTAAACTGAGGACCAGATTGTTGGGGGCAATATGCTGATACAGTAAATTGCTTAGAGAGGGCTTTAAAAGCACTTTCAAGCAGTATATAAGTCTAAGTGCCATTGCTATTCTAGTCACTATGTTTATAAAAAAGGAAGCTGTCCAATCATTTTGAAATTGGAGGCATGATGTGAAAGCTGGTTCTCACGCTGTTAAGAAATTCAGTGAAAAGAGTTAAAAAAAAAAACCCAGGACCTTACCACCTTCATTTGCTTATAGAAAAGTTTCTCATTTGAAAATAGAGTATGATTGTGCGGTTACTTTAAGCTTCTTTGTAATAACTCTTACTAATCAGAACTCTGGGATTAACTTTTTCCCACCCAAGACGCTATACGAGAAATTCCATAAATTGAAGATAATGTACCAAATAGAATAACCCAAGGCTTGTAACTATCAAAAATGAGAAAAAAGGTGATCTAAGTAAGCACGTGTTCCTACATATAGTTTCTACAGTCATTTTTTGACACTGATTTTTTATATCTAGTTCAGTCATTTTAAGTTGTATTCTTGGGCAATATCACACATAAGGAATGTGGACTTAAAAATAAGTCATTAACCTGGCCCATAATACAGGGGTGTCAAATGGGCCAAATGCGTCACATGCAGGCCATGCCCACCCCAGCTCCACAAAGGGGGAAAACGTAATGAAAGGTCACAAGATGGCAACGTGATGCAGCCTGTTTGACATGCGTGCCATAATACAAAAATTTTAATTCTTCTTAGAGAAAGGAACTAGTTGTCCTCAGCTTCTCTTGCTAAAGCACTGCCCCTTTGTCCATAAATTAGAATCAAAATATAAAACAGAGTACTGAAAGTATAGTGAAATGCTGCAAGCAATGATGATATTTATAGTTGAATTGGTAAACATTATAGATCTTGCCCTGTCCTGATCGTTGATAAGTTAGGAAATTTTTATTTAGCCATTTGAATCTGAGATGTGCAGCTCTTATTCTACAACCAAAAGTACTCTTAAGTTATATCTGGAAGATTCTTATTTTTTTAAAAAAAGCATTAAAGAGTAAGAGAGATACTCTTTGAGTCACTCTGGTTATGGATTTACCGTCTTCCAAAAAATCAGATCAGTACCTGAGTTTTATTTCAATACCAGGATAAATCCAGGCTATTTCTCCCAAGCTTTTGAGATTTAGTGGATTTTTTACAGTTTAGTACTTCATGGCCTTACACTGATCTGTTTTACTGACTGACATTTTCTTGAGATCTGTGGTTCAAATACTTGTCTTTATTATTTAATCTATTTTAACGGATATCTATGTTATGTTTTAAGAATTTATATTGTATTGTTTAATGATAAATTCCCAGTGCTATGTTCCTTTTACTTGTAAGGCCTCCTATCCTGTTCCTTCAGAGCTTTCAGTGTTGTTTACATACAATGAAGAAGACAACCAAGTAGAACCCCTATTTTTTTCTCCTACATCCAGAGAGTTTTAGGAACTATGGAAATCACTATTCTTTAAGAATATGAACCTGGACTTTTATTTGGATACTCAAGCTGGATGTTGAGAGTTTTCTTTGGGAAACCCTTAAAAATAAAATAAAAAACACTCCATTATGCATTTGTTAGGAGGCTGATATTTTTGTCCATTCTCTGTTCTCTCTCTGCCTACATGTACAAATTGTTGCCATTCTTGATGGAATTTGGCACTGAAATCCATCTATGTTAACTAATTTCAGTGATCCTTTTGTGAGTCTAATTTAGCATTCCCCAATCTAGTGCCCTCCAGATATTTTCAATAACATCACAGAGTGTGCTTGGGTTGATAACGAAATTTGAAGGCCCCCAAGCTAGGGAAAGGTAACAGTAGCTTACCATTTTCATTGGAATCCTGAGCTGCAGTGCTGGCATCTTGCTCATTCCACAGCTGTGTGTCTAGAGTCTTCAGCTCTTCCGAAATTTCCTCCACTTTGCGCTTGGTATCAGCTGCAGCAATTTAAGACATTAGATACTTCATAAAACTCTACCTCCCTGATTATTGAAAAGACCATCATCGTAACATCAAGATTTTCTCCAAAGGAATTACTAGCTGATTCTTTGTTGCAAATATTGCATTGGGTATATCTTTCTTTTTACAATCTAACCAGAACTAAAGGAAAGCTGAGAAGCAGCAGCAGTGGCTGAAGAAGCTTTAAACGGACAAACCCTGACACTACACCACCCCATGGTCCTCAGACTTATAGGCTATTCACCCTGCTTGCACAAGGTGGTTGTTCAATACTCTAAGCAGCATGGATATCCCACGCCTTGCAGTTCTATTAATTCTTTCTCTTAAATGTCATGTGGGTGAAGGACATTCTGCAGAAATGCATAGACTTATTCTACCCGTTTCCCTCTAAAAAGAAACACAGATACATTCCCCCACCGTCACAAAACACACCTCAAAAACAGGAACCTAACTTAATAGTTACACTAAACCAATCTCCAAATCTGAATCATTAAATGACTTCATAGCCCAGATAAAATTTGTAACCTGTTCTTTGAACCGTGCTCTCGCTTCCCTATATTCCCCCTTCCTGTCATCCACAGAAAACGGGACAGAAGGACAATCTGTTTTTTTCCCCCTTTCAACCTGAGTGTAATGAATTGGAGTGGTCTATATCCCAATTTAGAAACAGGGATATGGGAGGATGTAGGGAGTAGAATCTTCCAAGTCCTACACACCCATCCCACATAACTATCAAAAACAAGAAAAAAGATGATATAAGCCAGCACACATCTGTGCAAAAAGCTTCTACAGTCACTTTTTCACACTGAATTTGGGAACAATTTCAGGGAAACAATATATCAGGTCTTGAGTTTTCACCCTCCCTAAGGGAGATATGGAAGGGCTTTCTCCCTCTTTACTGACAGGGTCTACTTACATACTTGGGCCTTGACATATTCCACATATTCAGCAGGGCTGAGGGCTGGGTGACAACGGATGGACTGAGGGGTGGCTGTGGATGGTGGTCGCAGAAACGGGTGGTGGCAGATGCGGGTGGTATGGATTGTCAGCACATAGGAACAGGACTGGGGCTCATCAACACGGGCAATGTAGTCTCCCGACCCTTCCTCACACAAAAACTGGAATCAAGGTAAGGAAAAAAACAAAACAATGATGCTATCTTATATGAGAGTTCAATCCTTTGGGACACTGTAGACTCCTGTCCTCTGTTCTGTATGACTCTCACAGGCAGCATTTCTGTAAGGAATCAAGCATCAACATTTCCCATCCTATCCTGAGACCGCTTTCATGAATTGGGGAAAAGGGAAGCAAAGGGAAGAAAAGTTGGATCGTCTCATTTTGAAAATGGCAAGCAAGGAACTGAAATCCCCTCAAAAGAGTAAAATTCTGTGCTTGTTAGAATTTCATCCTAGATCAACAACTAGTTTAGTTGGCCTATTCAATTCTCCCACCCCCCTCCCCCCGAAATGCAGAACTACAAATGAAACAAGGGTTCTAAGAAGGAAGGTAAGGCAACCACAGGATAAAAATAAGCCTTTCAGTCAAGCAAGCAATCAAGCTTCTCTTTTGCCAACAGTGCTTCCTCTTGCAGGAAATGTGGAGGCAACAAATGAGCACAGTCTTATAGCTATCACTTGGGCAACTGAAGTTTCTCAAGTCTGCCCTACAGATACTGATATACACCTACATAAGAGGAAATATTGCTCTGTCAATATCAATATAGCTTTCTTCTCCCATTGCTTTCTGACCAATTCCATACCCCGAGGTCCCTTTCTTCTTACCCTGACTTCAGCCTCCCTGGGCTTCCCATTCAGGTTACACTTGGATCCATTGACATAGGTCTGACTATGATACCGCTTCAACTTGTGTTGTTTTGATGCCTGCAGTTGTGGGATGAGAAACGAAATCAGAAAACTCTCAGGTCACATTTCTGGGTTCATAATTTAGAAGTTATTTGCTTCAAACTAACGGCATCCTCCCCCTCCCCTACACAGCTGTAAAATGTAAATTTATTTATTTTTTTCAAAAAGTTTTTTATTTTTATTTTTTAAAAAAACACAAATCCATCTTTCAGTTATACAGTGTACATAGATCTTGTGCACATATTGATATTTGTATACATTTCTTACTAAGTTTACATTCATATTACAACCTATTCAACATTATATATTATTGAAACAATATCACTTAATGCCTTACTTTATTTTCCAACCATTTATAAAATAAATCCCAAATCATATTCCATTTCTTTTTTGTTCTTTAATTGCCAATGTTAACCTTCTCATTTCTGCACATTCCAATATTTTCTGAATCACCTCCTCCTCCATCGGAACCTTTTCATTTTTCCAATTTTGAGCAAATACAATTCTAGATGCTGTTAATATATGTATAATTAAATAGGTTTTTCCTTTACTATAGTTCTTGGGTAAAATCCCCAACAGAAATATCTCAGGCTTTAAATCTATATGTTTTAGAATTTTTTCCAACCATGCATGTATTTTTGTCCAATATCTTTTAGCTTCTGTGCATGTCCACCAGGGGTGGGATTCAAATATTTTAACAACCGGTTCTGTGGGCATGGCTTAGTTGGTGGGCGTGGCTTGGTCATGTTATTGGCTGGGTGTGGCAAACTCAATATCACTCATATTGAGGCACCCATCTCCTCGCCTGGCCTCTCATGACTGTGGGGATGCTGCAACAATCATAAATGTGAAAAACGGTCATGAGTCACTTTTTTCAGTGCTGTTGTAACTTTGAATGGTCACTCCACACAAGCAAAGTACAAGCAAAAGGAGGAAAAAAAGAACTCCAGAGACATTCCTGAGACAGGAAGTCTAGTTCTGCTAGTTTCTGTAAGCAGCACCAGAATGTTTCCTTCCTGCCTTTCTTACAGGATAAGGCCAGTAATTTCTTCCAACAACCAGTTCTCCACTGTGCTTAGATTGTTAACAATCGGGTCTAGCAAATAGGTGCGAACTGATAGAATCCCACCCCTGATGTCCACCACATATGGTAATATGATCCAGGTATCTGATGACATTTCCAGCATTTCGTTGATTTGTCTTTAAACATTTTTGCCAGTCTTGCAAAATGTACATTTAGAGCCAGACTTATTTAGGGGGGTGGGAAAAAGAGGATACACCCCAAGAATTCTTGCAATTTGTCTCTAGAAAAACACAAGCAATTTTTCTTGTGGTCCCCTGGATATATGCAAGGGTAATTATCAATAAATAAATGGTATGAAGGTCGGGGAGGGGAAGAACAGGATTACTGGGGATTCCTCATGGCACAACGAGTTAGAAGGCATACTGAAGCAATCCTTGGAGTAACACATCAAGACCTGAAGAGATCCCAACCCATTTTGTTACAGATCGTTCAGTGAAGGAAACCTTTGGCCCCAAACTCTATCATGAGGCAGTAGCCAATGAGAAACCCAACAACCCTCCTAGCCAGCAGTTCCACAGAAGAAAGAAAAACAAAGAACATATCTGGACTGCACAATCCACTCCCTGCAAGAGGAAATTTCATTTCTTTATTTTGTATTATATATTTCTTGGTCTCCTTCCCAGATCACTAAAGGCTTTTTACAAAATAGAAACAATATAATTTAATATCAAACTATAAAATGCACCTTACATTTCACCAATTTTTAATTTTAAATTAGCTATTTGGAATAAAAATACTATTTAAAAAAATAGTATAAAACAAACTGTACCATTTAAGTGCATAGAGCATAATCAAGTTCATAAATTTACAGAACCAGTAAATTTTCACTAAGCTGGAAATAATCACTTAGAATACTTGAATTTAACCCTTTGTTTCATTCAGAAATATACATAATAGAAATTCAGAGCATTTAATGGCTCCTAGACATGCTATACTTCTCTATAGTGGATCAGTCTTTGATACCAAGGCACTTAACATTAGCAGATAGGGAGAGAAAACGACAACTAAGAAAAAGTGAAGTAAAATGTGTCTAACTTAATTCTAACACAGAATTTGGGAGACAGGAGATTTAATGTGTGTCTAAGCCAGGGGTGGGCAAACTACGGCCCGCGGGCCACATCCGGCCCATTGGTCTGTCCAATCCGGCCCTCCCCTGAAAAAAAATCGCTAGGCGTGGCGTATTGCCCTGTGCCGCGTGGCCCCCAAAGCTGCAAAACAGTGCAGAGCGATCTAGGGGTAGGAAAGAAAAGAAATTTGCAAAGGCCTCAGCTGGGAGTTCGAAATCACCTTTGAGTGCGACCTCTCCAAAGGTGAGTCCCTGCCGATCCCCCTTTTTTTTCTGGGGCTTCCAGGCTTAAACTTTGCAAAGGCAAAGCTTGCAGGCTGGAGCGTCTTCCCGCCAAGGAGCGGGAAGGGTTTCACCCGGCGGGCGGGGTGGACTGCTTGGAGCCACCTAAACTAGGCCGTTGCTGGTGGAGCCTTGCCCTGCCTTGGTGCCCCGTTTCCTGGCTCGATGGTCCTGCTCGGACGGCACTTTGAAAGCCTGCTCCCAGCACCCGAGCAACTTCCCAGCAACTTTCGGCTTCGTTTTAACTCGCGGGCGCTCGCGCCTGGCAGAGGGGAAGCCTGGAGCCTCCTCTAAGCAGCCTGCCCACCTGCCCGCCCACTCACTGGGTTTCCCTTCCGCCGCACAGCTCGAGGCCAGGCGCGAGCACCCACGAGTTAAAAGGAAGCCAAAAGTTGCTGGGAAGTTGCTCAGGTGCTGGGAGCAGGCTTTTAAAGTGCCACCCGAGCAAAGTTTAAGCAGCCCACCCGCCCACTGGGCGGAACCCTTCCTGCTCCTTGGCAGGAAGACGCTCTAACCTGCAAACTTTGCCTTTGCAAAGCCCTGGAAGCCCTGGAAAACCGAGCAACTTCCCAGCAACTTTCGGCTTCGTTTTAACTTGTGGGCGCTCACACCTCACCCGAGCCGCATGGTGGAGGGGAAGCCTGGAGTGCCGCCGGCTCACCTCCTCCAAGCAGCCTGCCCGCCTGCCGGGCTTCCCCTCTGCCACACAGCTCGGGGCCAGGCGCGAGCACCCGCGAGTTAAAAGGAAGCTGGAAGTTGCTGAGAAGTTGCTCGGGTTTCCGGGGCTTCCAGGCTTAAACTTTGCAAAGGCAAAGTTTGCAGGCTGGAGTGTCTTCCCACCGAGGAGCGGGGGAAGGGTTCCGCCTGGCGGGCGGGGCAGGCTGCTTAAGCTTTGCTTAGGTGGCACTTTAAAAGCCTGCTCCCAGCACCCAAGCAATTTCCCAGCAATTTTCGGCTTCCTTTTAACTCGCGGGCGCTCGCGCCTGGCCCCGATCCACGCAGCGGAAGGGAAGCCCGGCGGGCGGGCAGGCAGGCTGCTTGGAGGAGGCTCTGGGCTTCCCCTATGCCAGGCGCGAGCGCCCGCGAGTTAAAACGAAGCCGAAAGTTGCTGGGAAGTTGCTCGGATTTCCGGGGCTTCCAGGCTTAAACTTTGTAAAGGCAAAGTTTGCAGGCTGGAGCATCTTCCCGCCGAGGAGCGGGAAGGGTTCTGCCCAATGGGTGGGCGGGCTGCTTAAACTTTGCTCGGGTACCTGCTCCCAGCACCAGAGCAACTTCCCAGCAACTTTTAACTCGCAGGCGCTCACGCCTCGCCCCGAGCCGCACGGCAGCCCGCTCCAAGCAGCCCGCCCCGCCCGCCAGGTGGAACCCTTCCCACTCCTCAGCGGGAAGACACTCCAGCCTGCAAACTTTGTATTTGCAAAGCCCTGGAAGCCCCGGAAACCCGAGCAACTTCCCAGCAACTTTCAGCTTCCTTTTAACTCGCGGGCGCTTGCGCCTGGCCCCGAGCCGCATGGCAGAGGGGAAGCGCGTTGGGCGGACGGGCTGCTTGGACGAGGCGACCCGGCGGTGCTCCGGCAGCAGCAACAGGCAGTTCTGCCCGGGCTCCGCTCAGGTGTCCAGCTGGGGCTGACAGGAGTTGCTACCGCCGGTGCAGCTCCGTGCGGCTCCAGTCCCACATTGCCTTGGGAAGGAAAAGGCAAAACCAGGAGCCGCTGAGCCTGAGCCTCCGGTGCCGCTGCTGCCATTGCAAAGCACCGCCGCGGCTCTTCCTTTTTGCCTTTCCCTTCCCGAGGCAACGCGGGACTGGAGCTGCGCGGAGCCGCGCCGGCGGTAGCAACTCCTGACTCAGGGGGCCTCCGAGGGGAGGGGAAGGAGGAGAAGAGGGGGGCAATTCCCAAAAAATCTTGTGCTGACCCAGCCCGTCTGTCAAATTTTAAAAGTCAATGCGGCCCCCGAGCCAAAAAGTTTGCCCACCCCTGGTCTAAGCTCTAAGTATTAATCTCAGGAATATCTTATCAAGATTATGCTGTGGGGGGGGGTGCTAAAGCTGTTGAAAACACTCACCTTTGCTGTTTCATTGTCCCAATCAAATGCAGACTGATAATACCCAAGATAAAGAATATCACCTTTGACTTCAGATTCTGGAAAATATAAGGGGAGTTATAGAGTCAGTAAGCAAAACTGAAAGCTAGAATCTCAAGAGAGATTCCCCCACCCTATGTCTAATGATATGCATGTTAGCTGCAGCAACAACACCAACAGTTTTGTAGTACCTTAAAAACTAACTATCTGCATATGAGATTCTTGATCAAGAAACATAACATGAAATGAGAAGTTTCATTTCTGCAACCTGAGGCAAAAAAGGAAAGCAAGCTAAAAAGACTGTACAATCCCACCACCAATTCCTGTACATTGACTGTAAATTGGCAAACATTCAAACTGGGCCTTATCAGTTGTACAGATGTTATTAGGCTGCACCCAGCATCTTCCAAAAAAGATCCTGATCAATTGTTGCTTCCCCCTCACCCCACCCCTATTTCTAGAAGCCTAAAATCTACAACTACAGAATGCATGTTTCCAAATTTAAGCAAAAACATAGAGATTTTGCAGCAGATTTCGTTTTCCTAAAAGCATGAGTTTTTATTTAGAATGGAAACTTGTTGTACTATTCAGTGAGATTTTAAGATTCTAGAAAGTATGTAGCAGCAAAATTGTTTGCATATATTTTCATTCAAGCAAACTGAGCGAGTCCTGGATTTGATCAAATACCTCTGTGATTAAGACTCTAAGAAACATCTTGCCTTGTGAAGAGTCCTTGAAACCACACACCAGATTTTAATAATGAAACCTAATTGTTATGGATTTTAGATTTTTCAGTCTGGACTGACCACTCCCTTTCACTTCAACCACAAATGCAATGAAGGAGAAGATCAGTACCTTCTATGTGGTATTGCTGGATGTGTTTCCCATAGCAGAATTCATATGTCCACCAGTCTTTAGTCTCAAGAGAAAAGGGAGAAAGTAAAGATCAAAATAATTGCCTGAAATGGGAACCCCTACAATCAGAATTCACCTAAAAGCAAAGGTCAGAAACCTGGTGCCTTCTTGACCGTTTCACTCTGACTTCTATAATACTCAGCCCCCAGTCAAGTTTAGGAAAAACTGTCTTAAACTATCAGCATTGCCAAATTCTGCAGTCAGAAAACTCTAGGCCATGTATAAAAAAAAGAGAGTGAAAATAACGCACTGAATCTTGATGAAAAATTTTAGATACTTGTAGAATTAAAAAAATCAAGTCTACTTGGAATAGGAGAAATGAAGTGATGGCAGTTAGTTTGGCCTTAGGATGCAACGGGCATATTCAACCCTCAGCTGAATAATGGGTATGAGTAGTGTTTAAAATAGGTAAATTCCAGCATCAGTTTGTTTAAATGGTATGGTTTTTGGTGGCAAAAGTTCTCTAAGCGCTCTTTTTTTCAGGCACTATAGTTATAGATGCAGGGAAATATTAAAAATATCACTTCTGTCTGTATCAAGCAAACCTCTTTGTTAGAAACAATTGTGGGGAAAAGATCTATCAATACGGCATAAATGAAGAAATAATTAGTTTCATATTAAGCTGTTTCCTAAATAAGATGCAAGGGTCACATTTCCACAACATGCTTACCAAGGACAAATAGGCCACATAAATTTCTACATGTCAGTTACTGTTGGGTTTGGACATTGGAAAACAAATGTTATGGTTCCTGCACAGATTCACTGGGCAACTTCTGGCAAGTCACTTTTCATTTGAGCGTCAATTTCTCCATCCATATTTTTGTTTTTGTTTTTTAAAAAAGGGACATCAAGGATTCATTCCCAAAGATTTGGGGGAGATTAAGAAAATAAGAACTGTAAAAGCATTTCACATTACTATAATGTGATCAAGAATAATGTCAGCTTTGACTAAACTGACCTTGTTTTCTGTGTTATTAGGATCAAGATTATCACTAATCCCCAGGAGAGATATGAGAAAGCAGATCCTTTGACAAAGCCCATCCAGTAAATGTTTTCCAAGTCTTTTGTTTCTGCCTAAGTTTCCCAATGCCCCCTTAATTTCAAACCCATCCTAAAGTTACTTTAATAAGGCAGGGAGCTGCTTCCATTGGTTTCAGCAGTTCTGAGATCCCAAGTCCAGTGTAACTCTGTGGGTCCTCCTCTTTGTCTTGATGGATCTTCATTGCAGCAGCTGGTAGTCGGCACTCATACTTCTGCTTATATTTGGAAGAGATGGTTACTACATCAGTGGCCTTACTCTAAAAAGAAATAAAAAAGAGAGGTGGATAGAATTAAGAATTAACTATCGGTAAAAAGAGGATAAGGGTAGCAAGTGTCAAGGACACAGAAAGAATGGGACTTGGGGAGTGGAATTTTGTAATTTGGGCATTCTCAAGCCCTTTTAAAAGTTATGCCACAAATCTATGAAAAGCTAAATGTGAATCTGTTCCCTTTCAGGTATTTTTCCCCTCAGTGTATTTATTTATTTTCTGGGATCTTAAAAGCCGACGATTCTACTCATCTGCTTGCTCCTAGAAGTCCTGGTATTATTTCTTTGGCAAGGGAAGACCCACTGTGAAAATTCGGGGGGGGGGGGGGAGAGGGAGGGAAATAGACCTTGTCCTTTCCAAATTCTGTGGCAAAAGCTGCAGAAAAATTCCATCTAATGGACCACTAGGCTCAAATAGCAGCACTAAGCTATTTCTTTCCGTCAGTTTTCATTTCACAACATTAAAGAATGTACACACTGAATGCAGTTTGTCTATCAGATTGCAGACTGAGGACTCAAAACATGCAATCCACATCCAGACAAACCAGGTAATGGACAGTTAGCACCACCCAATTGTTAAAATAAAACAAGTTGGATTACATTAGGAAAAGCAAAGGAAAATATGAAGTTGACACAATCCAGGAACCCTCAATTTTGCTTCAGGAAGTCCTGCAGAAATATGTTTATGTATTGCTAAGCCAAAATATTGGGCTACGTTTGACTGGTTTTCTATGCTGTGCTAAATCTCATTTTCTATATCCCACACATGTGAGGGAATTCTTTTTATTAATATTTCAAACTGGTTTCTGGAAAACATATTTCCCGTGGTAGGGTTTGTAATTAATGCAAGTCTCATTATGGAACAGACCAGTATCAACTGATGAACTGTCTGGAGGACTGGATTTTCTCTTATATCAAATTGCCTGTAATATCATCATGATTTAGATAGGTCTGTAATGTATCTTTTTCAATATCAAATGTTTCCATGTTTAATATTTAAAATTAAGAAAGCTTTGAGAGCCCTATTTCTCACATCCACGATGGATCTACAGAGTGGGTGCCAGGAGAGACACTCCTTGCAAGACAGATGATATAGCGACAGCAACCAGGAAGCCATTACTCCTAAACAGTGGAGATGATGGCAGAGTGTGAAAGTCTCAGATGGGGTTCTGGGAGAGATGATTGGAGACTTCCAGCATTTAGCCTCTGAGCTTAGCTATTCTGCTACAGTACATTTTTTAAAAAGTGTTATGCTATCTCCTTTGCATAGGTTTTTACACAATGCTGTAACTCAGTTTCCAGCATTCCAATTTATCAAATAAATTAGGCTGGGAAAAGACTCCCAGGCACTTTCTCAATGAATAAGTACTGCAAGAGTTAATTATCACCATAATTTTGAAACCTCAATTTATACTAGCTTGATAATTAAACCAATATATAAGTTATGGGATTCTCACTGCAACTTTGGAACCTCTCAGCTTTTATATAAACTAAATTGAGTGCCTGTACAATATATGTACTAAGACATAGTTAGCAATAGCAAGAGCACTTAGACCAGTGGTGGCTAACCTTTTGGGGCTCCTGTGCCAAAAATTGGGTGCGTGTTTGCGCTTGCGTGCCAGCATCCAGAAGGCAATGAGGACAGGGGCCCCCACGGCCTGTGTATGCGCGCGCGATCCCACCATGCACGTGTCTCTGCTTGTGCGCACGTGATACTGTGTGTGCCGCGCAGCTCTGCGTATGCGCATGAGACCCTCACATGCCCCACGCATATATGCGCATGCATCTCCTACATATCCCGCGCATGTGTGCCAGATACCCAACAATCAGCTGTCAGGCAGGCGGCAGGCATGCATACACAGCGGGGTTCTTCTGGGAGACCTCTTGCGTGCTGGCAGAAGTGGCTCTGCGTGCCACTTCCAGCACATGTGCCACAGGTTCGCCAACACGGATGTACACTATACCGCTTCACAGTGCTTTACAGGCCTCTCTAAGCGGTTTACAGAATCAGCCTATTGCCCCCTCCCCAAAATCTGGATCCTCATTTTACCGATCTCGGAAGGATGGAAGGCTGAGTCAACCTTGAAATGGTGAGAATCAAACTGCTGAACTGCTGGCAGCCGGCAGAATTAGCCTGCAATACTGCATTCCAACCACTGCGCTACCATGATTCTTTTAGCTCAAACTATTGCTGAAGGAAAGAAAATTGCAAGTTATAGGATCAAGCTACAGGTAGTCCCCGATTTACAACCACAATTGGGCAAATTTTGAAACAAGAGAATCTCTTCCTAGTTTCCCTAATCTCTTTTCATAACACTTCAAGTTATATAATCAAGTATGCATCAACAGAGCCAAGTTTAATACATGCCATCTCTGTGGAGCACTAGGAAGCAAAATATTTAAACATAATATTGAGTTAAATGTTGTCAGGTAAGTCCATGTTAATCCCTCACCAAATGTTTTGTCCACAACTTCCTCAAAACTGGATCAAGGAGGAAGCAAGGAATCCACTCTTTTGTATCCAAAATATTGGGAGAATGAAGGGAAGAAAGGAAGACTGGACTCTGAGCACCCTGCCCTAATTAGTTTGCTTAACACTTTAAAAAAAAACACCTGCAAGAAGTTTCATGTTTATCACCATATTCTGTGCATTAGAGAATAACTTTAATTATTATTTAAAATATACACTAATCAACAAAGATTAAAATGAAATTTTGTGACATAAAGCTCTCAAAGGGTCACCTGATTCCCGGTCCAATCATGTCTAAGTCTAGGGAATGGTGCTCATCTCCTTTTCTTGGCCAAGGGAGCCAGCATTGTCCAAAGACATTTTCCGTGGTCATGGGACCAGCATGTGAAAGGCGTACAGAACACTGTAATCTTCCCACCAAAGTGGTACCTATTAATCTACTAGCATTGGCATACTTTCGAACTGTTAGGGGGGCAGGAGCTGGGGTGAGTAATGGCAGCTCACCCTGTTGTGCAGCACTCTGGTGTCAAACCCAGGCTGACAGCTTTCCAGCTAACAAGCTCAACGTCTTTAACCACTGAGCCATTGTGTCCCCTCTTAATTAACAAACCGCTGTTTTAATTAACAAATTGCTGTTTAATTAACAGCAATTAATAAAATAATAATATTTTGTTCTTAATATAACACCAGCATCTTAAAGAAACAATAATTTAGCTCGTTGATATTCCTCTTAGCCTTCAATTCTATACATCACGGTGGTGCAGTGGTTAGATTGCAGTACTGCAGGCTACTTCTACTGATTGCTGGCTGCCTGCAATTTGGCAGTTCAAATCTCACCAGGCTTAAGATTGACTCAGCCTTCCATCCTTCCGAGGTGGGTAAAATGGGGACTCAAATTGTTTTATTAAGTTATTTTGTGATATCTGCAGAAAACTTCACTCATGTGAAATATCAGAAGCAAAACAAATTCAGAATAGCTTTTATATTTCGACAATTTCATTTCAAAACTTGCCTCATACACTTTAGGATCCCTAACAGAGTCCAAAGAACTGAAAAATAAACTCTCTTCCCCCATAAAAGACAGCAAGTCTGTTAGATTCAGTTATTTTCACAGGGAATTAGAGGCAGTCTTTGATTTACTACCACAACTGAGACCTGAGCATCCATCTCTAAGCAATATGTTTGTCAGGTGAGTCATGCCCAATTTTACAACCTTTTTTTTGTCGTGGTCATTAAATAAATCATGCAGACATTTAAGTGAATCCAAGTTCCCCCTTGACTGCTTGCCAGAGGCACCCTGGGAAGGTCGCAAATGGCGATCACATGACCCTGAGATGCTGCAACCATCGTAAATAGATGCCAGTTGTTAAGCATCCAAATTTTGATCACATGACTGTGGGGAGGCTGTGACAGTTGTAAGTGCAAGGACTGGTCATATGTCACTTTTTCAATGCCATGGTAACTTCAAATGGTAGTTAAATGAATGGTTGTGAGGACTGCCTGTATATCTCCCCACTTTGCTCCATCTGCCGCAGCACATGGCAAGGGAATACAGGTAGTCCTCGACTTACGACCATAACCGAGCCCAACATTTTTGTGGCGAAGTGAAACATTTGTAAAGTGAATTTTTCCCTATTTTGCGACCTTTTGTGCCACATTTGCTAAGTGAATCACTGCAGCTGTTAAGTTAGTAATACAGTTATTAAATAAATCTGGTTTCCCCATTGACTTTGCTTGTAGGAAGCTGACAAAAAGCAACCATATAATCCCAGGATGCTGCAACTGTCATAAATAAGAGTTGGTTGCCAAGCATCCAAATTTTGATCATGTGACTATGGGGATACTGCAATGCTCCTAAGTGTGAAAAATGGTCAAAAGTCACTTTTTCAGTGCCGTTGTAACTTTGAACGGTCACTAAATGAACTGCTGATAAATCAAGGACTACCTGTATTGCTGAGGGCAGAAACATAGTTTTGGAGGCATCACTCAGGATTTTTCTAAAAACCCAAAAACCCTGACAACCTTCTAACAACTCCTACTCACTGAGCCCACAGGCATCCTATCAGCTGAAATATGAGCAGCTGTTTGAGGCCTGCTTCCAAGGAACTGCCTGCAAAATAAAACCTTTGACTCCCTTCTTTCAACAAAAAGGCAGCAAAGATGCTTGTATATCACAGCCCACACCTGTTTCCCAGATAACAAAGAGGATTTATAAAATATTTCTGCCTGATTGCTCAGGAAAAAAAAAAGAAAGAAAGAAAGAAAGCCGCTAACCCATGCGTACCTAAATGTAGAGGAAAAAAAAAAAAAATCTCACAAGGCAAATTGTTATTCGTACACCCGCATTAAGTTGGCAGGATTTACATCTTGGAGGAGCCTTTAAGTTTTTGATGCACCATTAATTTGAACGGCTGCCAGCATGGCACTGCTTTTCAGAACACAACTCATGCAGCGTCCCAAGGGTCATCATTTAGCACAGTAAACACACAGCAATTCCAAACCTCCCAGAAGGCCCTAACAACAAGTCAACAGTGTCTGTGAGTTAGTTAATTAACATTTTCCTTTCAGAACGTCCCCTGAAACAATACTGAGAATTGCTATAGGTGCCCATTACAATTTAGCACTTCAGAGTAAAAGAAAAAATTATGCCACAGATTAGGGGGGAGGAGGGGGAGTGGAAGGACAGGGATCTCACATAGTACATGCTGTCAAATCCTTAAAGCCAAACATACAGTCAAACAATTCTGGGGGAAAAAAAATGCCACAACTTTAAAGTTACTGCCAATAAGTGAGGCTTACACAAGTGTCCTGTTTAATTTTTAAAAAAAATTATTTATTTTTTGCTTTGAAAGTGAAGTACCACACAGCCCTAATATTTATGGAAAATAGCTGTAATAAATAAACCCTATTAGTCAGAAATTTTACCAAATGATTCAGGATCACAATGACAAAAATTAAAAATTCTCTGAAGATTCTTGTCTCTTTATGCCACTACTTTGATAATCAGTAACCACAGTAGAGACGTGGTGGTTCAGTGGCTAAGATGCTGAGCTTCTCGATCAGAAAGGTTGGCAGTTCGGTGGTTCGAATCCCTAGCACCACACAACAGAGTCAACTCCTGTTACTTGTCCCAGCTTCTGCCAACCTAGCAGTTCAAAAGCATATAAAAATGCAAGCAGAAAAATAGGGACCCCTTTGGTGGGAAGGTAACAGCGTTCTGTGCGCTTTTGGCGTTTAATTGTACTGGCAACATGACCACGGAATTGTCTTCGGACAGCGCTGGCTCTTCGGCTTTGTAACAGAGATGAGCACCGCCCCCTAAAGCCGGAAACGTCTAGCACATATGTGCAAGGGGAACATTTACCTTTACCACACTAAACTTCACAGCCTGAATATTAAATGGCACCTGTTACCACAAGCATCTCTCTATCTACAATACCATTAGGAATAAAATATTAGGATCACTATAGCATTAGAAAAACCAATTCACAAAATAAGCAGATGCTTATTAAAATAAGTGTCAGATATCAAAGAAGAGCACCAAATCTTTCAGTTCTCTTTTATGGTGTTGGGGGACTACTTTAGCAGACATATCGCCTTTCACCGATTATAAAAACATCTGAAAAACACCTGTGCTGAAAAACACCTGTATTGTAAACAAAAGATCCATACTCATTGCTTATTGACATAAGAATGTAATCTAAACCTCACCAGGGTGGTTTGGCTAAGGCAAAATCTGATGGACATAATAATAGTGGAAGAGGGAATAAAAATAATAAAATATTTAAAATGTACAGCAAGCAAATTAAAGCAAGTTTGGGAGGATGGGAGTTTCTAATTCCATGGCTGAGTTTCTGAATACTTGGTTTCCCAGGAAACATTATCCTTCAAAGAGCAGCAGATTACATTTACAAATGGACTAACTGACAAAACTGGATTGTAAAGTTGCCTACTTCCGTGATTCTTAATTAAAGTATTGCACAGAAGATACCAACAGCTAGGTTGCAATCAGTTCAGGAAAACATCCGTGCCAGCACAGCAGAAAGAATCACACATTTCATTCAAAATTTACTGGCCATTTTATTTTTTCTAATAATTATCCTTCTTTCCCAAAAATCCCAAATCCAGCTTGCCCCCCTAATTTCAGCCATCTGAAGTTCTTTAGTTTACCTTACCTCAATCAAGTATTTCCAAATGGTCTGTAAATACCACCCCCCCTCCCAAACATCCTTGGTCAATGGTCATGGATGATGGGAGCTGTAGTTTAGCTAGCAGGTTGCCACATTTCTTGTAAGTAAAGCAGAATGGGCACTGTGTGTGTGTGTGTGTCATAAAGCATATTTCTTCAGGGATAATATGGTAGAAGCATTGAAGCAAGTAGGGAACAAGGATTTTTTTCAATGTCCTTCTTGTTGTTCTCTTTCCTCTCTCACAAGCAGTAAGCTCAGCCTGATAGAACCGTATTGCTTAGCAAAACTCTGAATTTGCTAAGGGCATTTGAAACAAAGCTGACCAATATAGGTAACCCAGAGTGGTAGGTGGCCCAGCCTGGATGTAAAGCAAGAAATGACCATTACAACCATTATTACAAGCTATGTGCCTTCTCCTAGAGTAAGACAACAAATCAAGAAGCAAGCTAGTAGAGAAAACCACTTGGTTTCAACAGGTTTAAGGCAACCCTTTTCTAAATTGCAAAGGAAATAAACGGCAAGAGTGCTCAAGCTACCTCTAGTAATAAATCGATTTCTTGTGGATTATGTACAGCACAGATGGTGCAATCCTCAGGTATGATGATGCAACTCTTGCCAGAGTAGTAAACATAAACCCATTGTGACACATTGCTTAAGTAAGCAACTATTTCCCATAAGGGGAAGGTTACATACTATAAGCAGCAAAGAGAGCACCAAAAGAGTTGATAAGGGCCTAAAATGGCCACTGTTAGCACCTGACAATGCTTAATAAGTATAAGAACGGCTTAAAAAGTCTCAAAAACACAGCATTAACAAGATCCTGGCAGCTTATGCAGGTACTGGAGGAAAACATGTATAAACATACCCACACCAAGGAGAAGGCACCATCATATTAAAACAGGACTGTATTTTAAAACTTCCTAATAAACCCATCAAGTGGCTTATTTGTGTGCTGTTGCTGTGGGAGGGGAGTTTTTTAAATTTTGTTTCTATATTGTGTTTTTATTGTTTGTAAGCCACTTGAATTCTCTATATAAGTGGCTATATACATTTCTAAATAAATACAAATAAGAGTACTGTATTACATTACTAATATTCCCTATTTGGGCTAATTATAGATAATTCAGATAATAACTCAAGAGTCACTTGTTGTGTACCGTTAATATTAAGCAAAGCCGAAACTATTTTAAAATGATATTATGATTTTCTTCAATACTTTGGTACATTCCTTCAATTGTTTATTCACTATATATTTTAGATTTTGCTTTAAGCACAAAAATGTCTAATCCAATGCATTGTTTAATTCTCTTTAAATAGAGATCATGATTTGAGTTAGATATATCCATTTAATGGATATACTTTAGACAAACATTTTTTAAATAAAATTTTAATTACATTCTAATTTAATCTACTGTAAATCCAAGGATATTGAATGTCCAGACATTATACTCCTTATATACACACTTATAAATATTTGCTAAAAGAATTTTAACCAATTCTTTCATGGTTTTAACAATACTTTTTTCTAATCCAACAATGAACCACATACTCAAAAGCATGGTTTAAATGCCTGTTTAGAATAAGTCTGATCCAGCAATTGTCTCTCTCCCCTTTATAATATGGGAGGCTGTTAAGAATATTGTATATAGGAATTACTTCTATCTCCCCTATCCTGTAAGTGGCCCAGTGGGAATATTATTTATTGTGAGAAAATAAATTGCAGGAACACCAGCCATGTCATTATCATTTCTGGAACATATTATTGGATAGACCCTGACTCTATAAATAACTAATTATATATTATAGATGAAACAGTTTTCAGAAGCACTTATTTACCAATGTATCAGAGTGTCTATATTTTTAGGAAACTCTGTAAGTTCCATTATATCCTGATAGTGCTATATAATCAGAATAATTTTCACAATGAAAAGTGAGTGACTTTTACACAGCAATATCTCAGATTATAACTTTTTATATTCCACACCTGAAAACAAAAATCTTAGCATGTAACATTTTGTATAACGCCTGTTTCTAAAATTAAGGATTACATTACTCCATATTATATTTCCATCATGAGAATATTCTACCCAATCTTTATGAGGTAGTGCATGATTCTAAAACTGGAAATAACCCATTTCAACCTTATTTCAGCTCCAATTACTTTATCTGTGACTGTGACACATTATGAATGTCAAAATTGGACTTCACAGAAAAGAGAATGTGTTTTTTTAGAACTTTGGTGTTGGAGAGGCCTCCTGATACTATTAACAGCTAAGACAACAATGGATCTCACTTGAGGCACAAATGATACTCAAATTATCCCAACATGAATGCATTGTGGAAAAAGCTAGGAAAAATGAAGAGGATGACAAACAGTAATGCAGATGGACTCAGTTACAATGGCAATGATTGCACCATTGGGAGACTTGCAAGAACAGGTTAGAGATAGAGATTGTCATCTCTATTCTCTCTATGTGGTCGGCTGGGCGTCAAAAGTGACTTGATGGCACAAAAACCAATCCATTCAAACAGGTTTGAATTTGAGAGGCTTTCTGCACATAAAAAATATTCTGAACAACACACGGTCCTGAAATCAAGAATTTAAAATAATTAAATACCCCTTAAAACGGTTTGAGGACTTTTACAAAAGCAACAGGGTAGTGGTGATAGCAATAGCATATTTCAGAGAAGAAATTACAGATCGCTAACAAATGGCACAACCACCTAAAAGTTCACAATTTCCCTTGTTTTGCACGGATTGCAATGCTCTGGACCCAGTTAAGCATTCCAGGTTTCTCCCTCTCTTTCATTCCTACATACACACATTTCCTGATCTTGGAAAGAAACTGACTCAAATTTGCCTTCTGAACAAAAAAAAAAAAAAAAGGTGGCAGGTTGGGTCCTTTCGAGCCAGCTGGTTACAAAACCGCATTTTCTCTTCAGCAAAAGGTTAGGGTTTCCGTGAAGTCCGGAGGATCCGGCGGCACAAGGGCCGAAGCCACAACACGCACGTCACAAGGTTTTTTTTTTCCTTTGGGTTCCGCTTAACGACCGCTTTAGATATCTGACATTCCGCCGGCTTCCGCTTTCCAACCACCCTCCACCCCACCCCCAATTCGGCTCCAAATCGCTTTACCTGCCCCGCCATCACAGGCTCCGCTCCGATCTCGATGCCGTATTTCAGCTCGCTGAGCTCGTGCAGGTTCAAGGTACCAAAGGACTCACCCTGCTCCAACACCGAAAACGCCGCGAAGAGCACAAAAAGGGCGCAGAAGGCCGACAACCGAGGCACCACTGCCGCCATCTTGCTCTCACGGCTCAATCCAGCCCTGAGTGACGGCGGCTTCGGTGACTCCTTCCGCCCGTTCTTTGGAACGCCATCCATCAATTCCCAGGTTCTGGGAGATGTCAGTTATCCCATGAGGGTTTCCTATTGGCCGTGGAAAGGGAAGTGACTACGACGGGGTGGGTCTTGAAAAAAATAACCCTAGAAAAACTGGATTGGGTCGATCCCCAAACCAATCACGTTGGCGAGCGCCAGTACACGCTGCGGTTGAAAGCATCTGTTGAATAACAATTGGCCAAAGTAAAGTCATCGTAGCAACCAATCAGGACGACGAGCGCTTCAGTCTCGGAAGAGCGCAAGTGCCCGGTCTTATTTTATTTGAAAAATCCTGAATTTGTGCTGTGCAACTTCTTAGTATCTGGCAGATGTTACAGGATAATAAAAACAAGGACAAATAGGTTGAAAAACAGCTTCTATCCCAGGGCAATAACTCTATTGAATTCTACGGTATAGTGCAATGTTAATACAATATCAGGGGTTTTCAATTCAATGTATAGAATGTGAAGGATCTGTGTTTGTGTTTATATTCATAGTCATAATGTACACTGAGGATGGCATTTAATTTTGTACAAGGTGCAGTGACAATAAAGTAAACTAAAAACTAAAACTTATGTAACTAAAACTAAAAACTAAAACTAAAAACTTATGTAAGAATCACGGCCATTAATATAGTTATGTGATGAAATTATTATTATTTTTAAAACAAGTTTTATTGGTTTTTAAAGACAAACAAAAACAAACAAAACATAAAAACATCCAACTTTCTTTCATAAATATACAAGCAGTGTGACGGTTGGTTTACAAGTTTTTTGTGCATCCATTTCATAGTCTCAATTCCAGTTACATTGCATAATAACTCATATTATCAATCAAAAATTGACTACCCTAGTATCACTATTAATCAGTCATTGGACTATAATTTTTTTTCATTCATACTTTGCGAGATAACTATAATTTACTTAGTTTATTATATAACAATTCATATAAATCTATCCTAAAAACATTTTATGAATATAATATCAAAAAAAAAAAAAGAAATATATCTTTATATATTCATTATTTTCTAAAATTCTAAGTATTCTATTATTGTATTTTATTATCTAACCATTGATAGAAAAGGTCCCAGATTTTATAAAATTGTTTATCCTCTTGTTCTCTAATTTCAAATGTCAATCTACTCATTTCAGCATATTCCAATATTTTCTTAATAATTTCCTCCTGTAATGGTATTTTCTCATTTTTCCAATTTTTAGCAAATACAATCCTAGCCACTGTTAATACATTTACAATCAAATATTTTAAATCTTTACTTTATGTATCAGGTAAAATTCCCAATAAAAAAATCTCTGGTTTCAAGTCTATATGTTTCTTTATCATTTTTTCCAACCACATGCGGATTTTAGTCCAATATTTTCTAGTGTCCTCACAAGTCTTCCATATATGGTAATATGAGCCAGGTATCTGATGACATTTCCAACATTTTTCGGATTTATTCTTGAACATTCTTGCTATTCTTGTCGGGGGAAAGTGCCACCTGTAAAACATCTTATACAAATTTTCTTTATATGCTGTTGACATTGTCATTTTATAATTTTGAGACCACAATTTTTGCCATTTCTCTAAATCGATCCCATATCCAAAATTCTTCCCCCAAGCAATCATAGTTTCTTTAACTTGTTCTTCCTCTAATTTAGTTTCCAATAAATAACCATACATTTTTTTAATCACCTTTTCATCAGTACCTGTCAAAATCTTATCTAAGTCAGTCAATTTGTCATAAAATCCTTCTGTTTTGAAATCTTCATCATACCTTGAATGTATTTGCGCATATGAAAACCAATTCATCTTTATACCTTGTTCCTCTAGATTTTGCATCAATTTAAGTTCACCCTTTTCATCCAATATTTCCCCATATCTAACTGTTTGTTCCTTCTTATATATTATAGGATAGGAAAATGCTTCAATAGTCGATAACTAGACTGGAATTTTCAAATAACATTGTCTTTTAATCTTCTCCCAATTTAACCACAAAGACTCCCGTATATGATGTCTTCTAAAATAACCCTGTGTTTTAGTTCCCTTATACCATAGAAAAGCATGCCACCCCAAACAGCAAATCATGTCTTTCTAATGTAAACAATCTAGTATAACACTATTATCCATCCACTGTGTGAAGTTTATAACTTGGTAGTACAACTCCCAATTAGGCAAACCAAATCCTCCTCTAATTCTAGCGTCTTGCAAAAATTTTAACTTTATTCTCGCTTTCTTACCTTGCCATATAAATTTCAAGACAATTTTATTTAAATCTTCAAAATAGTCCTTTCCAAGCCTAATTGGTATTGTTTGAAACAGGTATAAAATTCTGGGTAGGATATTCATCTTGATTGTTGAGATTCTCCCTATTAATGACAATTGTAGACTTTCCCATTTCATCAAATCTGAGGCTATCTGTTGTTTAAGTTTAATGTAATTGTTCTCTTTTAATGTACTACATCTTGCTGTCAAATGTATCCCCAAGTACTTGACCTTGTTCGTGACTTGAATTTTCAATAGGTCTGCCAGTTCTTCTTTTTGTCTTAGTGGCATATTCTTTGTCAAGATCTTTGTTTTATCTTTGTTTATTTTCAAACCAGCCACCTTACCATGTGCCTCTATCTTTTCCAATAATTTTGGTGCTGTTTCTAAAGGATCTTCTAATATGAAAGCCAAATCACCTGTAAAAGCTTGCAATTTAAATTCTTTTTGAATTTTCATTCCTTTTATACTCTTATCGTCTCTAATATTTCTATTCAACACTTCCAAAGTTAATACAAATAGCAAAGGTGATAGGTGGGCATCCTTGTCTTGTACCTTTTCTTATATTGATGGGATCTGTCAATTCTCCCTCTATCACTACCTTTGCCGTTTGCTTATGGTATATGGCTTCTATTGCTTGAATGAATTTTCTGGCAAAGCCCATCTGTTCCAATAATAATAACATGAATCTCCAGTTGACATTATCAAATGCCTTTTGTGCGTCTAAAAATATCAATGCCATTTGTTTTTCAGGGTGTGCCTCATAATATTCCAAAGTATCCAAAATTACTCTCATATTATCTTTAATTTGTCTCTTTAGCAGAAATCCATTTTGGTCAGGATGAATAAAGTTATTTAAGTATTTTTTAAGCCTTTCTGCCAAAATTGAAGCAAAAATTTTATAGCCTGCATTTAGTAAAGAAATAGGTCTATAGTTCTTAATTTGCAGTGGATCAGCCTCTTCTTTTGGAATAAGTGTAATATAAGCTTCTGACCATGTTTTGGGTATCTTCTTCTTTAACATAACTTCTAGCAGTGGAAGGCTCAGCGATTCTTGTAATGTTTTATAAAATTCTGCTGGAAGCCCATCTGGACCTGGTGCCTTTCCATTATTTTGCTTCTTAAGTGCTTCAGTTAATTCCATCATTGTTATATTGCTTTCTAACATTTTTTCAGTCTCTTTAGGTATCTTAGGTAAATTAGCATTCTGTAAGTACTGTTTGACTCTTTCCTCATCAATATTCTCTTGCTTATATAGTTGTCCATAGAAGTCTCGAATAATTTCCTTTTTCTCTTTATTGCCGTAGCAAACTTGACCTTGATCATCTGTTAACTGCAATATTTTCCTTGATTCTTTTTCCTTTCTCAATTTATATGCTAACCATTTACCTGGTTTGTTTGCATCTTCAAAGTAGTTCTGCTTAGCGCTTCTAATTTTCTGTGCTAATTCTTCTTTCTCTATTTGACCCATTTTGTGTCCAATTTTAGTTTAATGTCTTTTTCCTGTGACGTTTTCTATAGTTCTTTTTCAAGTCTTTTATGCTTATCTTCTAAAACGTTAGTGGCTTGCCTTTTCCTCATGTTCCTTTTCCTTGTATAATCTATTATCAAGCCCATGGCATATGCCTTCATTGTGTCCCAAACATTCTGAGTTGAAGTATCTTCTTTTTTTATTTTCTCTAAAGAAGAATGCCAATTCTTTCTCCATCCACTGTGTGAAGTCTTTTTCCTTTAAAATAGTATTATTTAATATCCATCTCAATCTTTTTTGTCCTTTCCATTTAATTGTCACTGGATTGTGGTCTGCCCAAGTACTTGTTTCAATGTTTGCTTCTTGAATATTAGTTCTGTTGAAATCCAAATCATATCTATTCTGGACCATGATAAATGTCTATTTGAGTAGAAACTATATTGTTTGGTTTTAGCATTTCTTTCTCTCCATATATCTTTTAAATTTATTTCATCTGTCATTTTAAAGAAGGATTTAGGAAGAATCTTTCTTTTTTGTTTTGTTATTGTTGCTGTATAATCCAATTTATTGTCTACAATTCCATTGAAATCTCCCATCATAACTATATTAACATAGTCCAGTTCAATTATTTTCATATGTAATTTTTTTATAGAATTCTTCTTGTTTATCATTCGGAGCATATATTGCAATCAGGAGTGTTTTCATATTATTGTCCATTATTTCCACCATTAATACTCTTCCATCATCAGTATAAATCAATTTTGCTGAAATAGTCTCTTTAATATATAAAACCACTCCTCTTTTCTTACATTGAGTCAAATAAGTAAATATTTCCCCTAATTTTGGCTGGACCAACAATTATTCATATTGCTTTTTAATATGTACTTCTTGTAGACAAATTATATCAAATTTTAATTTCTCTAATTTATGAAAAAAAATTCCTTCTTTTAACAGCCGAATTAAGTCTATTTATATTCATTGTAATCAGTTTTTTCACTTCCACGATTATACTTTGTAGTTAGGTTTAGTAGCTCTCGTGGATCTTGGTTCACGTTGTTCCTTAGTTTCCACCTGTCCATCTACTGTGCCTTTTTTTTTTTCAGTCTCCATTTGGTCCTCTTGAAATTCAATTAATGAGACCTCTTTTTCTGCCTCTTCCTCTCTCTGCAAATTCTGCGTAAAATAATTCTGCTTTCTCAATTGAATCAATTCTATGTCTCTGTTCTTGCCATGTAAACATTAATCCTTCTGGAATTAGCCATCTGTAGTTCACCTCTTTTTTCAGTAACTTTTTCGTTAAAAATTGGTATTCTTTTTTTATCTCTCACTTTTCTGGGTATTTGTTTTAAAACCACAATCTCCTTGCCCTTATATTTCAGCGTTTTCTCTCTTGCCACTTGCAATATTTGTGTTTTAATGGCTTTTTTTATAAATCTGATATGAACTTCTCTTGGTAGATTATTTCTCATTGCGTATTTTGTAAAAACTCGATTACTTCATCTACTCCATCCATCATCTTCTCTTCTGTTATTTCCAAAGCTTCAGCTAGAATTTCTGTCATTATCTCAGCTAGATTTTGTCCTTTTTCTTCCTCTATGTTTTGAAATCTGGGATAAAATTCTGATCTATCCATCTCCCATTGCAGCATCCCACTTTTATCTTGTTCAACCACTGTTAATCTATTATCAATATCTCCAATCTTGTCTCTTTGTTTATCTTCTTCAATTTTTTGGAATCTCTCATTATACTTCAATATCATTTGTTGGATGTTCTCCACTTTTTCATCAGTTTTCCCTGTTCTTTGTTCAATGTTCTCTGTTCTTTGTCCAATGTTCTCTATTCTCTTTTCAATATTCTCTGATCTTACTTGAATATTTTGAATTCCTTGCATAATCATCTGTAAGGTCACTTTTTCTTGTTCTTTCTCTTGCTTTAACATTGTCTGGATTGAACGTTGTCCTGATGGTGGGGAGGCAGAAGTGGAAGGGCCAGAAGCTATCAATTTCCTGCTCATTTTAAATAATTCAAAGTCTTCAGGTTCTTCTGAACCTTAATCCAGTTATGTAGTAGCCAATTATAATCCAAAATGGAAAGTAAATGGAAATAAAAATGGTAGAGAGAAAACAGCCCAATAATAATAAATAGAAAAGGAGGAAAATTTTCTTCAGATTCTTCTGAACCTTAATCCAACTATGAAGTAGTCAATTGTAATCCAAGATAAAAGATAAAAATAATAAAAAGAAAAAAGCCCAATAATAATAAAAAGAAGATGAGAGAAAAATTTCTTCAGGTTCTTCACACCTTAATCTAATTAAGAGGTCTCAAAAATAAAAATAAAAAAACATAAAAATGAACCAAAAGTATGGATGGAAAAAGCAAAAATCCCAACGAAGAAAGAAAAAGAAAAGGAAAAATTTTGAGGCTTTCCCTTTAAAATAAAAAGCAAAAGTGGAAATATTACAAAAATAAAAGTTTTTTTTTTTTAAAAAAGAAAGGAGTACAGTAGAGCTGGTAAGGAGGGATAGCACAACTTAAAATAAAAATAAAAAAGAACATACAGCACTTTATTTAATTATCCAAGGCTCTTATTATAATTCTCTTCTCCACAAGCTTCAAAACCAAGCTTCAATTGTTGATAGAAATCCAGAAGAACACCTACAATGACACTTTCCCATGCTCTTCCCTCTATCTTATCAAGTTGCAATGTCCTTGAAAGGGAGTCTTTCACAGTTTTCTCAGCTTCATCTAAGATATTTTCAAGCGTCTAGTTGGCAGTGTTACAAAGTTTCTTTGCTCTCACTTACCCCTCCTTTCCCAGACAAAACTGTAATAGAAGTTTTTTTAAAAAGAGAAAGTATATGTATATAAAAAAAGGAAAGTAACTAAAGGGAGCCTCTAATCTAAAAAATTGCAAAATCAAAAAAGAGAAGAAAAAATAGATATATATAAGAAAAAAAAACCCAGTCCAGTTAACAAATGCTAAATCATGATAGAAGTCCAGTAAAAAAAAGTAAAAAAGTAAAAAGCCAAGCCTCACTTTGACGTTTCCGTTTAAAAGCCGCCGCTTATTCAGTTCTGTCAAAACTTTTACAGATTTTTTCTTTTTCTTAGGGTGTCCTTTTAAGTCTTAGAATAATGAAAAAAAAAGTTCTCACCAAACTGACACACTTTCTCTTCCAGTCTCTTCCGTTCCAGAGTTGTCCCAACTTCAGCAGCTTTAATGGCTGCCTCTCCACCGCTGGCAAAGAGGGCTTCTCCTGGATCAACCAAGGTCTTTGTGATATCCCTGGGATCCACAGGATATTCCCTTCACTATCACCGTCTCTGGGACGGTTTAGGTCCGTTTGGACCAACCAGGGGCAAAGATATCGGCTGCAATCTCAGAGCTACAAGATTGCATACTGTATTGTCGCGACGTCAGCTTCACCCTCTCCGCAATGAAATTATTGACGAATGTATCTTTTCTTTTTATGTACACTGAGAGCATGTGCACCAAAACAAATTCCTTGTGTGTCTAATCATACTTGGCCAATAAAGCATTCATTCATTCATTCATTTGGATAATTTCATCACATAGTGTAGGGCAAGAATACCCACTAGTAATTAATCTGCATTATTTAAATTTGAACAAAAATTAATGTGCTAGTGTGCTGGCTGTTAGTAGCAAGGATGTTGCAAGGATGCCAGACCACCTAAACAGCTCCTCTATGATGAGCCATCTCAAGGAAAGCAATCGCACAGAGAGGGATTGCAAAGGAAGTGATATAAAGACACACTGAAAGCCTTTCTTAAGTCCCTGGATATTGACATCATTCCCTAGGAAATCCTGACACAAGAGCAATTGACATGGCGCACGTTGATCCACCAAGGCTGCCAGACATTTGAAGACAGAAGGACAGCTAGAGCACATGCACTCCGCAAGGCCACAGCTGTAAAGGCTGCAATAGTGTGCCCCATGTTTGCCTGACATGTGACAGAACATTCTGTGGACAGTCCACTACCCGCTAAATGTCAAGGTCCTCTTAGAAAACAATGGACGAATATCATCATCACCAGTTGTAATTTTACTGAAAGGACATCTTGTGCAATGTTGTGGTTTGGCAATTATTTTATATAACAGCTGTACTAAATTATTACTCAAGTAGTCATCCCTACCAGATTTACCAGATAACAATCATAGTGAAATTGAACGTGCTTTCATTTGCTGACTACTACAGCTCCCATTCATAAAGCTTTCTGCACCTCTTTCATCTTTCCCTCCTTACCAGATAACAAGTCACAGTCTGTTGGAAGGATGCCAACCAAAATAACTTCAGCCCCAAATAAAACACACTTTGCTTCTTGTTAATTATTTGCATACTTGTAATACTGCATTATGATTGGTCCGCTAATGCTGATTACTGATTGGTCCTTACTGAATACTTGAATACTGTTTTGTAATTGGTCCGCCTGACAGCGGGAAGTTTAAGAAGCCGTCATTGGCCGCGAGCCGTGAGCAGCTGCTATAAAAGAGGCTGCCGCGGCTCCGGTTTTGTTGAAGTTACTGAGAGCAAATAAAGAGCTCAATTCACACTGGTCTCGAGTCAGATCTGTTCCCGCGACAGAACACTTCTGGCAATGCTGTGTTGTAATTGTCTCTTATATATACTAGTCTCCCCAGCTGCAACCAATGAGGAGGATCATGGCTGCTTCCTCTCCCGCAAGCCAAGTTGTTGCCTTCTCCGTTCCTCCCTGCATGTTCTAGGATGCAGAGGGGATGGATCTGGTTCTTCCTCTGGCTGCCCAACCGGCCTCTGCCCTTCCCCAGCCTCCTCCACAACCTCCAGAGCCAGACCTCCACTCCCTGTCCGTTGTTCCTCTTCTCCCTCGGAGTCTGACTCTACCAAGGGCATGATACCCTTACAATGATTTTTGCAGAAGAGTGCCCCAATGAGTTTAATGAAGTTTACTCACAAATAAGTGTGCATACAGTTTTGTCTTTGGCAGACATTAATTTTTGGTATAGAAATAGAGTAAGGAATAGGATACTGTATTAGTGATACACTGTTAGTAGAATTATCTGTAATTTTAAACCTAGTCAGGATGATTATTTCTGTAGCAAGTAAAATCAAAAGTAGATGCTTTCAGGATCAGAATTCAGGACTTCTTAAATAACAACTACTGAATAAGCCAAATTCTCTCTTTAAAATTAAACAAAATTTCATAGTCTAAAATTTAACAAACTTAACAAATTTGCATATGAGGATTAATTCAGAACCCAAACTAGGTTTATTTGTATAAAATCACAATCTTCATTACATCAGTTTTTACTTGTTCGCTGGTACAGAAGATACATTTCCAGTGTTGCAGCAAATCTTGCTTCCAAATCAGGACACAAGACCAAGAAAGGTTGGAGAATACAGGTTTATTCGTGCACAAAGGTTCAGAGCAATAGCATGGCAAATTCTGAACCCCTGGCTCTTCCTGAGGTGTCAGTTTTATACATTTCATGACCTCAGCCTAGCCCAGGGCATTTCTCTTATTAAACTATACCATAAAAGGAAAATAACATT
Organism: Hydrophis major; assembly: GCA_033807585.1. NCBI lineage: Eukaryota > Metazoa > Chordata > Lepidosauria > Squamata > Elapidae > Hydrophis > Hydrophis major. Next base: position 218,021,613 of record CM066329.1, read on the forward strand.
TATACCAAAAAGGAGAAGTACATTTAATTATTCATTTTATCTTACACCATCTGCTACTTTCTATATCTACCCTTGTTTACTGGAACGTGGCTAGTTCCTTGGTTCAGTAACTTTGTGGTTTTGCACAGTATTGTATTAAGCAATGCTTGGGGGCTTGGGGACTTCTGCTAAATGTAAAAATGCTTTATTTGTAATTTTCCACTGCTTCACTAGCACTACTAGATTTAACTTTTGTTTTTTTATTGTTAATGACTGATCGATTTTTCTAAATGATGCATTTTATTTGCACAATATGTAATTATTGTAAGAACCAATAATAACAAATGCAAAAAAACAACAAAATAAGACATTAACATAGTAGGAAAAACTGGAAGTTGAATTATTGCAACTGGATTTCTTTTCTTTTAAATACAAGTAGTCCTTGGCTTATAACAGTTCCTTTAGTGACCATTCAAAGTTACAACAGTACTGAAAAAAGTGACAGGCTGTTTTTCATGCTTATAACTGTTGCAATATCCCTATGGTCACATAATCAAAATCCAGATGCTTGGCAACTGGTTCATATTTATGACAATTGCAATATCCTGGGGTCATGTGAACAGCTTTTGTTTGGCCATTGTGGCACAGTGGTTAGAGTGCAGTACTGCAGGCTACTTCTGCTGACTGCCATTTCTGCTACTTCTGGTGCCTACAATTTGTCAGATCGAATATCACCAGGCTCAAGGTTGACTCCGTAAACTGCTTAGAGAGGGCTGTAAAGCACTGTGAAGCGGTATATAAGTCTAAGTGCTAGTGCTATTTTGTGACCTTTTGACAAGCAAAGTCATTGAGAAAGCCAGATTCACTTAACATCCATGTTACTAATTTAACAACTGCAATGATTCAGTTAACAACTGTGGCTAGAAAGGTCATAAAGTGGAGGGAAATGCACTTGCCAGATGTCTCACTTAATTTTAGGTATTCTGCTGTTTTTCCAAGTAGCTTCTTTGAAATGTTTTGTTAGGAATGTAAGTCACTTAACGGTTATTTGGGTTGGAAATATATAAACCAGGATAGACATTTTAATACTGTATCTTTAAGAAAATGCAAAAACTGTAATTGGGTGTGGTTTCTCAAACAGCCATAAGATGGAGCCAGAAACCTGGGTTGTTTAGTCTCAGAAGAGAGTGTGAGTGAGTCTTTGTTTCCTTCTGTTGGAGACTATTGCCTTTCCTCCTAATTGACTGTTATTCTTGGATTTGATGCAAGTCTGTTACTGAACTGTTTTTGATACTGGACTTTGATATTTGGATTATCCCTGAACTAAACACTGACTGCCTTACCTGTGAATGACTTGGACTGCTTATCTTGGAATGTGCTTAAATGTTTATTGGAAGTAAAAACTTACACTTACTGTACAGTATATCTGTGTGCTGTTTGTGTATTATTCTTTACCACTCTCATGTTTCAATCAAACAAAAAAAAATCCAGTTGCCATGACTCAACTTCTAGACAACTCTATCTGGATGACTGAGGATCTTTATTGACATATAGTAGGAAAGAAAATCCTAGAAATTGACTAAAGGAGTTGTAAATCATTTAGAAAGCAATAAATAAGCCTGGGTACATTTAGAGTATTAAGCCTTGAACTTTCTTATGGCAATCATAATCAATATTTGACAACCTTCCTGGATATTTTTACAGACTGAAATGTAGGCAAGAATAAAGCAGTCTGTCTGGTGGTTAATCAGGAAAAAAAATTGGATAAAAAGGAGGACCAGCTCCCTGGAGAGTGTGGTGAATATAGTAATTGTACAGATATGATTGTATAATTGCATTGAACAATTGTACAATTGCACAGATATAAAGGAATACAAACGATTGCACAGATATATAAGAATAGTTCCTTTTCTTATCTACCTACCTGTTTAGTGCTTTCTAAATTAAAAAAAAAAAGAACACGAAGAGAGCCAGTATGGAAAGTGCAATTAGCCAGCCAGTCAGAAGGGAGCGTTCTGTGGTCAGGGACCCTGCGGAGTTTGTAGGTTTTGCATTATGAACCAAGATGATGGCCTCAAAAACAAAGAGCCCCTTTGTTTAGGAAATGGGAAAATCTCAGATAGAGGGAGGAAATCTCTGATATCCTAAAGAGATTTTCTTCATTTGAATAGGCTGGTGCCTTTAGCAATCTTGCTAATTTTAACCTTGGTCTTAAATCTCTTTAAGTGTAATTTCCAATCTTTTAACATGGCGGAAAGATTGACTGAAGAGGACCAGGAGAAGATTGAGTGGCTGAATACTGAGAGGAGTGTTTGATTATCTTCCTACAGCAGAAAGCCAGATCTTGGTCCAGTCCCTTTGTCAACCCTAGGAAGGGCGCAAACTGACTCCAAGGCACCAAAACAAAAAATTCAAATCAAATTGCAGGCTCCCTAGTGCCTGTAAACATTCTCCTAAGAGTTTGCCGTGTTCTCCACCTCATCTAATTAACTTTGAAATTTGTTTGAAGCTTTGTAAAAAAAATGAACAGGAAATTGACATATTACAAAATGAGGGGCCACTTTCCAGCCTTTGGGCAAATCAGTTTATTTGGTGGTAAATTAGAACAAGGTCTTAAATAAGAGGGATGGGCCTCCTGTAGTCACCAGGGATTGCAGCAAATATCAGTGCTGTCAGAATGATATGAATATCATGCAGTAGTAGATATTATGTACTTATTTCTCAATAGGTGAGACGGGGATGTAAATTACAGTATTTTCATGATGGTATCATCACACACATAGCTGTGATTTCCCTTCCTTCCCGCTTTGCTCCTCCAGGAAACACCTACACCTACACCCAGCTATCAAGACCAATCTTTTCAGCCTGATGTTGGAGAAAAATCTTTTGGAGGGAACTCCGGAATTTCCATCCCATTTGTGATGTGCAAATTTCCCCTCCCTTCTCAAGCCGAAGTTCATTTTGTCTTGTTGGAAGAAATATCCTTCTGGGTTCAGTTCCAAGTGGGGAAGAAAGATACTGGAAACATGGTGACTGCTTGGAAAGATGGTTTAATGGTGGACAGGACCACATGGCTTGGAGCTCCAAAATGAAAAGGACGATCCTATGCTTCAAGATGATGGATGAAGGAAAAGAAAAAGAAAAAGGGGCAAGATGCTGAGAGACTCTTTGTTTTATGCCTTCTGTTGGGATTTGAATTTGAACTTGTATTCTGATTGATTGTTAGACTCCCATGGGCTCATGCAAGGGACACTCTGTAGGCTGTCCTGAGTCTCAGGCTTGGTTGAGCCTTGCTGGATGATGATGTAATGAAAAGGCTTTGGGCAATTCCTATTATGGCTCTACCTGGAGGAGATCTTTGTTATGTAAAATAAACTGGGTAATGGCCCATTAGCAAAGGTGGGGGTGGGGGCTGAGTTTCTGCCTCTGAGTTCTTTTTAGGGGAAATATTTTGCCTTTTTAGTATATCTAAAATATTTCATTTTCCTAGGAGAGGGGTGAGTTTTAAGTTCCAACAGTCTACTGAAATGGGACACTAGGGGATAGTCTCTAAACATTTTGTGATGGGTTTGCAAAGTCAGGCCAAGCATGGATGGCCATATTTAGCAGTATTCCAACAACAAAATTATACAATATACAGGAAATGATGTATTTATAATAATGGAACAGGGAAAAAGAAGACTATAGGTATAGATATAATTAACTTGATTACAAGTTAATTATAAAAAGACAAAAAGGTCCTGGTAGTGATATGTAGCTGCTAAACCATAGCTTCAGCTGATCCTTGCTGCTCTGGCCAACTTCCCCTTGAAATCTAACCACAAATGTAATATAGGAACTATTCTAATGTACCTACTTGCTTCTAATGGTTGCTAAATATTTACCGCTATAAATTAGTATTCAAATGGATTAAATTATTTCACATTGGCTTTTAATAATAATCAATATGTCTAGGTGATTTTAATATGCATTTATGCTGATTTTTAACTTTAATGTATTCAAAAAGTTTAGCTGTCAGGATTCTGGCAGTTAGTCCAATTAAATCATGAGCCTCGAGCCACACTCCCAAAACTAAAATGTTATTTGAAGTTAACATTCTATGTCTGGCATTAACCTGGGCGTAGCCAACTCTGAGATACGTAATTCACTGTCACCCTTGATCCTGCTTTTCCTTCTACCCCTGTGGGTGTATCATCCAATGAAAAACATCCATAGCCAAGAGTCATCAATCATGCTCTCCAATTAGATTTTTGCGCCGCAGAAGCTTCAGTCATCTAATCAGTCTTTGAAGAAAATATGAATGGAATTTACTTTCGATTCCACACTGCTGCCTGTGCTTTGAAAAACCCCCCTTCTTTCTGTTGTCAACTACAAAACATGTATACAAAATGTTTTATGAGTTGACATTGGCATTTGATGTAATTCCTTTGTGCCTAGGGTAGAACTAACCACTACACCAAACAGGCTTTTATTAAAGCAACTGCAGAGGGTTAATTTCACTAATTTTTCTTCAGCTACTCTAAATTGATGCATTGCAGCTAACCACATCCAAGGTTTTGTACAAGGGGCAAGTGTAAGAGGCCACAGTGTAGTCATTTTATGAGACTGTTCTCCTTCAAATGTGCCCACCCTCTTTAAGAACAGATAACAGATGACAACAGATAATCAGATTTGGAAGAGACCTTATAGGCTATCTAGTCCAACCCCCCGCCCAAGCGGGAGACCCTATACCATTTCTGACAAATGGCAGTCCAATCTCTTCTTCAAAGTCTCAAGTGATTGCTCCTACTATACTATTATAATATGACGCTTAGTGATAGCAAAGTCCTATCAATTTCATTTCTGATTTATTGTACATGGACAATATAATATTCATTAAAATATTTAGAATCTTTTCCTGGATGTTTTTGTGCACAATATTGAAATTGCTTTTAGGCATGGGTGTATGTAAATTTGGAATTTAAAGATGAGGTTTTCTCATCATATATTTGTTTTTTTTTCTGAAAAATGTACTGGGGGGGAGGGCTGGGTAGATATTACAGGTTTTCAAAGTTAAGATATAGTCTCCTTGTTCTGTCCTTCATTAACATACTCGAGATCTCCGCGCTTTGATTGGCCAAAGCGCGGGGCTCTCCGATTGGTCAGGCGAGCCGCGCCGATTGGCTCGCTAGAAATCTCCCGCGATTGGTCCGTTCAAACTGCGGGAGATTCAAAGCGATGCCATTGGCCACGGCCGCCGCGGCGAAAGGAATAAAAGCCGCAGGCTTTTTTCCTTTCACCAGTTCGGTTCCAGCAAATCAATAAAGAGCTTTGTCACTAAGTCACCGACTCCTGGCATCATTTCGCGGACACAACACTGGCGACGAGGGTGGGATCCAGACCCTGAACCGAACCACGTGTCCGACGGAAGCCAGACGAAGCACCGAGATGGCGAAAATCGCACCGCCCGCCCCCTTCAACCCCGCCACCGAGGACTGGGAATCGTTCTCCGACCGATTCCACATGTACCTCGAGTGCACCAGCATGAAGGACGCCTCGGGCCCACTGAAACGCGCCGTCTTCCTCACCCACTGCGGGACCGAGGTCTTCCAGATGGCCAAAGCGTTGGCCAAGCCCGCTGATGCGACCGCCATGGACTGGGACGTCCTCGAACCCATCCTTCGGCGACACTACGCCCCAGAGGTACCCATCCTGATCCGGCGCAACGAGTTCTACCGGCGGGACCAGAGATCGGGTGAGAGCTTCAGCGACTTCGTCGCCGAGCTGCAGCGTCTAGGGGGGCTCTGCGAATTTGATAACCTAAACAACGCTCTGAGAGACCGAATCGTGCTCGGTCTGTGGGACCCCGCCCTCCAGAGCCGGCTGATGGCTAAAGGTGACATCAGCCTAGCAGACACCCTCACCGCAGCCGCAGCCGCAGAAGCAACCCGAACTTCCGCCGATAGCATGCACAGACCGGACACGAGGGACCGCGGCGGAAACAACAACCCGGCGAGGTCGGCCGAACCAAAAACCGAGACGACAACACACCAGGGCGATTTCCACTCGGCATCCAGCACGTCCGATGACGAGGAGGACATTCATCGACTCCAGACAGGCCGCGACCAACGGAACCGGAGAGGTCGTAAGTCAAGGACCAACTGTGCCAGTTGCGGCGGCGACCACCCCAGGTCGGAATGCCGGTTTTTCGACTCAATCTGCCGGCATTGCGACAAAAAGGGGCACATCGCCCGGGTTTGCCGCCTGAAGAAAAACCGCAGTCCGGCTCGATGGGACCAGAGCGACCGAAGGAGGGAGAGCACACCACCCCGGACCAGAGATCGCCCCTCGGACAGCCGATGGGACCGGAACGGACGATCCTCGCGAGGCGGCGACAACCGGCGGAGAGAGGAGACCCACCAGATGGTCACCATCGGCCACGCCATCACCAGCGATGCCCGGAAGGTCCACGTCGAGGTACGCATCGAGGGCCAGCCGTGCAAGATGGAGGTGGACTCCGGGTCCTATCTCTCCATGATTGCATGGCACGAGATAAAGCGGTTGGTGCCTACCCTCGAAAGGAGGAACGTAGACAACCAGAGACTCATTGTAAAGGACTACCAGGGAAACCGTATCCCGGTAGTCGGCACCAAAAGCTTTAACATAACGTATAAGGGGCGCACCGAACGACTCCCCCTAACGATCATTGACCGCGACTGCCCAAGCCTACTGGGACTGCAATGGTTCGCCCCGCTCGACATCGCCCTCACGGGAGTCAACCACGTCACCGACGACGGCTGGGAGCAGCAACTAGCCCCGGAGTTCCAAGAGGTCTTCGACGGAAACCTAGGCAAGTACCGAGGGCCCCTTATCTCGTTCGACCTAGACCCTAACGTCCCCCCCAAACGCCTGAAACCAAGGCGGGTGCCATTCGCACTGAAACCCAAAATAGACGAGCAAATTGATAAGCTCATCAAACAAGGGGTACTGCAGCCCATAGACCACGCCCGGTGGGAGACCCCCATAGTCACCCCGATCAAGCCCGATGGGTCGGTGAGAATCTGTGGGGACTATAAGGCCACCCTAAATGGCGCGCTGCAACAAAGCGCCTACCCCGTCCCAGTAGTGCAACACCTACTGCACTCACTGGGAGGGGGCAAGGTTTTCGCCAAGCTCGATCTCACCCAGGCATACCAACAGTTGCCGGTCGATGAGCAAACGGCAGAAGCGCAGACCATTGTCACCCACCGGGGAGCATTCAAATGCAACCGACTCCAATTCGGAGTCAGCGTGGCACCGGGCATATTCCAGAGCCTAATGGAGAGGCTATTGCAAGGTATCAAGGGGGTGGTACCTTATTTCGACGACGTCCTAGTGTCGGCAGCCAACCAAGCCGAACTAGAAGGTCGACTAAGGGAGGTCCTAACTAAATTTAAAGAGACGGGACTAAAAGTAAAGAGGGAAAAATGCCAGCTTTGCACGGAACGAGTGGAATTCCTGGGCTACCTCCTAGATCGGCACGGCATTCACCCCACAAGCAAAAAAATCAAGGCCATCAAAGAAGCCCCCACCCCTAAATCAAAGACTGAACTACAAGCATTCTTGGGGTTGCTGAACTTCTACAATGTTTTCCTACCCCAAAAGGCGACGGCGGCGGAGCCCTTGCATAGGCTCCTGGACAAAGCGGCGACCTGGACTTGGGGGAAACGGGAGCAAGCCGCCTTCCAAAGAACGAAGGACCTCCTCACCTCCGACGCCGTCCTCATACAATTCAACGAGACCCTACCTCTGGCCATCACGTGCGACACATCACCCTTCAGCGTCGACGCTGTCCTCAGCCATACCCTTCCCGACAGAAAAGAAGCGCCCATCACGTTCTTTTCAAGGACCCTCACCAAACCGGAGCGGAACTATAGCCAACTGGACAAAGAGGCTCTGGCTATAGTTGCCGCCATAAAACGATTCCACGAATACCTCTACGGCTGGACTTTCACCATCATAACGGACCACAAGCCGCTGCTGGGAATCCTTGCAGGGAACCGGGCCACCCCGAACATTCTGTCTCCCCGAATGACAAGGTGGTCCGAGTTCCTGGCAGCCTACAACTACGAACTCATACACAGACCGGGTAAGACGATCTCCCATGCAGACGCCTTAAGCCGCTCGCCGCTACCGGAACCCGACACCGACCCAGCAACCACGACGACCACCCTCAGTATAGAGACTCTACCCAACCTGCCCATAACCACGTCAGACATTGCCCGAGAGACTAATAAAGACAAACGTCTGGCGCGGGTGTTGCATTGGGTGGAGAAAGGGTGGCCGGAAAGGGACAACGACGAGTCCGTCAAAACGTTCCGAAACCGCCAAACGGAACTCTCGTTGTTAAAAGGGTGCATACTATGGGGGGACAGAGTGGTCATTCCGGAAAAGCTACAGGGGAAGGTTTTGGAAATGCTACACGAGGGGCACCCTGGCATCGTGAGGACTAAAGCCCTGGCCAGAAGTTACGCTTGGTGGCCAGGGATGGACAAACAAATAGAGGCCTGGGTAGCTAGGTGCCAACGATGCCAGGAAACAAGGCCCAGCCCACCCACAGCACCCCTCCTAGAGTGGGAAACCCCAAGGGGACCTTGGTCTAGGATCCATATAGACTTCGCCGGCCCCACAAAAGGACACACCTTCCTCATAACAGTTGACGCTTACTCCAACTGGCTGGAGGTAAGCAACATGAAGACGACAACCACGGAGGCTGTGACCAAAGAACTCTGCAAACTCTTTGCAACACACGGCCTCCCAGACGTCGTCGTCTCCGACAACGGGCCCCAGTTTACCTCGCTGGAATTCGAAAGATTCCTAGCGGAAAGGGGCATACGACATGCACTGACAGCCCCGGCGCATCTGGCGGCGAATGGAAGGGCGGAACAGATGGTCCAATTCACTAAAAAGACCATCCAGAAAATAGACCACGGGGAGATCCAAGAGAAAATCAACAGACTACTCTTCACCCAACACATAACCCCGAATACCACAACCAACAAAAGCCCAGCCGAACTACTAATGGGTAGAAAGCTGAGGTCCCCACTCGACAGGTTACACCCTACGTATAACCCGGAGAGGCCCCCAGACTCAAGCACCAAACACCGAACTTTCGCACCCGGGGACCCCGTATATGCAAAAAACCTGACAGGAGACCCTCTATGGATCCCAGCCGTCATCACCCAAGCAACAGGCCCACACTCGTACCGGCTACAAACAGCAGACGGACGAGCGTGGAAACGCCACATCGACCAACTTAGGTCGAGAACCGCAAACCAACAAACCGCCGACGCACAAACAAACGAACCCAACCCCTGTAACGGAAGCCAAGGGGGAAGGGAATACCCAGGGGACTGAATCCAAAGAAAAATAAACCAGCAATACTCACTGGAACGCAGCCATCACGACCCCTCGCCAGAAAGGAACAGCCGAGCCAGCTCGACCGACCCGGAAAGACCGAGCGGGAGCGGCGAAACCCGTAGCTCAACCAACCCGGAAGGCCCAGGAGGGAGCTACGGAGAAAGGACCGGCCCGATCGACCAGCCGGTTCCCACAACAGCAGCAGGAGCAACGGAGATCCCGACCGAACCGGCCGGGATCCAGCCTACAACTGAGTTGCGCAGGTCAAGTAGGACCAGACGGAGCCCCGCCTACCTACGTGACTACGCAACGTAAGAACTGAACCAAGAGGGGAGGGGTGTTCTGTCCTTCATTAACATACTCGAGATCCCCGCGCTTTGATTGGCCAAAGCGCGGGGCTCTCCAATTGGTCAGGCGAGCCGCGCCGATTGGCTCACTAGGAATCTCCCGCGATTGGTCCGTTCAAACCGCGGGAGATTCAAAGCGATGCCATTGGCCGCGGCCGCCGCGGCGAAAGGAATAAAAGCCGCGGGCTTTTTTCCTTTCGCCAGTTCGGTTCCAGCAAATCAATAAAGAGCTTTGCACTAAGTCACTGACTCCTGGCATCATTTCGCGGACACAACACTCCTCAAGTATACAAGTCTATGTAGTTCCCTTGGCATTAATTTCCTATTGATTTCATGGCACTAGATTTCCTGACAAGTCTCTCACCCAATTGCTAATCAGGTCTGACTCTGCTTAGGCTTTTTAAGATCAGTTAAAGTTGATTAGTTATCTGCATCTGTGGCTTTCCTTTATTTTCACACAGTTTTTCTCCTATGTTTTTTCCTGCCACAAACAAACTTGATTTGTTGCATAATAGGTTTTTGATCCACAGTTATGAGAAGAGCTTTCTGTTTAAAATGCTTGAATCTAACTTTCAAGGATTTCCTCATTCTGTGTTGTTAAATCCTCTGACTTCTTGTACCTCCGTTTGTAGTTTTTGTTGCAAGTGAGACGTTTCCTGCTTGACAAATATGGATGAATAACCAGTGGGTGACCCTTTAATAACACATTTCATTATCAAGCAGAATCATGTTAATATCTTCCTAAAAACAATATATTTATTCTTTCTGCCTTAGTGTTGCATAATTTGAAAAGGTCCACCAAGTTGCGTTCAAAATGGGTGGAAAAGGTTTAGGCAATAATCTTTGTTCTTAGATAAGAACAAATATATTCTGCCCCAAATATTTTTCCCCTCAGAGGACTGTGGAAATGGGTGTTAAATTAGAACTCTGCACAATGAGGTTCACAGATACAGTTTTATTCACACATAAATTGACAGAGATTCAGATCAACTTGAGATATAATTTTTCCCTGCAAAGTTTTGTAAATCAAGTCGTGATTGTTGCTATATCATCATGGTGTTGGAATCGGTCTGGTTCCAAGCCAGGAAAAAGATGCTGGAAATAAAATGGAGTCTGGCTGCAGAAAATAAGCAGCATGTTTCTGGGGTTGCTGAAAAATGAGCTTGAAATGTTTCAAGTAAATAAATTTTCAAAATGATTTCTAAAATGCGTATGAACATAGATTTGCTATATTCGTGCTTAATATGACATTGATAAGAAGTTACAACATGCAATGAATTATTTTGTAATATAAAAATGTTTATGTCTTTTGAGCGTAATACTAAATTTCTATTGTATTATTGTTATTATTTGAGTATTAAAAAAGGTGGGGAGGACAAAAAGAGACCTGCTTGGAAAATAGGTATTTATCTCTAACTTCCCCCTTTCTAAACTCTGAGCAATTTGCAGTGTTTATAAACATTTAAACTTCTTTAAAAATCATATAATTTACCTTGCTGCATGATGTATTATTTGTTCATTTATTTATTAAATTTATATGCTGCCTAGCTCACTGTCAAAGGGACTCTGGGAGGCTTACAACACAATAGAAGCAAAAATATGGAAGCCATTCTTGTTTAAATTTAGTTTAGCTTCTGTTATGAATAGTGTACAGTATTAGCATACTCAGAAACCCTCGCACCTGATTGGTCCGGACCAGCGGAGACCTGATTGGTCAACAGGTCGGCCGTGATTGGAGCACTAGGAATCTACCGCGATTGGCTGAGCCGATCGCGGGAGATTCAAAGTGCTGCCATTGGCTGCCGAGCTGTGAGCCAGCCCTATATGAAGGGCTGCCGCGGCTCGCATTCTCAGACCTTTACCTATACCTAATAAAGAGCTGAACTCACGTAAATGGTCTCGCGTCTCTGTCGAACCGATCCGCCTCTGATCTAACACTGGCGACGAAGGTGGGATCGTGAGACAAAGAGACCATCCAGCACGTGGTGAGGTGGCACGCAGCAACCAGCAGCATGGCCGGAATCAACTCACCACCCGCTCCCTTCAACCCTGCTACTGAGGACTGGGAATCCTATACTGATAGGTTCCAAATGTTCCTCGAGAGTAGCAATCTCAAGGACGCCAATGGCCACAAGAAACGAGCCGTGTTCCTCACGCACTGCGGGTCCGCAGTCTTCAAAATGGCCAAAGCCTTGGCCAAACCAATGGATGTCAAGATGATGGAGTGGGACGATCTCGAGCCCCTGCTGCAGAGCCACTACGCCCCCGTCGTGTCCATCCTCATCCAGTGGCACGACTTCTACAGGCGGGATCAACGCGAGGGCGAAGGGCTGGCCAACTTCATAGCGGCACTACGGGACTTGGGGGGTCTGTGTGAGTTCACCGACCTGGATGAGGCCCTGCGAGACCGCGTCGTCCTGGGACTCCGAGACCCCGTCCTCCAGAGCCGCATCATGGCAAAGGGAGACATCTCCCTCGCCGATGCCCTCACTGAAGCCGCTGCAGCGGAAGCGGCCAAGAAATCGGAGGCTCAGATGCAACAATTGAGCATCATGCCACGAGCGGTGACCGGAGACCGGAGAGGCAACATCGACCCCCGAGAGGAGGCCCACAACAGACCACACAACCACACACCATGGCGACATTGACTCCTCAGAAACTGAAGACGAGGAGGAGGAAATCCACCGTCTCCAATCAGCGCAGGAGCGGCGGGAAGCACGAGGTCATAAGTCGAGGTTCCAGTGTGCTGGCTGTGGCGGCGATCACCCCCGAGCGGACTGTCGTTTTCTCGAAGCCATTTGCAGGGATTGCGAGAAACGGGGACACATCGCCAAAGTGTGCCGGAATAAGAAGCACAACAGCCCGCGGCGACAAGATGCCAGCCTCCGACGGAGAGACAGCACCCCCACCAGGACCCAAGATCGCCAGATGGAGAACCGCTGGAGCCGGGAAGGTCGGAACAGGCGACTCCAGGAGACAAGACAGAGAGAGGAAACGCACCAGACTGTCGTCATTGGCCATTCCTCCACCAGCGACGCCAGAAAGGTATACATGACAGTCGGGATAGAAGACCAGCAATGCGACATGGAGGTGGACTCAGGGTCTTTCCTCTCAATGGTCTCCTGGCACACACTCAAGCGCCTGATCCCCACCATCCACCGCCAAGAACTGGAAGACCAAACACTAACCCTCAAAGACTATCAGGGAAACCGAATCCCTGTAGTCAGTAGAGGCCATTTTAAAGTTACCTTCAAGGGCCACACAGAAGTGCTACCCCTGACGATCATTGATTGAGATCGGCCGAGCCTGTTGGGACTGCAGTGGTTCACACCCCTGGGCATCGAAGTAACAGGCATACACCACATTGGAGAGGCAGACTGGGAAGCGGCACTTGTGAGGGACTTCCGGGAAGTCTTCGATGACCGTTTAGGCAAGTACCGGGGGTCCCTATTTCATTTAACATAGACCCAAGCATCGCGCCAATCCGCCTTAAGCCCAGGCGAGTGCCATTTGCACTCAAGCCCAAGATCGATGAGCAACTCAATAAGCTCATCGCGCAAGGGGTGCTGGAACCGATTGATCATGCCCTGTGGGAGACCCCAATTGTCACCCCCATCAAGCCAGATGGGTCAGTGAGGATTTGTGGTGACTACAAGGCCACCCTAAATCATGCGCTCCAACAAAGCGCATACTTAGTAGTCCATCATCTTCTGCACTCACTGGGGGGAGGCCGGATCTTCGCAAAGCTCGACCTGGCGCAAGCCTACCAGCAACTGCCGGTCGACGCCACAACAGCAGAAGCGCAAACCATCGTAATGCACCGAGGTGCTTTCCGCTGCAACCGGCTCCAGTTTGGAGTCAGCGTGACACCTGGGGTCTTCCAAAGCCTTATGGAAAGACTCCTCCAAGGAATAGAAGGGGTGGTGACCTACTTTGATGATGTCTTGGTGGCCACGAAAATTGAGAAACAACTAGAAGCCAGGTTGAGGGAGGTACTGCAGAAGTTCAGAGACTCGGGAATTAAAGTCAAGAAAGGGAAGTGCCAACTACGGGCCGAAAGAGTCGAATTTCTGGGGTACCTCCTAGACAAACAAGGGATTCACCTCACAGAAAAGAAACTGAGAGCCATAAGGGAAGCACCACGACCAAAAAACAAAACGGAATTACAGGCTTTCTTGGGACTGTTAAACTTTTACAATGTCTTCCTACCTCAAAAGGCGACCGTGGTGGAACCGCTACATAGGCTGTTAGATAAAACAGCCACCTGGACCTGGGGAGCATGGGAGGAGAGCGCTTTCAACAACACAAAGAACCTGCTAACATCTGACGCGGTACTAATCCAGTACAGCGAGGCTCTGCCATTGACGGTAACTTGCGACGCATCACCATTTGGAATCGGCGTCATCCTCAGCCACCAGCTACCAGACGGGAGGGAAGCACCCATCGCTTTCTCATCAAGGACACTTTCAAAGCCAGAGCAGAACTACAGCCAGCTCGACAAAGAGGCCCTAACAGTCATCGCCGGCATCAAGAAGTTCCACGAATACCTTTACGGTAGAATTTTTACAATCATCACGGATCACAAGGCGCTGCTAGGAATCCTGGCGGGGAACAGGGCCACACCGAACATTCTATCACCAAGAATGATGAGGTGGTCCGAATTCCTAGCAGCATACAATTACCAGCTGATACACCGACCTGGCAAGGACATCGCCCATGCAGACGCCCTAAGCTGGTCACCCTTACCGGACTGGGAAGACGACCCTGCACCCACAACAGAGCTACTCCAAATAGAGACAATATCCAACCCACTCATGACCACGCCAGACATTGCCAGAGAAACAAATAAAGACAAATGGCTGGCGCGGGTCTTGAGCTGGGTGGGAAAAGGGTGGCCGGAAGGGACAGAGATGAACTATTCAGACCCTTCTGGAACAGACAAACCGAACTCTTTACCGAAAAGGGCTGCATACTTTGGGGGGACAGAGTGGAAATTCCTGAAAAATTACAGGAAAAGGTATTGGGAATGTTGCATGAGGGGCACCCGGGGATGGTTAAGATGAAAAGTCTGGCCAGAAGCTACGCATGGTGGCCAGAAATGGATAAACAGATCGAAACCTGGGTTGCCAAATATAAACAATGCCAAGAGTCCAGATCCAATCCACCCGCCGCCCCAACCCAAGAATGGGAAAAACCAAGAGATCCGTGGTCTAGAATTCATATAGATTTCATGGGGCCAACCAAGGGACATATGTACCTTATCACAGTAGATGCTTACTCCAACTGGCTGGAGGTAAGCACTATGAAGTCAACCATGATGGAAGCGGTGATAAGGAAACTGAGCAAACTCTTTGCTACGCACGGCCTGCCAGATGTAATAGGGTCAGACAACGGGCCCCAGTTCACCGCACTAGCGTTTGAACAATTTCTGGCAGGCCAAGGGATACGCCATGCATTAACCGCACTGGCAAACCCAGTGGCGAAAGGGCGGGCGGAACGCATGGTCCAATACACCAAGAAAGCTGTCCAGAAAATAGAAACAGCCAATATACAGGACAAAATCAATAAAATGCTCCTCATTCAACACATTACACCTAGCGCAACCACAAATAAAAGCCCAGCGGAACTAATGATGGGCCGGAAACTACGCTCTACACTAGACAGAATGCACCCAACATATAACCCAGACAAACCCCCAGGTTCCTCCAGCAAACACAGAACATTCAACATAGGGGACCCAGTATACGCCAAAAATCTCACAGGAGAACCACTCTGGGTGCTAGCAACAATCACCCAGATAACTGGGCCCCTATCATACCGATTGGAAACTAGCGACGGGAAAAACTGGAAACGGCACATAAACCAACTAAGGTCAAGAATAGCCGCCACAAACAGCCAAACACCCGAACAAGAAACTAGAAGGGGGGGGAATTGGTAAGTGATAGAGAAGGAACCGAGGAAAACCAACTAACGCAAGCAGAACACCCCCCACCTAGAATAAATAAACTAATAAACCAATGCTACTCACCCGTAAATGCAGGACCAATGGAGCACAAAACCCCGGGGTCTTCACCTGGAAGGAGCAGCCAAACCAGCTCACCCGGCTAGGAAATACCAAGTGGGAGCAGAAGCGGCAGCTCAACCAGCCCAGGAGAACCGGGAGGGAGCTACCAAGAAAGGCCCAGCTCAACATTCCAGGCGGTTCCATCCCAAGGAACCAGAGAGACAGAGGAGGCATCCGAACCGGTCAACGACCACACCAGAACTAAACCGCGCAGGTCAAGGAGGCAAGGAAAAAGCCCCGCCTACCTACGCGACTACATCACTACGCACCACAGGACGAAACCAAGAGGGGAGGGGTGTACAGTATTAGCATACTCAGAAACCCTCGCACCCGATTGGTCCAGACCAGCAGAGACCTGATTGGTCAACAGGTCGGCCGTGATTGGAGCACTAGGAATCTACCGCGATTGGCTGAGCCGATCGCGGGAGATTCAAAGTGCTGCCATTGGCTGCTGAGCCGCGAGCCAGCCCTATATGAAGGGCTGCCGCAGCTCGCATTCTCAGACCTATTCTTTTTTCTAGAAGATATTGGAATACCTAATAAAGAGCTGAACTCAGGTAAATGGTCTCGTGTCTCTGTTGAACCGATCCGCCTCCAATCTAACAAATAGGTTCTTCAAATTTATTCCCAATCAGAAACAGTCAGTATTATATCTTTCTTCCTATGCTGGGCAAATTTGTAATCTGGGATTATACCTAGTTATAATTTTAACAAGTGATTTCATTTAACATTTCCTCAGTTGTAAGTAATGAAAGAGGATGGGAATGTTCTAGATTCTAGAATAGAACCTCAGAATGTGAATCCTGGTTTTTGATGGGCATTGCATTCTTCCAGAACATTAATTTCATTTCTGACCCAGAATGTAAAATTCTAGGGCCTTCATGTAATTGCTGAGTGACCTTTTTAAGACAGGTGACATGCCTCTTTCTCTTTGTTGCCACTAAAGTGCTGACAGAGCCAGCCTAATTTCCCTACTGTGCTTTTTTAGGGACATTGACAGGATTCATTCACCCCCTTTTCCCAGAGCATCCACACAATGCCTTTGTTATAATTCCCTCTTTGTTCTTTCATTTCTACACAAAGAACAGAAAGGCGAGCTTTTTTCGTTAGAACAAGAGGAATATGATCTCCACTGATACAAATATAAATTGTTCCCCAGTACTCATCATTCTTTTTCAGCTGAAATTGTGATATATTCAAAGAGTAAATCTATCACAACTTAGAATCATAACTACCCAGCAGGGCACTTCTATGATCCCAAATAAATATTTATATCTGTTCTTTAATTCACAGGAAACATGGTTTCCCTCATTTTCTTTCAAAAAAGTGAGAATTAAAAATCCACAATCATATCATACAAATATCTGAAATTAGGTTTCTTTTTAATATTAAGCACATTCCGAAAGAGACACTATATATCCTCAGGTATCTTTAAATACTAATGTTTTAATTAGCATCATTGCAACATTCAGTGACTTGGTGCTCACAGAGAATTGTTCATCTTTTTGGACCTTTAAGAAGTGTCTTGTCCTCTCTCAAATAGCTAAAATCAACCTCTCATGATATCTCGTGTAAATATATAAATATCTTACACAGATAATTTCAACAGATATCAATATAAATTATACAATTGCAACCCCTTTCTTTTAAAGCCTGCATTCTAAACCTACATCCCCAGTACAGGTGAATAGAGATTATGAGACTTTAAAAAATATTTGAGTGTCTGATAAGTGACCTATGTGATAAATGACCTATGTTGTTCTGCAATCATAATTATATAAATTGTTTGTATATGTTCCTGCCATGAACACAGTTAATACTTACAGATTGTTTCCAACTACTTCATGGAATTCTTTATATCCCAAAGTCCCATTATGCTTTCTTCATAAATATGTTAGCCCAGAGATGATGATATAGATCTATAGATAAATATATGCACACCGATGTCTTGGAAATAAAAGGTGCTGAGTTCTGAGGGAGGCACGGTGCACTGAAGACATCTTTGCCAAAGCAGAATCAATGACCAAAGAACTGATCTACTCTACAGTTCTTCAGAACTTCTGCAGACAAGGAAAGTAGATTGTTCACATGTGCTCCAGATGGCTGCTTCCTCTCAAGGAGATCACAGGACATCCCTTTGCAGGTTTGAGTGCTGGGAGATGAAGTGATTAGCCATTTTTCTTGTCACTATGATGGAACCTTTTAAAGTTAGCAACCTCATTTTCATAAATTGCCTAATAATCATCTTAAAATTGTTTAGAGCACTTCAGAATGACAATTTCAAAAAGTCACTGGGTGAGTTTAATTATAAGCTTAAGAACTTAAAGAAATTAAAATAAACCATAAAAAGTTAGGTGAGATTTTCGCCTAAGAAAGTTAATAAGCGGATTAAGTTGAATTTGGAATATTGATTTTTTTTTCTCTAGAAGATATTGGAATTAACTGTAAAAATATAGTTTCTCATGGGAACCATTTTTGCTATCAGATTCATAACATATTTTTGCTATCAGATTCATAACATAGACAAGTGACTTAATTATTTTATACACTAGACACTAGAGGGGATTAAAATTCTAAAAAGAAGAAAAAAAATACAAGCCAGTACAAAAGGACACAAAATGTAATAATCTTAAATAACTTTTAATGTAATATTAAAGGAGATCTTTGAAAAATGGAGCCAGAAATGAGCAGCTGCAGCATCAACAGTATAATGTGATTCTATGGATAAATTATGTCCAAACAAATGATAAAACAGAGAAAGTACCAAAACTGAAATCAGAAATGACAGGGCAAGAGAATAATTGGGAAAGGATTCTTGACATTACAGTATACAAAATAAACTGGCTGAGGTTTTAAAAATTAAAAGGGAAATATAAATGACAAACCAAGAGAATGATGACCTGAAAAATGTTTTCTTATTGGATCCACAAAAGAGGCTTGTCACAACCTTGAAAAAAAATCTATGTGATGGGATAAAGAAGAATAGAATAGAATAGAACTTTATTACAGACTTAGACCAGCAATAGACATCACTATTTACAGTATATATAAAAAATACTGACATATTATAAAACATTAATAGTAGATAAAAACTTCCATTAAGAAAATACATGTTCCCAAACAGTTCGGGGCACTCCCTGATTTATGTGAGTGGAGAACCAATAAGTATTTGTGTAAATATCATATTCCAAAGATTGTTCTATCTCCAAAAATTGTCACAAATTGACAGCTATAATTCTGTAACCAATTTTTTTTCTACTAGACATTGCAGCAACACAGAATTTTGCCATTGCATGCGTAATAGCTGGGTTTGAATCTGGAGGAGAAAGTCTACAAAAATATTGTCTGCCTTCCCTGGCAATCTCTCTAGTAAGGGGAGAATATACAATGTCCTATAAACTCTGTATAACTCACAGTATAATAAAACATGTGAGATATCTTCAACTTCTCCTTTACCACATATACATACTCGTTCTGCTATTGGTGTTTTCTTATACCTGCCCTGAAGGAGAGCTGATGGGAGAATATTAAATCTGGCTCTGAAGAATGCTATTCTTTGTTTTGGGAAGATCAGATCATTTAGATACCTTGCTGATTCCCACATTCCTTGTTTGATTCTGTCCCTGCTGTAGCAAGCCAACCTATTTAGTTCTTGGAACTCCATGTCCTTCATTCTATTGATTACTACTTGTTTTGCTTGGTCAAAGCCTTGGGACATTAAAAATGCTGGTGAGAGCCCATAGGAGCCCACCTTGTGGTCTATTGCCTATTTCCAGGGGGAGGAGTAGTTATCAGTCAGTACTAGAGGGATCAGTCCCTCTGGGAAGAAATGCATTTTTAGCCAATGAATGATCATCAACTTCCAGGCTCTTACCTGAATTCGAGGCATGCCTGTCTCGATTCTTAGCTGGGCATTTGGAGTTCCTTTGGGTGCAGCTAAGATGGCTCGCAGGAATTTGGTTTGTATAGGTTCTAGCAAGTCTTTTTTTTTTGCAAAGGTTCCTGTTTGTGCCCCATATAGAATTTGTACCAATGTTTTAGCCTCAAAAAGTTTTAAGACCGCAGGTTCTAATTGCCCTCCACTGGTGTAAAAAAATATTTAATTGCATTTGAGGACCTATAGGCTGCTTGCAATGTGTGATCCAGGTGTGCCTTCCATGTCCCTTGCAAGTGGAAAACCACCCCAAGATATCTGAATGTCCTAACCTGTTCTAAACTATGTCCTTCTATTTTCCAGGAGTATTGTCTTTTAGCAAAAACTAAAACTTTTGATTTATCAAAGTTAAGGACCAGTTTATTCTGTTTACAAAATTCAAGTGTTGCCATAATTGTTCTTTTCAGTCCTATGGGAGTTTGTGAAATTATAGCAGCAGCATTGGCATATAGGAGAATCGGGATTTTACGTTGTGCTATTTTAGGAGGATGTAAATCTGGGTTTTGTAAGAGGTTGATCAGAGGGTTAATGTAGAAGTTAAAAAGGGAGGATGCAACCCTGCCATACCCCTTTTTGTACCCTTATTGGGCCGGTTAAAGTCCCTTGAGGATTACATCTCACTTTCAAGGTGGAATTAGTATACAATTTTTGTATGAGGAAAAGGAGGTGTTTATCGATGGTAGTGGGCATGGCCTAATTTGTGGGTGTGGCTTGGTCATGTGATTGTCTGGGCGTGGCTTGCTGATTGGCATGGCTTGCTGACTGGCATGGCTAGGTAGTCATGTGACTGGCTGGGCATGGCTAGGTGGTCATATGATGGGGTGGGCATGGCTAAGTGGTCATGTGACTGGGGTGGGCATAGCTAGGTGGCCATGTGACTGGCAAATCAAATATGTGGTTCTCGCTTAATGGCCAGTTGCTTAGCAAGTGTTCTAATTTACGATTGACCTCCCCAGAGGTCATATACACACACACACACGACCAGTTACAACATCCCACAGTCTTGTGACTGAGGGTTTCTGTTTTTTGCGTTTCCAACAATTCCTTATGGTTTCTGGTTAAAAATGCCGATTGGGGAAAATGGACTTGTTTAACAACCAGTGTTTGCTTAATGACCATAAGGTTCACTTAACGACCATGGTGTTTGCCTAACCCAGAGGTCTGCAACCTTAAACACTCGAAGAGCCATTTTTCTATTTTCTTTTAAACAGGTATCTCTGTCTCTGTCTTTCTTTCTCCCTCTCTCTTTCTCATCTCTCTTTCTCTCATCTCTTTCTCCCTTTCTCTGTTTTTCATCTTTTTCTCTCTTTCATCTATAACTGCTAAGATTGGAAGCCGTATTTTTATAATCCCATTTCTTTGCAGTTTTTTTCACACATTTGTGTATATGTATCCAATACTCTTTCCTCCTTTCTGCTATGTATTCAAAATGGGCAATGATTTTATGTGTGTATATGTGTGTTATGTATGTGTATGGATATCGATATATATTTCACTTTTAATGTGTGCCAGTGTCCTTACAGTAAAAAAAATGACAATAAAAGTTATCTTATCCTATCTTCCTTCTTTCCTTCCCAATCCCATTCCTCCCCACACCCTATTTTGTGTTGGCTTCCCAGACAAGTACTTACCAGGTCTGATCCTGTTTAGCTTTCTAAAATTAGCCTACTGAAATAAATACCAAACTAAACTGCCCAATAATTTACCTACTATCACTCTTTTGCACCTGATTTCAATGTAAACAGCCAATCTGCAGTATTACTAAATTTTGCTATGCATCTGCTGCATGTTATTCTCTCTTTCTTGATAATCTAGTCGAGAGGTCCCCAAACTTGGCAACTTTAAGACTTGTTTTATTTATTTATTTATTTATTTATTTATATATTTATTTATTTATTTATTTATTTATTTATTTAATCAAGCGATTATAAGATAACAGGTATAAGTATAAACATAGTTATGAATACATGAAATGGATACATATAAGAAAAATAAAAGAAACAATAGGACAGGGACGGTAGGCACATTGGTGCGCTTATACACGCCTGTGGTATCTGCCATCCCGCATCTGATGGGCAGCTCATGAAAGGGAGCGAAGGGAAGAGAAACGACAGGAAGTGAAGTTTCCTCTTGATGAGCGCGCCCCGAATGTCTTGGCACACGCTCTTTTATTGTGCTTTTTTACAAGAAAATGATTTAATCAAAAAGCTCAAGTCAAACATGGTAATCTCATCAGGATGTGCATGTTTACAAAGCTGCATACCGGACAGATTATTTACAAAGTGGATAAGCTTATTAACAAACGTCTATCTCCTTGTCTCTTGTATGTGCCTTGCAAAGGTCACTGAAGAGACAGAAGTTAATGATTACACGTGAATGATACAATGTTGCAAAGGCTTGAATGATACATAGTTGCAATGATACATAGTTGCAAACACATGAATGATACATAGTTACAACATCTCCTCTGTTTTTATTATTTATGACGAGTCTTCTTCCTCGTCCAAGAAGACAGGAACCATTTTTCTGAAATGTTCGCCATCCCCGTCATCTAGGCAAGAGTGAGACCCGTCAGCGTCAGGGTTGTCCAAGGAGCGGTAACTCAGCAATGACATTTTTTCGTCCGGTGTTGAGCATATAACATGAGCTTGCAATAGCACATTAACATCAGCAGTTATAGAGGATAATTGATTTTTTTTAAAAAAATTGCAATATTCTATTAAAACAACAAGATCCTATAATACATATCAATATAATGATTATTAATGATCCTGCCAATGCAGTTAAAAAGGTTGTAAGCCATGGCAAAATAGAAAACACCCCCCCCCTGCTATCAGCATAAAGACAACATTCTTCTTTAAGCATAGCACACAATCCCCCTTGTTTTAAAAAATAACAGATCTAAATCTTTACGATTTTGCAAAAGAGGGGTATTCCATGGGTACCTGTAGGGATATAAAATCATCAGAGTTATACACACAAGCTATACTTGAATGCAAAATGATTTGGATTTAACACTTTCATCCCCGTGGACACATGCCATGAAACCGGTGGAACAAGTCCAAACAAAATTATTGCCAGGGATAAAATACATTCCTTTCAGGTGTGATGTTAAAGTTCCTCCTGAAGTGGTGTAGATTGCAGAATATCCCCTGGTTGTGTGGGTGCGTCTGCCAAATCGAATTGAAGTGGTGGGTAGAAGTCTTCTATGCAAGAAAAATTGGTTGTAGAACTTAAACGAACGCCTTGAAAGTCAGTTATAGTCCAAGCAATATTATATCTTCTATGAGGCTTCTGCGGATCGTCATGGACAGTTCTTTTGAAGCGTCGTTTGTTGACAGGATCAGAGTTCGGGTATATAAAAACATGACAAGTAGGAGAGAGAGCTATGGACAAGTTAGTTGTAGAACATTTACGAGATGAGGAGGGAATTCAATTAGTACAAAAAGGATAATAATTACAATAATGACAATAAAGATTAATTTGGTAATTCATCAAGGATGTTAGTTGGGGTGGGGAAACCCATAATACAATAGAAGGACATTTAGGTCCCCCTATGTTTTAGATTGAATAGAGGAAAAGATTTTAAGGTTCCTTTCCATAGGAAGAGTAAAGAAGGAACAAAAGAGCGAATGGTAGAGTGTTCTTTAAACAAAACAGAAGTGACAGAGTGAAAACTACGGGTAGCATTTTCATGACGTACCCACATGGAGCAAGTATAATAGCCTTCTGTTAATGAAATGATTTTAACACGAATAGTCTTTTGACAGGAAGCATAGGTTTTGTTGAAGTAAGGTAGAAATTGCAAAGAAGATATAGATAAGAATATCAGGAAGAGTTTTAAGATACAGATATAGCAGAGGAATTCCCATGATAGGGTCTTACTGCCCGACCAGGGATCCAGCAAGATCGCAGCGTAGCCTCGTCCCCAAGTGAGAAGCTCAGCAGGACCCTGCCAGGCGGGATCTGGCAATCTGCGATAATATACCCGAGGTCTGTTAGGCGGGGGTGAGGGGGAGGAAAAATGACGCGAAGCAGCAGAAGTGGGAGGAATGCCAGTCAGATTGAGAAAGTTTAAAGTGTAAAGACAAATGTTAAGAGAATTTTGCAATGCTGGGAGGTTCGGGGGGTTTTCCCGCAACGAATATCGATCAAGAGCATTTTTCAGAGATAAGTTCGTTCGTTCCACAATAGCCTGCCCCTGGCTGTTGTAGGGAATCCCAAACTTGTGAGTTACATTCCATCTGTTACAGAAGTCCTGGAAAGCAGAACTTGTATAGGCAGGTCCATTGTCTGTTTTTATTTCTTTTGGACGTCCCAGCGAGGCAAAGGTACGAATTGAATGATTGATGACATGTTTTACAGTTTCTCCCCTTTGAGGAGTAGCCAGAATAAACCCTGAATATGTATCTATTGAAACGTGCAAATATTTCCAAGGGGCAAAAGGTGGATACTGAGTTACATCCATTTGCCAAATTTCACAAGCTTTTAATCCTCTAGGATTTACTCCTATGGGAATGGAATGTCCTTGCTTACTACATGTGGGGCATTGTTGAATAATGGCAGCAGCTTCTGCCTGAGTTAGGGAGAATTGAAAAGTTATCATAACTTGGCTGGGGAGATTCAAACACACTCCCTGCTTCTATTTTATAATGGACCTTTAAAGCCTCCATAATTTTCCTCCAAGTGACCAAAATGCCAATAGGTGCACGAGGAGGACTATGGAGATGTTCACCAATTTTTTGCCAAGTGGAAATTTTTAAGGACCCTTCCTCTGAATAATTAGGACAATGTTGCCACACATAAGCCAATAATGTAGCAATAGGTTTCTTTTTTACAGGAGAGCCCTTTAAATTAGCAGAGTATTTAGAAGAAGTGACTAACTCCCTCAATTCCTTCAGATGCTGCGTCTGTTGTTGAGAAAAGTTTCCACCCATACTTACGAAAAGTCGAGACCGTGTTTCAGATCCGATGACGTGCAATTCACTTCAGGCCTGGCGATGCACAGCTCCCATCGAGCTGATAAGATATGGGCGCGTCGCTGCGTATCCCCCTTAGGGAATCACGTCGGGGTCACCAGAATGAGGTATCTGCCATCCCGCATCTGATGGGCGGCTCATGAAAGGGAGCGAAGGGAAGAGAAACGACAGGAAGCGAAGTTTCCTCTTGATGAGCGCGCCCCGAATGTCTTGGCACACGCTCTTTTATTGTGCTTTTTTACAAGAAAATGATTTAATCAAAAAGGTCAAGTCAAACATGGTAATTTCATCAGGATGTGCATGTTTACAAAGCTGCATACTGGACAGATTATTTACAAAGTGGATAAGCTTATTAACAAACGTCTATCTCCTTGTCTCTTGTACGTGCCTTGCAAAGGTCACTGAAGAGACAGAAGTTAATGATTACACGTGAATGATACAATGTTGCAAATGCTTGAATGATACATAGTTGCAATGATACATAGTTGCAAACACATGAATGATACATAGTTACAACACACGCCCCCTACCAGAGTCAGGTAGGGTATTCCAGACATTGACCCCTCTGTTGCTGAAGTCGTATTTCTTGCAATCAAGTTTGGTGCGGTTTACCTTGAGTTTGTATCTATTGTGTGTTCTTGTATTGTTACGGTTGAAGCTGAAGTATTCATTGACAGGTAGGACATTGCAGTATATAATTTTATGTACTATACTTAGATCGGACCAAAGGTGGTGTAGTTCTAGATCTTCTAGGTCTAGAATTTCGAGTCTAGTGGCATAAGATATTCTGCAACGAGTAGAGGAGTGGAGAAACCTTCTTGTGGAATATTTCTGGACTTTCTCAATTGTATTAATATCAGATATGCAATGCATTGAAAGAACTGACTTGCAAGTTGAAAGTCCTTACACTTTTGATGGTCTCAGCATTCCCACAGTCACATGATCAAAATTTGAGCACTTGGCAACTGGCACATGTTTACTATGGTTGCAGCATGTTGGGGTCATGGGATTACCTTCCCAGCCAGCTTCTGACCAGAAAATTCCAAAGGGGAAAGCCGGATTCACTTAACAACTGTGTGATTCACTTAACACCTGCAGTGGTTCATTTAACAACCATAGCAACAAAGGTTGCTGAATGAGGTGTGAGCATTCTGCTCCCAATTGTGGTTTGGTTGCAAGTCAAGGATTGCCTGCAATATTTTCTGCATCAAAATCAGGCTTTTTTGCAACATGCTTGGTTGCATGGTGTAAAAACAAACTAGAGAGTTTGAAGCACTGGGGACAGAGCATTTTTTACAGTTTTCATTAAGGCTGTTGGTCTTTCCAACACTAGCACTATACACTGTATATGCCAACAGTCTGTAGAGATTTTCAGTCATCCAGATCATGGTTGTCCCGAAGGTGCTTTTTCAGGCAGCAGCTGGACTTCCTTGTTTTTTCTTTTGAAGACTTTCACTTCTCATCCAAGAAGCTTCTTCAGCTCTGGCAGGATAGTGGGGAATGGAAGGATTTATATTCCTCGCAAACAACTGGTAATTTGCATCCTTTTAGAGGGTTCTTGAAGCCCTTGGATGTTTATCTGTATCCTCAGTGTATACGCCAACAGTTTCTTTAGCGCCAAACTGGAAGTGTCAAGCTTGTATATTAATTGTACTGCAATTCCATTAGAAAGCTGAAAACCTACTCTGTAAATTTCCAAAGGCAACTGTTGGACTCCTGGTTAACAATACAAATATCCCAGATGTCATTGGAAACTCTTCTTTGCATAGCTTGGCAAAGGAAAAGAAAATACTTTTGGGTATGATGCAATCCACTCGGGCTTGGACACACAGAAGAATATTGTTAGGGGGAAGACGGGAAAACGGCCAGTTCCATAATGCATTTTCATCAAAACAACATATCCTCCAGAAAGCGCCTAGTCAGCCATTGACCTCGTAAGGAGTTTTTCTTTATAGCACTTTGTGCTTTATATAATCCCTAATTGTTTTTTTTTTTTTTTTTTTGGTACAGTATTTTTAATCACTGCATTTTAACAGGTTTTACATTTTCGGCCGAGGATCGTCCTATCTGCCTTTTGTCCGAAGTGTGTGTGTGTGTGTGTGTGTGTGGAGAGGTGGAAGCCTAGGGGACATTGAACTCACCTAGGGTGTTTTAACTCACTGCAGGATTGTTAAAGCTTCAAGTAGCAGCTCTCCCCGGTAGGGGCGCGAGACCACCGTTTCCCTCTCTTCTGTATTCGGTCCAGCAGCAAGCTAAAAGGTGGATTCCCGCTGCTCCGCCGGCTTTTAAACGAGATCGCTTTTTGTTTTCCTTCTATAGCTGCCTCAAGAACCGTTTAGACTGTCCGTGCCCGGCAGCCAAAAGGCAGAGCGAGCTGGAAAGCCGACGGGCCCCTGAGAACCGGGTGGGGGAAAAAAAAAAACCCGCAATCAAAATGTAAGAAACCAACATGACACACAGGGGAGATCGGCGAGAAGAACGATGCTGCAGGGCTGAAAAAGAGCGAGCAAGGTACCATCGTCCACTCCAAGGCTGAGACTTCTCCGCAAGGCTTTGGTTAAGAGCCGAGCCGAGGCCGAGCCGAGGCGCGCGGGCGGGCGAGAAGGCAGGCTGGGATGGATGGAGGCGGCCGAACGCGCTGCGTGGACCGGGCACGGCTTCAGAGAGGGGAGGTTTTATCCTGAGAAAAGCTTTTCGTGCAGACCTCGAAAGAGGGCGGGGCCTCCGTCCCCAATTAAGCGGGGAAGGGGCGATGACGGGCCTCTTTCTTCTCTGGATCCGGAATCTTCTCTAAAAATGGAGCCATCTGCCTAGTCTTTAGCTTTCTTTGTTACAAAAAAGAAAGAAGGGGGGGGTGTCTTAAGGGAAAGGGAAAGGTTCCCCCGCACATGGGTCTTAATCCTGGGAAAGCAATGAGGTAATTTTTTCAGACCCGCCGCTGCCTGTCTGATCGAGTTGAGCAACCCTGCTGAGGAAGCGGGGTGAAAAAAAAAATGAAATATTTTTCCAAGCTGCGTCTTTCCTCCAAAGCGGCTTCTGGTCCTGCTGTTAACGGAATTAGCGTTCAAGGGGGGCGCCGGCACATGTGCTCGAGGACACGGGGGTGCGGGGGGTGCGGGGGAAGGGAGCCGGGACAAGATCGTAGCCAATCTTCGTCAGGTATGGATGGGGGGGGGTCCAGATGTGGCTCCAGCAGCAGTCCTCGCCCTCGCAAAGATCCGCCCCAGAGATCTTTGTAACGGCAGAGACTTAGGGAGGAGGGACTAGTTGGAGTAAGAGCTATTTGCCTAAGGGTTGGCATAGCCATAGAAGAAATAGCTGAGAGGCAGGGTGCAAATTTGGCACTCCTGATTTCTTTTTACTGCCTTTCTGGGGGCATATGATCTTTCCTTAAATCTGGATGATTTCCTTCGGATATCCTATGAGGTGAGTGAGACCAGTGGGTATCTTTTCAGTAACGCAAATGGATCTAAGGATTGCTTCTGAGTGGGAAAGGCTGCTTTGTCAGTTCACTAAGCTGAGCACCGGAGCCTTTTGTCTATATGGAGCTTCTTCAGTCATCCAGGGCATGGTTGTCCCAAAGGTGTTTTTTTCTTGGTTTCCAGAAAGTTCACTTGCCTCTTGAAAAAGCACCTTTGGGACAGGAGCCTCTTGCATTGCTTCAGAGTTGCCAAGGCACATAATTGCTCACTGATAGAATTTTCTTTTTTTTTAAAAAAAAGAGGTAGAGTGTGGATCCTCCCTCCAATTTGTTTTAGTTTTCTCTCATGATAATAAGGCTTAGTAACATGGCACCAGGCTTGAAGTTTATTTAGATATCTGTAACATCAGTGGTGGGATTCAAAAAAATTTACTACTGGTTCCATGGGCATGGCATGGCTTGGTGGGCGTCGCTTGGTGGTCATGACAGGGGAAGGATACTGTAAAATCCCCATTTCCTCCCCACCCCACTAACCTGCTTTCCAGCTCCGTTCTCCTGTGCAGGGCAACAAAAGAAGAACCAGCCAATCAGCTGGGACTCGGGAGGCAGAGAATGGATGGGGCGGGGCCAGTCAGAGGGGGTATTCCAAACTACTCAAAATTTCTACTACCAGTTCTCTAAACTACTCAAAATTTCCACTACCGGTTCTCCAGAACTGGTCAGAACCTGCTGAATACCACCTCTGTGTGATATGTACTACGTTTATTGTGATCCTGACAAGCTTGTGTGGGCAGAGACTTGAAACTGGGTCCCCTGTATACTTTGTTAATTTGCCTTTTTAGTGTGACATTTTGTAGCCCAAGTGTGCCACCCACTTTCCGGAGAGCTTAAATGAACTCGCTGCTAAATGATTTTGCTTTATGAGCAAGAGTTGGCTGCTGATAGTTATTGTTGCATTGTATATTTTAATTCCTCAAGGTGCTCTGGCACTCCCTGCCTGATTTGTAACTCTGGGTTGCAGGTATTGTTGATGAAAAGGAAGGCATTCAGACAGAGGAGACCCAGCATAGTTTAGGTTTTTATGATGGATGTGACTGTCATTGATCTTCAGTGTGTATTCTCCCCCCTCTTTCTAATCTAATGATTGGTATTGAGGGCAGCTTTTTGTAAGCAAAGAAGTTTTTTGTCAGTGTTTGTAAAGCAGAGTTGTGTATGATGTAACTAGTCATTCTGTTTCCATAGCGCATGGGATTCCTTATGTTTAATTTAATGGCTGGGCTCAACAAATGACAGCCCCTCAGTAGGGACAGGCCCCAGGGGGTGGGATTCTACCGGATTGGACTGGTTCTATAGAACCGGTTGTTATGGTTCTGCGCAGTTTGGAGAACCAGCAAATCGTGTCCCTGGCTGGCCCCTCTCCTCCCCTCCCAGTCAGTCCTTATTGCGCATGCCCAACATCACTCTTCTCCGCCCAGTCACTTCTTAAGGTGTTTCTTTTTCCCCCCCCTCCCGACGATCAGCTGCTCCTATGATCAGCTGTGCCTGGATTCCCCTCCCTTACTTACTGCTTCACCCAGGAGGCTCCCCTAAGGCTCAGGAGACCCCAAAACAGAGTGCTGCGTGCCTCCCCTATGCTCCGTTTTTTTTTTCTTCCTGAGCTCTAGGGAAGCCTTCTGGGAGCAAAAACTCCCCCCAGGGGCCTTCCCTGAGGCCCAGAAGGCCCAAAAAATGCGCACGGGGGGGGGGGGAACTGCAATAAAGCCACGCCCACTCAGTCACATGGCCTGGCCACAGAATTGGTTGTTACAAAATTTGAATCCCATGATTGTAAGCTAAATGGGGAAGTTGAAAAAAAATGTTCCTTCCCTGGAAGGGGTAATGAAATTTTCATAGATATGTCCATGAAGAAGGGACAACTGAATCTGCCACGGCTGGAAACTTAAGAATTAGAGACCAGACCAGATCATGATGAACACTCATGATGCAACTCCCCTCCATATCCAAAAATGGAAAAGAGGCAAAATTTGAATCCCAACCTGGTTCTGCAATAGCTGATTATCTTTCTACTAAGAATGTCATGTGTTAGTAATAAAAGACACTTTCTACCCAAGCCTTAACTTTGACTTCTCTACTACTAGCTCCAGAGTGCTGCTTGAGTTTCTAGAAAGACAAATTTTGTTTTGCCCAGAGTGTGCTATGAGCTTGTTTCATAAGAGAGCACCCTACTTGTGACTCTTCGATAAGTACGTTGCAAGAGAGACCTATTATAAGAGAATGACAAACACTCTAGGAAACACTTTTCTCTCTCATTCCTTCATTTAAACTAAGCTTTTTTCTGGGTAAAGGGTTAAGCTTAAAGAACTTTGCCTTTTAGCCTTAAAGTTTCACATATGCCTGAAGGGCATAACAATATTCTAAGTTTAAAGGACTAAAATATAGATTTTTTTTTTCAAGGCGTATACACCAACCAACCATGATGAATGATAAAAAAAAATCTGAATTAATAGTTAAACATACACATAGATCTGCTGCCATCCATGAAAGCCTTTGTAAGAATGGCACCTGCAACATAATGCTCTTTTTGTATTTTTGTACAGATAATCCTTGTCTTACAAAAGTTTATTTAGTGGCCATTCAAAGTTACAGTGGCTCTGAAAAAAGTGACTTATAGCAATAGCACTTAGACTTATATACCGCTTCACAGTGCTTTACAGCCCTCTCTAAAAGGTTTTCAGAGTCAGCTTATTGCCCCGAACAATTTGGGTCCTCATTTTACCCACCTCAGAAGGATGGAAGGCTGAGTCAACCTTGAGTCTGGTGGGATTCGATCTGCCAAATTGCAGTAGGAGTAGCTTGCAGTACTGCACTCTAACCACTGCTCCACTGAGGCTTATGACTGTTTTTTTTAAATGATCGTTTTCCACACTTATGACTGTTGCAGCATCTCCACAATCACATGATCAATATTCAGATGATTGACAACTGTCTCCCATTTATGATGATTGTAGTCTCCCAGGGTCATGTGATCCCCTTTTACAACCTTCTGACAAGCAAAGTCAATGGGAGGCTTGATTCACTTAACAGCCATGTTACTAATTTAATAACTGCAGTGATTCACTTAACAATTGTGGCAAGAAAAGTCGTGAAACAGGGCAAAACTCAATAAATTTCTCACTTAGCAACATAAATTTTGGACTCAGTTGTAGTTATAAGTCAAGGACTACAGTACCTGTATATCCATGGGTCTACTATATACTAAAGTATGGCCTTCCCTTTCCCCAAAACAGATGTAATTGTTTCTAATGAATAATAATAATGCTACTAAGATAGTTGCTAAAATATTATATTTACAATAAATACAATCTGTTCTCTGGTTTTCTTCAGATCTTATAAATCTTTTACAAAATATAGAACAATAAACACGACACAGTATTTTGACTAATTATATAAAAAATATAAATTTGCATATTTCAGGGTTAATTCTACTGTTAATCTAGGAAACCATGGGCATAGCCATTTATGGTCAAGTTCTGCATTTTCTTCTTCTTTTTTTAATCAACTTTATTGAATACAAAAAATTAAAATATACAAATATACAGATTCAAAAAACAAAGATTAATACAGACAAACCATAATCTCTGTGCTAAAACTAATTAAACTTTCCTTTAATACATTTGACAGTGAGTTAAATATTTCCCAAATTATATTATGTGGCAGTTATTTCTTACTTCCTATGGGTTCTCTGTTATTTATGTTCGATCAAACACAATGTTCTGTTTATAATTGTTGGATTATTCTTATTTATTTTTACCAATGAATTCCTTCTATTGATTGTTTAAAGCACGAGAGAGTCTAAGACTGACATTAATGATTCCTGTTATTGTATGCATCTTAATCTGTTTCATAAATTTATTTTCCCCCTCTTGGTTCCCCTTTTTATTTTTTTTACGTTCTAGCCAATCATACCACTTATTCCAGGTCGAGTAAAATTCCGCCTCCTCTTTTCCTTTTAATTTTAGTGTGAGTTTTTCCATTTCTGCACATTCACAAATTTTTTGAATAATAAATTTTATTGGTGGTATATTAGGTGATTTCCAAAATTGAGCCAGTGAGATACGTGCTGCTGTTAAGATATGGATAATCAAATATTTTACTTAGGAGGGATAACCTTCCTTAATGATACCCAAAAGATACAATCTAGGTTCCCACTCCAATCCACCCTAGACAATTTCTTCTAATCAAGTTTTGATTCTAATCCAAAAAATTTTGACCACTGGGCATGTCCACCAGAGATGGAAGTAGGTACCATGGTTCCCTTTGCATTTCCAACAAGTTGGATTGGATGTTGGATATATTTTTGCTAATCTGGAGGGTGCTAGATGCCATCTATATATCATTTTATATAAGTTATCTTTATAAGACACAGATTTAGTTATTGTAAGATTTCTCTGCCAGATTTCTTCCCAGTCTTCTAAGTCTATATTATGGCTAAAATTTCTTGCCCACGCTATCATTGGTCCTTTTACAATTTCCTCTGCTAATTCATATTCCAATAGATAATTATATAATTTAGATATCATATTTTTGTCTGGGCCCAAAAGTATCTTATCAAATTTAGTACTCTTTGATTCTATTCCAAATTCTTTTAAATCTTTCTCATATCTTATTGCTATTTGGAAATAGGACAAACGATCAATCATTATGTTTTGGTTTTCTAACTCTTGGGTTGATTTGAGCTTTCCTTCTTTGTCTAAAATCTGGTAATATTTGAGCTTTTTACTGATGTCCATTGTATTAGGGTGGAACATTGCCTCCATTGTTGACAACCATAACAGAACTTTAATATAATGATTTTTCCTAATATCAGACCAGGTTTTTATCAAAGATTTGTGTAGAGTATGTCTCTGGAAGTATGAGTGACTTTTACTACTCGGGTTCCACAAAAAGGCATGCTACCCTATTTGTAAGTCATATCCTTCTAATGGTAGAATTCTTTTGTTATCCAATTTAATCCAATCCTTTATTCACATTAACATTGCTGCTTTATAATAGGTCTCCCAGGCAGGGAGACCAAAGCCTCCTCTGCTTTTATTATCTTGTAAATAAATTTTCTTAATTCTTGATTTCTTGCCTGCCCATATGAATTTCATAGTAATTTTATCCAATTCTTTGAAAAATGATTTATCCAACTTCCGGTTTCGCGTGGCTTCGGGGCAGTAGGAATTCGCGACAGCTCGCGATTCCTGCTGTGCTAGCCGTCGAGGTACCCCCGATCCAGATGGGTCAGGGGGATATGGCTGCCCTGTAGGGACAGCTGAAGAGAGAGGGGAGTCGGATAGGGAGGTGGGGGTGTCGCAGACCCCCCCCTTCTCCGGGAAAACCCCTTTTTCCCAAGGCGGTGGAGCGGCGGTCAGCAATGGCCGCCACGAAGAAGCCAGCAACCGGGTAAGAACTGTGCTGGAGGAAGTGTGAAGAGTGAAAGTTCTGTCTGAGCCGGGTCAAGTAACACCTTTTAAATTGCCTGGAATTGAGCTGCTTGAATTGCTGGAGGATACATTGTATCCCTAAGAAGAGCGAAAAGCGGCGGAGAAGTTGTTAAAGGGAACTTTTTTTTTTTTTTACTCTCCCACCCCACGGAAATAGCAGAAATATTTGGATATATTAGACATTGAAAGTGGATTGCTTTGAAAGTTGAAGCTAAGAGACAAAGGGATTTTTGGACATTGAAAAATTTAAAAAATTGGAAAATCTTTGCTGGAGGTATGGATTTCTGATTATTTAAAATTGTCATTGCAAGTGGGAAGGGAGAAAAAAAATTGGAGCAGAAGCTGAAAAAGGAGGAGATTGTCTAGAACGTCTTTGTGGATCCCAAAGGAAGATATATGGTAATTGGACCTCTTTGATTAAAAATTAATCCAGAAAGAGAAAGAGAAGAAGGAAGAAAAGTATTAACTTTTGGAACTTTTTTTTTTAATTGCTTTTGATTGTCTTTGATTAAAAATACTTGTGGTTGTTTTGGAAAAAGTTTCCCTTTTTATAATGGCATCGTTTGTGGATGAACTAGAGATTGAATATCAAAAATATAAAAAAGAAGATACTTTGGGCGCTTTGTTTCAATTCTTAGAAATGGCGTTATGTTCTGTTGAAAAGTTGATTACGCAGCAGAAGGACTGGGACAAGGAAGAAGAGGAAGAAGAAGCCATCTTTGATGAACAATGGGTCCCTTCCGGAGAGGAGGAGAAAAAGGATAAGAAAAAGAGGATTTTAAGAATTATAAAAACAACCAAAAGAGAGAAAAATGAGCGAAAAGATGGAGGCAAGGTTAGAAAGCAAAGGAAAAGGAGTAAGAAAAGCGAAGGGAAAAAGCAAAGGGGTAGAAAGGGCAAGGAGAAGAATAAGCAAGAGAGAAAGGGGGGGAGGAGAAGCCTTAATGGGGGGAAGCAAGACCTAAAGAAAAAAAGTTTATTTAGAGACAATGGGTGAATTTAATTTAGATTAAAAGAGGGATTCTGGAGGGTATATAAGAGTGTGTTTTTATATGTATATTTAGAATATAAAATTTATTATGTAATTTTAGAATCTTTTAAACAGAATCCCAAGAAAGATTGCTATATGTAGTATTTCTAAGTTAGGGTAATGAGTTATAGATGTCACTCCAATTGGTGTACAGGAGAAGTATAGTAAAAGAAAAAAAAGATGAATGGATAATTGGAAATAGAACAGACAAAGAATGTTGTTGAAAATGGTAATAAGATATGGAAGGATATATATGCTTTTTTTTTTGGATTTTGCATATTGATAAAAGGCAATAAAATTTTAATTAATAAATAATTTGGATGGAAAGGAGAAGTAGGGACAAGATATGAAGTTAATATTATATGAAATATTGATATTATAATCTGGAAATGTTATGCCTTATTGGTCTTTTATTATTATTTTTTCTTAGAAAAGAATTTATAAGCTGCTATGCCTTGATTCTTTGTGCATTGTTTTTATAAAACTGATAAAAATGGTTTTTATATATATATATAAAAAAGAAAATGATAATAAGATATGGAAGGAGATATGGGTTGAATATGATGTTGGAATTTGTGTCTGTGTGAAGAGTTTTAACCCGGGAACAGACAACCTTCAGAAAAGATCTTTTAGTTTTGTTTATGTTTTGTGTTTGTATGTTTGTGTATTGTGTTTATGGTAAAACTAACAAAATTTGTTTTTTATAAAAAAAAAGGAAAAAAGAATCAATAAAACCTTGGAGGAATGTTAGATGAGAATAATTTAAACAAGCCAGAAAGAAAAGAATATGATGACTATAAAATGGATAAATATGGAAGAGAAATGAAATTGAATAGGAGTAAAGAGAAATAATGAGAAATTTGCTGAAAGATATTTGTGTGTCCATATGGAGATGGGATAAATTGGAATTATGCTGTATAAAAATAATGTTTTGTTTGACTTGTAAGGATTTACAATGTTAAGAGGTTTTATGTGTTTATGTATTTAATGGTTAATGATGTGTTGTTTTATCTTTAAAATTAATAAAAATTTGTTTCAAAAAAAAAGAAAAATGATTTATCCAATAATATAGGAATCGTTTGGAATAAATAAAGCAGTTTGGATAGAACATTCATTTTAATTGTGGGAATTCTGCCTAATAAAGAAATCTGCATTTTGTTCCATATCTCCAAATATCTTCCTATTTATTGTACTAGTTTAACATAATTGTCTTCTTTCAAAGTTATTGTTTTGGGTCTCAACCATATACCTAAATATTTAATCTTATTGACAATTTGTAGTCCCATTATTTCTTCTAGTTCTTTTTGTTTTTTATTTGTTATATTTTTAACTAACATTTTGGTTTTTGCCTTATTGATTTTCAACTCAGCTAGTTTACCGAATTTATCAATTTCTTTTAATAAGGTTGGTCCTGACTCTATTGGAACCTCTATAATAATGACCACATCATCAGCAAATGCCTGTAGTTTATATTCTTGTCTTTTAATCTTAGTACCTTTAATTTCCTCATTCATTCTAATTCTGTCCAGTAATGTTTCTAATATTGTAATAAAAAGCAGAGGCAACAATATCCCTGCCTGACACCCCTTTTTATTTCAAAAGGATTAGTAAATTCTCCATTTATCATTACCCTTGCTTTCTGAGTTAAATAAATTGAATCTAATATATTTGTGAAATTATCCCCGAATTTCATCAAGTTTATCTGGCGTTTCATAAATTCCCAGTTTAGGTTGTTAAATGCCTTTTGTGCATCCAGGAAGAGAAGAACAACTTGGCTTCCTGGATGTGTTACATAGTATTCTAATAAATCAATTATCATTCTTGTATTATTTCTAATCTGTCTCATGGGAATAAATCCATTCTGGTCAGGGTGAATTCTTTCATTGAGAATTAGCTTCAATCTTTCCGCCATCACACTCATAAAAATTTTATAATCTGTTTTTAAAAGAAATATTGGTCTGTAATTTTTTACCTGGGTGGCATCTGCACCCTCTTTAGGGATCAATATAATATGGGCCTCCTTCCATGTTTCTGGGATTCTTGCCTCTAATAATACCTCATTGCAAGTCTCTAGGAACAACTTTTCTAACGATTCTCTGATCTCTTTGTATAATTCGCTTGGCAACCTATCTGGGCCTGGAGTTTTATTGCTTTTTTGTCTTTTAATCACTTCTTTTAACTCATCTAAAGTTATCTCCTTATTTAATATCTCCCTTTTATCTTCCGTTAATGGCAGTAATGTATTTTCTTTCAAATATTCCTCCAATTTATTTGCGTCTATTTCTTCTTGGTTATATAAATTCTCGAAATAGTCTCTTACAATTGTTTTCTTCCAATTCCGTCTCTAATATCCCATTATTATCTTGCAATTGGTATATAGTTCTTTTTTGGTTTTCTTTTTTCAGTTTATACACTAACCATTTTCTGGGTTTGTTTGCATATTCAAAGTAATTTTGTTTTGTGTATAGCATTGTCTTAATTAAATCTTCCTAGTCTAATATATTCAATTCATGTTTCAATAATATCAAGTCATTTTTAATTTGTTTGTCCCCTGGGGGACGAACAAATTAGTCTATCTTCCAAATCTTTTAGTCTTTTTATTAACAAGTTTTGTTTCTTCCACTTTTCTTTATTTCTGTTGGCTGTATAGGCTAGCGATATACCCCTTAGGTATGCCTTCATTGTGTCCCAAAGAATTTGCAACAAGGTAACTTGTTTTTTATTGAATTTAAAAAATATCTCTAATTCTTCCTTAATTTTTTGAGTGTATCCTTTTTCTTTTAATGATTGTGGGTTAAGTGTCCACCTAGCTTTTTTATAAGTTTGGGTTTTCCAAGTTATTTGCAATAGGTTATGATCTGCCCAAGTGTTGGTTAATATTTCTATATTTTTTATATCCTTAAGTAAATCATTATTCATCTGTGCCATATCTAACCTTGACCAGGATTTGTGTGGTTTGGAGTAGAAGGTAAACTGGGTGACTTCTAGATTCAATTTCCTCCATGCATCTACTAAATCTAGTTCCTCGGCCATATCGAAAAAACATTTAGGCAATGTATTTTGGTTTTTTTTTTTTTGATATTTTTGATCACTGGCGTAATCCTGTTTATTGTTAGAAATTGCATTAAAGTCACCAATTATGCAAATCATAGGTTTGCCTAATTCTATTAATTTTGCAAATAGATTTTTATAGAACTCATTGTGATTTATATTGAGGGCATATATCCCTACTAGTAAAATCATTTTGTTTTGTATAACCACCTCTACAATTAATATTCTTCCAATCTTGTCATGATACCGTATATACTCGAGTATAAGCCGAGTTTTTCAGCACATTTTTTGTGCTGAAAAAAACCCCCTCGGCTTATACTCGAGTCAGATTCCCCTCTGAAAAAAAAATGGTGTGGAGCTCCGAAGCTGGGCAGCCGCTTCCCTGCTTCCGTGTTTCCTTTGCAACTTTTAAGCATGGGAGGGGGAGGCTTTTCTGAGCTCTAGGCTGAAAAAGCAACGCGAGCCGAGGTCGCTCCACTCAGTTTCATTTCCTCAGCTCCAGCTGCTTTCAGTCCACTCGGGAGGAGGGGGAGGAGGGGGGGAGGCTTTTCTGAGCTCTAGGCTGAAAAAGCAACGCGAGCGGAGGTCGCTCCACTCAGTTTCATTTCCTCAGCTCCAGCTGCTTTCAGTCCACTCGGGAGGAGGGGGAGGAGGGGGAGGCTTTTCTGAGCTCTAGGCTGAGAAAGCAACGCAAGTGGAGGTCGCTCCACTCAGTTTCATTTCCTCAGCTCCAGCTGCTTTCAGTCCACTCGGGAGGAGGGGGAGGAGGGGGAGAGAGAGAGAGAGAGAGATCATAAGAAAGGCTCTTGGTTTTTTCTTGCAAGGGAGAGAGTGACTCCTGCCTACCACTGTCATCATCATCATCTTTTGGGTTAGTGAATCAATCAAACCTTTCATGATAGTGAGATCGTTTCCTAAATTTCCCTTAAATCAGGGAAGAAATCAGAAACAAACCTTTGGGCTGAGAATAAGCTTGTTCCTATGATGCCATTTTTGTTCACTTCAGTGTGAAAAGTGAAAAAACACACTTCTTTTTCTTCATCTTCTTGTTCCCTATTTACTGGTCTCTTTCAAAGAGGAAATTGTGAACATCAAACTTAATCTCAACTGTCCTAGTGAAAGTTTTTATTGGCATCTATTTTTATTTTTGAAATTTAGCAGTAGCTGCTGCATTTCCCACCCTCGACTTATACTTGAGTCAATAAGTTTTCCCAGTTTTTTGTGGTTAAATTAGGTGCCTCGGCTTATATTCGGGTCGACTTATACTCGAGTATATACGGTAAATCAGTTTCGATTCTAATTCTTCTTTGATATATAATACTACTCTCTTTTTTTCCTCTGCTCGTGATGTGTATAGTTTCCCTAACTTTTTGTTTTGTAAATATTTCTGTTCTTGTGGTTCAATATGAATCTCTTGAAGACATATTATGTCCAGTTTCAGCTTTTCAAGTTTCAAAAGTATTTTTTCCCTTTTTGATGGATTGTTTAAGCCATTAATATTTATAGAAGTCAGTGTTAGTCCTTTCCCCATTCTTTCTTATTTTAGGTGTTACCTCTCACTGGTTTTGACTATTGTTTGACTTCTGGTTTTGACTCCTGTTTCCTCACGGGTGGATCTTTCCCCTCTATCTTCTTTGTTTTGGTTTTCCTCTAGTTCTTTAGTTCTTTGTTGTATTTCTTCTTGACTTGGCATTTCCAATTCGTCTCTGCTACTTGTTTCCTCCTCTGATCCACCCAGCTGTTCAAAGAACTCTTGTGCTTTATTTAGGTTATCAATTTTCACTCTTTTTTCCTTGCAGGATGTCAGAATACCTTCTGGGGTAATCCATCTAAAAGAATTTTTTTTTTCTAAATTAGTGAAGAATCGATAGTCCTTCCTCTGTTCCCAGACTCTTGTTTCAGTACTATTATTTCTTTATCTTTGTATTTTATTGTCTCTTCTCTAGAAATCTTGTAAACAATATCTCTGACTTTCCTTCTAGCAAATCTAATATGGACCTCTCGAGGGAGCCTGTGTCGTCTCACATAACTGGTATAGACTCTGTAGATATCATCAAATTCATTTATCATCTCATCTTTGTCTCTTTGAAGGAAATCTGCTAGAAATTTAGCCATCACCGATGTTAAGTCCTCCTCCCTAGTTTCCTCTACGTTCTGAAATCTCAAATAATAAGAGGCTCTATCCATCTCAAGGTGGATTAAGGCCTCTAGAGTTTCCTTGTTTGAGTCGTAATTTTATGGTTCATAAGTTTTAACTTTTTCTCATTTTGTTCAGATTGTTGTTCAATTATCTTGATTTTTTGTTCATTTTTCTTAGTTGATTCCTGGATCAAGCCTATTTTTTCGCCCAGGTTTCTGATTTCAGTTTTCATTTCCCCTATTTCTGATTTCAGCTCAGTTTTTATTGCTTCCCGGTCTGCTTTACTTTCAATGTGATTTTTGGCCATAGATTCTTGTAGCATTAGCATCGTATTCTGGATTGCTAATAGGGAGGTTTGCACTGATTGGATGCTGGTTGTGGTAGTCGATTTCTCGGGGGCCAACATTCCTTCAATTGTTCATGAGATTGAAACTGCCGGACTGGATGGTGCCACTGTTGGCATAGGTTTTTTCCCTGTCTTAGTAGTGGTGATAGTTGTCATATCTTTTATAATTTTGGCCTGCTCATCTATTATCCTATATATACTATCCAAAATTACCATCAATTCTATGATTTTCTAATAAACAGAATCTCCTAATTATTAATGCTAAAGTTTTCCCAATCACTATCAACCACTATTTTTCAGTACAAACACGCATCAGACAATATCACCTTTGATTAACTACTCACCAACTTCCATCACAATCAGTATACACTTAATCAATTTTTAACTCTTAGCAATCTATATTGGAGAAAAAATACCTGTGTTGTTGTTGTAATAAATACTATAATAATTTCATTCCATCACAATAAATCACTGGGAAAAGGGTTAAGTAGGATAATTAATTACCACCTTCGTTTTATCAAAATCAATTAGGGTTATCTAAACACATTACTATATGATATCTTCAATATTTAATTCTTAATTACACCGACACTATACGTATAATAAGAATTTTGAATTATGAGGGAACCAAAGAAAAGAATCTATATAAAAAATAGGAAATCTAAAGAGATCAGCTATTAAGTAAATCAAAAAATAGAATTATGTAAGTTATCTGATACAATATTCCTCCTATCTATAATATGACAATAAACTAATTAAATATATACCAGCGTTCTTGTAGTTCAAAACAATATTTTTCCAGTTACAAGTTTATAAATCTCTTCATTCACAATGAAACAGTTTACCAGAGTTTAGATTTCTCAATGGCTGTCTTAAGAATTGCACAGTCATTCTTCTTTCTGTTTAGGTTCTTATCAGATCGCTTTTTTTTCCCCTCCAGTTCACTTGATTTTAACACATTCGTTTCAAGCTGTCAAAAGGAAATGGACCCTTCCAAAAATAACTTCTCAGCTCTCATTCCACACTCCAATTTTCTGTCAAGATTCCTCTTTTCTTATTTTCACTATCACATTCACTATTGTCCCGCCGATTTCCACTCTTCCCCCCTTTCACCCTGGGTTTCCTTAGTCCGCTTGATTGTTCTTTCAAACAATCGTTTATCTCAATTGTTATCCAAATGAATTGTAATCCAAATAAAGCTTCCAAACTCATGCAATCGCCACCCCTTCATCCACTGCCGTCTCACTGCTTCCTGCTAGCTAGTTTGTCGCGTCTCTAGGTCTGGCCACACAGGCTGACTTCTTTCGCCTCAGACTTCGGGCTCACTTCTTCAGTGTTTTGGGATCGCAACCTCCCAAACTGTCTCCAAGAGTTCTCTTCGTCTTGTTGATCCCTCCAGGACCTGACACTGCCACGAACGGCCATCCAGAGGCGAAAATCCCAGCTCAGGAGATCAGAGCAGAATGCTCCTGAACCTACACGACGTGATGTCACCAGAAGTCTCCCATTTTTGTTCTGCATTTTCATAGAAATAATGAAGGGAAGCAAACAATTTTTAAAAAATATTCTTAAAAAGAGGTATGAGTCAACGTAGATTTCAACTAATAAAAAGAGGGTGAAAATAGGCCCACATAATGATTGATCAACAACATATGAATTCAATGGCCAGAATCCTTTTAAAATCCCTTTTTTTTTTTTGTATGATGCATGAGTTCCACCAATTTTCTTGATAGTGGGGACAGTGGAGTTGATTTTGTAAAGTATATGTCTAAGTTTATGCAAAAATATCCTCTGAGTGTTATCTTTTGGAAATTTAATGTGATTTCATTTTAAACAAGCAGATAAAGAAAAAAATGTTATTTTTAACTTTTCTTAAAGCATTTATTTAAAAGCAAGAGATCTGAGCAGAATGCCTTCCCCAAAAGGCTTAACATTAATTATGTATCAGATTTGGCTTTGTATTAAATTTATTCCATTGGCAGTATTTATGATACACATATAATTATAATACATTATGTTAGTTGTGGTTGCAAGAAATGTACAATTGGGAAGAACTTGGGGTACTCTGCTTAGACAGAATAGCTAATAAACCACAGCTTGGTGCAATGTGTTGCAGGATAGGTTTTAGACTTATGTGCAAACTTCTTTTGCGTGAAACAAGAAATGTTCTTTTATCTCCTAAATGGGCAGACTGTAATTGGCTTCCATTAAGCAATATTTACTCACAAACCATTGCATTAGCTCTGTCCCATGCAAAATAAGAATCAATACTGTAGAACAGAAAATAATGTGCAGATGAACTTTAAAGTTTGGGTTAAATGGGGCAAGAAAAAGATCAGTGATGAATAACAAGGCTAGAATCAGCATAGGATCAAGTACCAGTATAGAGCAGGAAAACTATTATACAGAAAGAGCATGAGACAAGGAAACCGTAGTCACAGGCACAATTAATTGTTGAGGCCAAGCTTGGAAGAGAAAAGAAGGACTAGGGATGACATGATTGCAGTAGTCCAGCATTTCAGGGGCTGCCACAAAGAAGAGGGGGTCAACTTATTTTCCAAAGCACCTGAAGG
The DNA here is from genome assembly GCA_033807585.1 of Hydrophis major. Lineage (NCBI taxonomy): Eukaryota > Metazoa > Chordata > Lepidosauria > Squamata > Elapidae > Hydrophis > Hydrophis major. The sequence continues at coordinate 218,064,341 of CM066329.1, forward strand.
CAGGACAAGAAACAATGGATGGAAACTAATCAAAGAGAAGAAGCAACCTGGAATTAAGGAAAAACTTCCTAACAGCGAGGACAATCAGCCAGTGAAACAGCTCACTTTCAGAGGTTGTGGGTGCTTCATCGCTGGAAGTTTTTAAGGAGAGACTGGACAGCCACCTGTCTGAAATAGGGTGTCCTCTTTCAGCAGAGGGTTGGACTAGAAAACCTAAAGTCCCTTCCAGCTCTGTTCTGTTCTGATTGATCAATTGAAGATGGGAGATGTTGTCACAAGGTAGAGTTTAAAAGTGAAATCTTTCATCAGAGAACACCTGCTGTAGATTTTGCTGTAGGCATGTAGTGACCTGAGAAGCAAGTTAAGCGAAGACTTGAGATGCTTCCCAATTGGCTGATTGCTTAAGGTTTCTCTGTGGATAGGCATGTATGGAAGGCATGTGGCTCACAATAACTGACTAACCAGTCAGGAGGCAGTCTGCATCTTTCTGGCTCAAGGCCTCTGGGACTGACTTCTCTGGTTTTGCATTCATTTGCTTTTTTTTCCCCCTTGAATTTGCCAGGCTGCTTCTGTATTAGTGATGAAAAAGAGAGAGACCATCAATACTACCTGGAACCCATTCTCAGTTAGCCCCTGACACCATTGTTTGAGCTCAGATGAAGGCATCTCTTCTTGTGCTCTTCAGAAGAATTACCTGTTGGACTGTTGTCTTTGATCTTAGCAAATTTGAGCAACAAGGGTACCCTGGCTAGAATTCAGCATTTGTTCTTCTAATATCAGTGCAAAGGTCAGAGGTGAGATGGGTGATGTAGAAATGTATTAAATAAAATAAATAATGGGGAGGGGAAATGAGCTTCTGGGCAGAGCCTAAAGCCTCCACTGTACCCTGATTACCCCATTTTTTTCCTCAGTCATGTGTTGTAATTCTCATCACGTCCCCATCCAATTGAGGAAACAGCCTCAAGTCATTGCTAAAAAAATGTATAATAAAATCAGACGTTCTCCAGCGCTAACAGTTTCTCAACATGGCTTCAAAATGTGTAAAATGTGTATCACTTTGCCATCCATCTTCTTGGAGATGAGATCAGGTGTGGCAAGAGATGCATTTTAGGAGTTTTGAGAAACATGTGCACACTTCTTCTTCCCCTTTGATCACTAGCCAGCCTTTTTTCTTGCTGCCATTCCCCACGCCCCCCCTAAGCATTTGCCCTCTCTGTAAGCACTTTGTTTTCTGAAATATTTTCAGACCTTTCCCCCTATTTTCCCTATTTTGGAAGCTACTTCTCTCCAGGCTACTGGCCAGAAAGAGGACACTGTCACCTCCTTGAGGAAGAAGATCAGATATATTTGCACAATTCTCTAGCAAGAGTATGTTAAAACAGCATCAAAGAACTTTACTTTTAGATGTGATGGCCCAGTTGTTCTTCCTTGCAATTGCCCAACAGTTGCATGCAGTATCTTTCCCAACAACATGCTCCATGGTCATAGTGAGTTCTCCTTTCTTTCTCTTAGGAGCTGGTTGGTTTTTCATATACTTCTCTTATTTTCCTTATTTTAACTTGGAAAATAAATCCTCAGATGGACTGTCAGAGGCAGATACAGTGGAACCTAGGGGTCACAACCGAAATCCGTTCCAGGACTTTGGTCACAACCCGATTTGGTCGTGACCAGAAGCACGACTGACTGCACACGCATGGGCAAAAAAAAAATGCTCCAGAAGGTGAAATCGCCACAGCAGGGGAAATCGCTGCAGCTGTTTGGTTGCCACCTGAAGATGTTTTCACGACCAGATGCACTACATATATAGCACCTCCATAGTCATGTGATCAAAATTCAGATGCTTGGCAACTGGTTCATCCTTATGACAGTTGCATCTGGGGTCATGTGATCCCCTTTTATGACCTTCTGACAAGCAAAGTCAATGGGGAAGCCTGATTCACTTAACAACCAGTTTACTTACTGATCAATTGCAGTGATTCACTTAACAGCTGTGGCACAAAAAGTAATAAAATGGGGCAAAACTCACTTAACAAATGTCTCACCAACCAGCCACAGGAAGCAAAAGAAAAGAAAGACAGAAAGAAAGAAAGAAATTACATACATACATATATCTATATAAAAAGGCATCAGTTGTAAGCTGAATATAGAATAGAATACTTTATTGGCCAGGTGTGATTGGACACACAAGGAATTTGTGTTGGTGTAAATACTCTCAGTATACATAAAAGAAAAGATACATTCATCAGGAGTCGAGAATCATAAGGTACGACACTTAATGATAGTCATAGGGTACAATAAGCAATCAATTATACTAGGAAACAGCCAATATAAATTGTAAGGATACAAGCGACAGTTACTGTCATACAGTCACAAGTGGGAGGGGATGGGTGATAAGGAGTGATGACAAGATTTAACAGTAGTGCAGACTTTGTAATAGTTGAACAGTGTTGAGGGAATTATTTGTTTAGCAGAGTGATGGCTTTTGAGGAAAAAATGTTAACCAGATCTCATATAAGCAGGTAAAACAGGACGAATTTGCCAAACTACACACCTTATTGCTCCAAAATATCTTTACCTACCAATTTATCTCTAGATCAGAGAATGCAGTTGCATAATCTACCAACCCTGAGTTACACATCTTCATTGCATCACTCAGAATTCCTTCTCTTTCTGTGTTCGATTTCTCTCCGTTTCCATATAACATTTAATCTTAAAAAGGGGGTTTCTCAAGATGGACTAATTTTTCAAATGCAATTGTTATTGCAGATAATGTTAAAGAATGGATTCCCTTACATGAACATTATCTTTCTTCATGAGTCAATTGGGATGAAACAAAACTCATTCAAGGCATGTGGGAATATATGACAGCACCAAAAATATGATCTTAATAACAGAATGGATTAACTTTCCTAATGGATTAACTCACTTAAATTTGAACCAGTTAGACACGACAGCCATGGACAGCTAGGGAAAGTATGGCAGAAATATGGAAGCAAAACAGAAGATGATTTATTATGAACAACTGGATAAATCACCAATTGCAAATATTCCCTCCAGGTGGGGTTGTTTCCAAAAAGAGATTTCCACCAAGATTACTGACCAAAATTTACTATGTCATGCCAGAATTGTTTTGCTGCTCTGTGAGTCATGTCCAATATCCCTTTAGCAAGATGTGCCAATGATAGTGTATTTCTTCTCTTGCCCTCAGGGGCTTTGGAGAATAGCTTGACTCCTTCTTCTTTGTGGCAGCCCCTGAGATATTGGAACACTGCTATCATGTCACCCCTAGTCCTTCTTTTCATTAGACATACCCAATTCCAGCAACTGTTTTTTATATGTTTTAGCCTCTAGTCCAGGAGTGGGTTTCTACCGGTTCTGTCCACCAGTTCTATGTCTGCTGATGTTTTTGCCCACCTGTGCACCCGGGTTCTTACCTGATCTTTATTTCCTGATTTTTCAACTTCAGCTGCCGAAAGAAGCACAGCTGCAGTTAAAACAGCAAGAAAAGAGGGCTGTTTCAAAGGCTGCTTCTCCTCAGTGTGCTAATGACGATTTAGTGGCTCACAGCTGGTAGGGAAGCTCCTAAATCCCGAACTGGTAGTTTACCCTTTTCCTATCCCACCCCTGCTCTAGTCCCCTAATTATATTTGGTGCTCTTCTGTGAACTCTCGAAAGAGTGCAGAATTTCAACATCTTTTTTATATTATGGTGACCAAAACTGGTTGCAGACCAAAATTGAAATGGGAACAACTGATTGCACAATACTTGTTGAGTGGGAATTAGATTGGGAAAGTCAGGGTCTAGGAAAATCACACTACTAACTAGAGCTTACAAAACATTTGCTAGACTAATACTTGAATACAGCTCATCAGCCTGGAACCTGCATTACATATCTGATATTAACACAGTTGAGAAAGTCCAGAAATATTTCACAAGAAGAGTTCTCCACTCCTCTACTCATAGCAGAATATCTTATGCCACCAGACTTGAAATTCTAGATCTAGAAAACCTAGAACTATGCCGCCTTCGTTCCGATCAAAGTATAGTATATAAAATTATACATTACAATGTCCTACTTGTCAATGGATACTTCAGCTTCAACCATAACAATACAAGAGCACACAATAGATACAAACTCAAGGTAAACCGCACCAAACTTGACTGCAGGAAATAGGACTTCAGCAACAGAGTGGTCAATGTCTGCAATACTCAACCTGACTCTGTGGTTTCTTCCCCAAACCCCCAAAACTTTAACCTTAGACTGTCCACTATTGACCTCACCCCTTTCCTAAGAGGTCTGTAGGGGGCGTGCATAAGCGCACCAATGTGCCTACGGTCCCTGTCCTATTGTTTCTTTTATACTTATACCTAATGACTTTAGTGTCATTCATCATACAGTACTTCTCCATGCTCTTCTGTCCATTCAAATTAGCCTTGCTTTTCAGCACATTTGTACACTGATTTATGTAATGGCTTTTGTTCTTTCAATTCTTCATCTCTTTGTTTTTCAAAATCTCAACATTCCATCCATTAATGGCTTCCTTCATCCTTTTCTCAACCCCTTAATATATATATATTGCTTTTTGATCTTCATTATTTCTCTCAGAATTAATACAGGTAGTCCTCCACTAACAACAGTTCATTTAGTGACTGTTCAAAGCTACAATGACAGTGAAAAAAAGTGACTTCTTCTGACCATTTTTCACACTTACGACTGTTTCACATGGTCATGTGATCAAAATCTGAATGCTTGGCAACTGATTCACATTTATGGCACTGGCAGTGTCCTGCGGTCATGTGATCCCCTTTGGCGACCCTCCCACAAACAAAGTCAACAGGGAAGCCAGTTTCACTAACAACCGGGTTACTAAGTTAACAGGTGCAGTGATTCAGTTAACAAATGTGGCAAGAAAAGTGGTAAAATGTGGCAAAATTCACTTAACAAATTTCTCACTTAGCAATAAATTTTGTGTTCAATTGTGGTCGTAAGTCAAGGACAACCTGTATAAGATTAATATATTGGATCTGCTATCCAACGTGGTGGTTCTATAGTTTTCTTGCTTTGGTTTATTTTTATAACTAATTAAAGGCAGCAAAGATACCTAATAATCCTCCCGCCTCCTATTTTCTCCACAACAGCCTCTCTGTCAGGTAGGCCGAGCTAGAGTAGCTGACCCCAAATCACCCAACCAACTTCCATGTCTAAAGTGGGACTAGAACTCACTGGCTCCCTGGTGTCATGACCACTAAACCGAACTGCCTTTAACAATGCTACAAATTATCAGCTCTCTTGAATAGGGAATCATTCCGAAAACAGGATTTGAATACCAAAACTAGTATGCTTTTGTGTTGGTTTTTCACTTTTATTTTTACTACCACTTAAGGGCTTGCAGATTTCCAAAGAGTTATAGATCATGTGCGTTGTATGCAAGGCATCTGAAAAGTATTGTAAGAAGTAGGTATGCAGTTTTCTTTGTCTCTTGTTCCCTTATTTCCCTGGCTAATAAGGGACTCACAAGATCCAAATGACTCACAAGATCCAAATTTTTATGATTTCTTACCCTCCACTCCTTTCAAAGCTTATCTCTTTTGCCCAAAGGCTTACACCGTTGATCTCTTTTGCCTCTAAGTGATTTCAATTGGAATGAGTAAATGGTTGATACCAACCTGCTTTCATTGTTGTATCATTATGGAGAACATTTCCCCCCCAAGAATGAATGGTCTCCTCCCATGTAGGCATCAACCCAGTCATTTAGCAATCTGAAATTTGGGCATTTTAATAGACTTTTCCATGTGTAATGTTAACACATTTGGCTCAAACAGATAGATTCAGTTGTTATCCCACCCAGTAGCTTTACAAGTTCTTACAGCAGTAAGAAAAACTTGTTAATATGCTTCCCCAAGCAACATTTGAGCATTCTTTGCCCATACATAGTACGAGTGATTTTTATAGTAAAAAGAAATCAACAAGAGAATTTACAGTGGGTATTATCCCTCCCTTCTCACTCTTCGTAAAGTAATGTTGAAGGATGAAAAGGATAATTTTTATTTCCTGGTGACTGTGCTCTTTTAACTTTAACTTCTCACGGGTTCTTTTATATATGCCCAATGTCATGCCCCTGTTGGAGGCTGGCTCAGAGGGAGAGGAGGAACAGAGGGAGTGAAAGTGTGGCTCCGGAGGTTGTGGAGGAAGCTGGGGAAAGGCACAGGCTGGCTGGGCAGTCAGAGGAGGACCCAGGCCCATCCCCTCTCCATCCTAGGGCACGCAGGGAGGACAGGATAAGGGAGAAATATGAATGGTGTGGTCTATGGGGGAGGAAAGGGCCTTGATCCCCTTTGTGCTGTCCAGACAGTTTATAGTTAATTGGGAATTGGGATAGTTAGTTAGGAATTGGGAGCTGTCCCCTTAAGAGAATACATCATGGTAAATGTAGTTAAGGTATCTTGGGAAATGTAGTCCATATCATGTGGCCACATCTGTAATCCTGATTGGTCACTGGATTGACCCTTAGTGGATTGGGGGAGGTTCCTTCACTCTTGCCTGAACCCAGCGTCCTGCTGGCATCTCACTTCCTTGTTCCTTGCTCCTTCGGCATGGGATGAAAGATTACCATCCTTTTACACCATAAAGACAGCTATGCAGAGAATTGGATATTGAGATGAATCTCGATGTAACTGTGAGTTATATTTTAGGATGCCTGATGAACCAATAAAGAGAGTTTGTATGGATGCCTTTGTGGAGTTTAAGTCTGTCTGCCTTAAATTCAGCTAGATCCAAGGGATAACCAGTTAAATATGAGACAGCAGTGTGCAGCAGCTGCCAAAAAAGCTAATGCAATCCTAAGTTGCATTAACAGAGGGATACAGTCAAGATCAAGGGAAGTACTAATACCACTCTATAAAGCCTTAGTAAGACCACACCTAGAGTACTGCTTCCACTTTTGGTCACCACATCTTAAAAAAGATGTTGAGAGTCTAGAAAAAGTACAGAGAAGAGCAACCAGGATGATTCGGGGACTGGAGGCTAAAACATACAACGAACAGTTGCAGGAACTGGGCTTGGCTAGTCTAGTAAAGAGAAGGACCAGGGGAGACATGATTGCGGTCTTCCAATATTTGAGGGGCTGCCACAGGGAGGAAGGGGTCAAGCTATTTTCTAAAGCGCCTGTAGGCCAGACAAGGAATAATGGATGGAAACTGAACAAGGAGAGATTTAACCTGGAAACAAGGAGAAACTTTCTGACAGTGAGAACAATCAACCAATGGAACTTGCCCTTGGAAGTCGTGGGAGCACCATCAGTTGAGATTTTCAAGAAGAGATTGGACTGCCATTGGTCAGAAATGGTGTAGGGCAGGGGTGTCAAACTTGTGACATCACGTTTTTGTCATGTGACATATTGCAACTTTCCCCCCTTTGCTGAACTGGGGGAGGGCGTAGCTAGCATGTCACTTCTGTGGGCTGTGGGACGCAAGTTTGACACCCCTGGTGTAGCGTCTCCAGCTTGGGCGGGAGAGTGGGGTTGGACAGGATGACCTACAGGTCCCTTCTTACTCTGTTAATCTGTAATCTGTTCATTGAGAATTGAGAATTCATTGAGAATTGCCTTCCTTGTTCTAGTTTGATTTATTGGCCACTCTGTACTGGGAAAACAGAATCCAGATGTGGCTCAGGCCAGCAGTTCTAGCAAACCAACACAGGACCATGCCTGGAATGACACAAAGTTCTGGATATAGGTATGGTGCATCTTGCAATTTTGCCGGTACCTTTCTCCCAAACACCAGCAGTTCAGATCGCTCTGAACCCAATGACAAGAGTCATTGAAAATTAAGGAATGCATAACTCCTCTGCCCCAAACCCTAGTCGAAGTTGGGGAGTGAGGGGCATGACATTTTTGGTTAACACCAGACCCAATACATTTTGTGTTAACCCAATCAATGGAGGCTTTATGTGATGCAGCTATGGAAACATTTTCTTACCTGAGGCGAGAATTTTAAATTTTTGAAAAAACTATTAAAACAGCCTGAAGACTCACTGTCTAAGCAGTCCCATCCTGTTTTACCTGTCCAGCAAAGCAAAGGCATGGAGCAACTCTTTTTCTCCATCTCCCACACCCTGCCCCCGGAGTCGGAGTATGAAGAAAAGGTAACCCAAGTTTTCATCAGTTCCCTGAGGAGGGAATTGAAATTATTAAAATTATTAAAAAGAAAAATATAGGAAGTCTATTATTGGTGGGGAGAAGAATGTCATTTAAAGCAATTTGTACAATCTCTTCCTTCAGTTGGATCTCTTGCAGCCCAGTCTAAGACTCACCAGTAGATATTTTTTCTTATTCTTGTTTGTGCTTTAATCAAATCTCTGTGCGTGCACTTGGTGTTTGGTCTTTTGGAACCTTGAGGTACACTTACACACAAATATCCCAAGAAATCCCTTGAGACCACTTCAGACAAGTTCTTACATGTTCCCCCTGTTTATTTCTGCTCCCAGGATTTTATGTGTGTGTCTGTGTGTGTGCGCACACACACACACACACATATATGTGTGTGTATGTTTGTGTACTTTCCATTTCTCTCAGCTCTTTTTGAGTACTCAAATAGGAAAAATTTTAGAGTTCAAAAACTCAGGCTGGGAAAATAGAACCCAGCTGAGGCTCAAGACAACACCAACACAACCCTACCTGGCCTTTAGGCAACAAGCCCTTAAGGACTCAAAGGACAGCACTGTTTATTTTTCCCCAATTCTACTCCAAGTCCTGTTTGTCTACTATTTCTCTTTGTGAGTCCTACTGCTCGAGAACAGTAACATTTCTATTTGCCTTGGGCTACTTCTGGCTATTTGTTTCCCAAACTAACACAAACTCTGCCCGGCTGTCACACCTTGCTCAACTGTCCAGGAAGAAGTCTCAAAGGCACTTACCCAGGTACTGGGCATTTTGCAGGCAGTTTATCTTCTCACACACCTTTTTTAGGAGTCAAAAGCGGAAGAGAGGGATGCATAATTTAATAATAATAATGGCAATTTTAATAGAATAAGGAAAGTGCCCATTCAGCAGACTACATAACGAGGGCAATGATGGGAAGGATCAATGTTGCCCCATTTTCCACTCCCACAGAATTCTACCCAAATGGGAATTGTATTTCCATCTAATTGGTAAATAACAGAACTGTTTGAGATGTCAGTTTCCCTTGTTTCTTTGAGAACCCTGAAATAACACAAAAAGAAACAAGAACCTTTGTGCCTTGTCAACTTCTGTTAGTGCTAGCAAGTGCCAGTCAGTCAGTCAGTCAATCAAAATAAAGCTGGAAGCGACCTTGGAGGTCTTCTAGTCCAGCCCCTCTGCTCAAGCAGGAGACACAATTTCAGACAAATGACAATCTAGTTTCTCCTTAAAAACCTCCAGGGAAGAAACACCCACAACTTCTGGAGGAGCTGGTAAATTGGCGTTTCTCCTTAATTCCAGGTTGTTTCCCTCCTTGATTAGTTTCCATCCATTGTTTCTGGTCCTTCCCTTCGGTGCTTTGGAAAATAAGTTGATCCCCTCCTCTTTGAGGCAGCCTCTCAAAGAATGGAATACTGCTACCATGTCCCTCCCTAGTCCTTTTCTCTAGACTAGTCAAGCCCATATCCTGCAACCATATGTTACCAAGGTGTGTCCCTCTCCAAGCACAGTAAGGGTGAGTGGAGAAGAGAGCTAGAGCCACCTACTGTTATAAGCCATGATTCAGAGTTTGAGTGTGATCTGGAACCTGAGAAGTCTTGCTCCAGCTGAACCTGTTGTTCCAGCTGTACCTGCCTCAAGAATCAGGAAGCCAGGATTCACTGCAGGCTGATCAGTAACAGGCATCTCCAGCTGCAGAAGTCAGATGACAAGGCAACAACTCCCAAGCCTCAGAGCTAGGAAAAATCAGAGATGAGTAGAGCAGTGCTCCTCGGTGAGGCTTCTCATTAAGCAAAGGGCAAGGCATATGCAATTTAGAGATTCACCCTTTCACTTTCTAGTGCCTCCATCTTGTTTATAATTCTTGATTAGTTGAACTACCTAATTTGGCACCCGTGACTCTTGGAAGTATTTGGACTACATTATGGTTCATTGGACTATACTCAGCTTTCTTCAGGCAAGCTCTCTTGCTAGGCATTTGACTCAAATTGCTGTCTGCTCTTGTCTGCCTAAAACAGCAGTAAATCTGTCAGCTTTAAATAACTGTTTGTGTGCATCAGCAAGTGTACATACAATACAAGGTATGTCTTCTGCCCAAACTCAGCAATGAAATATTTTGAGTGCTGGTTCTAAAACAAAGACATTTATGGATACGATGCAGCAGGAAATTTGATGAAGTTGTCATAGCAACTTTTTTTTTTTTGCAAATGTCATCCTTTCCGAATCAGCTGGACAGATGACCGTGCTTTACCCTGTTAATTTCACCTGTTGTAGCATTATTGGCTGTGCTCCTGAGGCTGCTTTAGAAGGCTGCAGGTCAGGATGGGAATTAAGCCACCTGCTCAGATAATTAATGGGGGAAATGCCTTCCCAGAGGTGCAAATATATATATACCAACAACCACTCTGTGAGATGTATATTGCATATGTGTTTTATCTTGCAAGATTTTATGGGTTGTATGGGTGGAGTTTTTCCTGTTTTGCTACATGTTAAAACCATCAATACATACCTCCTTCCGTTAGTATGTATCTCCCTAGCAGCTTGCTAGGCTGCTCATCCACCTGGTGCTTGCTTATAGCATGCATTTCTCTTTCATAGTAATAGTCTCCAAGTGTTATAATGGTGATTGTGCAAGTGGATTAAAAAAACACACACATCAGAATCGCTACCCAGGATGGGCGCAAGGAGAGGGTTCAGCATTTCTGGCTTCAGAGTCAGGTAAGCAAACTGGAGGACAGACAAAAACATATTTTATGTTGGAGAAGTCCCAGATTTATCATCTGTTTCTTTTTTTCTCTGAGTATTCTTCTAGCTCATGGGGAAAAACTCACATGGGGAACATGGAGAGTTTTTTCTTGTCAGGAGCAGAGTTCAGAAATGGCTGGAATAGATTAAGTGGTCAAAGACAGATAGAGATGGTATAAAAATGCTGGGTGTATTTTCCAACATCGTGTCAAGGACAATAAATGGGCCATTTTGGAAATGTTGGGAGGCAAGAAACAAAGATTGGGATAATTAAATTGATTTTAGCAAGGTGTTTGAAGGGAGTAGTAGAACTTACTCAACTCCATTTTGTAAAAGATAAGCTAAGAAATACAGAACACTTTTAGTTTCAGAAAATATATGAACACAATCAAAAAAAATAATTCTTTTCAACTAATGATTCAAGCCAGTTTCACGTAGGAAATAGTACAGAATGATTTGTGTTTCAGAAAGGAATTGCCCAAGATCAGGTTGCAGCAGAAAGAATCCCAAAGATTTATGTTCCAGAGATTTAGTTAGGATAGGAAATTAGGTAAAGACTGTATTGCATCTATACATGTGTACATGAATAAATACATGTTTAATTTAACATATTTTTTTTTGAAAAAAGTTTTATTAATTTTAACAACAAACAAAAACACATAAAACATAAAAACATCATCCTTTCCTTCATAAGTTTACAGACAGTGTATCGGTTGGTTTACCACTTTTTTTTGTCCATCCATTTCATAGTCTCCATTGTAGTTATATTACATAATAGCTCATATTATCAATCAACAATTATATAGCCTGATATCATTATTAAACAATCATTTAACTATAATTTTATTAATTCATACTTTAACGAGATAACTATAGTTAATTTATTTTATAGCAAATCATAAAGTCATACCAAATCTATCTTAATAAAATTTTACAAAAATAGTATCAAAGCAAAAAAAAAGAAATATGTATTCATTGTTTCCTAAAAATCTAAATATTCTATTATTATATTTTATTATCTAGCCTTTGATAGAAAAGGTCCCAAATTTCATAGAATTGTTTATCTTCTTCTCTAATTTCAAATGTCAATCTACTCATTTCAGCACATTCCAATATTTTCTTAATAATTTCTTCCTGTGATGGTATTTTCTCACTCTTCCAATTTTTAGGAAATACAATCCTAGCCGCTGTTAATACATTTACAATCAAATATTTCAAATTTTTATCGTATGTATCAGGTAAGATTCCCAATAAAAAAATCTCTGGTTTTAAATCTATATGTTTCTTTGTCATTTTTTCCAACCATATGCGAATTTTAGTCCAATATTTTCCAGCGTCCTCATCTAATTTAACATTATTGATAATTTAAGAAGGATACACACCCATACAGATTCAGAAAAAAATTGTAATATCTCTTTTAGTAATAGAGTTGAATGGATCCGAAAGGCAGCAAATTAGATTTGTTTCAGTTAATGGTATAACCAGAGTATAAACCATTATTGCTATACAACTTCAGTAGAGTTTTTAATAACATTCCAGAGTAGCCATAATATCAACATATAATAAACATTTATATTTGGTGTCCAGCGCCACCACATTCTTAATATCTAAGTTCAAAAAACAGGTTGACACGGCTTTGTGTGTGTGTGTGTGTGTGTGCGTGCTTATATTGATGTATCTCATTTTCTCTTTTTCATTGTTTATTGTTTGATTGTCTTACATATGTTGTCCTTTCATTTCTTCTTTTTGCTATTAAATGCAAATAAATTTAGCAAGTAAATGTATCACCAGAAATATCCTTCTGGGTTTAGTTCCATGAGGAGAAAAAGACACTGGAAACATGGGAGTTGCTTGGAAAGAAGGTTTATTGATGAACAGGATCTCATGCCTTGGAGCTCCTGGGTGAAAAGGGGAGAAATGCTAAGAATCCCTTGGTTTTATAACCTTTCTGGCTTTGAACTTTTTTTAGTATTTAGTATTTATTTGATTTGTCAATAGTTAGTAGCGTGATATTACCAGAGAAGAAGCTATGTAGGATTAGATTAACAACTCTAAATGCGTTTTTGGCTATGTAGTTATTGTGGGCTCTAGCACTTAGATCATTTGAGATGAGTACCCCAAGGTCCTTGACAAAGTTTGGATCCTCAACAAGGTCTTGACTATTTAGCTTGTATTTTATTTTCTGATTTTTTTTCTGCCAATATGTAAGACAGAACATTTATTTGTTGAGATTTGAATTTGCCATTTGATTGACCATTCTGATACATAGTCAAGGTCTTTTTGGAGGGTAGTAGTATTGTCTGTGGTGTTGAATAGCTTTACATCATCAGCAAAGAGAATGCAGTTGCTCTTAATATGATGACAGAGGTCATTTATGTAGAGTATGAAGAGAGTTGGTCCTAAAACACTGCCTTGGAGGACACCACTGTTGACAGGTACAGAATTTGATAGGACGCTCCCAATTTTGACCATTTGTTGTCTGTTTGACAAGAATGCTTCTATCCAGTTATGAAGGTGTCCAGAGATACCATAAGATTTTAGTTTTAGTAGTAGTTTGTCGTGTACTACTGAATCAAAGACTTTACAGAAGTCTATGTAGATTGCGTCTGTTGCTTTGCCCTGATCGAGTTGTGTAGTCCATATGTTTCCTGGGACACAGGAAAGAGTATCCTGACTGGTTGCTATCAAAAGTTGTAGCTAGCTTTGTAGATTGTCTGTGTGCTAAGTTTGGTTGAAACTTGGTGGATGATGCAGAGAAGGGCAATTCAATGGCTCTGCCTGAAGGAGGTAGATCTTTGTTATGTAGAATAGACTGGCCCAGGCCTTAATGGCCCATTAACAAAGATGGCGGGGGGGGGAGCTGAGTTCCTCCTTCTCTGAGTTTCTACTTCTCTTTTAGGAGAAATATTCTGCCTTTTTAGTATTTCCTAAAATATTTCATTTTTCTAGGCGGGGGTGGGTTTTAACTTCCAGCATAACTTTAGAGGTCAAGAAACAAATCCGTTTGTAATAATTCTAGTAACTAGATAAAATAACAAATTGAAATCCAGTGAGCAAAATGCAATGGAAACCTGTTCTTTCCTTCATAAATTAAATCTACAGTTTTTAAATCCAGACTGAAATTCAGTCAAAGGCATTTTTAGCATCCAGTGAATGTAGAACAGCTAATTCTAGTTTATGTACCACATTATCCAACATATCAGTCATTGTGTATATAGTGTCAGATGATTGTATTTTAAATAAAGCCAGGCTGAAATAAATAGATTTCCACATGATATTACTTTTGATAGCCTCCTGGCCAGAATAATATTTTTAAAACGTTGGTTTAAAACTAGCACATCTAATAGAGTCTTTCTCAAGCATTGATATTAACTGTTAGATAAGCCTTGCAAAATGATAAAAAGTATATTAAATTATTGATTATTGACTCAGATTATAGTTTCTCTGTAATTCTTAGGAGAAAGGAGAGAATAGCTTCAAAACTCACATCCCAACGACTATTACAGTGTAGGACAAAACACAGAGCCTGTAAAAATCACAAGGGGCAGAGAGAATTACAAACGTTACAAATTTACAATCTTTTCATCTCTGAGGGAAAAAAGTAGTACAGTATTTAACTTTCTTATTCCTTGCAAGTATAGTGTCTGAAAGAAAGCCTTCCCTTAGATAAAGCATTGTAAAGGAAAATTTGGATAAATCATAATTTTACATCCATGATATTTGTAATAGAGGTGAATATCTTTTGCTCAGGTGTAGGATGAGGGGGAAGGTTTGTTCTTTGAGCTTCTGGACTGATTTCCAAATGTTTCATTACCAGGCTAAGTAACATATTCAGAGTTTAGGGGATGTCAGTGTTCTTCTGTTTATAAGGGCTTCAGGGGTGGGTGTGTCAAGTGAGGGTCTTGTGATGGGTCAGGTGTGAGTCATCAGTGAGAATCTTGTGATGGGTCTTGTGATAGAGAGGTTACATCCGCTCAGGGTCATTGAGAGGTGGGTTGCATGGGTTGGCTGAGGGTTGGTGCTGTCTCTGGTTGGTTATGCAGTTGATTTGGATTCTGAGGGCTTCATAGGCTCGTTGGAGGTTGTTGAGGTAATTCCCCATTTGGAGAATGAATGCATACAGGGAGATGTATAGAGAGTAGTGTTGGAATAATACACACAGAGCACACAGATACACTGTACAGTAAATGTAGGTTTTTACTTCCAGAAAGGTTTAAGCAAAGTCCAAAATAAGCAATCTGTTAAGTTTGGAGCATGGGCGAGAAAGAATGGAGATGAGCCTGTGGAACAGTGAACTTCAACTCTTTATTTACATGGTGTGACAGCTCAAAAAAGATGGCTGCTATAGCCTTCCTTATATAGGCAATCCAATAACTATTTAACCAATAACAATCCAGGAGCGCTAGCTCCGTTAACCAATACGAATGCCCCATTAATGGCCAATCAGATTCCCCTGAACGGGCCAATCCGATCCTGCCATTAACAGCCAATCAGAAGTGCAGGGCCAGAACCCTGTACTTGACTCCAAGCTCAAGATAACTTTATTAAACCTTTATGCATTCACAACACAATCCAAAGTCATTCACAAGTTAAATCAGCCAGTTTTCAATCCAGGGATAATCCAAATATCAAAGTCCAGTGTCAAAAAACAGTTCAGTAACAGACTTACATTAAATCCAGTAATATCAGTCAATTAGAAGAAATGGAGGAACGGCAATACTTTCCAACAGAAGGAAACAGAGATACACTCAGACACACTCTTCTGAGACTCAGACTAAACAACCCAGGTTTCTGGCTCCATCTTATGGCTGTTTGAGAAGCCACACCCAATTGCATGCTTTTGCATTCCCTTAAAGATATAGTACTAAATGTTTATCCTGGTTTATATATTTCCAACTCAAATAGCTGTTAGGTGACTCATATTCCTAACAGAGGTCAATGTGTCTGTTTATCTGTGATGTTTTTTTCTTGAACTTTGTAAAAGGTTCTGAAATTTCATGATTTTTGAGTCAGGTCACTATGAGGCCATGCGCCTCTACTTTTAATATGTAAGCGTTCACTGTCTCTTGTTTAAAATTAACTGCTGATGAGAAGTTGCTCTCAATGCATTCATCCATGTAATTTAACATGGGCCTCTGTACAGGTTAATTTTTTAAAATAACATTGATTATCTAAGGCAGGGGTGTCAAACTCGATTTCATTGAGGCCCACATAAGGATTGTGTTCAACCTTGTGTGTGTGGTTGTGTGTGTGTGGCCAGGAGGTGTGGCCAACTTGACATCACTGGGAATCCATTGTCTCCAGCGGAGGAAGGCAAGGCAAGAGAGAGCGCCATATCCTTGTTCTCCAGCAGTGCCTTGCAACCTGCTGGTGGCAAAATGATAAGGCAGGACTTTCCTTCTTTCCCACCTTTTCTTCTTTTTCCTTCCCTCTTCATTCTCTTTTTTTCTTCCTTCCCCTCTTTCCTTCTTTTTTCTTCCTTCCTCTCTTCCCACCTTTCCTTCTTTTTCTTTGCCTTTCTTCTTTTCTTTTCTCCTTTCCTATCCTTTCTTCGATGCTCAAATGCAAAAGGGGAAACATTTCTCCTTTTGTTTTGCTTGACCTTCGCTGTGTTGGAAGAAATATCCTTCTAGGTTCGGTTCCAAGTGGGGAAAAAGACACTGGAAACATGGAGGCTGTTTGGAAAGATGGTTTTATGGTGGGCAGGACCACATGGCCTGGAGCTCCAAAGAAAGATGATCACATGCTTCAAGGTGAAGGAATAGAGAAGGAAGGAGGAGAGCTGAAAGTGCGTGTTTGGCATGCTGACAGATGAGGCAGAGGCAAAAGTAAAGCTAACAGGCTTTATTGCTAACTTGTATGGGGCAGCAGCTGAGAGAGAGAGAGAGAGAGAGACAGCTGATCCTGTTTGACAGCTCCTTTTATATGGAGCTGTCAAACAGCTCAGCCAATCAGGCTTCTCCGGCTCCCACTTAAACAGCAGACCGGAGTGAAGACTTGCTGGCTGCAATACTTCTGTTGAGATTTGAATTGGAGCTTGTATTCTGATTGGTTGTCAGACTCCCATGGGGCCATACAGGGGCAACTCTGTAGGCTGTCCTGAGTTCCAGGCTTGGATGAGCCTTGCTGGAAGATGATGTAATGAAAAGGGCTTTGGGCAATTGCTATAGCTTTACCTGGAGATCTTTGTTATGTAAAATATTCTGGCCCAGGCCTTTTATGGCCCACCCAGTAATAAAGATGGGGGTGAGCTTCTACTTCTGAGGTGAGCTTCTGCTTCTGAGTTTTTACTCTTTTTAGGGGAAATATTCTGCCTTTTTAATATTTCCTAGGATATTTCAATTTTCTAGGAGTGGGGTGGGTGCTACCTTCCTACAGCTGTTTCCACACCTGTCCCATGGGCCAGAATTAAGCACGGCGCAAGCTGGCTCTGGCCCATGGGCCTTGAGTTTGACCCCCCCTAATCTAAAGTCTTAATTATGGTTTCAGAACTGAAAAATCTTCAATGCTTCCAAACCTTTGTCAGCTCTATGAATGTTCATAATATAAAGCCATTGTGGTCTCTTGTCAGCTCTGCATATGTCAGTGTTGAGGGTTGGACATTGGACAAAACAGCTCATCTGTTTTGGAGAGGACTATTAGCTCAAAGCTTGTTTGTTCTTGTTAGGAAACTCTTTGACTTCATTTATATCCGCCTTCGTTTCTGTATCGTTCTTCATCATTGTTTCCTGGAACTTTCACATATCGATTCCTGTAAGTTTAGTAGTGTGGTTTGTACATTGATATTTGAAACTGGACTCTGTTTTTCTAACGTTATCATCCCTTCGATTGTTTTTTGTGTTCGGGGTGAGGCAGTTTACGAACCTTCTTCTCGGCAGTCTTTGCTTGTTGTGGTCACTGTACACCATCCGATCTGCTATCTGCCACAGCCTGTTATCTTTAAAACATGATTCTTCCTCTCAGCTGGTCTATCAGGACTTCGGGGCCACTCTTCAGGGATGACAGCCTCTTGTGTGCTGGGCTCTGAGGCAGAGGTGGTATTCAGCAGGTTCTGACCAGTTCTGGAGAACTAGTAGTGGAAATTTTGAGTAGTTTGGAGAACCGGCGAATACCACCTCTGACTGGAGATTTTACAGGATCCTTCCCCTGCCAAGCCCACCAAGCCATGCCCACGGAACTGGTAGTAAAAAAATTTGAATCCCACCACTGAGGGCTTCTCTTCGTTGCAGGGGTGGTCACCTTCCACCCCTCTGCTTTTCCCCACACCGTCACTGGTCTCTCTGTGATCCGTGCACCCCACAGAGTCTCTCCAGCACCAAGAAAAAGGGGTGAAGAACAGAGCCCATTCTTCCTTGCCTCTCTTCGCCCTGACATCACCCTATTTATATTCTGTTGGAAGAATTATTCTTCTGGGTTCAGTTCCAAGTGGGGAAAAAGACACTGGAAACATGGAGAAAGATGTTTCTAGTCTCTTCCATTGTTTCCACTGTTTGGAAAGATGGTTTAATGGTGGGCAGGATCACAGGGCTTGGAGCTCCAAAGTGAAAAGGACGATCACGTTCTTCAAGATGTTGGGTGAAGGAAAAGAAGAAGGAGCAAGATGCTGAGAGACCCTTATATACCCTCTGTTGGGCCCCACCTGAGTGTTTCCTCTTCTTGTGCAAGAAATGTATCCCATTGGCTGTCAGACTCCCGGGGGTGGGGTCTTATCAAACTTTGTAGGCTTTGTCTGGACCACACGGCTTCACCCGAGTGCTGGCTGATGCAATCTTCCCAGGCCAGATGGTGAGATGGGTAGAGGCCTTTGTTATGTAGAATACTCTGCCCCAGGCAGTGGTGTGCTTCAAATATTTTTACCACCGGCTAGGTGGGCGTGGCTTGGTGGACATGCTTTGCGCACGCGCGCGCACTTTGTGAGGCGCAGAGGTGTTTTGATTCACCTCTTGCAAGCCTGCACTCTCCTTGATGCTTCAGCAGCTGCCATGCAGCAATTGCTGTGGCACACAATGCAGCTGCGCTTCAAAAACAGGACATGAAGGTTAGTATGGGAGCCCGGGTGGGCAGGTGGGTCCAACACAGAGTGTTGGAGAGAACCGGTTTGGTCTCCCCCTGCTCATCACCGCTACCGGCTAGGCAGAACCGGGCTGAATCGGTAGAATACCACCACTGGGCCCAGGCCTTAATGGCCTGTCCATTAACAAAGGTAGGGGATGAGTTTCTACTTTTCTTTTAGGGGAAATAGTCTGCCTTTTTAATATTTCCTAGGATATTTTATTTTTCTAAGATAGGGATGGGTGCTCACTTCCTACAATCCCTAAAACATGGAATTTGTCATCAGAAGTTTGGTGCCATTGAACCTGGACTATAGCCGAAGATATAATATCATATAAATAGAAGAAAAAATGATGTTCCTGATTTTATGGACTTGATTTAAGATAGGAATCTAATGTTTTTGAAAAGTGTTTGGTTCTGAAAAGAAGAGTGGCGTATTTCCAAGTTACTTAGAATAGAATTAATCCATACCTATGATTAGTATGTAATTCTTTTTTTTCTTTTCCTGCTGTGTTTGTTTATCTTAATCCTCATAACATAACCAAAGTCTTTTTCTTCAGTATGATTATTGCTTTTTTCCTTTTCATAATGTAGTTGTATTTCACTGTCAAAAATAAGGTTGTTTTTTTTAAAAAAAGGCGAGAACTTTATTGAGAGAGAAAGCAGGTTTCAAAATTCTGTGATTTACATGGAAATGCATAGTTATTGTTTTATTGGAGTTTGATGCTTAAACAGAGCCAAGTGTACAAGAACAGAATTTTAAAAATTTATATTCTGAGTCTTGGAATGAGTCCTGAGAATCAGAAGGAAAGGGGGATCATTTTCCTTCTACAGCAAAACACATTAGTTGCACATTGTTAGGCAAATCAAAAATTCTTGCAGACTGCTACTAATCTCTAGGACAGATTAGGTATGTGAGGAGAAACAGTCAAAAGAAAGATTGTATTTTAAAATGAGCTGGAATCAGCCAGAAGAAAAAAATATTATACAAAACTTCTTTGTACTCCATGTTTCCATCTATTCACAATATAACTTCTTGGTTGTGAAAGAGAAATTAAGTTCGAAAATGTGCTGGATCTGGCTAGGGCAGAATAGAGAAGAAGAAGAAGAAGAAAAAGAAGAAAGAAGAAAAAGAACTTTATTGACATTGTACAAGTACAACGAAACTGCACCCCAGCAACTGCTCGCAATAAAACAAAACCAAAGCACTTAAAAAAATGAAGACAAGAAAAATAGAGTACCCATGTCTCCATTTGCAACCAGAGAGTACAACATCTACGAATATACACAAAACATACATCCAACACTGACTGTGACGCTTTGCCGAGTATAATACACAAGAGATGGATTGTACTGCAATATGTCATTATACATCTGAATGGGGTATTGAGATCTCACATCTTTTCACATCTTAATAAGGTAGTTTGTGTTTATTTGCAGTTTGGATGGTCCAGGCAAAGAAACTATTTGTTACTCTAGTGGTGTGGGATTTTATTGACCTAAAGCACCGTCCAGATGGCAGCAGGTCAAAAAGATAATTGCCAGGGTGTGAGGGATCTTCGATAATGGCCTTGATTCTGCTTTGGCAGCGGGACCTGGCTAAGTCTTCCAGGGAGGGCAGAGGGCAACCAATGATCTTTTGAGCTGTGTTTATCACCTTCTGTACAATTTTCCTGTCCTCAGCTGTGGAGCCTGCATACCACAAACCCAGACAATATGTCAGAGTGCTCTCCACAGAGGCTTTATAGAAAGCCAGCAACATCTTCTTATCCAGATTGTTTTTCCCGAGAACCCGCAGGAAGTGCAGCCACTGCTAAGCCTTCTTCACTATGGCCTTGGTATTAGGGGACCAGGAGATACCAGCTGTAATATGGATGCCAAGGAATCTGATCGTAGGGACATTTTCCACTTGTTCTCCATTGATGATGAGTGGGGCATGGTCCTGTCCATGTTTCCTGAAGTCCATAATCAGTTCTTTGGTTTTATGGACATTCAGTAACAGATTGTTCTGTGAACACCAGATAGACAGGTTCTCTACTTCTGCCCTATATGCCGTCTCATCCTCTCCGAAGATGAGACTAATCACGGTCGTGTCGTCCGCAAACTTTATGATGGTCTTTGTTGCATGGCTTGGTGAGCAGTCAAAGGTGTATAAGGCATATAGCAGGGGGCTCAAGACACAACCCTGGAGAGAAATAGTGGAAGAAAGATAGGGGCCAAGTCTAACAGACTGTGCTCTGTTTGTCAAAAAGTTCTTAATCCAGGAGCACATGGGAGTGGGGACCTGCAGATTATACAGTTTGGTTACTAGTATATCTGGGATGATAGTGTTAAAGACAGAGCTGTAGTCCACAGAGAGCGTCCTCACATAGCTCTGTTTGTTCTCCAGATGACTCAGCGCTCTGTGAAGTGTGATGGCCACAACATCCTCTGTAGATTGGTTTGCTCTATAAGCAAACTGATGTTGATCAAAGGAGGGCGGGAGGCAGTCTCTGATGTGCTGTGAAACTAGTTACTCAAAAACCTTCATAATGGAGCTTGTTAACACTATGGGCCTATAGCCACTGAGAGTGTTTATATTTGTTTTTTTGGGAATGGGGATGATGATTGCAGCCTTCAGGCATTGTGGGATGATGGCATGTGTTAAAGATAGATTGAACAGCTCTGTAAGTATTTCAGCCAACTGGTCAGCACACACTTTACTGCACTAGGAATGCCATCAGGCCCTGCAGCTTTCCTGGGATTTACTGCTCTCAGTGTTTTTCTCATCTCATGCACCTGAAGAGAAAGAGGTGCAGCGTCGTGGTCCTCGTGAGGCAGTATGTCCAGGTTTCTTGGTGGTCTCAAAGCATGCAAAAAAACTGTTTAATTTCTCTGCCAGAGTGCTATTGCTCTCACTGTTTGTTGGGCCCTGACCTTTATAGTTGGTCAGGATCTGTATCCCACTCCACATCTGCCATGGGTCACTGTCAGTAAAGTGGCCCTCAACCTTCCTCCTATACATCTCTTTAGCATGTTTGATACCCCTTCTCAACTCAGCTCTGGCAGTGCTGTACTGTGAGGTGTCACCTGCTCTGAAAGCCAAGTCATGGGTCCTGATTAGAGTCTGGACTTCGCTGGTCATCCAGGGTTTCCTGTTTGGGAAGGTCCATATGCATTTGTCCACAGTGACATTTTCTACACAGGTCTTCATGTAAAAAAGCACAGTCTCTGTGTATAACTCGAAGTCCTGTTGTTTGAAGATGCTCCAATCTGTGCGGGCAAAACAGTCCTGAAGCTGGGAGAGGGCATTTTCAGGCAAGCATCTAATAGTTTGTCTGTTAGGTTTTGTTCTCTTCCTAAGGAGAGTGTAGGCTGGTAGTAAAAGCAGGGTGAAATGGTCTGATTGTCCTAAGTGGGGAAGAGGTTTTGCTCTATAAGCATGCTTAATATTTGAATACACACGATCAAGTGTGTTTTTTCTCCTGGTAGGGCACTTAACATGTTGGTAAAGTTTGGGGAGCACAGTTTTGAGGCATGCTCTGTTGAAATCCCCAGCAAAGATGTGAACGCCCTCAGGATGAGCTCTCTGTTGCGTGGTAATTATGTCTCGAAGGTGACTGAGCACCATGCTAACATTAGCATCTGGAGGTAAATATACAGCAGTGATGGTAACTACTGTTAGCTTCCGTGGCAGATAAAACAGTCTACACTGAACAGTCATGGCATCTAAATCTGGTGAGCAATGGCTGTTTGTTATTTTGCTGTTTGTGTACCAGTCTTTACGTACATAAATAATTAGGCCTTCTCCCCTTCTCTTACCGGAGGTTATATTGTGATCTTGATGGTGCAAGGTCCGATCCACTAGCTCCATTGTAGCATCAGGGATTTGTGGGTGCAGCCAGGATTCTGTGACGATTAGCAGACAGCACTCACGAATTGTGTGATTGTGGGAGATCTGCAGCTGTAGTTCATGCACTTTGTTTACAAGAGATATGATGTTTGTGAGGAACATAGATGGTAATGGGGGTTTCTGCGGTCTCTTCCTCAATTGAGTTAGCATCCCCGCTCTGCATCTCTGCTTCTGTTTTCTCAGTTTGTAAATCAGTCAATTTATCACAGAAACCTTCTGTTTTAGAATCTTTATCATACCTTGAATATATTTGCGCATATGAAAACCAATTCATCTTTATACCTTGTTCTTCTAATTTTTGCATAGATTTAAGTTCACCCTTTTCATTCAATATTTCATCATATCTGTTTGTTCTTTTTTATATATTATAGGATAGGAAAAAGCTTCAATAATCAATAGCCAGACTGGAATTTTCAAATAACATTGCCTTTTAGTCTTCTTCCAGTTTAACCACAGAAACTCCCGTATATAATGTTTTCTAAAATACCCCTGTGTTTTAGTTCCTTTATACCATAAAAAAGCATGCCACCCCAACAACAGATCATGTCCTTCTAGTGTCAGCAATCTAGCATATCTTAATGTTATCCATTCCATAACCCACATCAAATTTGTAGCTTGGTAGTACAACTCCCAATTAGGCAAACCAAATCCTCCTCTTATTCTAGCATCTTGCAGAAGTTTTAATTTTATTCTCGCTTTCTTACCTTGGCATATATATTTCAACACAATTTTATTTAAATCTTCAAAATAATCTTTTCCAAGCCTAATTGGAATTGTTTGGAACAAATATAAAATTCTGGGTAATAT
Source organism: Hydrophis major (assembly GCA_033807585.1). Classification (NCBI taxonomy): domain Eukaryota; kingdom Metazoa; phylum Chordata; class Lepidosauria; order Squamata; family Elapidae; genus Hydrophis; species Hydrophis major. The sequence goes on from CM066329.1 coordinate 218,087,993, forward strand.
ATTCATCTTGATTGTTGATATTCTCCCTATTAATAACAGTTGTAAGTTTTCCCATTTCACCAAATCTAGCACTATCTGCTGCTTGAGTTTAATATAGTTATTCTCTTTAAGTGTACTACATCTTGCTATCAAATGTGTCCACAAGTACTTGATCTTATTTGTGACCTGGATTTTCAAAACATCCGCCAATTCTTCCTTTTGTCTTCATAACACATTCTTTGTCAAAATCTTTGTTTTGTCTTTATTTATTTTCAAACCAGCCACATTCCCATATACCTCTATCTTTTCTATCAATTTTAATGCTGTTTCTAGTAGGTTTTCTAAAATGAAAACCAGATCTTCTGCGAATGCTTGCAATTTAAATTCTTCCTTTTTAATTTTAATCCTTTTTATATCCTTTTCTTCTCTAATATTTCCATTTAGCACTTCCAAGGTTAACACAAACAACAAAGGTGACAGTGGGCACCCTCGTCTTGTTCCTTTTCTTATATCAATAGAGTCCGTCAAATCTCCCTCTATCATTACCTTTGTCGTTTGCTTAATATATATAGCTTCTATTGCTTGGATAATTTTTTTACCAAAGCCCATCTGTTCCAGCTGTAACAACATAAATTGCCAATTCACATTGTCAAATGCCTTCTCTGCATCTAAAAATATCAAAGCCATTTGTTTTTCAGGGTGTGCCTCGTAGTGTTCAAAGTGTCCAAGATTACTCTCATATTGTCTTTAATTTGTCTCTTTGGCAGAAATCCATTTTGATCAGGGTGGATAGAGTTATTTAGGTATTTTTTGAGTCTTTCTGCCAGTATTGAAGCAAAAATTTTATAATCTGTGTTTAATAGGGAAATAGGTCTATAGTTCTTGATTTGTAATGTGTCAGTGTTCTCTTTTGGGCCAAGTGTAATATAAGCTTCTGACCATGATTTAGGTATCCTCTTCTTTAACATAACTTCATTCATAACTTCTAACAATGGAAAATTCAACGATTCTTGCAGTGTTTTGTAAAATTCTGCCGGAAGTCCATCTGGGCCTGGTGCCTTTCCATTATTTTGCTTCTTAAATGTTTCAGTTAACTCCATCATCGTTATATTGCTTTCTAACATTAGTTCAATCTCTTTAGGTATCTGGGGTAGATTAGCATTCTGTAAGTACTGTTTGACTCTTTCATCAATATTCTCTTGTGTGTATAGTTTCCCATAATAATCTCGTGTGATTTTCTTCTTCTCTTTACTTCCATAACAAGCTTGAACTTGATCATTTATTAATTGCAATATTTTCCTTGATTCTCTCTCCTTTCTCAGTTTATATGCTAACCATCTACCTGGTTTATTTGCATCTTCAAAATAGTTCTGTTTTGCACCTCTGATTTTCTGTGCTTATTCTTCTTTTTCCATTAATCTCATTTTATGTTTAATTATATCCATTTTTAACTTAATGTCCTTTTTCTGTGGCATTTTCTGTAACTCTTTTTCAAGTCCTTTATACTCATCCTCTAATGTCTTAAAGGCTAGTCTTTTCATGATGTTTCTTTTCCTTGTATAGTCTATTATCAAGCCTCTGTCATATGCCTTCATTGTATCCCAAACATTCTGCATTGATGTGCCTTCTTTTTTATTTTCTTTAAAGAAAAAAGCCAGTTCTTTCTCCATTCTCTGTATGGTCTTTTTCTTTTAGTAGAATGTTATTTAATGTCCATCTAGATCTTCTTCTTTGTCCTTTCCATTTAATTGTCATTGGATTATAATGGGCATTGGTCCTTACCTGACACGCCATTTCTCTGGAGCTGGGAGGATCATCCAGAGAGTGGGAGGTGCTTCAGTCTGCATCGTTGAAGGCTGAGCTTAATTACTGAGGAATGCTCCGCCCTCCGTCACGTGGCTCCCTTGCATTCCCCAGTTTACGCGAACACGAGAGTGAAGAGAAGATCGTGCTCTCATCTTACTATGCTAAGCGGTTCCTTGGCCGAAACAAGACCCCACCAGACGGTGAACTTAAAAGGGTGGGGCTGGATGATCCTCCCGGCTCCAGAGAAATGGCGTGTCAGGTAAGGACCAACGCCCATTCTCCTGAGAGCCGGTTGGATCATCCAGAGAGTGGGACATACCAAAGCTTGGCTGTCCTACGGGAGGGACTCCGTCTGGTTCTGAAGTCCCTGTGGTTCCTTGAGGACTCGCTGGAGAACTCATCTCCCAAACGAAGCCTCCGCCGAGGCAAATATGTCGATCTTATAATGCCTAATGAAGGGACATGGGGAGGCCCAGGTGGCCGCCTGACAAATATCAGCAATTGGAGCCTGGGCGGCCCAAGCTGCCGAGGTGGCTGCACTTCTGGTGGAGTGTGCTGTTATGCCGCTGGGCACCGGCAGAACCTGGGACAAGTAAGCTTTGGAAATAGTAGCTCTAATCCAGCGGCCGATGGTTGCCGGGGACACTTTGTGTCCTAAGGATTTAGGTTGAAAGGAAAGGAATAAGGATTCAGACTTCCTAAAGGGCTGGGTACATTTAATGTAAATGCGGAGGGCCCGTCTTACGTCCAGGGTGTGCCAAAGCTTCTCCCTTTCCCGTGAGGGATTTGGGCAGAAGTTCGGAAGTGTGAGTTCCTGTGCCCTGTGGAAGGCTGAATTGACCTTAGGAAAGAAGGTAGGGTCCAGCCATAGAACCACCCGGTCGGCATGGAAGATGCAAAGGTCTTTCCTCACTGACAAGGTGGCTATCTCCGATATTCGGCGAGCCGAAGTAATGGCCACCAGGAATACGACTTTGAAAGTTAGGAACTGGAGTGAGGATTCCCTTAGAGGCTCAAAGGGATGTTTAGTAAGGGACGTCAGGACCTTGTTGAGGTCCCAGGTAGGGTATCTGTATACAGTTGGGCGACACAAGTTAGTTGCTCCCCTAAGGAATGCCCTAATGCGAGGATGGAGGGAGAGGGTACCCAGATTGTCGCAAATAATCACAGTTGAAAGGGCTGCTACCTGACGCCTCAGGGTGTTTGGAGAAAGTCCCTTCCTCAGACCTTCTTGGAGGAATTCCAAAACTTGAGCAATGGAGGATGAAAGAGGGTTGATCTGGAAATTATGGCACCACTTGCAGAAGCTATTCCAAGTGGCATTGTATATTCGGGTTGTTGAGGGCCGCCTTGCGGCTAAAATGGTATCAATAACCTGGTCAGAGAACTGCTCCTTTCTTAGACGTTCCCGCTCAACCTCCAAATGGCTAACTGGAGCCACTGAGGGTCCGGGTGTTGGAGGGGCCCCTGGGAAAGGGATATCCTGTGCGGGGGAATTTTCCAAGGGGGGGCCACCGATAGATAGCGGAGGTCCGCAAACCATGGGCGCCTGGGCCAGTAGGGTGCCACTAAAATCAGCTCTGCTTTCTCAGAGATGAGTTTCTGGATGACCCTGGGGACCAGGGCCAACGGAGGGAATGCATATAGAAGCCCTGTGGGCCAGGGGCAGCGGAGGGCATTGTGATTCTTGGCCCCGTGGGAAGGATACCTCGAGAAAAACCTGGGGAGTTGGGTGTTGAGTGGGGATGCGAAAAGGTCTACTGACGGGAGGCCGAACATCACGGTCGCTTCCCTGAACAGTGATGGGTGAATGCGCCACTCGGACTGGTCCACCGTGGTCCTGCTCAGCCAATCTGCTTGGGTGTTTGAGACCCCTGAGATGTGCTCGGCTTTGAGAGAGAGGAGATTGTGCTCCGCCCAACGGCAGAGGCGCTCGGCCTCTCTCATCAAACTTATGGACTGGGTGCCCCCTTGTCGGTTGATGTGAGCCTTGGTGGTGACGTTGTCCGTGAGTATCAGGACATGCCGCCCGCGTACGTGGGGAAGGAAGTTGCGCAGGGCCAGGTGGATGGCATGAAGTTCTAACCAGTTTATATTGCATGTGCGTTCTACCTGTGACCATTTGCCCTGTGTCGAGAACGAGTGGATGTGAGTGCCCCATCCGGACAGGCTGGCGTCTGTGGTGAGGATGAGGTGTTGGGGTTCCTTGAAGCAGTGTCCCCTGTTGATGGCGGGACTGGTCCACCAGAGGAGAGATGTGAGGACCCTTGAAGGCACCCTCACCGCGGCCTTTGAATTGCTTCTGCCGGTCCTTTGGAACGGGAGCAGGAACCATTGTAGGGATATAGTGTGTAAACGGGCCCAGGGAACAATGGAAATACATGAGACCATTTTACCGAGTAATTTGGACAATTCTAAAAGTGTTACCTTTCTTGATCGTCTGATATGTTTCACAGTCTCCTGGATGCTACGGAATCTCTCAGAGGAAAGGAAGACCTTTCCCTGAACTGAGTCAATGACGGACCCCAAGTGGGTGATCAGTGTAGATGGTAACAGATGGCTCTTTTGCCAGTTTACTAGGAACCCATGATCTTGGAGGGCAGAAAGAGTAGCTCTGATATCCTTTTCTGCTTGGGGTCTGGAGTGAGACAGGATGAGGATGTCATCCAGGTAACAGTAGAGACGAACCGGGAGGTCCCTGAGGTGGGTCGCTAGGGCCGCGAGGACCTTAGTGAAGGTTCTCGGGGCAGAGGCCAATCCAAAGGGAAGCGCCACATATTGGAAGTGGCGATGGTTGTAGCAGAACCTGAGGAATTTGGAATGGGAGGGCCGGATTGGGATGTGAAGGTACGCCTCTGAAAGGTCTATGGAGGATAGCCAGTCCCCCTGCCTGATGCCTAGTAGAATGGATTGTAGGGTGTGCATCTTAAACCTGCGGTAGGTCAGGTAACGGTTAAGGCGTTTCAGGTCTAGAATAGCCCTCCATCCCCCTGAAGATTTGGGGACCACGAAGAGGTGAGAGTAAAACCCCTGCCTCCGCTGGGATGGTAGTACAGATTGTATGGCCTGTATGGAGAGGAGATGGCGGATAGCTGAATCCATTAGGTTGCGTTTGGTGAGATCCTTGGAGGGGAGGATGCCATAAAAAATTCAGGGGGGGCGCGCGCTGAAATTCAAGCGCGAGGCCCAGTCTGATGGTCTCCCTGACCCAGGCATCGGAGGTGGAAGAGTCCCACTGGTCGGCGAAATGCTTGAGGTGTCCACCGATGGGGAGGGGTGGACGGGGTCTATCTGTTGCGCTGGAAGGGCTTCCCTTCTGAACCCCTGAAGGGGCGCCTGTGGCTGCCGCCCCTCCTGCTCCTGTCACCCGGATCGGCTCGATCCTGGGGCTGGAAAGGCCGGAAGGAAGGGGGTCTCGGGTACCTGGGCGGGAAAGGAAACTGGTAGAAAGGTCGTGAGGAACCTCTCCAAAAGGGCTGTGCTCTTGAGTCTGACCTACGGAAAAGGGGGGAAAGAAATTTTTTCTTGCTTCTGGTTTCTGATAGAAATGGCTCCAGGACGGTGCCAAATAATTTGTCCCCTTTTATGGGGGCGGTGGCCAGCTTAACCTTGTTTTTTACGTCCGCCTGCCAGTGCTTGAGCCAGAGCAGGCGGCGAGCTGTAACATGAGAGGATATTGCTCGGGCAGAGAACTTAACCGCATGGTATGTGGCGTCGGCCGAGAATTCTGCCGCAGCCGTCAATTTTGCTATGTCCTGGTGTGCCCTTGTGTTAGAGGGGGGGGACATGCTGCCTCAGTTGACGGAGCCACCGGATCGAAGACCTGGTGAAGAAGGAAGCGGCAGTGGCCGATCTAATGGCCCAGGTGTCCACTTGGTGAGCCCTACGTAAAGCAACCTCGGACCTCTAGTCCTCGGGCTTCAAGACCTCCAGGGGATCACTGGGGGAGGACGAGGATGCCAAACCAATGATGGGCTCATCTACCTCGGGAGTGTTAAGCAGGTTGCAGAAGCTCGACTCAAGGTTAAAGAACCTCCTGTCCTGGCTGGATGGGGCAGGGGGGGCCCTTGTGGAGTCTAACTGGTTTGAGACTAAGTCATGAAAAATGGGCGGGGCCGGGATCACCTCCGCCTCCACCACGGGCTGCCTAAAGATGGCATCCTCCTGTCCCTCTGCTGGGGAAGGGAGAGCTGAGGAGGACTGTACAGACAGGCCAGAAATGTTCCTGGCCTTAAATAGAAGTGATTTAAACATGTGCGGCTTGAACAGGCCCACAAAGGTGGGTTGATCCGGGGTGAGGCCCTCGTCCTCGGACATGTCCCCCTCCATAGGGTTTATCTTCAATAGGGGCTCCCCCTGGTGCGTAGACCCCCATTCCAATTCCTCCTCCTCCCCGAACCGATCTAGGTCCTCCATGGCCTCCTCCAGATCCCTTTCTGGGAGAGGACTGCCCTCCTGTAAAGGTACCTGACCAAAAGTGGGGTCCGATCTAGGCGAGGACCTGACTGATGGCGAGTCGTGTTCGGGCGCCATCGAGGGAGGACCAGACCTGGACATCTGTTGCAGGCCCTCTGCAATCCCCTGGTGAATAGCCTGTTCCATCCACGCCTGCATGTGCGCAGGGATCTCAACTGTGGCGACCTCCTCATGGCGCAGACCAGCGGCCATGGGCGTAAATGTTGCTTCTGGCGTCCGCCTAGTCATTGGTCCGGGAACCTGGTGTCCCTGGGATGGGCTTACCCTGGAGAGGGAAGAGCAATCTGGAGGAGGGGGGGTGTCTGGAGGTAGAGGGAGCAGAGGGTGGGGGGGCTGGAAATACTGGTTGTGTCTCTCTAGATCGTCTGTCAAATTCTTTCTCCAGTGCCCTATGATGTCTTCGAGCGTCCCTCTGAGAAGCTTTGGAAGTTTCTTTAGCGGCTTCCTTAGCCTGTTTGTGCAGGTGGTAGGATTTAGATTTGGCCTTCAAAGAAGGGCCTTTAGCAGAATTGTCATCTGCCATTGTAGAGGAAAGGACTGCAATGCAAATGTAAAGGCGGTTGGCTCGCCAAGGGTTCGACCTACAACAAAGGCCGGGTGTCCTTTCGCTGGCCTGCACCCCCTTTTGGAATTTTAAATGTATATAAACTAATATAATTATTAATACCTTTATGCCTAAGCATACAATCAAGATATATAAGCCAACCAGTGTTGGCAACGTGAAATAGCCAAATATTGATAAGATGTAAATATATATATATGCAAATACGTATATCTATCTATCTAAATATATATATATACATGTCTGGCATTCAGCTTTGTTCGGGTATTTTCCCACGTCATAGTAGTGGTGCTTTTAAAGTTGTAGCAACGTTTCAGCAGAATCTCATCTGCCATCATCAGGCTTCTATACAGAATGTATATGTAAGTACCCGCGTAAACTTATTTCTTAAGTTTTCGCAGGTACTTACATGTCTGGCATTCAGCTTTGTTTGGGTATTTTCCCACGTCATAATAGTGGTGCTTTTAAAGTTGTAGCAACGTTTCAGCAGAATCTCATCTGCCATCATCAGGCTTCTGTATGGTGTTTGTCTGTGAGTCAGACTTTTACAGTGGTTTCAGATTTAAATTAGGCTGCCCCAAATTTAAATCTGAAACCACTGTAAAAGTCTGACTCACAGACAAACACCATACAGAAGCCTGATGATGGCAGATGAGATTCTGCTGAAACGTTGCTACAACTTTAAAAGTGCCATATATATATATATATATATATATATATATATATATATATATATATATATATATATATATATATATATATATATATATATATATATTTGTGTATCTAAATATATTTAGATATCTATGTAATGATTATTACTATTAGTATTATTATTATTTACAATATTTAATCCAAGGTCTGGTTGGAGCTCCCAGGAAGGAGTGACCCCAAGAATTGCTGTTAATATTGCCAATGTGCCAAATAAAACGCCTGAGGCTGGAGTGAGGCCTCGGCCGCTGGAGCTCCCAGGCAACAACCGGGAGGGATAGGCTGCTATTTCCTGCCCTGAACGTGCTGCGGAAAGCCAACAAGTTTGCCAATTCCCCTAAATCTCTGATAGCTCTCACAGGCTGGAAGGCCTATAATTAGAGCTAGTCCCTTCGCAGCTTAATGAGGCCTCTAAAAGCGGCGCCCGACACGCGGCGGTGCCCAAAATGGCGGCCGCCCACGCTCCCTTACTCATGGGCTGCTCAGGGCCAAAATCAGCCTCTCCGGCACGTCTAGTGACCGAGAGAGGCAGCCAGGTGATTTTCGCCCCTTCTTGGGGCGATCGGCGTTTACGGTGGGGGGGAACACCAGCTGCGCTATTACAGCGCGATCGAATAAAGCCGCTACGAGTGCGGCGTAGAAAAGCGGCAGGAAGAGGATCAAATTGGGGGGGGATTGGCACCGGAGCGCGGAAGCCGCCCGCTGTGCAGCCCCCCCGGGGGCGAAGAAACGTGCTCCCCTGTTAAATCACTATCCCAATGCGCTTAGAGGCTAAGGAGAACCGGGGCAATGATAATCAAACCTGATGAAAAAAAGAGCTCTTGAATCGGCCAAGAAGTGGTGAAGTACACAGCCTACTCTCACGAAGGCTGAGCGTAAACTGGGGAATGCAAGGGAGCCACGTGACGGAGGGCGGAGCATTCTTCAGTAATTAAGCTCAGCCTTCAATGACGCAGACTGAAGCACCTCCCACTCTCTGGATGATCCGACCGGCTCTCAGGAGAATCTGCCCAAGTACTTGTTTCAATGTTTATTTCTTGAATATTAGTGAACAATTCTGTTGATATCCATATCATATCTATTCTGGACCATGATAAATGTCTGTTTGAATAGAAGTTGTATTGTTTGGTCTTAGCATTTCTTTCTCTCCATGCATCTTTTAAATTTATTTCATCTGTCATTTAAAAAAAGGATTTAGGGAGTCTTTCTACTTTGCTTTGTTGTTTTCTGTGTAGTATAGTCCATTTTATTGTCTACAATTCCATTAAAGTCTCCCATCATAATGATATTAGCATAGTCCAGTTCAATTATTTTCATATGTAATTTCCTGTAAAATTCTTCCTGATTGTCATTTGGGGCATAGATTACAATCAGGAGTGTTTTCGTATTATTGTCCATTATTTCCACCATTAATAGTCTTCCCTCATCATCCGTATGGATCAATTTCGCTGGGATAATATCTTTGATGTGTAAAACCACTCCTCTTTTCTTGCATTATGTCAAAGAAGTAAATATTTTCCCTAATTTTGGCTCTGCCAACAGTTGTTCATGTTGCTTTTTAATATGTACTTCTTGTAGGTAGATTATATCAAATTTTAATTTCTCTAATTTATGGGAAGTTTTCCTTCTTTTAACAGCTGAATTAAGTTCGTTTATGTTAATTGTAATCAGTTTTTTCTCTTCCATGATTATACTTTATAGGTAGGTTTGGCAGCTCTCATAGATCTTGGTTCGCGTTGTTCTTTAGCTTCCACCTTTCCGCCTACTGCACCTTCTTTTTTTTCAGTCGCTATTTGGCAGTCCTCTTGGAATTCAATTAGTGACATTTCTTTTTCTGTCTCCTCCTCTTTCCCTCCAAAATATTCTGTATAAAATCAGCTTTCTCAATTGAATTAATTCTGTGTCTCTGTTCCTGCCATGTGAACATAAACCTTCTGGAATCAACCATCTATAATTCACCTCTTTTTAAAGTAGAATTTTAGTCAGGAATCGGTATTCTCTTCTCATCTCTCTCACTCTTCTGGGTACTTGTTTCAAAACCACAATCTCCTTATCTTTATATTTCAAAGTTTTCTCTCTTCCCACTTGCAATATTTGCGTTTTAATATCTTTCTTTGTAAATCTGATGTGAACTTCTCTTGGTAGGCTATTTCTCATTGCGTATCTTGTGAAGACTCAATAAACCTCATCTATTCCATCCATCATCTTCTCTTCAGTTATTTCCAAAGCTTCAGCCAAGATTTCTATCATTATCTCAGCTAGATTTTTGTCCTTTTTCTTCCTCTATGTTTTGGAATCTGAGATAAAATTCTGATCTGTCCATCTCCCATCTCAGCATCCCACTTTTATCTTGTTCAACCACAGTTAATCTGCCATCAATATCTCCAATCTTCTTATCTCTTTGTTTATCTTCTTCTTCAATTTTTTGGAATCTCTCATCATACTTCATCATCATTTGTTGAACATTCTCCACCTTTTCATCAGTTTTTTCTATTCTCTTTTCAATATTCTGTATTCTTGCTTGTATGTTTTGAATTCCTTGCATTATTATCTGCAGTGTCACCTTTTCCTGTTCTTTTTCTTGTGGTAACATCGTCTGTATTGGCCGGTGTCCTCAGATGGTGAAGAGGAAGAAGTAGGAATTGAAGAACCAGCTGCTGTTAGTTTCCTGCTCATTTCAGATGATTCAAAATCTTCAGGTTCTTCTAGACCTTAATCCACTCATGTAATAATCAGTTATAATTCCAATTAAAAATAGTGGAAAAAAAGAAGCAAGATAAAAAAAAAATCTTCAAGCAAAAAAGAAAGACAAAAGCAAATTCCAAAAGGCCAAAGATCCAAATGATCCTTATTATTACAAATAATAAGCTGATAAGGTGGGGGTTTGTTAAAGTAAGGAATAGTCCAGCTTCAAAAAGAGAAAAAGAACACACTGCACCTTATTTAGTTATCCAAGGCTTTTGTTAAGTTTTATAACTCTCTCTTCTCTAGAGTCTTATCATCTTTTTTCTGTAAACTTCAACACCAGACTCCAGCTACTGATAGAAACCCAGAAGAGCACCTGCACTCTCCCATGCTCTTCCCTGTATCTTATCAGACAGGCTCAGAGTCCTTGAAAAGAAGTCTGAATTCTTTCTCAGCTTTGTCTGGTCAAGAGAAAAAAAAGAGAAACAATATTTCGAAGCCTCTAGTTGGCAATGTTACAAAGTTTCCTCTGCTTTCACTTTCCCCCTCCTTTTCCAAACAAAATATAATAATTAATTAAAAAGGAAAAAATATTTAGAAAAAAGGGCTGAAAGGGAATCTCTAGCCTAAATATTATAAAGTCAAAAAGGAGAAAAGACAAAAAAGAAAAAAATAAGGTAGAAAAAAAGACCAGTCCAGTTTCAAAGTAAAAAATCATATATGAAGAATCCAGCAAAAGAAAAAGAAAATATTAATTTGACTTCCTGTTTAAAATCGCTGCTTAATCACTTCTGTCTAAGATTTTATAGATTCTTTCTTTTCCTTAGGGTGTCCTTTCAAATCTTAAAATTTAAAGAAAAAATTCTCATCAAACCGGCACACTTTCTCTTTCCATTCTCTTCCGTTTAGGAGTTGTCCCAACTTCAGCAGCTTTAATGGCTGCCTCTTTGCTGCTGGCAAAAAGAGCTTTTCCTGGATCTACCAGGGACTTTGTGGTATCCCTGGGATCAACAGGATGCACTCTTTACATTCACCGTCTCTTCGGGACGGTTTAGATCCGTTTGGACAGCCCAGGAGCAAAGATATTGGCAGCAAGCATCAGACCTTCAAGATTGCATGCCATATCATCATGACACCAACTCCGCCCTCCAGGGTGCAGGTGTTTTGAGTGTCTATCTACACATAAATTTTCACCGCATCCTCAGGGCGTCCTTCAGGATACACTTTGGCTAAACAAATGGGAAGACATGAACAAGGGGGTGGTGAGTCGGTGCACAGTGCTGTGCAGTTGATGCTCATGCTTGGTTTTGGTTGCGGTTTGTCAGTCTGCCAAGGAGCCCTGCATGCTTCTGTGTTATGTTGAGGCTCCTTGTTTGAAGGAGGGTTATGAGGTATCTGCGGTGGTGGCTCAGAGTCTGGATGCAGCGCATTCGGGTGCTGGTCACTTTTGCAGATGTGACATTGCACTTTGGTTGTGCAGTATTTGGGTGAATGTTTGGATTCGCAACACTTGTAGCAGTATTGGTACTCACTTAGTAACTCTTTTCGTTGGGTCAGTGATTTTGCTGCAAACCCAGTGCAGCTATTCAGCGAGTGATGAGTGTTGTGCATAGGACAAAACTGGTTTCTCCTTGTGTTCGAAGATCTAACTTGGGTTGTGTCTGAGGAGTTCTCTCCCCAACTGTGTGTGGATGAAGAGTCAATTTCGATGTCATGGACAATCATGAAGGGTCTTTCTCTGGTAGTATGTATAGGGCCTGAGGGCGATATATGGTTGCTGTTGTATCTTCTGTTATTAGGAGGACTAACAGCTCTGAGTCTACGGGCTGAGTATGTGTTGCACACTGTCGCTTGGTGGGAGATGAATTCTTCAAGAAGTGTGAAAGATACAAAGTGATGGCGACCCTTGGCCATGAAGGTGTCAGTCAACTGGAGCCACTTTTCAATTAGCACTTGTGGAAGTTTTTGAACAATTTTGTTCTGTGTATCGACGTGATCAAGACAGGCGAGTGTCAGTAAGTTTGGATCACGTTGTGCCGTTCTCAGCTGGACAAGTATGTTAGTGAGGTCTATGATTCAGCAAGGCTTGTCGATAGGAATTTTAGGAAAACTGTTGAGGCTATCCAAGAGTGTTGCTTCTACATCCTCGGGAGCGCCATACAGTTCATCAAGGCTTTTCCATTATAACCGTAGGGCAGCGGTTGGGTCGCCTAAGTGGAATGTCAAAATTGCTCTTGGTATGTCAGAAGACTGTGGCCCTAGCCATGCTATCAAGTGTCCAATTATCTCATCAGGGTGCAGGCGTGCCACTGGAATGGGGCACAGGAAAAGTTTCTTTCAAACTAGATATTCGCCGCCTGGCTTGTCAGAGAATCTGCGAACTCTGTTGGCGTGCAGATTTAGCTTTCCACTCTGTACAGCCAAGTTTCTCCAGTAATCTTCAGCATTTGCTGAGTTGGTGGGAGGTATTGACATAGAGGATTCTCCCCCTGGATTCTCGTAGGGTGGGTTCGGGTTGTAAGTCAATGACGGGTTGGAGCCTTCTTCCCAGTACTTACGGAGGATGTCGTCCTCCCATACTGGGGATGATGGTCGAGCATCATGCTGCTGTCTAGACTAGGCACGGTTACTTTGTGGTGCCTGTGAGCCGGATTGGTATTGAGGTTGTGGTAGGAATGCTGCTGCCTGTGGATTGTGTGTGGCAGTTGTCGTTGATGGCATGTCAACTCGTTGAGAAGTCGTCATGAACACTGTTGGGCTAATTTGCTCACCTGGCAGGCCATGAGACATTGGAGTAGGGATGCTAGTGTTGTAAAGAGAATCTCAGACCTTATTATGTACATCAGTTGGGAAAGGTTTGCTGTTGGTGGGAAGTGAATCTCGTATTTTAGGTCATACGTCAGTAGCGTAACTGACATGTAAAATCTGTGGTGGAGATTCATCCCTGTGCTTCCCTGGTTGTGGGAGACTACTAGGCAACTGAGGCAGTTCCAGCTGCTCGTTTTGTAGCGAGTACTGCTCATCCACGTCGGCTTTGACTGATGTATCTGGACTCTCTTCTCTCAACTCGTCAAGGTTGAAGATGAGAGAGGCAGCATTGGCTGTCTTCTACCATGCTGCGGCCTGTGCTGTTTTTGCTGCCATCTCCCTTTGCTGTTCGAGTAACTCCACTTGGGCCTGAGTTTTAACTATTTCTGCTTGTTGTTTGGCCATTTCTGCTTGTTGTTTGGCCATTTCTGCTTGTTGTTTGGCCTGAGCTTTGGCCATTTCTGCTTGTTGATTGGCCAGTTCAGCCTTCTACTATATCACCTCTGTCATAATACGTAAATCTGCTTCTGCTGAAGCTTCAAGTTGAGCTTCTCCAGCTCGTTCAGTGTAACTTGCTGCTTTGGAGGCCTGATATGCACTGCTACACTGGGAGGATGTTCTGGAAGGATAGTGCAGCAGCAGAGAATTGGTGTGAGACACTAAAACCTGACTGCGATGTGGCCGTTTTAGAATGGAGGGAGGAGGCTTTCTTTGAGTGGTGGGAAGAAGCTGCTTGTGATCGATGACCTAAGTCGGATGTGGACTTCTCCCTTGCCCCTTGTTCCTTTTGAAGCATGTTGAAGATCGTGGTCTGGAGGGAGTTTCTGCCTTCCCGAATGCTGTCTTCGTGTTCTTTGTTCTCCTCCTTGAAGCAATGAATGTGTTCCTGAAACACTGGGTCTTCCAGGTTCAACTGTATGTATTTAAGTTTATTTTCACTTTCTCTCCACCATGTGAGGTGCTTCTCTAACTCTGTCTGCATCAGGAAGAGGGTCTCATGGGGCAACTTGCTTTTGGGGGTGTCACAAATCTTGAACAGCGCCATCCATGCTTCTGCATGACAGAGATACTGCCTTTCCCAATCCTCTCTGAAGCATGTCACCGTGGGTGAGGTAAGCTTCCTATGCTGTCTGAGGTTGTAGGCCTTCTGAGGTATCACGGCTTCTCCAGAGGGTTGGATATCTAAAAGCGGTTGTTGGGAACCAGGCTCCATGTTTACAACAAGGGTAGGTGGAGGATTCAGGTCTTCTGGAACATCAGAACATCTGTCATGGCTAAATAAGTTTCCATGCTTCAAATTGGCAAAGGGAACATTTGGAAAAAAATTAGTGGGTTTTTTTTTGTGCAATTTCCTTTTTTTTTTTTTTGTAATAGGGTATGCTGCAAGCAGGTAGTAGAAAGTAGAATTGCTGCTGGATTTAATACTTGAGCACATAGGTGGCACTGCAGAGTCTGGGCAATGTTAGCACAGTACACGGTATGGCTGCTTCTAGGGTGCGTTGTGTGCTTGCGACAAAAGGGGGCACTAGAGGTTGTGTCGTGAAGTCTGAGAACTAGAGGGCTGAATGCAGAAATATGCGCAGCGTATCCTGCAGACTTGAGGGCAGAGTGCAAAGTGCAAAAATATGCCTAGAAGGGTCGCTTGCTTCACAAGGTGGTAGCAGAGGGTCGAGAAGATACTGTTGCTATGCCCATATTAGGTTGCAGTTACTCTTGGGACCTTTGAATTAAGTGATTAAATGGTGCACAATATTTTCAAAAAAGGGGATTGACATTGGATAATTACTCTGGTCAATATTTGAGAAACTGTGTTAAAAAAAGGCAAATTCTGGGAAAATTTCTTCTTGACCACCAGGTGGAGATGTAGGCTGCTTTACTTGGGTCTGGTAAGTTGCAGGTAATCTTGGAACATTTGAAATAAATTGATTAAATTGTTCACAATAGTTTCAAAAGGGTTTATCAATGCAAACATGTATTGGAAACTCATGGAGATTTTTCTTTGAATACCAGATGTTGCTGTGGGCTGCTTTAAGATTCAGAAAATCTTACAGAGTCCTGCTAAAATTCCTTTTTGTAATCCAGACAGTTCTCCTGAGAGCTGCTCGGATCGTCCAGAGAGTGGGTGGAGCTTCAGTCTCTGCTCTTGTAGGCTGAGCTTAATTTCTGAGGAATGCTCCTCCTTCCATCACGTGGCTCGCCACCACGTTCCCCAGTTTATGCTCAGGCCTCGTGCAGAGTAGGCAGTTTTTGGATGTGCTCTTGGCCGTTTCAAGAAAGCCCTATTTGATTTGTTAATTCTCCTTCTCAGGTTGTATTTAGTTCATTTAATTGTTTTTTTTTTCTCATTTAGCCCTGCGCAGTTGGTTTCCTTCTTTTAATTTCTAGAGTCCCCTGGGAGGCTCTCTCAGCCCCAGGGGCTGCCAGGGGGAAGGCTAGCAAACCTTTACAGCTACCCCCCACCTCTTTCCATTGCCTTTCCAACTGCCGTTTTTTCCTTCCACGTTATTAAAATGCTCCGTTTCATTCCGTCCCGTCCCCGTCCCCCACCGAACTCCGTTTTCTTGCCATTTGGATTCTTTTGGTTCCTTTCACTCTGTCCTTCACCTGGGAACCTTGGATTGCCCTCAGAGAGTTTCCTGGTCACTGCAACAGGGCCCTGCAAGTCCACGTAGCAGGTGGCCACCATTTTGAGTGCCGCCTCATGGCCGGGCGCCATTTTGATTTTCGCCTCCTTATCTCTCCGATCGCTGCAGCGTGCTAGTGTTAAGCAGCAGGACTGGCAGGCCTGCTCACGATCGTTTTAATCTCCGAATTTAATGTATTCTGTTGGAGACTTGTTTTGCTACCTCCATTTGTTGGCTTCCCCCGCAGCCAGCCGTAGCGGCCGCGGTTACTACCCACCATTCCCGCCCGGTTCCGCTTGGGAAGGCAGTCTGATATAAGCTCGGCTTTGCCATTAGGGCCTCTGTCGTGCCTTGATCAACTCGATCAGTCTTGCTGATTCAAAAAAAAAAAAAGGGAGGCAAATCGACCTTCAACAATACATGATCAGATAAAAATTTAAGGGACAGAGAAAGGTGGCTAATTGAATAAGTTACAAAACAACAACAACAATATATATATACAAACTAAAAATAAAGAAATAAATGAATAAGAAATGGGGGGGGGCATAAAAGATTTTCCCAGGGCTCCCGGCCTTTGTTGTAGGTCGACCCCTAAGTGCGCCAACTACCTCATATCTGATCCTTTATCCTGCTCAATTATCTGAAATGGCAGAAGGCAATCAATCAAGAGGCCCTTCTTTAAAGGCCAAAGCAAAAACTCACCACCTCCGCAGTCAAGCTAAGGAGTCCTCTAGAGCCTCCCAAAGGGACGCCCTAACACGACACAAGGCCCTGGAAAAAGAAATAGACAAACGCACCAGACAGGCAGGCTCAGTACCTCCAGCATCAGCCACTCCTTCTACCTCTGCTCTTCCCCCCCCCGTAGCTTTTTCCTCCCTATCCAGGCACAGCTCGCCCTCTCAAGGGCACCAGGCCCCTGGAACACCAGCCAGGCGAACTCCAGAGGTACTGTCACACCCACAGCCGCCGGCCTGCACCAGGAGGAACCTCTCATTCAGGTGGTTCCGGAGCAGCTCAGAGCCTGGGTAGAGATGGCTATCTGCTAAGGAATTGCGGAAGGACTCCAGCAGATGGCTAGGTCGGGGTTGCCTCCGCAGGCCACCGAATCCGTAAGATCATTCCCACTCATTCCGGAACCATCTCATGGTCAGTTACCTCTTCAAGGGGAGGTTTCCCCCTCAGTCAGGAAGGACGAGGAGGAGGCGGAAGGGGACCTAGTTTTGTGCAGGGAGGAGGAGGAACAATTTGATCTGGGGTCCTTACAATACAACGAACCCCTTCCAGACTCAGAACCATCAGAGATGGAGATGTCAGAGGACGAAGGGCTCACCCCCGACCAACCCACCTTTGTAGGGCTCTTCAAGCCCCAGCTATTCAAATCCCTCCTCTTCAAAGCCAGGAACATCTCAGGTCTAACTACTCAGAGCCCCTCTGATCCCACTCCTCTGGCTCCAGAAGGACTAGAGGACTCCATGTTTAAACAACCTGTGGTGGAGGCTGAGGTCATCCCAACCCCCCCATCTTCCTGGACCTGGTGTCCAAGCAACTGGCCTCTTCAGCTGCCTCCCCAGCCCCTTCGGTGCATGATAAAAGGTTCTTCAACCTTGACCCAGAGCTCTCCAACCTCCTGAGCACTCCAGAGGTTGATGAGCCCGTTGTGGGCCTGGCCTCTTCCTCCACCCTCAGCGACTCCTTAGAGGCTCTGAGGCCGGAGGAGAAACAGTCGGAGCTGGCCTTACGGTGAGCTCACCAGTCGGATGCATAGGCGATTAGGGCGGCCACGGCCACTTCCTTCTTCATCAGGTCATCCATTTGCTGGCTTTCCCAGCTTAAGCAACATGTCCCGACTTCCAATACCCGCACCCATCAGGATATAGCCAAGATTACGGCCACGGTGGAGTTCGCAGCAGACGCCACCTTTCACTCAGTAAAATTCTCCTACCGCGCCATTTCTTCCCACGTCTCGGCCCGCCGCCTGCTCTGGCTAAGGCACTGGCAGGCGGATCTCAAGAATAAGGTGAAACTAGCCTCCGCCCCCCTTGTAGGAAATAAACTGTTCAGACCTTCCCTGGATCCTCTCCTAGTCGAAGGAAGGAACAAAAATAAATTCCTCCCATCCCTCACCCGTAAGTCAGAACCCAGATCCCTGCAGCCCTTTCGGAGGGACCCCTTTCATCCCTATCCCCAAACCCCCTTCCCTCCCAGGTACCAAAGCCCCCCCCCTTTGGCTCGGGACAGCCCCAGGACAGGTCTGACCCCTTTGACAGGCACAGGAGAGGCGGTAACTTCAAAAGGCCCTTTCACGGCTCTGACAGCAGGCTCTTCCCATGCTCCAGATAAGCCACCTGACTTAATTCCCATTGGCGGGCGACTTAAAACCTTCGCCAACTAGTGGGACTCTTCCATTTCGGACGCCTGGGTCAGGGACACTGTCAGGCTTGGCCTTGCCCTCGAGTATCTCTCTACCCCCCCTGATTTCTACATGACATATCCCATGTTAGGGATAACATTGTTTATCCTAACTGGTTTAGGTAAATAATAATATGTTATCATGGTTTATAAGTTAAAGTGTCTGCAACTTTAACTATGGGAAAGTAATTAAGGGAGTGGTTGTGAAAGCACTTTAAAAGAAGCAAGACTGCAGCTTGCTCTCTCTCTGGCTTTGATGATCCCTGATTACTGCTTGGAATCAAGACTGCATTGCTCGAACGGGAGAGAAAACAAAGGACTGATTTGTAAGTGAACTGACATAGGATATTCTACACGGATTTTGCTAACTGAATATCCCTGAATGGACTGACTAAATGATACATGACTATTGGACTGTTATTTTGACTATGCTATGAACTAATAATGGAATAAACTATATTTTTGATAGCACAAGCGTATCTGTTATTTTTACTGTATGTTAATAAACATACAAACTTAGCTCACTCATTTATCTGTGTGCCTATCTGACTAACGCTGCACATTCTGTTTAGCTTGTCTCCCTAACCCTGGTTGGGGAAACCAGGCTTAACACTGGTTATGGGCCCAGAGGCTGCAAAGTCAGTTTAACTAGGATAAAACAGATTTATGTAAAAGTGAGAGTTTGTGTTGTTATACATTACAGTAAACAGACAGCTGTGTTTTATTAATTATAGTTTTATATCCATATAAAGAAAAACATGGCACAAGTCAATCTACAAAGTTTGTCCCTTATATCCAAGTTGGATGGAACAAACTATGTATCATGGTCTATGAAATGTAGTCTGCTTCTACGAAGAGAAGGTTTGTGGAACATAATTGAAAATCCACCAAACGTAGAAGAATGGGATCCAGAGGATGATGAAAACAGACTAAAGATAGAAGAATTTATGCATAAAAATCAACAAGCTATTTGCATAATTGGGTTAACCTTAACTGACCAACAGCTTGTTTATATCCACGGAGAGAAAACGGCTGTTGGGTGTTGGCAGAAGCTGAAGAGGATTTATGTTCGAGATAATGTTGGTGCTCACATAAATCTAACACGGAAGCTTTTCAGTACGCATCTCCAGACGAATGGTGATATGCTGAGTCATTTGAAAACTATGCAAAGCATTTTTCAAGAACTGCATGAGAAAGAGCTTATTTTCTCTGAACTACACCAAGTCTACATAATTTTATCTTCACTTGATGAAAGTTATGATAACTATGTAACTTCCCTTGAAATTTTGCCAAAGGAAAGTTTAACTTTAACTGATATAACTGGCAGATTGATTGAAGAGGCAAGAAGAAGGCTTGAAAGAGATCAGTTAAGGAGGCAGCAACCTCAAAAAGAAGATAATGAATCTCCTACTGCATACGCAATTAAAAAGTGCTTTAATTGTGGAGGAAGAGGACATTTGGCAAGATTTTGTAAAAAAGCAAAGCGCCAGAACGCTGGCCAGAATACAAAAAGTCATCAAAAGATAAATAAAAATTTAGAGTTAGCCATGTATACTAACGGAGCTGTAAAAAATAATTTATGGGTTGTTGACAGTGGAGCATCCCACTGTATAACAAATGATAACAGAAATTTTATTAAAATGTCCCAGAGTACACAGCAGATATCGTTAGCCAATGGCTGGAAACTGAAAGCTAAAGGTCAAGGTATAGCATATTGTTCTTTTATAAAAGAGAATGTAAAAATGTTATATGTACCACAACTTAAGTTTAATTTAATTTCAGTAAGAATTTTGGTTAAACTAGGATATGTAGTTACATTTAGGGGAGATAACTGCATAATTGAAAAAGAAGATAAGAAAATTACTGCATCTTTAAGAGGTGAATTATATGTGTTAAATGATAATGGTTTAAAGGTGGCTAACACAGTTTGTGAAAATAAGAAACCTCATGATGAATGTATTCACTTGTTACACCGAAGGCTAGGGCATTTAAATTTTAAAATGCTTAAGAAAACTGTTGAATTATCTAAGAGAATAAGTTTGAAACCTTGTAATAAGTATTTGCAATGTAATGCCTGTAATCAAAGCAAAGCCAGGGTCACACCGGCTAATAGAGTTGATGGATTTACTACTAAAGAACCTTTAAAAGTAGTATTTGCAGATTTAATAGGTCCGAAAAAACCAAGTATAGGAGGAGCTCGTTACATACTAAGTATAATGGACCACTATTCTAGATATGGGTTTTGCTATTTAATGAAGAGCAAAACTGAAACGCATCAAAATCTCTTTAATTGGATAAAATTTGCTGAAAGGAAAACTAAAAAGAAATTAGTAACTCTTATAACAGATAATGGTACGGAATTTACAAATAATAAATTCCAGAACAGACTAAGAATGTTAGGTATTCAACATAAAATGTCTTCACCATATAGGCCACAACATAATGCCTTTATAGAGAGAAGAGGCCAAACATTACAATCAATGACACGAACTATGATGTCTGATTCAGGATTACCTGACAATTTATGGGGAGAAGCAATAATGTGTGGTAATCATATATTAAATAATGTTGTTAATTCAACAACAGGTGAATTACCAGTCACACTGTGGCATGGTACAAAACCTGATTTAAGTAACATGCACACATTTGGAGCACCAGCATGGGTGCATATCCCTACACAACTTAGACACAAAGGACAGCATAGAGCTAAAAGATAATATTTTGTAGGATATACATCTAATCATAGATCTTATAGATTCTGGGAACCAGGTACATCCAGAGTTTACACCAGTGCTAGTGCTAAATTCCTAGAACATGTAGGATGGAATAGATTAGAGCAAGATTTAAATAACGAAGTAATTATTGAACCCTACAAAAGGCAGAAAGAACAGATTAGTTATAAGAAGAGTCCAATTAAAGAAGAAGTCCACGAAGAGCAAATAGGACCAGAACAAGAGGAAACAGTTGATCAGGAAGAGTTAGATAATCAAGAAGAGTTAATTAATGAAAGTCCACCTGTAAGTCCTGTAATACCTAGACGTACTACACGTGTAACTAGACCACCTGATAGGTAACAAGCAAGTATAGTTTGCCAAGTAACTAAAGTTCCAACTAGTATAGATGAACTTAGGATGTATCCTGCTAAGGATCAGGAGAATTGGCAAAAGGCAATGGAAAAAGAACTAAATTCATTAAAGGTAATGAAAGTTTATGAAGATGCTAAATTACCTCCAGGAGAAAAATCCATTGGGTGCAAATGGATATTTTAAAGTAAAAACTGGAAATGATGGGACTGTTACCCATAAAGCTAGGTTGGTAGCTCAAGGATTTAATCAAACTGCATCTGATTACGATGAAATTTTTGCACCAAGTCTTAAAGCAACATCTTTAAGAGCAGCTTTAGTGTGGGCAGCTAAGAAAAACTATGTCATTAACCATTTAGATATAGAAACTGCTTACCTGCATGCACCATTGCAGCACACTATATATTTAAGAAAACCAGTAGGTATAAAAGACAATAAAATAAATAGTAATGATTGTTGGAAACTCAAAAAGAGTCTTTACGGGTTGAAACAATCTGGGTTTGAGTGGAACCAATATATTGTGAAAGAGTTAAACAATATAGGTTTTAAATCTGGTTTAGCAAATCCATGTGTGTTTAAAAGAGAAAATAATGGAACGGTGTCATTATTGTTATTATTTACAGATGATATTGCTTTGATAACTAAGACTAATAATGAAGCTAATGAGATTATATCATTATTAGCCAAAAAGATAAAATTAAAGCATTTAGGTGAAATTAAAAAGTATCTAGGATTGACAATTAACAAAACAAATAATGGATTTAAGATATCTCAAGAAGATAAAATTTGCCAATTAATTAAAACGTTTAAAATGGAACTTTGTAAACCGGCAAAGACTCCAATGAGTCAGGAAGTTTGCCAAACTGATGATCAAAGTCCCAAATTTGATAAGTCTATTTATCAATCTTTGATTGGCAGCTTATCATATATAAGCAATTGGTCTAGGCCTGATATAGCTTATAGTGTTAATCAGCTGGCACGTTTTAATTCAGATCCACATCAATGTCATTGGCAATCATTAAAGAGAATTTTAAGATATCTTGAAGGAACAATGAACCATGCATTGTACATAGAACCAAAGGGTGATTTGAGTCTTAGTGTCTATGCAGATGCAAGTTTTGCAACTGATATAAACACTAGAAAATCAACATCTGGGATGGCTATATTATTTGGTAAGACATTAATAGGGTGGAGGTCAATCAGACAACAGCATATCAGCTTGTCCACGATGGAAGCGGAATTTTCATGTCTGTCATTATTATGCACTGACTTGATTTTGTACAAACAGTTATTATTAGACATGGGTATAACTGTTAAAGATTCCATTATTGTGTACGAGGACAACCAGGCAGCCATAAAATTAGCTATTAGTATTGCTGTAAAAACTAGATCAAAGCATACTGACTTAAGATACTTAAATGTTAGAGAATCTGTAAAGAATGGGCTAATTAAACTGGAATACTGCATGACGGAAGAAAACATTGCAGACCAATTTACAAAAGCTCAAGGAGTAATTAAGTTTAAAGAGAGTTGTAACAAATATGATTTAAAGATGTAAATAGTTATATTTATTATTATTTCCTAAAAGGGGAGAATGTTAGGGATAACATTGTTTACCCTAACTGGATTAGGTAAATAATAATATGTTATCATGGTTTATAAGTTAAAGTGTCTGCAACTTTAACTATGGGAAAGTAATTAAGGGAGTGGTTGTGAAAGCACTTTAAAAGAAGCAAGACTGCAGCTTGCTCTCTCTCTGGCTTTGATGATCCCTGATTACTGCTTGGAATCAAGACTGCATTGCTCGAACGGGAGAGAAAACAAAGGACTGATTTGTAAGTGAACTGACATAGGATATTCTACACGGATTTTGCTAACTGAATATCCCTGAATGGACTGACTAAATGATACATGACTATTGGACTGTTATTTTGACTATGCTATGAACTAATAATGGAATAAACTATATTTTTGATAGCACAAGCGTATCTGTTATTTTTACTGTATGTTAATAAACATACAAACTTAGCTCACTCATTTATCTGTGTGCCTATCTGACTAACGCTGCACATTCTGTTTAGCTTGTCTCCCTAACCCTGGTTGGGGAAACCAGGCTTAACACTGGTTATGGGCCCAGAGGCTGCAAAGTCAGTTTAACTAGGATAAAACAGATTTATGTAAAAGTGAGAGTTTGTGTTGTTATACATTACAGTAAACAGACAGCTGTGTTTTATTAATTATAGTTTTATATCCATATAAAGAAAAACATGGCACAAGTCAATCTACAAAGTTTGTCCCTTATATCCAAGTTGGATGGAACAAACTATGTATCATGGTCTATGAAATGTAGTCTGCTTCTACGAAGAGAAGGTTTGTGGAACATAATTGAAAATCCACCAAACGTAGAAGAATGGGATCCAGAGGATGATGAAAACAGACTAAAGATAGAAGAATTTATGCATAAAAATCAACAAGCTATTTGCATAATTGGGTTAACCTTAACTGACCAACAGCTTGTTTATATCCACGGAGAGAAAACGGCTGTTGGGTGTTGGCAGAAGCTGAAGAGGATTTATGTTCGAGATAATGTTGGTGCTCACATAAATCTAACACGGAAGCTTTTCAGTACGCATCTCCAGACGAATGGTGATATGCTGAGTCATTTGAAAACTATGCAAAGCATTTTTCAAGAACTGCATGAGAAAGAGCTTATTTTCTCTGAACTACACCAAGTCTACATAATTTTATCTTCACTTGATGAAAGTTATGATAACTATGTAACTTCCCTTGAAATTTTGCCAAAGGAAAGTTTAACTTTAACTGATATAACTGGCAGATTGATTGAAGAGGCAAGAAGAAGGCTTGAAAGAGATCAGTTAAGGAGGCAGCAACCTCAAAAAGAAGATAATGAATCTCCTACTGCATACGCAATTAAAAAGTGCTTTAATTGTGGAGGAAGAGGACATTTGGCAAGATTTTGTAAAAAAGCAAAGCGCCAGAACGCTGGCCAGAATACAAAAAGTCATCAAAAGATAAATAAAAATTTAGAGTTAGCCATGTATACTAACGGAGCTGTAAAAAATAATTTATGGGTTGTTGACAGTGGAGCATCCCACTGTATAACAAATGATAACAGAAATTTTATTAAAATGTCCCAGAGTACACAGCAGATATCGTTAGCCAATGGCTGGAAACTGAAAGCTAAAGGTCAAGGTATAGCATATTGTTCTTTTATAAAAGAGAATGTAAAAATGTTATATGTACCACAACTTAAGTTTAATTTAATTTCAGTAAGAATTTTGGTTAAACTAGGATATGTAGTTACATTTAGGGGAGATAACTGCATAATTGAAAAAGAAGATAAGAAAATTACTGCATCTTTAAGAGGTGAATTATATGTGTTAAATGATAATGGTTTAAAGGTGGCTAACACAGTTTGTGAAAATAAGAAACCTCATGATGAATGTATTCACTTGTTACACCGAAGGCTAGGGCATTTAAATTTTAAAATGCTTAAGAAAACTGTTGAATTATCTAAGAGAATAAGTTTGAAACCTTGTAATAAGTATTTGCAATGTAATGCCTGTAATCAAAGCAAAGCCAGGGTCACACCGGCTAATAGAGTTGATGGATTTACTACTAAAGAACCTTTAAAAGTAGTATTTGCAGATTTAATAGGTCCGAAAAAACCAAGTATAGGAGGAGCTCGTTACATACTAAGTATAATGGACCACTATTCTAGATATGGGTTTTGCTATTTAATGAAGAGCAAAACTGAAACGCATCAAAATCTCTTTAATTGGATAAAATTTGCTGAAAGGAAAACTAAAAAGAAATTAGTAACTCTTATAACAGATAATGGTACGGAATTTACAAATAATAAATTCCAGAACAGACTAAGAATGTTAGGTATTCAACATAAAATGTCTTCACCATATAGGCCACAACATAATGCCTTTATAGAGAGAAGAGGCCAAACATTACAATCAATGACACGAACTATGATGTCTGATTCAGGATTACCTGACAATTTATGGGGAGAAGCAATAATGTGTGGTAATCATATATTAAATAATGTTGTTAATTCAACAACAGGTGAATTACCAGTCACACTGTGGCATGGTACAAAACCTGATTTAAGTAACATGCACACATTTGGAGCACCAGCATGGGTGCATATCCCTACACAACTTAGACACAAAGGACAGCATAGAGCTAAAAGATAATATTTTGTAGGATATACATCTAATCATAGATCTTATAGATTCTGGGAACCAGGTACATCCAGAGTTTACACCAGTGCTAGTGCTAAATTCCTAGAACATGTAGGATGGAATAGATTAGAGCAAGATTTAAATAACGAAGTAATTATTGAACCCTACAAAAGGCAGAAAGAACAGATTAGTTATAAGAAGAGTCCAATTAAAGAAGAAGTCCACGAAGAGCAAATAGGACCAGAACAAGAGGAAACAGTTGATCAGGAAGAGTTAGATAATCAAGAAGAGTTAATTAATGAAAGTCCACCTGTAAGTCCTGTAATACCTAGACGTACTACACGTGTAACTAGACCACCTGATAGGTATCAAGCAAGTATAGTTTGCCAAGTAACTAAAGTTCCAACTAGTATAGATGAACTTAGGATGTATCCTGCTAAGGATCAGGAGAATTGGCAAAAGGCAATGGAAAAAGAACTAAATTCATTAAAGGTAATGAAAGTTTATGAAGATGCTAAATTACCTCCAGGAGAAAAATCCATTGGGTGCAAATGGATATTTTAAAGTAAAAACTGGAAATGATGGGACTGTTACCCATAAAGCTAGGTTGGTAGCTCAAGGATTTAATCAAACTGCATCTGATTACGATGAAATTTTTGCACCAAGTCTTAAAGCAACATCTTTAAGAGCAGCTTTAGTGTGGGCAGCTAAGAAAAACTATGTCATTAACCATTTAGATATAGAAACTGCTTACCTGCATGCACCATTGCAGCACACTATATATTTAAGAAAACCAGTAGGTATAAAAGACAATAAAATAAATAGTAATGATTGTTGGAAACTCAAAAAGAGTCTTTACGGGTTGAAACAATCTGGGTTTGAGTGGAACCAATATATTGTGAAAGAGTTAAACAATATAGGTTTTAAATCTGGTTTAGCAAATCCATGTGTGTTTAAAAGAGAAAATAATGGAACGGTGTCATTATTGTTATTATTTACAGATGATATTGCTTTGATAACTAAGACTAATAATGAAGCTAATGAGATTATATCATTATTAGCCAAAAAGATAAAATTAAAGCATTTAGGTGAAATTAAAAAGTATCTAGGATTGACAATTAACAAAACAAATAATGGATTTAAGATATCTCAAGAAGATAAAATTTGCCAATTAATTAAAACGTTTAAAATGGAACTTTGTAAACCGGCAAAGACTCCAATGAGTCAGGAAGTTTGCCAAACTGATGATCAAAGTCCCAAATTTGATAAGTCTATTTATCAATCTTTGATTGGCAGCTTATCATATATAAGCAATTGGTCTAGGCCTGATATAGCTTATAGTGTTAATCAGCTGGCACGTTTTAATTCAGATCCACATCAATGTCATTGGCAATCATTAAAGAGAATTTTAAGATATCTTGAAGGAACAATGAACCATGCATTGTACATAGAACCAAAGGGTGATTTGAGTCTTAGTGTCTATGCAGATGCAAGTTTTGCAACTGATATAAACACTAGAAAATCAACATCTGGGATGGCTATATTATTTGGTAAGACATTAATAGGGTGGAGGTCAATCAGACAACAGCATATCAGCTTGTCCACGATGGAAGCGGAATTTTCATGTCTGTCATTATTATGCACTGACTTGATTTTGTACAAACAGTTATTATTAGACATGGGTATAACTGTTAAAGATTCCATTATTGTGTACGAGGACAACCAGGCAGCCATAAAATTAGCTATTAGTATTGCTGTAAAAACTAGATCAAAGCATACTGACTTAAGATACTTAAATGTTAGAGAATCTGTAAAGAATGGGCTAATTAAACTGGAATACTGCATGACGGAAGAAAACATTGCAGACCAATTTACAAAAGCTCAAGGAGTAATTAAGTTTAAAGAGAGTTGTAACAAATATGATTTAAAGATGTAAATAGTTATATTTATTATTATTTCCTAAAAGGGGAGAATGTTAGGGATAACATTGTTTACCCTAACTGGTTTAGGTAAATAATAATATGTTATCATGGTTTATAAGTTAAAGTGTCTGCAACTTTAACTATGGGAAAGTAATTAAGGGAGTGGTTGTGAAAGCACTTTAAAAGAAGCAAGACTGCAGCTTGCTCTCTCTCTGGCTTTGATGATCCCTGATTACTGCTTGGAATCAAGACTGCATTGCTCGAACGGGAGAGAAAACAAAGGACTGATTTGTAAGTGAACTGACATAGGATATTCTACACGGATTTTGCTAACTGAATATCCCTGAATGGACTGACTAAATAATACATGACTATTGGACTGTTATTTTGACTATGCTATGAACTCATAATGGAATAAACTATATTTTTGATAGCACAAGCGTATCTGTTATTTTTACTGTATGTTAATAAACATACAAACTTAGCTCACTCATTTATCTGTGTGCCTATCTGACTAACGCTGCACATTCTGTTTAGCTTGTCTCCCTAACCCTGGTTGGGGAACCCAGGCTTAACATCCCATTTCCAAGAACCACACCAAATGCAACCTCATGGATTCAGCAATTCAGCACCTACTTGACATACAGGCCATCCAGCCCGTTCCTCCGTCCCAAAGGGGACAGGGATTCTACTCACTCTTATTTGTGGTTCCCAAACACTTGGGGGGATGGAGGGCGATTTTGGACTTAAAGCGGCTAAACCACCATCTTGTATACCGCAAATTCAAAATGAACACGCTGCAATCCATTCTCTTGGGAGTTAGACAGGGAGACTGGTTGTCATCCATTGACCTCTCTGAGGCATCCATTGACCTCTCTGAGCATCCCACTCCAAATTTCTCCTCTTCCAGGGAACAAGCCATCAGGGATACCCAAATTACCCTCACCCCCCTCCAGGAACACAGGTTCCTCATCAATTGGAAGAAAAGCCAATTGGTCCCTTCCACTAGGCTATCCCACCTGGGGACTATAATAGACATGGTCAAAGGGAGGGTGTTCATCTCTCCAGAGAGAATACTCAGCATCCAACACTCAGTCAAACTCATCAGACAACTTAAGAGGGTTTCCCTCCTCGAACTAACCAAGTTGCTAGGTAAAATGATCTCTTGTATCTCCGTTATTCCCTGGGCCCATTTCCACTCCAGATCTCTCCAGTGGTTTCTGCTCCCGTACCAAAGAGCCTGATCAAGTAAATCAAGGCGCAAGATCAAGGTCTCGCTGAGAGTTCTCACCTCCCTCCTTTGGTGGAGCAGGGTGTCGATCAACAAGGGCTGCCTCCTCAAGGAGCCCCCGAGACTCACCATCACCACAGATGCCAGTCTGTCCGGATGGGGCACCCACCTACAGTCCCTTACAGCTCAGGGCAGATGGTCAGCGTCAGAAAGGCTGTGCAATATAAACTGGTTAGAGCTCCACGCCATCCACCTGGCCCTCTGCAGTTTCCTCCCTCAGGTACAGGGCTGCCACGTTCTCATTCTCACCGACAACATAACAGCCAAAGCTCATGTCAACAGGCAGGGGGGCACTCAGTCATTAAGCCTAATGAGGGAGACTGAGCGCCTCTGTCAGTGGGGAGAGTCTCACCTCCTTTCACTCAGGGCCGACCACGTTTTGGGTGTCGACAATACCCAAGCAGACTGGTTGAGCAGGGCCACCAGAGACCAGTCGGAGTGGTGCCTCCATCCAGCCCTCTTCAGGGAGGCGACAGCAATATTTGGTCTGCCAGTCATGGACCTGTTTGCCTCCCCCCTCAATACCCAACTTCCAAGGTTTGTTTCGAGATTCCCGTCCCTAGGGGTGGAGAACCACAACGCCCTCTGATGTCCGTGGCCCTCGGGCCTCCTCTACGCCTTCCCCCCTCTGGCGGTGGTGCCCAGAGTTCTTCAAAAGGTACTCCTTGAGAGGGCGGAATTGCTTCTTGTAGCTCCTTATTGGCCCCGTCGTCCTTGGTTCGCGGATCTCCGCAGCCTATCTGTAGCCCCTCCCTGGGGGATCCCAGCAGACAGGATCTCCCTGTCACAAGCCCCCCCTTCACCCGGATCCCCAATGGCTCCAACTAGCCGTCTGGAGGTTGAGCGGAAACGTCTGAAGAGGGAAAATTTCTCCACCGAAGTCATTGATACCATTTTAGCAGCCAGGCGTCCCTCCACCAGAAGGATTTACAACGCCACTTGGGTCATTTTCCGCAAATGGTGTGCCAACCTCCTAATTGACCCAACCGACCCATCTATTGCCCAAATTCTCAACTTTCTCCAAGAGGGTCTCAGCAAGGGACTGTCCCCCAACACACTAAGGCGTCAGGTGGCAGCTTTATCCACTATCATTGCCTGTGAGGGGGTCAGCTCCCTCTCTCACCATCCCCACATCCAAGCATTTCTGAGAGGGGCCACAAACTTATGGCCACCGTCCCTTCACCGGTATCCGACCTGGGACCTCAACAGAGTCCTGACTTCTCTCACTAAACCACCCTTCGAACCCCTAAGAGAGGTCTCGCTCCAGTTCCTATTCTACAAGGTAGTGTTCTTGGTGGCTATCACATCAGCCCGTAGGATTTCAGAGATCGCTGCTCTGTTGGTTAGGAAAGATCTGTGCGTCTTCCATCCCGACCGGGTGGTCCTCCGACTTGACCCTTCCTTTCTACCCAAGATTAACTCAGTTTTCCACAGGGCTCAAGAACTTATCCTCCCCAATTTTTGCCCCAGGCCAACTCATGAAAGGGAGAGACTATGGCACACTGTAGACGTTAAACGTGCCTTGCGGATCTATATCAAACGTACTCAGACCTTCCGTAGGTCCGAGGCCCTGTTTATATCTTTTCAACCAAAGTCACAAGGACTTAAGGTATCCTCAACTACCATAGGCCGTTGGATAAGGGCGGCCATTTCCAAGGCATACCAAGCCCAGGCCCCCCAAGTTCCCAGGGATATCACGGCTCACTCCACCAGGAGTGCGGCAACTTCAGCCACCTGGGCTACCCAGGCCCCAATACTCGACATTTGCTGGGCAGCAACATGGGCCTCCCTGTTGCCCTTCATTAGGCATTACAAAATCGACAGGTATGCCGCAGCGGAGGCTTCTTTTGGTAGAAGGGTCCTTCAGAGGGTAATCAGGGAACCCGAGGAGTCTATAGACCAGATGGTGTCCCCCCCATAGGACAGGCCCCAGCTTTGGTATGTCCTACTATCTGGACGATCCGAGCAGCTCTCAGGAGAATGGGCGTTGGTTCTTACCTGACACGCCATTTCTATGAGAGCTGTGAGGACTGTCCAGCCCCTCCCTTTCTGTCTTTCACCGTCTGGTGGGGTCTTGTTTGACCAATGCACCTTAAGTCTAGTAAGAGGAGGGCATGAATGCCTGTTTTTTTCCTGTTGTCTTCGCATAAACTGGGGAATGCGGTGGCAAGCCACATGATGGAAGGAGGAGCGTTCCTCAGAAATTAAGCTCAGCCTACAACAGCAGAGACTGACGCTCCACCCACTATCTGGACGATCCTCACAGCCCTCATAGAAATGGCGTGTCAGGTAAGAACCAACGCCCAATTTCTGAGCCTCTGTGGGTGGATGGAGAAAGGGGGGGGGAGAATTCCTCCTCGCAGCCAAACTGGTTTTTTAAAAGTTAAGCAGAGAAGAGGGGCTCTTTGTTTGTAGCATGTGGGAACTCCAGCCTTTCCCAACATGAGGTATTTTAATGACTGACTTCCTGTGGAAGCTTTTAGTTGAAATAGCTAGCTAGATGCAGTCTTTGTCACAGAAGGCAAAAAGGAAGAAAAAGATAGCAAATCATCTTCAGTTGCTAAAAGTTGTAGATTCAACTGTAGTAACTGGGGGGAGAAGCAGGGCAGATGGGTAAATCTGGCTCCTCCCTTTGTTTTACAAATTGAGTCTTCCCAGTTAGGAGTTGTATTTTGAGACAAAGCACTTCTCTCGCTGAAGAGAAAAGGAGGGGAAATTAGCCTCTTCCTGGAACTACAATGTATCTTAATCAGTTGTAAAGGTTTTGTCTCCCTTCCAAATGAGCATAGCAGAATCAGCTTCTGGTTTCCATTTAAAATACAAGCAAGATTTCTCAAACTTTCCAATTGAGGTTTGATTATCTTTTGAGAACTGGGAACTTTCTAACTCTCCTTGTTATGCAAATAGAGTCTCTGAGAGAGCAGGAAGATGAATTGAGCAGAGAAGAGGGTGGGTGGGTGGTAGAAAGATCTCTTTATTTTTAGCATGTGGGGAACTCCAGCACCTCTCAACATCCACAGCATGTAAAGAGTTCCTATGCTCACGGAGAGAGAGATGGGTTAGGATTCATCTTTTACTGTCCTGCCTCATGCAGAGGTGGATTTGTAGCTGTGCAGATGCAGATAGATAATTCCACAAAACATCCATAGCAAAGTACATTTATTGGTATATCAGGTATCTTCATGACTCACATTTGTGATGAAATTCTTCTATAATGACCAATCCTTTGTATATCAGCCTTGCAGGTAAAAGATGGTTATTTTCCTAACCTAGCAGTAAGCTGCTTATCAGTTCATGACTCCAGGCAAGAATGCAGGGAAATCTCCCCCCAACCCCTCGAGGGTCAATTTAGTGCCTAATCAGGATTACAGATGTGGCCATGTGACATGTACTATATTCCCAGGATACCTTTAACTACATTTACCATGATGCATTCCCTTAAGGGGACAGATCATAATTTCTAACCAATTCCCTTAGATTGGCTGGGACAGCACACTACTCTTACCTCAAAAATAGTTCTGAACTACCAGTAACTTTCTTAGTTTACTTTATTGTCATTGCACCTGGTACAACGAAATCAAACACCGTCTTCAGTGCATATCATGACCATGAACATGAAAATAAACACAAACACGCATCCCTCACCCTTCACACATTGAACTGGAAACCTCCGACATCACACCAACACTGCACTATACAGCTGAATTCAAAAGAGCTACTGCCCTGGGATAGAAGCTGTTTTTCAGCCTATTTGTCCTTGTTTTTATTATTCTGTACCATCTGCCAGATGGTAATAGTTCAAAAAAAGGATTCCCAGGATGAGATGGATCTTTGAGAATGTTTTGAACTTTCTTAAGGCAGCGGGAGCTATAAAGCTCTTCCAAAGAGGGGAGAGGGCAACCAATGATCTTCTGGGCAATGACATTAACCCTCTGGAGTGCTTTCCTATCTGCCACTGTGCAGTTGGCAAACCATACAGAGTGCAGTATGTTAAAATGCTCTCTATGGTAGAAGGTCACCAGCATTTTTCATTCAGTTGTTGTTTTCTGAGAAGTCTCAGGTTGTATAATCTCTGCTGGGCCCTTTTGACCAGGGCCGCAATGTGGGCGCCCCAGGGCAGGTCCTCTTTTAGGGTAACACCCAGAAACTTAAAACTGGCCACTTGCTCCACTCGGTCTCAATTGATAAACAAGGGCTGGATGTCTGAACTGTTCCTTCTGTCTTGGACATAAATGGAAAAGAAAATGGGTTGGGGTGGAGGCAGTCTCAGATCCCAGTTCTTTCCCCAAGCAATGGGGGTGAGCACAGGGGAGACAACCAAACGGAATGGCTGCTTTGCAGGGATGGGCAAGGCAGGTGGGTTCTCAGCGGGCATTGGCATAGCTGTGCATCATTCCTTTCTTTCCCTTGGTTCTGATGGAAAAGGCGAATAAGGGATTCAAAGTGGAATAACACTGGGCTGCGGCATGCCAGAAACTGGGCTACGCAAAGAAATGAAGCCCCATCTGCGGGATACAGGCAGTACATGAAACCACACATCCTTCCATGCTGTGGAAAAACATCTCTCCATCGAACAGGTTCCTGGTGCCCCAACAGTTGGAGGCCGCTGTCTTATCTACTTTCTCTCTTTCTCTCTGTGCTCCAGGATGCGTCCTGTCCAAAAGTCCATGTGTGCACTGATAGTGCTGACAGCAACTCTGGCTTTCCTGTACTTTCACGTGTGGTTACCTAAACCTTACAACGTGGTGGATCTGCGACATCGGCCTGATCAGCTTCCCAAGCACTTGTTGCTGGATCACCTGCTGGTACCTGACAAGAAATATGAACACATTGCTTTCCAGATCAAAGAGGAAATTCTGGAGTAAGGCAGAATCCTTTACATCCCTGTGGCCCTTATTTCCTAAGAAAACAAACAAAATCCAGTCGATTTCAAAGTGTACATTTCCCCTTTTTGTGTGTTGTGGTCATTTTGTTTGTGTAATTGTGTGCTTTCTTTCCTTTTTAAAAAAATTTGGAAAAATGGGCTGCCAAGAGGTTCAGCTCTGTTTTGTCCCTTCTCCTGCCTGCCCTTCCCCATCTGTTATTCCCTTCCTGCCCACTTCTCTGAGGATTGAGAATCTGATCGTTGAAGAGACCTGGCATTCTGCATGTAGCTAGTCCTCAATTGACAACAGTTTATTTACTGACCATTCAGAGTTACAACAGCACTGGAAAAAGTGACTTGGGACCATTTTTTCACACATATAACTGTTGCAGCATCCCATGATTATGTGATTTACATTCAAATGCTGGACAACTGGTTCATATTTAAGACAGTTTCAGAACCCCGGGGGTCATATGATCCCCTTTTGTGACCTTTTGGCGAGCAAAGTCAATAGAAAAGCCAAATTCATTTAACAAACGGTGTTACTCGTTTAACAACTGCAGGGATTCACTTAACAAAAGTGGCAAGAAAAGCCATAAAATGGGGCAAGACTCGCTTAACAAATTTCTTACACAGCAACATACATTTTGGGCTTGTGGATCTAATTTAACGACTCCCTGTATTTAGGCTGGATTTAGGGTCCGGAGACTTGACAGGCAAACAACTTACATATTACACCATAGCAAATCATACAGCCAGTTGATCTTCTATTTTAAAGTTGTTATCTTAAGTTGGCAAGCGTTGGAGAAAATCTTGCATACTTGATGCTTGTTTCAACCAGGGTAGGGCTCGAGTGGTTGAATCTGTGCCAATAAATGTATGATACACATTGCAAGAGGAATTATGGCCTACCAGTCAGTCTTTGGGTTGGTGAAACAAATGACACTTTCAACAGAGAGCACAGTATTCCAAAGTCGAATGACTAGAAGAAGGGGTGCCAAACCCGTCTTTCCCCTGGGTTGCCCTTTATTGAAGGGCTATAGTTGCATACAGTATGATAGATAACTTTGCTAGCCCTCTTTCTCCATAGAGCTGCTGCGAGCATCCAGAGTGAGTGGGAGGTGCTCCAGTCTTCACTTTTACAGGCTGAGCTATAATTGAGGAATGCTCCGCCTCCTCCACGTGACTCCACCGTAGCGTTCCCCAGTTTTAGCTCAGCCTCGCTAGAGACAGGCAGCTCTAATAGTTTCTCCTTGGCCGATCTAGGATTCTTTATTGATTCACACCAGGTTTGATTTTTCTTGCCTCTTCTCGGTCCCTGCGCATTTGGATTGTCTTGGGATAGTGCAGGGGACATTTGTTTACGCCCCTCAGGGGGGAGTTTGGGGGGTTTAGAGCCTTTTCTCCCCCCCCTACTCTGGTGCCTGCCGTTTTAAGCCATGCTGTTTTTTTAACAGCGGCTTGTGCTTGCGTGTGATTAGCGCTTCTGTTGCGCCTTCCCTCCACGAACGCAAGAGAGAGGGCGAGTTTTCCTCTCTCAGGCCCCTCATTTTCTGCCTGCTTTTTGTTTCGGCAGCTTTTGTTGCTATCGAGGGGCTTTTTCCTTCCCTCTGCGTTTCACGCTGGTTCCGGTGGCCATTTTGATTGCGCCTTGTGGCCGGCCGCCATTTTGTTTCCTTCTTTCTTTTCGCTGCGAAGTTCCGGGAGGCTTGTAACAGGACCGGCTGGCCTGTTTGGAGTTCTCCTTATTGTTAAAGGGATACTGTGGCTCAGTGCCCTGTTGTTCCTTTAAAGATCTGTTGGCTGGTTACCGCGGCTCACCCAGAGGCGAAGGATGTTCAACTTCTCATGTTGTTTGGGAGGCTGTCTCAGGAGGCCAATTTCTGTATATATATTTTATCCTAATTTTTTCATTGTTGGTGTTTTTTTCTGGCCTCAGCGTTCATTCGATCCATTGGCTTTGTATATTTTTTCATTTTTTATTATTCTGCAGTTTTTGTTAGGCCCTTTTTGACCTTTTTTTGTTCAAAATAAAATAAATAAAATAAAATAAAATAAAATAAAATAAAATAAAATAAAATAAAATAAAATAAAATAAAATAAAATAAAATAAAATAATAAAATAAAATAAAATAAAATAAAATAAAATAAAATAAAATAAATTAAATTAAATTAAATTAAATTAAATTAAATTAAATTAAATTAAATTAATTAAATTAAATTAAATTAAATTAAAATAAAATAAAATAAAATAAAATAAAATAAAATAAAATAAAATAAAATAAAATAAAATAAAATAAAATAAAATAAAATAAAATAAAATAAAATATAAATAAATAAATAAATAAAACAAAACAAAACAATTTTTATCAAAAGAGGGATGCAGCCCAACATGAAGGTATCTGGCCCACTTTAGGCCGAAAGCCTAGGCGTGCCAACTGCCCTTATAGGCCATACTGTCTTATACAGGCCTTATCATGGCAGATGACAATCCCAGAGATCCTTCTTTGAAGGCTAAGTCAAGTGCAAGCGGACCGAGGAAATGTCCAAAGCTTCTCAAAGGGATGCCCTAAGGTGGCACAAGGCTTTGGAAAGGAAGTTTGACAAACGTTCTAGGGACTCTCAGTCAGTACCACCAGTTCCTCCCACCCCCTCTACTTCTACTAACCCTCTTCCTTTGCCAGAACAAACTTCTTTCTCTAGGCACAGTTCTCCCGCAAGGAGCCTCCTAGCAGCCCGGCCTGAAGCGACATTTACGCCGACCGCTGCAGGGTTACGCCCAGAGAGCCTACCTACCGACATCATCCCAGACAGCGTCAGAGAATGGATGCAGCTGGCCATTCACCAAGGGATCGCCAAAGGTATCCAACAGTTCTCGAGACCCGGTTTTCAAGCGAGGACACCTGAAGCGGAGTCCATCTCCGGAAGATCCCTCCCCAGGCCGGAACCTCACCAGGGTCAGGTACCGTCCCCAAGGGAGCTTCCCTATCCAGAAGGGGAGGAAGAGGAGGAGGAGGAAGAGGTGGGCTTTGAACCTTTCAGGGATGAGGAAGGATTAGAGAGAGAGTCTCTGCACTACTCTGACACCCCTTTCGAGTTAGATCCAATGGAAGGAGAGATGTCTGAGGACAAGGGCTTATCTCTTGACCAGCCCACCTTTGTAGGCCTGTTCAAGCCTCACATGTTCAAGTCCTTGCTATTTAAAGCAAAGAACATATCGGGGCTGACTTCTCAGCCGCATTCTGACCCCCTTCCAGCAGCCTCTGGGGTCCCTGAGGATTCTATTTTCAGGCAGCCAGTCATTGAGGCTGAGGTCATTCCTACACCACCAATCTTCTCAGACTTAGTGACGAGACAGTTGGCCGCATCAGGGCCCCCCTCCGCTCCTTCCAGACAAGACAAGAGGTTTTTTAACCTTGACCTGGAATTCGCTGCCATGCTAGATACGCCCGAGATGGATGACCCCATAGTACGTCTCACATCTTCCTCTAACCCCACTGATGCTCTGGAAGTGCTGAAGCCAGAGGACAAGCGGGCCGAGATGGCGTTGCGACGAGCGCACCAAGCTGATGCCTGGGCAATTCACTCGGCCACGGCGGCGTCATTTTTCACCCGATCATCCATCAGATGGCTTCGGCAGTTGAAGCAGCATGTCCCCCCATCTAACACCAGGGCCCATCAGGACATTGCCAAGTTAACGGCAGCAGCGGAATTTGCGGCCGACGCCACTTTTCATTCTGTAAAATTTTCCTCTCGGGCTATCTCCTCGCATGTGACAGCCCGCCGCTTGCTGTGGCTTAAACATTGGCAGGCTGACATGAAAAATAAAACTAAGTTGGCCTCCGCCCCCATATCGGGGGGGAAAATTATTTGGCCCTGGAACCATTGTTGATGGAGATTCGAAATAAAAAGAAGTTGCTCCCATCTCTTTTTCATAGGCAAGAGTCCAGATCCCCCCAGTCCTTTCGTAGGAGATCCTTTCGGACCTCCTTCCAGACACCCTTTACCCCAAGATTTCAGAGGTCTCCCCCATTTCGGCCGGTCTATCAGGACCAGGGCAATTCGGGGGACAGGAATAGGAGGGGGGCCGGCTACAGGAGACCCTTCCGGGGAGCAGGGAGCAAGGCTTCTCGGCACCCCAGATAGGTCTACGGTCGCTTACCCTGTTGGTGGTCAGCTAAAATATTTTGCCGACCAATAGGCATCATCCACTTCTGATGCCTGGGTCAGAGACACAGTAACATTTGGCCTTTCTCTTCAGTTTTGTTTCTCCCCCCCCCAGATCATTTCATGGTTTCTCCTTTATCCAGAGACCCCTCCAAACGTAAACTCGTAGAAGCTGCTATCAAACACCTCTCTGACATCAGAGCTATACAGCCAGTGCTGTCCTCTCAGCAAGGACAAGGTTTCTACTCCCTCCTCTTTCTAGTCCCTAAACACTCTGGAGGTTGGAGGCCCATTCTAGACCTAAAGAGACTCAACCGTTTCCTTGTCCACCGGAAATTCAAAATGCATACACTTCAGTCAATATTGCAGGGCACCAGGAAAGGGGACTGGCTCACCTCCATTGACCTTTCAGAAGCTTACCTTCACATTCCCATTCATCCTTCCTTTTTTAAATATCTGAGTTTTTGCTACAATGGCCAGCATTTTCAGTACGTGGCCCTTCCATTTGGCCTAGCCTCAGCTCCGAGGACCTTTACTAAGGTACTGGCAGCTCTGGCGGCACACCTCAGGCATTTCCCCATCCGTATACACTGCTATCTGGATGATATCCTCATCCTCTCTCCCACCCAGCGCCAATCTGAGGAGGATACAAGGACTACACTCTTGGTGCTGCAGGCCCATGATCTGCTTGTCAACTGGGAAAAAGCTTACCCTCTCCACCCGAATAGCTCATTTAGGAGCAGTAATTGACTCGGTTGAGGAAAAAGTCTTTCTTTCCTCCGAAAGGTTTGGCAGCATCCAGAAATCGATCAAGGTTATTAGGCGGGCAAGGAAAGCTTCTTTACTGGATTTATCCAAGTTACTTGGCAAATTGATATCATGTATATCTATTGTTCCCTGGGCTTGTTTACATTCCAGATCTCTGCAATGGTTCCTGCTACCTTATCAACGCTCCGGAAGGAGCAATTCAAACACCATGGTGAAGGTTCCTCCAAAGGTCCTCGCTTCCCTTCTCTGGTGGACCAGGCCCGCCACCAACAAGGGACATCTTTTCAAGGAGCCCCAAAGGGTCACTCTCACAACAGACGCCAGCCTTTCCGAGTGGGGGGCCCACACTTAGTCACTTTCAGCACAAGGACTTTGGTCAGCAACCGGGCATCGCTGCAGTATCAATTGGCTGGAGCTCCACGCAGTGTACCTGGCATTACGCTCCTTCCTACCCCAGGTGTGAGGGTGGCACATTCTGGTCCTGACGGACAACACGACCAAGGCCCACATCAACTATCAAGGGGGCACTCATTCCATCCGACTCATGAGGGAGGCCAAGCGGCTCTGTCGTTGGGCAGAGGCCAATCTATTATCTGTCATGGCAGAACACATTTCGGGGGTCTCAAATGTCCAGGCAGACCGGTTGAGCAGGGCCACCTTGGACCAGTCGGAATGGTGCCTGCATCCCTCCCTATTCAGGTAGGCCTCAGCGATATTCGGTCTTCCACTGCTGGACCTATTTGCATCCCCGCTCAACGCCCAAACACCGCGATTCTTCTCTCGATACCCCACCAAGGAGGCAGAGATCCGCGACGCCCTATGTTGCCCCTGGCCCTTAGGGCTCCTATATGCATTCCCTCCCCTTCCATTGATCCCCAAGGTGATCCGGAAGATGATCCTCTAGAGGGCGGAAGTTCTCCTGGTGGCTCCATATTGGCTCGTGGTTTGCGGATCTTCGCAACCTGTCAGTGGCCCCTTCTTGGAGGATTCCGTCAGACAAGGTCTCGCTGTCCCAGGGACCTCTTCAGCACCCAGATCCGCAGTGGCTTCAGTTAGCGTTTGGAGGTTGAGCGGGAACGTTTAAGAAATGAAGGCCTGTCTGCGCAGGTCATCAACACCATTCTAGCAGCAAGACAGCCTTCGACCACTCACATATACAACGCGACCTGGAACCTTTTTTGTAAATGGTGCCACAAGTCGTTTATCAATCCGCTCTCTCCATCCATTGCACAAATTTTGGCTTTCCTTCAAGACGGGCTGGACGGGGTCTCTCCCCCAACACCTTAAGAAGGCAAGTGGCAGCCTTAGCAACTGTTGTCACTGGCAGCTCTTCTGACTCGCTTTCACACCACCCTTGCATTCGTTCATTTCTCAGAGGTGCCACTAATTTGCACCCGCCAGTGGTTCATAGATACCCGACTTGGGATCTTAATAAGGTCCTTATGGCATTGACTTGACCTCCCTTTGAGCCCCTCAGGGAGGCGTCACTTCAGTTTCTCACGTTTAAAGTGGTGTTTCTGGTAGCAATCAGATGGATATCTGAGATAGCAGCTCTGTCCATTAGAAAGGATCTATGTGTCTTCCATGTTGACCGTGTGGTTCTGAGGTCAGACCTGGCTTTTTTGCCTAAGATCAACTCAGCCTTTCACAGGTCCCAAGAATTGGTTCTTCCCAATTTTTGTCCCAGACCTTCTCGAGAAAGGGAAAGGCAGTGGCATTCTCTTGATGTCCGAAGGGCATTTCATATTTACATTCATCGCACTCAGGTGATCAGGAAGTCAGAGTCATTGTTCTTGTCTTTCCAACCAAACATGATAGGCTGTAAAGTATCTCCGTCCACGGTTGGGCGTTGGATCAGAGCTACCATAGCCAAGGCCTACTTATCCCAGGCCTTCCTGTTCCTAAAGGGATAACCGCTCACTCTACAAGAAGTGCAGCTACCTCAGCAGCCTGGGCGACTCAGGCATCAATCCATGATATATGCCGAGCGGCCACTTGGGCGTCTCCATCTCCTTTTATATGCCACTATAAGATTGATGTTTATGCTTCAGCAGAAGTGTCCTTCGGCAGACGAGTTCTTCAGCAAGTGGCAAGAGAACCAGAGGAGATTCCGAACCAGACGGAATCCCTCCTGTAGGACAGGCCATGCTTTGGTATGTCCCACTCTGGATGCTCGCAGCAGCTCTATGGAGAATGGGCGTTGGTACCTACCTGACACGCCCTTTCTCGTCGAGCTGCA
Source organism: Hydrophis major (assembly GCA_033807585.1). Classification (NCBI taxonomy): domain Eukaryota; kingdom Metazoa; phylum Chordata; class Lepidosauria; order Squamata; family Elapidae; genus Hydrophis; species Hydrophis major. Next base: position 218,128,601 of record CM066329.1, read on the forward strand.
TAGAGCATCCAGCCCCACCCTAATTGTTCCGTCTGGTGGGGGAATCCTGTTTCGGCCAATGACTTAATCAGTTTACAGTTGACAAATGTATAATAGTTAAGATGAGAGGATTGTTGTTGTCTTTTCGTCTTCGTAAAACTGGGAATGCTACGGTGGAGTCACGTGGAAGAGGCAGAGCGTTCCTCAATTATAGCTCAGCCTGTAAGAGTGAAGACTGGAGCACCTCTCACTCACTCTGGATGCTCTAAGCAGCTCGACGAAAAAGGGTGTGTCAGGTAGGTACCAATGCCCATTCCCTCTCCCCGGCTCTTCAGATACTAAGTATGCCTTCATGCATTTTCAAGGGCACTTCTTCCATAGTTAGTGTCCAGCCTATCTAATGGGTAAAGTAAATATTTTTTTAAACACTCCAAATTATTTACACTCTAAATTGTAGGCATAAACCTTCTTAGGAATAAATGGTTGCTCATTTGCTGAGGTGTCTTGCTGTGCAAGATGTGCATCTCTACATTGCCTGAGGTAAACTACAGCAATCAGAACATTCTTCCACAATGTTTAGTGCTGTCTCTTAATCCTTTTGGCAGGCTTCTTCCTAAAAATTCCTGTAAATGTGAGGTACAAGCAAGTTTGAAACTGCCCTTTCAGAAACAGCTCTTTGATCAGGAGTACTCTATAGAATTTTCCAATGCCTTCAAGCCTTCTGACCTGCCAGACATCAACAGCAAACGAGAACAGGAATATCACAGTCATCAGCAAAAGTGAGTAATGGCCAGAGCTGGGCATAATCTTTAATGCATAATCTTTGATTGTATCGAGCATTGGATGAAGCACCTCAAGAAGCTGATTTTGGCTCTTAAGGCTTCTACGAGACATGTGAAATGTTAAGAACAGAGTTGGTGAAATGAAGCGGCCACTAACAATGGGCAAGATTATCAATGAACAAAATCCAGGTTACCTAAATGCTATACATGCAGAAATGTACTTGACATAATGTCTGTGGAGATTCTCAGTCATCCAGATCATGGTTATCCCAAAGATGCATTTTCAAGAGGCAACTGGACTTTGTTTTTCTTTGAAGACGTTTTGCTTGTCTTCAAAGAAACTTCTTGGATGAGAAGCGAAACATCTTCAAAGAAAAATAAGAATGTCCAGTTGCCCCTTGAAAAAGCACCTTTGACATAATCTTACATAAAATATGAACATTCTGGATTTTAGATTATGTCAATGTATCAAACAGGAAAAGAGAAGATTGTAAAATCTATGCTAGCATTCAAGGTTTTCGTTTTCAATGCCAAACCTCTTTAATCTGACTGTGTTGAGTCCCAGTTTTAAATAATAATTGTGAATATATTGTTTTATAGCTCAAGCAGAAAAGAATATTGGTAAATAAGATAAAGACTTTACTTGCTAGAGTTTTCATATAAACATATGTAAATCAACTTGGCAGACTTCCTCCACGGGGTTTTCTATATTAAAACTATAAAAGCCATCTTGCTTATTGATCTTTTTTTCTAGCTATTAGAAGCCTGTGATGGGTTATGGCGTGTAAATTATATAAAAGGAAGGAGACTAGTGCAGATGAAGAGTTTGCATTTCTCCCATACTGGAAGAAAGCAAGCTTCTTAAAGAATAGATCTAGGCAGCATGTCATGAAAATAAGGGGCATACATAATTTGCATTGATGGCATTTTTTGGGTGACAGTTACTCCAAGGGTTAAAGGTACCACCTTTTCAGCTGGGAACAGCTTGGCATGTAAACATGGTGCTCATGCTGTGAAATTTTCATCAATTGTTTTCCTCAGTGGGGCAATATTTTCGATTGAAAACAGTGAGATAGGCACAGTCATTCCACCCAGCCAGCAGATTGCAGTGGCTCATAGAATCAGGATTTGTCTGAAGGTTGCCAGTTCCCTGTGCCCCCAAACGAAGCACAAACAGGCCTTTCCACACCCATTGCATGACTTGCAAACATAGTTGCTTATCACCCCCAGTCTGATCCCCTTTCAACTAGCAGGCTTTCTGAGAAGATGAAACAGTCCTTGAATCAGTGAAAAGGGACAGAGCAAATTAAAATTGTGGGGGAGCCTAATAATCTTCCAGACATTTATTGCTAAATTCTAACTTAGTATCTCTCGCTGTCTGTTGAGAGTTATTGTTTAGCAATTGATAAAGGGTAAACCAATAAATTTTTTCAAAAACGAAATCAGTTACATTCTGAATGTAGGTAATAGCAAATGACTTCCCAATATTGTTGTCAAGAAAATAATATGGGTTTAAGCACCCTTGTGCAAGAATTACAACAGAATAAGCAGCTTATTGTGCACCAGCTAAAGCAAATAAAATGTTCTCTGTCAGTTTTAAATATTTGAGCTACTGTTCTAAATCTGTCAGCCAGGTAATTATTATTACCAGGCAGATAATACAAGCATAAGTCTTTCCAGATATAGCAAAACTTGGAGGGTGGAAACTCTGCCGGTTATAGAATTATCTGACAGAACAAAAGCAAGTTGATTGTTGAAAAATTCACATCAAATATCTTTAAGAGTAGCCTCTGCCAGGTGTGTTCAATATGGATTGTAACAGACTCTGATTATGTTCAGTGATAGTAAGGAAAGATGTGTTCAGTGGATCTGAAGGATACCATCTGGAGAAGATCACACTACACTACCAAGTAATTCCGTTGCTGTTTTTTAGAATTGTCTTTAAAGGCAAATAACACAACTATGAAACTAATCTGGAAATTGCCCATGTGAGCAAATCTATTTTGGGAGCATACTTCTTGGAAGCTAGAAATAATGTTGGATAGACAGCATCAGCACTGGATTTGTTTGTAACTCAAATCGTACTCAACGTATAGTCCTCAATGGAACTATTTCCACATAGGGGGAAGTAAGCAGTGGGGTAACCCAAGATTCTGTTTTAGGCCCAATACTCTTCAATATCTTCATATATAATCTAGACAAAGGAATAGAAGGAGAACTCATCAGATTTGCAGATGACACTAAGCTGGCGGGAATAACCAACACCCCAGAAGACAAGTACAAGATCCAAAAAGATCTTGACAGACTTGTATAACAGGCCTTATCTAACAAAGTGAAATTCAACATAGATAAAAGCAAGGTTTTACACTTAGGCAAGAAAAACCAACTATATAGGTACAGATTAGATAAAACGTGGCTTAATGCTGGTAACTGTGAGAGGGATCTTGCAGTCCTAGTGGACAATCACTTAAATATGAGCCAAGCCACCAGTGTGCTGTAGCAGCCCAAAAAGCCAATGCAATCCTGGGCTGCATTAATAGAGGGATGGAGTCAAGTTCATATGAAGTTCTTTTAACGTTGTACAAAGCCTTAATATTACCCCACTTGGAATACTGGATCCAGTTTTGGCCACCATGGTACAAAAAAAGATGTTGAGATTCTGGAAAGAGTGCAGAGAAGGGTAACAAGAATGATTAGGGGACTGGAGGCTAAAACATAGAACGAGCGGTTGCTAGAATTGGGCATTCTAGTCTAATGAAAAGAAGGGGAGACATGATAACAGTTTTCCAAAATTTGAGGGGCGCCTACAAAGAGGAGGGGGTCAAACTATTTTCCAAAGCACCAAAAAAGCAAGACAAGGAACAATGAATGGAAACTAACCAAGAAGAGAGGCAACCTAGAACTAAGGAGAAATTTCTTAATAGTGAGAGCAATCAATCAGTGGAATAGCTTGTCTTCAGAAGTTGTGGGTGCTCCATCACTGGAGGCTTTCAAAAAGAGACGGGACAACCATAGGGTCCTTCAAGGTCCCTTCCAACTCTATTATTCTACGTTATAAATTACTTCATTGTAGAAAATCATTCTCTCCTGCTGCTTGCTAGTAGACCATTTGGATTGGAAATGCCAGAGTTGAGACTTCTTCAGAAAGAACTTATATTTGGATCCTGCACCTCTGACCTTTCCTTTTGGTGACTGAACATGCAGACCAAAACTTTCCTATGCCCTGGAAGTTGATGCTAGTGAAAGTGCTTATTTGTCTTCCCTCTTCTTTTGTCTGCCCCAAACTCTTTTAACATCAGTAACATTAAAAAATCTTTTATTGCCCTTCCATTGCTTAACAAGACATTAAGACTCAATAAGTGCTGCAATCTAAAAATTTTAGTGTGTGACCATGAAAGAATTAATAACATGAGAGTTATGGGGGGTGGGGATATGTGCTGCCTTCCTTCCTTCTCTAATCTTGTTACTTCTTTTGCTGGATGGTTAATCCAGGGCTGGACTTAGCTGGTTCCTTTATCTAGCTGTCACTGATGATATTAATGCCTTAAATAATTGATGGAATATTTGCAGAGCGCTAAATCATACTGAGATTTAGCCTGTACCCAGTTGCAGTGGGAAGGAAAACACACCCACTTTTTCCCCTCATAAAACCTAAGTACATTGATCTCATTTTCTTAGAAAAAGTAAGGAAGAAATGTGAAAAAAAAGAATAAATCTGAAAGATAAGGATAAAAAAAATGTTAGCTTTGTTTTCCAAAGAAAGTTTTAAGAGCAAAACTTTACAAAAAACATACATTGTTTATTATTATTATTCTGTTCAATCATGCCTGGTTTTCAGAGACTTTCTGGATTGGTCTCTTAGTTTTTCAGAAGTGATTTGTCATTGCCTCCTTAGATTTGAAAGAAAGTGACCAGCCTAAGGTCAGTCATCCAGCTGGCTTTGTGCCTAAGGCAGAACTAGAACTCACCATCTCCCGGTTTCTAACCTGCTGCCTAAACCATTACACTAATTTGACTCTCGTATTCTAATGAAAATATCGAAAATCTTACAATCATTTCTTTAGTGACAGTTCAAAATTACAATAGCACTGAAAAAAGTGACGTATGATAGTTTCTCATACTTAATAACCATGGCACCATCCCTGTGGTGATATTATTAAAATTCAGATGCTAGGCAACTGGCAATATCTAGGATGGTTGCAATGTGATCACCTTCTGCGACTTTCTAACAAGCAAAGTCAATGGGAAAACCAGGTTCACTTTATAATTGTGTGACTAACTTAACAACTAGTGAATCACTTAACAACTGCAACAAGTAAGATCATAAAGTGGGGCAAAACTCACTTAACAACTGTCTTGTTTAGAAATGGAAATTTGGGGCTCAATGACCCGATCATGTGTAAATTTATTTTAGAATGTCCATATTTTTTATGGGAATGTATCAATCCAAAACCCAGCTTCGGACCTGACAGAGAGATTGCATTAAATGGTACAATTTGTATGATAAAAAGTTAAACGTCCAAACTTAAGGGAAAAATGAATTTTTGAAAAATATTCTGAAGGACTGCTTTCTGAAATAAAGGACTGTTGTTTATAATAAAGGATGTAGTTATAGGCCACAAAATTGTTAGATGCCATTCTGCAATCTTGTTGACATACTTTAGTTACATTAGGAAAGGTGGAAAGGAAGCTGTATGATGAGAAAGCATACAGTCCAAGACATCCATCCATCCATCCATCCATTCATAGACTGTATATGGCTGACCATCTCACACCAGTGATTTCTGGGCAGCAGCATGCAAAGTTAAAACAATAATCCCACTTAATAAACAAACATCCAAAAAATACAAATAACTATCCCAATTTACAGGAAAACAGTATCATTTGTTAAGATAGAAGACTGGTGGATTGTTTGTCTCCCGAAGCATCATGTACTTTTAAAAGGTGATTATAATTATTTGTGCCTTCTAGTCATGGAAAATCAGAAGCATTTCTTGATTAAATTGTATTTATTAAATTGTACTTGAAGTTCAAGTTTCCAAAAAAAACCCTTTAAAATACTAATACAGGCATTCCAATGAATGTAATGTTTGATCTTCCCAGTAATAAGAAATGTAAATCCCAGTGAGCAGCATGAGATTTAGTTTTGAATAAGACTTGTTCTTATTCAAGACTTGTTGAACTGCTAGACTTGTTCTGGAAGGCTTGATGTTCCAAATTGACTGCCCTGAAAATAATGCAGATAATGGATTCCCCTCCCCCCTTGTGAACAGGCTTAGATATTAGCTAATGAAGACCAGAGCAGCAGAGGAAAGTACTTATGTAACTATGTTTGAAGTAACCGTGGCAGGAAGATGCTTGTCATGCATAGCTGTCATTCCTCAGGTGTATTTGTGCTTGTTAATGTTTGCTGGGTAGTACATGAAAACCAGATATTGGCACCTCAAACTGCCTTCCTTTATCTCCATCAGGTCTCAGTCTCCACTTGACCAGCTGATCATTGTCCAAGCCAACTCACCACTAGAATATCCAGTTCAAGGTGTAGAAGTTCGCCCCCTCCAGACCATTCTTATTCCAGGCAAGCCTTTTATTTTCTCTGCACGTCAAAAGAAGCAAAGAGAGAATGAGGAAGAATCTGTCTATCACCGTGGGAGAGTGTGTGATGAATATAATGGCAGGTGGAGTAGCAAAAACATCTCACCCCCTGTGTTTTTTCCCCCCCATAGGCTTGAGCTTGCAAGCAGCTAAAAGAACATTATACCGGGTAAGACAGCAAGAGCAAGAACGCTTAGACTTACGTACCGCTTCATAGTGCTTTACAGCCCTCTCTAAGCAGTTTACAGAGTCAGTGTATTGCCCTCAACAATCTGGGGCCTCATTTTACTGGAGTTCAAAAAGGTAAAAGGCTGAGTCAACCTTGAGCTGGTCAGGATCAAATTGCTGGCAGTTGGCAGAATTAGCCTACAATACTGCATCTAACCACTTGCATCACCACAGCTCAGTCGTTCTTGATGCACAGTAGATGGAGGGCAGGGTTAGGGTGTAGGTCTCTTACCAACTCATTGTTGCTGGCATTCGTGAACTAGGAAGAAATGAGGACTATCCCTTTGGCCTGTGCTTTGAATGTTTCCTCCTTGAAAACAGGCCCAACAAGCATGTTTTAGAAGGAAACCATTTTCTTGGAAAACAATTTGGATGGCAGTCGAAAGGGCTGTCGACAATTAATTAATTTCACCTGGGGTTGTGTTTTCATTGCCATGGAAATAGGCAGTGCTGTGGTGCTCTGCTTAGATGCCAGCATAACCTGGACAGTTTTCTGAAGTGTAAGGGTGACATAAGAAGAAGAAGAGGCCCCAATGTCTAAGAAAAAGAATGTACTGAAAAGCGTGTATGTGGCTTGTTTACTAAAAGTAGACAAAGCTATGTAGGGGTTTTTGGTGCAGAGAGTTCAAAGGAATAGCGTTTTCTAATATATGTGTAGACTCCCATCCAAAAGAGGGCGGGCTTAATCCTGATGAGTCAGGCTGAAAGATGCCCTTTTTCTTTTGGAGAAATTTTGCCATAGGTAATTAGATTTTTAAACAGCCCTTCTTCCCCTGACTCTTACGTTCTTTTCTTTTTTTATGTTCTTCCCGGTTATTTGTCTTTATGGCAGGTCAACTTGACAGCAACAATGGGCACTTTTGATGTGGCTGCGGAGGTAGAAGGTGTCAAAGTGGAAAGGGAAGGACAGATGCACTTCTCCCTATCCGGATCCCAGCTGGACAATCTAAATCGGCAAATGCAGTTTGTCACCTATACCAACACCCTCTTCCATCCTAATACAGCAGATATAGGTGGGTATGGGAGCAATCATTACCACTGCAAATATCAGTAGTCCAGCAATAAACTGTGGGACAAACCATTGGAGGGAAACTGTAATAGCAATAGCAAATAGCATTTAGACTTATATACCGCTTTATAGTGCTTTACAGCCCTCTCTAAGCAGCTTACAGAGTCAGCCTATTGCCCCCAACAATCTGGGTTCCCATTTTATCGACCTCAGAAGGATGGAAGATTGAGTCAACCTTGAGCTGCTTGGGATCGAACTGCCGGCAGTCGGCAGTCAACAGGTAGCATGCAGTACTGCGTTATAACCACTGCGTGACCACGGATCAAGAACATCACTGTGAGAAATGAGGGCAAATTGAAAAGGAAGTTGCTGGAAACCAACACTTTGAGGCAGGCCAGTTCTTCCGATGTTCCTCCCTCCTCAGGTATATCCATTGTCTGTCCTTCACTTGAGGAGCCCCCACCTTAATATACATAGTATGGGACTATTGTAGTAAAGTTAGAATATTCCTCGAAGCAAACTACGCTAGATTGACAGATCCATGTTGTTTTCTGGGTGAAAATGTGGCTTCTATCATATTATTTCTAGGCAAGTGTATGGTTTGCCATGGCTTTCTTCCTAGATGTTGTTTTAACTTTCCCAATGGATTCCAGCAGTTTGAGGATAAAAGAAAAAAATGTGAGCTATCAGCTGTTTTCAAAATGACCATCAGAGCATTAGTATTTTCTATATTATTATTAACACACTCCGATGCTAAGGAGTTGTTCTCCCCCTCCCCACCTGAAAAGAAATCTGTTCCAAATGCAAAACACAAGCAGAGGAGAGGAGTTTCAGTTTTAGTTTCACAGCAGCAACCAGCTTTAGTACAGAACAGTTGAGCTAAGCCACGCCCAGGTTCCTTGCTGTCTCCTTTTTGCTCACACAAGCAAATTCTGTTTCATTTTCCAAACAGCCCTCTACTCTCTCACACATTGGCAGGAGGCTAGCCAGATGAATACCAATGGATGCTGGTAGGCAGAGACAGAATTTTTTCCCCCTTATTTTCCTCCCCCAAAACTAAGCCCGACCACATAGCTTTGTAGCGAAGCACGGGTATAGAGCTGGTGTTCTCATAAAGCTAATCCTTGTCTTATAACTATTTCTTTACTGAAGTTACAATGACACTGAACAAGGTGATTTATGATCAGTTTTCACACTTATGACCATTGCAGTATCCCCATGATCATGTGAATAAAATTCAGGCATTTGACAACTGAAATGTATGTATAACAGCGGCCCTATCCTGGGGTCATGTGATTATCATTTGCGGTCTTCCCAGCCAGCTTCTGACAAGCAAAGTCAGTGGGGGAAGCCAGATTCACTTAACAACTGCATGATTCATGTAACGACTGCAGTGGTTCAGTTAACAACTGTGGCAAGAAAGAGTGTAAAATGGGGCAAAACCCACTTAACAACTCAGCAATGGAAATCTTGGGTTTAATCATGGTCAAGTTGAGGATTACCAGTACTCACATGTCAGATTTAGGTGACCCCAAATTCTTAACAAATTTTCAGAGCAATGAGATAAAGTCAACAAACTGGAATTTTTATTATACTTTTGCAAAAGTAGGCAATTCCGAATCCTTCTCGGAGTCAGAAGAGCAAAGAACTTCCTTTAAACAATACAATTTATAGTTTATTTCCTTTTGAAGCATATTTGCTTCAAAACTATATCGAGACAGGAAAGTTTAACCAAACTGAAGAAGAAACTCTTAGCTAGGCAGCTGGGCAGGAAACATGTTGTGATTTCTTGTAGCTCTTCAACTCAGACATAACATAAACATAACAGTTTGCAAATTTGGGACCCTCCAGGTCATCTAGTCCAACCCCCTTTTGATACATAAAATCCTTTAAAAGAATTCAAAATAATATGTCTTTGATTCACATCCTTTACTCACAAAGGGCAGAGGAATAATGAAGTGGTTTTCCACTTGATTTATGTGTAGGACTGGACTGAGTTTGACAGGATTTTGTTTTTCTGAGCAAAGCTGGAGATCTGTTTTTTTCACCTGGGGCTTTTCCAGTGGAAAAAAAATTGTTATGTTAAATGAAAAACTATGTTCCCTTTCCCTTGGAAAAGCTTTTGTCCAGGAGAATTCCCACTCTGTTGGATTTTTGGCATACCAGAGAAATAGTCTGCAGTTCTGCAGAATCATGCTATTCTTCCTGCCTCTTGGCAGGTGTTTTACTGAGAGGGGGAGGAGGATGTTAGGCCTCGTGCTGCATATTTCCTTCTGTTTTATGGCCTCTAACTGTTTTGAAAGGAGGCACTCTGCGGTCTAACGCCAGCCCTGTCCTTCTTTGGCAAAGCCCTCAGAAAAACAGAAGAAATGTGCTGAGGGTGATCCTTTCAAACCCAGGCATTGCCTCTCAGCAATCCTTCAGGTTGCTGTTTTTACCCTCAGATCTCTCTTCCGACTTCACCATTACCAGAATTTGCATTCTGGTAGAGCTAAGTCAAGCAACCATCTGGGAAAGAGAACAGAGGGATTTGAGGTAGAGTTATGACACAGCGACTTTCCTCACAGGATCAGCATCAGAGGTGGGATTCAGCAGGTTCTGACCAGTTCTGGAGAACCAGTAGCGGAAATTTTGAGTAGTTTGGAGAACCGGCAAATACCCTCTCTGATTGGCCCCACCCCCATCTGTTCTCTGCCTCCCAAATCCCAGCTGATTGGCTGGGTCTTCTTTTGTTGCCCTGCACAGGAGAACGGAGCTGGAAAGCAGGTTAGTGGGATGGGGAGAGAATGGGAATTTTACAGTACCCTTCCCCTGCCACACCCACCAAGCCATGCCACGCCCACCAAAGCACGCCCACAGAACCGGTAGTAAAAAAAAATTGAATCCCACCAATGGTCAGCTTCTTCAGTAACAGACCAATGGCTCATCTAAACCAGCTTATTCCATCGTGTGACCAAAAGGTTCCCTCCACAGAAGTAACAATTGCTAGGAGCCGCAGTGGTGCAATGGTTAGAATGCAGTACTGCAGGCTACTTCTGCTGACTTCCAGCTTCCTGCAGTTCTTCGGCCGTTCGAATCTCACCAGGCTCGAGGTTGACTCAGCCTTCCATCCTTTCAAAAACGGTGATATAAGAACCCAGATTATTGGGGAAAATATGCTGACTCTAAACTGCTTACAGAGGGCTGTAAGGCACTCTGAAGCGGTATATAAGTGGTATATATAAGCGGTATATATATATAAGTGCTATTGTTATTGATCTGTGAATGGCACTTGGGCTTTGTGAGTAACGGTCACTGATATCCTAACCTCTCTTTGTCTGATTCTCTTATACAGGTAGTCCTCGACTTACAACTGTTTAGTGACCATTCAAAGTTAAAAGAGCACTGAAAAAAGTTCTTACAACTATTTTTCACACTTACAACCATTGGTCACATGATTTCCATTTAGATACTTGACAGCTGATTTGCATTTACGACGGTCGCAGTGTCCCGGGGTCATGCAATCAACCTTCTGACAAGCAAAGCCCATGGGGAAATCAGATTTACTTAACGTCCGCGTTCCTAAGCTAACAATGGCAGTGATTCACTTAACAAAGGTGGCAAGAAAAGTCATATAAAATGGGGCAAGACTCACTTAACCAATTTCTTACTTGGCAGCATACATTTGGGGCTCAGTTGTGGGTCATAAGTTGAAAACTACCTGTCAAGCCATCTAAACTAGTAGATGGTCATTGCATCTTGAGGCAGCAAAGCCATAATTGTTTAGGAGAACAGCCTTACGTTGACCTGAAGTTTCTCAACTCTTAATTTTCCTAAGTTGCAATCTCACAACAGTTTCAAAATGCCCCACATAATGCATAATGTTATGCAAAGTTAACAGTGTCCATGTTTGTAACAATGCTGAGCCGGGATTTCTAACTACACAGGTAGTCCTCAATTTATGACCGCAATTGAGCCTGACTGATGCTTAAGTGAGAAATGTGTTGCGTGAGTTTTTGCTGCATTTTATAACTTTTCTTGCCACCTTTGTGAAGTGAATCCCTGCCGTTGTTCAATTAATAACGCGGTTGTTAAGTGAATCTGGCTTCCCCATGGACTTTGCTTGTCGGAAGGTCGCAAAAAGGGAATCCCATGACCCCCGGATATTGTAGCCATCATAAATGTGGGTCAAATAGCCAAGCATCCAAATTTTGACCATGTGAGTCGGGGATATTGCAACGGTCGTAAGTATGAGAAATGGTCTTTTTTCAATGCCATTGTAACTTTGAACGGTCCCTAAGCAAACTGTTGTAAGTCGAGGACTACCTGTAGTTTATTGCCTTCGTGCAGTGTGATAGGTAAACTTTTTGTTATCGCATGTGAAAAGTGCACACCGGCGTGCCTGCACCCATAATGCAATGCACTTGCGAACCCCCCTCCCACTCTGCCCACCCCCTGCGCATGGGTGCAGGACCCCCCCGTGCCCTCCCACACCCTGCACATGTGTCTCACACATGCGTCCCGCCCCCAGATACCAGAAAATCAGCTTGCTGGTGGGAGGTGTGCGTGCCTACACAGTGGAACTGAGCTGGGTGCCTGACGGCTCGGGTGCCTGCAGAGATAGGTTTGCCATCATGACCTTAGTGCAAGGAGTCTTCAAACTTGGCAGCTTTAAGACTGGTGGACTTCAACTCCCAGAATTCCTGAGCTGACATGACTGGAGGAGGAATTCTGGGAGTCGAAGTCCACCAGTCTTAAAGCTGTCAAGTTTGAAGACCCCTGCCTTAGTGGCTAAATTCACATAAAAACCTAAGCTGTGGTATATAGGGTTTGAGCCAGGGTGAGATCCGACAGGGTTAACTACCGGTTCAGTGATTTACAAGCTTCGGTGATTTACGATGTGCTTTCCTGCATGTGGCAGGTGCACCTGTAAATCATTATCAGCTTGGTGCCTGGACAGCTGAGCAGCGCTGCGTGCAGAGAAGCAGCCTTTGAAAAAGTCCCTATTTCCTGCTTTTTTAACTGCAACTGTGCCTCGCATGGCAGCTGAAGTTGAAAAAGCAGGAAATAAAGGTCAGGTAAGAGCCCAGGTGGGCAGGTAGGCAAAAACATCAACAGACATAGAACCGGTTCTGTGTCTGCTGTTCTTCAGAGCTACCGGTTCTACAGAGGTGGACATAACACACACACACACACACCCGGCCTGGTTTGAGCTTGCTAACTTCAAACTAAGCCAACCGTTAGTGGCTTAAGGACATGCAAACAAATAATAATGATTAATTCCCAAGCTTGGGAGCATTTTCAGTATTGCTAGCTTCCTCTTGATGTAACTCAGCCTACCGTCCTCCAGATATGCTAACCTGTCATTTCAGCATAAGAGATGGTGGGCATGGAAGTCCAACATATCTAAAGGACACCAGGATAGGAAAGTCACATCCAAGACTAATGTTTGGTCTCTTCCTCTGTTTTCCAGTGCAGTTTTCTACTGATGAGCATCGTGCATCTTTCAGCATTCGCATCAGACATCCACCTACTCCCAAGCTCTACAATCCAGGATCATCCAGGGCAGGAACTAGCGAAGGTGAGCACACCAGATGGATAATAGTAGTTGTCCAAGATTTCATGTAGAAAGCAGTCCCTGCTGGATCCCACCTGAGAATTTGAAAAAAGTGAAATGGTGTTCTTGAGTATGTGCAGGTGGACTCAGGTATGCTCATCCCTTTCCAAGTTCGCTTTCTCCAGGGTTATGCTATTGTCTTTTAAAACAGGCCAAAAGAAAAAGCAGAAAAAGGAGGGGTCCTTCATGCTCTCTGAGATTGATTGTTTTCTTGCACATCTCATTACCCAAATTAGGTAACATCACAGCACTGATTATGTTACCTAGTTTGGTAATGAAACATCTGCAAAAAAAACAACAACAAAAAACCATAACCAATCTCAGAGATATTTTCCTTTATTGAAAACGGAAAAGTGCCCAGAGAGGCTTGCCGTTCCAGGCACCCACTTGTAGGCACTTATCAGCAAACTGGGAATATAGTAAGGGATGAGTTTAGGATGAGAGTTTTCCAAAGTATTTATTGCTCTCTAGCAGCCAATCTAAACACTGCACTAGAGGAAGTTTGTGGTGCCCTGCTCTGCTGTTGGTGGAACTACCTTTCCAGGAGCTAAATGGCTTCTGGAGAGCCCTTGCTATTGTTGTTATTTATCACTATTAATTGCTTGAGTTTTGGTTATTTAGGTTATTTAGTTTAATATTTGGTTATTTACATAGTTATGTATTTATTTATTATCAGATTTTGGTGCTGCTCCAGTCAGAACATTCTAAGCAGCTTATGATCTGCCTGTAGAGTAATAAAGATGGAATTTTAAAAAGCATAAGGAACAGCAAAGTTAACCAGGAAGTGGCAGTCCATCTTTCTTTGAGTCTAAAAAAATAAACATAGTGAAGAGTGCATTCCCCCCCCCCCGCACACTTCTCAGACATCCTGCCAAATTCTCCTTTATCCAAACCCTCTTGCTAACTTTCCCGTTTTGTCTCTTCCCCAGGAACCTACAACATCAGCGCCCTGGTCACCATAGCTACCAAAACTTTCTTACGCTATGATAAACTACGAGTGTTGATTGACAGCATCCGCAAGTTCTACCCCACTGTGACCATCATCATTGCGGACGATAGCCAGGATATCGAACACATGCAGGGACCTCACATTGAACAGTACTTCATGCCCTTTGGCAAGGTGGGGAGATGTTCTAATCTAGAGGAATCCTCAGGTCTAGCTTAGGCCATGTTCTTAAGAATACTGTAAATTTTGGGAAGAATTAGTCCCAGAGATTTGGTTGGTAAGGAAAGGGTTTAAGGAAGCACTGCTAAAGCGAGCTCACTCCATTGCCCTCTTATGCTGGGAAACTTTTCTGTGATGTGAAACTATGGATTGAACAGGATTTTTTTCAGCTTGCTGATGATCAAAGTTAGGATGAGTAAGGAGATAAATTCCCCACCCATCTTTTTGAATATAATTTCAGGCATATTTCTAGTCACCCAAGAGCAGTTCACTGAGTTGATTTCTCAGGAAGTTCCTGCAAGTGAAGTATGGGAAATTTGAAAGTCACATAGCTGAAAGAGATCCAGACCCCTGAATCTAGGATAAAAGTTGTCTTGTATTTGTAGGACAAAGATTAAGGCCAAACTGGTTAAGACCATATTATGGAGTTCTTGGTGTTCTCTGAGCTTGGTTGTTTTCATTGCTAGAAGGGGGTGGGATTCATATTGAACCAGGGTATGGGCAAAAGGAAGGTGATAGGTAGGAATCTCATGTGGGTTGCAGGAGTAAATCTGGAGCTGCATAGAAGATTACTTTGTTATTCAGTTGATGATGCAAAGTTGAAACAGATGGTACTGATTAGAGTGTTTTGAAAAGATTGACAGACAGAAGTTGGGATTATAAAGTCATTGTTAAGACACACAGGTGCCAAAGTTTGAGATATGAAATGATAAGGTAACAGTTTTCAGTTCTTTGTGGCCAAGCAAGAGGAGCAAGTGACAGTCCAGTTATTTGGCAAAAGGATTATCAGTAGCGATGCTCATAAGTAGTATTTTCAATCTTTTCTTTTTCCTTTCCACCCTTGCTTTCTAGGGCTGGTTTGCTGGTAGGAATCTGGCCATCTCCCAGGTGACCACCAAATATGTTCTGTGGGTGGATGACGACTTCATTTTCACACCCCGTACCAAAGTGGAAAAGCTTGTAGATGTCCTTGAGAAAACTTCTCTAGATTTGGTGAGTTCCTGCCCTGTGGTTGCTTTTGCTGGCTGTGCATCGTTTATTTCAATGTGCTGGTTAGGGATTAAAGTCCACACATCATCAGATTGCCAATTTTGAAAAACAGTGACCTACAGTGGCTGTAGATGGTGTTATGGAATGAGGGATATGCTTTGAGGAGCAGGTGTGAAGTTCTCAACAAGTGTGATAGATCTCATAGTTGGTACAGGAAATGTGGAGGCAGACTTAATCTGTGGCTGTGAGTTCAACATCTTTGTATCCCATAATATGAAGTGAATCAATTTTGAGTTGATAAAGAGACTTTTATTCCCTTCTAAATTTGCAATAGTCTATGACACAATGGTTATTTTTGGATGTAGTATTGTTTAAATCTCCAGTTCTTGATTGTGGCTTAATTTATTCAAAGTTATTTATTGATTTAAATAAATCAATATTTCACTAAACCTGTTATGGCCACCTACTCCAGCAGGCTCTAGGCGGCTTACAAAATCTAAATTAAAATAACTAAAAACATAACAAGGTCAGACCTCTCCTTGTCCTGTTTGTCTCTTGGTTCTGGTTTCAGTGTAGTTTTGAAATCATAATCTGTGTAGTTTTGACATTTTAATTATTTATGACATATTTTATAGCACCTAAGCCACCCAGTGTCACCTTATAGGGGACGTGGGCAGCATACACATTTAATAAACGAATAAAAGCAAATAAAATGGGTATTAAAACAAAATTAAAAGGATAAGAGTAACGAAATAACCTTCCCCCAAGAAATTAGTTTTTTTCCCCCTGTAGACAGAACCCCTTTTATGTGCGCTCACAAGTGCATACCATCCATCCTCAAAGTTATGGTTTGATTTCTGCAGGTGGGTGGAGCCGTACGGGAGATTATTGGCTACACCACCACGTACCGCCAACAGATCAGCGTGCAGCCTGGTAATGAGAGGGGAGATTGCCTGCGAATCCACCAGGGCTATCACCACGTCATTGAAGGTTTCCCCGATTGTGTAGTCACTGATGGTGTAATCAATTTCTTCTTGGCACGTACAGAGAAGGTGCTGCAAGTTGGCTTTGACCCACGCCTCAACCGTGTTGCCCACCTTGGTGAGTGATGCTGCCAGCATGGGAGAACCTCAGCTTCTCAGTGCTTTTTCAGCCCTCTCTAAGGGTTTACAGAGTCAGCATGTTGCCCCCAACAGTTTGGGTCCTCATTTTACCCACTTTGGAAGGATGGAAGGTTGACTCACCTTGAATAGCTTTTCTTTCCTATATAGAACATAATACAGGTAGCCCTCAACTTGCAACAGTTTATTTAATGACCAAAGTTACAGCAGCACTCAAAAAAGTAACCTATGACCGTTTTCCACAGTTACAAAACCTTTCCAGCATCCCCAGGATCACGTGATCAAAATTCAGAGGCATGGCAACTGGTTCATCCTTATGACCATTGCTGTGTCCCAAAGTCATGGGATCCCTTTTGCAACCCTTTTGACAAGCAAAGTCAATGGGGAAGCCAGGTTTACTGATCAGCTGGGTTACTAACTTATCAACTGCAGTGATTCACTTAACAACTGAGGGAAGAAAGGTCATAAAATGGCGCAAAATGCATTTAACCAATGTCTCACTTAACAACAGAATTGTTGGCCTCAATTGTGGTAAGTCAAAGACTACCTGTAAGAAAATCCAAATCACACAAACAATCGAAAGGGTGAACTTGGGTTTCCTTTGATGTTGTGGTTTGGTGTTTCTCAACCTCTGCAACTTTTAAGATGTGTGGACTTCAACTCAGTGTTGCCTGGAGAATTTGGGGGAGTTCCACACAACTTAAAGTAGGCGAGATTGAGAAACATTGTAATCTTAACAGAAGCTTGAGCCAGACTTGTGAGTACCAATGGGATCCCGTAGTAAGTTCTTATTTATTCCATTCAAAATGTTAATTGGCCTGCTAACAACTTCTACTCAAGTCAACAGGAAGGTACAAAAAAGCATGCCCAGAAGGATTGTCTGTTGAAGAGTCATAGACTTAATCTCATTTTTGACCTTCATTCTGGGTTTTTCTTACTGCAGAGTTCTTCATTGATGGCCTGGGTATTCTGCATGTCGGTTCCTGCTCGAATGTGGTGATAGACCATGCCTCTAAGATCAAGATACCGTGGCTAAAATCGGTAAATGAGAAACAATATACCAAGTTCCGCTATCCCAACTCAACGGATGACTCGAAGAACACCAAACTAAGCCTTTTCTACTTCAAGAACCATTTCAAATGTATGATGGCCAATTAATCTTCAGTGAGAGGGTGATGAATCCCACCCTTGACAACTGACTAAGTTCTCAGGTGACTGGAGTAGCTGCCAGAGCAGGCTGCCACAGATCTTGGCAAACAAGCTTGCCCTGTCCAATAGTCAAGCGCCCAGAACTCAGGGACGCTTCTACATTCTCAATTTGAGCAATTTGAGAAATGAACTTCATGCTGCTTAAAAAAAAACTACAACTGTGTTGTAACAGAATTAATAGAACAAGACATCTTCCAGACCTTGTTGATGAAAGGGGGATGTTGGCTGCTTGTCATTTTGTCATATTTTGCATCTGAACTGAGCCATATTCCACGGGGAGTGATTCTGGAAGAGGCTGCCCCATGAAGTCTGTGTCTTTATCCTTCTCCTGGTTTGAGAGCAGCTGAACTCCCCTTCTAACTTTGGACTTGCTCATACCTATAGGTCACATCAAAAACTTGCAAAATCTGGCAATATCCCAGCATCCTTTACCACCCTTTAATTTAAATTACAGAAGGGGACAGGATCGAAGGTGAATAAACCTGAGCTCGGAGGGCTTTCTCCAGCGTGACAATTTTTGCGCCAAGGTTTTAAAGTTGAGCCCCAGCTCCCTTGTTCTGGGATATCTTGAAGTGCCAAATGTGAATGATGGAAAGCCACCACCAGGGGGAAGCCTTGACATGTGCGTTGTAACAGAGCAGCCTTGAAAGGCCACAGAACTACCAGGTGCGGTCCAGATTTGAGGCACTCCTAAGCTTACGGCAAAAATGGCCAGATGTGCATGGACATTGGAGGCGGAGGGAGCAGTTTATTTTCTATGGGGATTCTTTATATATACAGTGAAGTACAAAGACCGGCCATGACAAGTTGTCAGTTTCTTTTATTTCTTTTTTAACTTTAGACAGAATCAATTTCCAAAGCTACTTCTCATTCCTTAAACTTCTCCATCCCAGATCTCCAGCTTTTTAACCATGGAACCATCTGCAGTACTGCTTTTCCTAAAACGATTATTTATGAGGGAGTTTTTTAAAGAAAACAACAACAACACAAATCAGAGCTGGGTAAAGGTCTTACATAATAGTTCAGTTGCATGGGAGTTGGCTCATAGCGTACGTAACCCAAGAGGCTGTAACTACTCAGGCACCATTCTTCTTTCTGCCTGTGTGTCCTTCTTCCTGGCAGCTGGGCTGTGGATTTCACTGAGATAAAATTAGCCAAGTACCAGCCCAAGAGGTTACCATACGGGTACATATTTAGCACAGGGTGACAAAAATCAGAGAAGTACGGTAGATTTCAAAATCTCTGTAGCATGAATGGTATAGGACTTTGTACAGATTGATTCACAAAGTTGTTTCGTGCTGCAAAAGGATAAACTCTTCTTTCCTCTGACTTGCTAGATGAAAAACGTAAAAATATTTGTGTAGGATACGGTTGTTGGACATAAGATATGGATTGGGTATAGCTTAGAAGCCATAAGTACAGCAGCAATCATATTCATGCTCATATGGGAATAAGCTGTCCTAAGCACGATAAGATTTTAAGTATTATTTTAATTGAAATTAAATTCTACTCACACCACCAGAACAATACAATAATAAATTAAATATACTTAAATGCTTTTAAAAAAAATGACACTGCATTTTTACACACACACACCTTCCAAAGTAGGAAAGAAATTCCATGTGATAATGAAATGTTTGCTCCCCTGCTGAAATGCTAAATTTTGATAAAAGTTCAAAAGCTTGTTCATTTATTTACATATTTATTGTTCAAGGATGGATGCATAATCATCATGCAACTCTGAGCTGGTGCAATCCAAGCAGTGATGGGATTCAAAAAAATTTTTACTAGCGGTTCTGTGGGCTTGGTGGACGTGGCAGGGGAAGGATACTGTAAAATCTCCAATCAGAGGTGTTATTTGCCGGTTCTTTGAACTAAAAATTTCTGCTACCGGCTCTCCAGAACTGGTCAGAACTTGCTGAATACCCACTTCTGAATCCAAGAAAACCCTAGCTACAGTATTTGAGGCTGTTGAAGGTGTAAAATGGGCCTTGTCCCAGAGTATGAGTAAGATGGAACTCTCCAGTTGCAAACAGTAATCAATGACCTAACCCAAGATGTGGTGTCTCACTTCTGAGCATTTCATAATAACCCGTGGTTATCTGCAAGTACTGCATATCCACCTACTCGTGAGAAGTACGGGCTGAAAAATGTAGCTTGGGTCCCAGGGCAGATTGTTTCAAGTTTAGGCTATTATATAGAACTGGTGTGAGAGCAAGCTCATTTCTCCAGAACGGAGGAAAAATAATCTCTTGGGCTGGTAGCTCCCTTCACTTCAGGCCCAATGCTGGCAGAATTAACCGGGTCATTTAAAGAGCTAACAGTTGCATCTGCTCAGTTAGAGCAATTGTTTTGTTCTGTTGACTCCCTGCCTGATGAAAATCCCATTTGGATAAAGGAGGTGTCCCAGTATAAACTGAGTATTTTTAACAGAATAGGCTTCCTTTTATTTCTGGCAATCAGGCATTTCTGTAATCCCCACGGAACGTTCTTTTCTAGGCTGAAACCCTCTCTTCCTTTTGGCTTCTGTGATGACTTCAATTCTACCCCCGCTATCCCCAACCCCCAGGAAAGTAATAAAGTTTTTAATACAATTTTGTTTAGCTGCTGTGTTCTAAAATTTTCTGGTGAGGGTTCAAGAAGAAAGGAACCGAGATAGGTGAGCGCATGAAGTAGTCCTGATGCTTCAGTTCTGGACTAGGCAGGCCACGGAAGTTGTAGCGGGAGGAAGAGCGAAGAACGGCTAAACCTAAGAGCCTGGCTCTTTCCTTGCCAGTCCATTCCTGACAATCCAGCCTTCGAGGTAGCAGGAGAAACGCGATCTCATCGGCAGCCTGCTGCCTTCCTCAAATCTCTGTGATCTCGGAGGGCTTTGTCCGGCTAGATCTCACTGCCTTTTAACCTTGGCAGGAAGAAAAGTTATACCCAGATGGTGGGATCCTTCTGTTCCACGTTTTCCTGAGCAAAAAAAAAAAAAAAAAACTAATTGGAGTTATCCACGAGGAACTGTGCCGTATAAAAAAAGCTACTGTATACCTTCCCAGCTCACGTTACTTGTTAAGCTCTGTGCCTCAATGGTGCTTTTTTCAAGAGGCAACTGGCCTCTTGAAAAAGAAAAAAGAAAAAAAAAAAAAAGCACCTTTGGTATCTCTGGCTCTGTGCCTCAAGCCTACTCAGGGAAGTGCAGAGATTTCCCCCGCCCCCAGCCCGCCCGAGTGGATGCAATCCCTGCTAAGGGTAGCAGTTGAATTCTGGTGGTGATCTGAACTTTCTACCTCTGTTAAATAATGGATGTGGTACAGGTAATCCTCAACTTACAACAGTTCATTCAGTGAACCGTTCAAAGTTACAACGGCACTGAAAAAGGGCACCTATCACCGTTTCTCACACTTGTGCCCATTGTAGCAGCCCCATGGTCACGTGATCAAAATTCAAACGCTTGACAGTTGCACTGTCCCAGAATCATGCAGTCTCCTTTTGCAACCTTCTGACAAAGAAAAGTCTGTGGGGGGGAAAGCCAGATTCGCTTAACAGCCGGGTTACTAACGGATCAATTGAAGTGATTCACTTAACAACAGAGGGAAGAAATGTTATAAAACGGGGCAAAACAAATGTTTCCCTTAGCAACATAAATGTTGGGCTCAACTACGGTCATAACTTGAGGACTACCTGTAGTTCTAAATAGCAATAGCACTTAGACTTATACACCGCTTTATAGTGCTTTACAGCCCTCTCTAAGCGGTTTACAGAGTCAGCATTTGGCCCCCAACAATCTGGGTCCTCATTTCACCCACCTCGGAAGGAGGAAAGGCTGAGTCAACCTTGAGCCTGGTGGGATTTGAAATTGTAGGCAGCTGGCTGCAGCAGAAGTAGCTTGCAGTACTGCAGTCTAACCACTGTGCCACAGAGGCTCCATAAATAGCCTTTGAAGGAGCAAATGTGGCTAATTCGCCAGAACTGTGGGGTTGGGGTGGGCATTGCATCAAGTAAAACTCTTCCCATTAAATACGGACTCCAAATATAGAAATTAAAGACTCAGGCTAAATTGCTTGTATTTACAGATTGATCTCATGGGGGGAACACACACTAAATGACAGTGATGTGCTGTTTCGAGAGCTGGGCTACAGGTGCCCAGCCATGCTCCCCTTCCTTCCCCTTGCCCCCCCCCCCCACAACAGCCTGAACAGAGACCAAGAGGGGAAGAGGCTCCCTTGTTTTCTATACTGACTTTCGGACCCTTACCGTGGCTTGCTGGAGGTAGGAAACCGCATCGTGAACAGTGACAAAAATCTGCTGAGGGGTGAGATGATGCATGAGGCCACAAAAACTCAAGGTCTGTAGGACGTTGGCTGGGTGGATAAGAAGAGAAGGCATTCAGGTCTCATGTCGCTGGTGATGACTGGCAAACGCACAGTTCCTTGACACTAGTGATGGTCTCTTCCTACCTCCACAACACAACAGTATCTGTACGTCATTCATGGGATCTTGGAAAAAGTCCAATACTGTAGTTACATGGGTGAGTAAACTAGTCCTTCAGAACAAGTGGGAGCACTTCTGCACCACTGCTCTTTCCAAGGTCCAACCTCTCATAAACCAGTTGGAAACAACTTGAGCTTATTGTTGTTCCAGCGTTCTATTTAGAAGAGCTGAGGAGGGCATTGAGAAAGCCCTGTGGCGTGTCGGCTATCGAGAACCCCTTCTCCCCCACATGAATGTCAATTGGGGTAGTTGCAATCAGGTGCCTTCCTTCCTTAATGACTGCAACTAAGGTGCTAGGATTGCTATGGGATATCAAGCGTCACCCATTATGGCTGCTGTGCTTAGCGATGGCAAATCCTCTCCCGACTGCCACTGTAAGCTGAGAACTACCTGCACGGGGTGAGGTAGGGATGGAGAGCAAATAACAAACGCAGCTCCACCACTTCCATATGTGTGTTGTGATGTGGATTGAGTGTACAACAGGGGCGGAGCTTGCTTTGCAGTGGCGTGTGGTGCTGCTTTTTTTTCACTTCTGACAGGCGCATCAGATCCCTTGGATGTTTCTGGGCTCTACTGCAGTGAAACTGATTGTTCAGGCGGTCTTCTTACAATGTTTATTTAAAAGGCTGTAAGGAGAGGGAGGGATGATTCAACACAAGTAGACCATAGATCTAGAGATGGGCATCTATCACACGACACTTTCCAACAAAACTGGTGTCTTGTGAATCGTGGTTTGAATCACTCATAACAATCACAATGGCTGAGTTTTTTTTAAATCCAGATATAATAAAATGGTGATGCAATCACTCCAATAACCTTCAGCTCATCTCCTTGGCTTTGGTGCTAAGTTAGGTGATTTATTGGAAACACCCCATGCCATAGATTTCTGGATCTGCATCAGATAAATGACTCCATCACCTATATTCTCCTTTGGACATGAGAATCTGTCCATGCAGGACATGTACAGGATCCCTCTTGTATATGTACTCCTTGGGCTTCCCATTGAATGAATTCACAGTCGTCGTCTTGATTTTGCTCGTAAGGAACAAGCGAAGTGAGCCAATCCCACCAATTAAAAAAATGTATACCCTTTCCTAGGGAAATAGATAACTTCTTAACATTTAGATTTTGGAAAGAAAAAAAAAGAAAGTAAATTAGGCTAACTTTTTCCTGCATACTATCTTTGAACTAAAGCTCCCATAAGGGATTTCAGCTAGAGACCACCAAAGTCTAATGCCTCTGAAGGACATCGGACTGAGGAACAATGAATTAAAATAATAGGAAGATTGATGGCACGTCTTACTTCACTCACCATTACAGGCAGACAAATGTATCTGTATGCCGGCTTTTTGACATTCCACACATACCTAAAAGGCAAGGAAACATCTGTAAAGAAGCTTACGTGAGGGTTTCCAGCCACCACAGGTACACCGTAGCACCAATTTGACGGCCAAGATCCTGATACACAATGATATATTTTATTAATTCTGGCACAAGGAGGTGACACAGTTTGTGTTCCACCCCATAATCTATTATAAGGAGTCTATCACACAGGGAGCAGCTGTTTTTCCAATTCAGTATAAAAAGGCACGACTCTAGTTCATTTGTTAATATCACATTTTAAAGATAACCCATTTAGGCCCTGATGAATCATAATCCTTTTCAAAGGGCAGCGTGAAAGGGAGAAGAACATTATTTAAACTGACCCAGCACAATGCAGATGTATGAGACAATGCTGTCTGGAGTGAGAAGCAAATGGCCTTTTTAAAAACAACAACAACCTTTTCACTGTCATGTAAACTGATTACTCCTTTGTGGAAAATCATGCTCTCATTCTGGATGTTTGCGGGCCCAATGGGTCTACAGACAAAACTCTGACTTATTGACTGGATCCTTACACCTTCTCTGACTTTGTACATCATTCAATTCAAATAGGGAGATGCTGGCGTAGTCCAAAGCCAAGGACCAGCCTGCAGTATTACTCTCAAATTTCAAAAAGGCCTCTGTGTCTTAGAAGATGAAAATGATGGGCGGATGCAGCTCAGAGCCGTTAGGAAAATCTGCTCGCTTGCACAGAAAAAGACGAAATGGAAATGGTTGTTGAAGGAAGCATTCTGCAGGATAATTGCTTCAAAGTCTGGGACGAGAGGCATCCTAGGATATTGGCTTTGTAACTGGTTATATTCCCTATGGCTGCCATTTGGAGAATAGGAGAGCCCTCTCTTCTCCCCCCACTCCCGTAACAGCCATTGTCTAGGAGTACTGACAGCATGTTCTCAAAACTTCAGTCGACTTATAATTACAACTCCAGATGTGTCCAGCAGCCACATGTCGAGAGACTCCCAATGTAACAGAACTTCTGTTGTCTTTAGAAGAGAGGGAGGGCCCTTCATTGTCTTCTTTACTTGCAGCTGATCTCAAAGCTTGGAGCAAATATGGGTCTAGTTAGTACTGGAGCAGTTGACTAGAACTACCAGTACTGGGGAGTCCAAATTTTTATTCAAGAGGTCCCTCTGATTCAACTGAACCTCTGGCCAAAGGAATTGGTCTCTTCTCTAGCAGTCTCCAGCTCTGGAAGATGAATGGAATGGAATGGAACACATTTGGGGAGGGCCAGAAAAACAAGAGATATGGCAGCTTTGTCCATTTTTGATCAGAGTCCATCCATCCCTTTCACGCTGCCTGTGATAAAACGCCCTAGGTGGATTTGATTTTGGTGAAAAGATACTCCACTTTAAAGGATAAGAATCATGAATTGCTCCAATGCCCAGGGTCAGAAAAAACCCAAACACCCCAAATTGCAGGCAGCATGAAATCCTTCCCTCCCCCCAAAAATCTGAACTATCAAGAAATCAGAAAATCTCAAGGTATTTCAGGGATTGTAACGTAAGATCTAGTGAATTCCCATAGGGTCAGGTGAAGTTCTAGCCATCTTAAAATTTAACAATATCAATATTTTTCAGAATCAGAATCAATCTTTATTACGGTCCCAGATCAGCACAAAAGTTAAATGTTAAAATAAATACATTCTGTAGAAATTATTGGAAAAGCAAAGTATTTATATGAATAAAGCTCTTTAGTTCTTTTAGTTGTTGTTTTTTCCTTATTACCATTAGAGCAGCACAAAATTTTGCGACTGCACAAGTGGTGGCTGGATTTGAATCCTTAAAGGAGTTGGTCCACATAGAAGTTATCTGCTCTGCTCTGCTCTGCCTACAAATCTCTCTAATAGAGGGAGAATGTATGCTGATCTGATGTCCCTGTAGAACTTGCAACACAATAGGACATGAGATAATCTTCAACTTCCCCATTGCCACATGTCCCCATTCGCTCAGCTATTGGGGCTTTATTATACCTGCCCTGCAAGAATACTGCAGGGAGGATATTACCGTAAGTCTGGCTCTAAAAAAATGCTATTCTATTCTTAAGAAAATCCAGGCCTTTCAGATACCTTGCACATACTCCATGTAATCCGATTTCTTCTGTGGAGAGATATCCTATAAGTTCTAGCTGGAACTCCATGTCTCTTATTCTATTGGTAACCACTTGCTTGACCTGATCGTAGCCTAGTGAGAAAAGTCCATAGAAAGCTTGCTTATGCTTTATTGACTATTTCCATGGAGAGGGGAAGTTGTCTATCAGAACTAAAGAGGTCAGGCCCTCTGGGAAGTATTCAATTTTTAACCAGTCAGTTATCACCGTCTTCCAGGCCCTTACCTGAATTTGAGGCATTCCTGTCTCATGTCTCAACTGGGTGTATGATGTCCTGTTAGGTGCAGCAAAAATCGATTGCAGCAATTGTGTTTGTATGCTAAAGCCCCCTTCTTCAAAAAAAAAAAAAAAAATCCTATTTGTGCCCCGTAGATAATTTGTGTCAGTGTTTTAGCCTCAAAGAGTTTTAAGGCTATGGGGACTCATTGTTCTCTGCCTGTGTAAAAAAAAAGTGTTTGGTAGCATTTGAGGACCTATGGATTGATTGCATCATGTAGTCCAGATGTGCCTTCCAAATACCTTTTATATGGAACATCACCCCAAGGTACTTGAATGTATTGACTTGTTCTAGATTGTGTCTTTCTATTCTCCAAGAGTATTAAATAGCCTCTTTTAGCAAAAACTAGGATTTTTGAGTTATCAAAATTGAGGATCAGATTATTTTGTATTTTAAGTTGCTGAAATAGCTCCAATATGGGTTTGGGTAATAGCAGAAGCAGCAGCAGAGTATAGAAGTATCAGTATTTTGCATTGTGCTAAGTTGAAAGGATGGAAGTCTGAGTTATGCAGAAGATCAATCAGGGAATTAAGATTGAAAAGGGAAGAGGCCAAGATACATCTCTACTTTTAATTTTTGGAGATCAGCAACTACTGTTCTGGGTGTGGCAGACCTCTTGGGCTCCAGTGAAGGAAAGCTCATCTGGAGAGATATTCTGAGTTTTAATCTTGATTTGGTCTCAACACTCACTGGTTTAACTTTTGACTCTTATACTTCTCATGCTTTACTATTTTTCAACCCTTATTCCCCACTACACAGAGACTAACACACATATTTATATTTTGATACCTGGATAAGGAGCCGTGCGCCAGATGAATCCACAAAGGATATTCCACTGCAGTCAAAAATCACAGCCTGTATATCTAAGCCTGGATAAGTGGATAAGACAGAACCCATATCAACCACTCTCAACTATTGCAACTCCACAGATTCAGTCTTAACAGCTGCCATGCGCACTCATCCAGAAGCACTTTGTTCTCCAGATGGTTTTACACCAGCAGAGAAAAGACTAACATGAAAGTCTGGATACATGCATACATTTCTTCTGTAAAACAGCCGGCATAGAAGAGATTCCTCCTAACAAACCATGTCTAATAACTGCACACAAGCACAAAGAGACTTCAGCTTGTTCCCGCATGGGATGGGCTTCAATTGCCATAACCCACAGCAGGATGGGGATTGGAATTCAATAACTCTGGAGACATTAAATTAGGGAAGGCCACTTTAGCAAATTGTTGTTAGCTTTAAAGTATCAAAAAACAAGAAATATTATAGAATGTAGTCTCCTCTATAGAACTGAGGAAAGGGTACAGCAGATTTTCCACCATGGGTCTTAGCATGTATATTTCCACAAGAAAGTTGTGGAAGAACAAAGTTGTGCCCAAGAACAGAAAGGAATTAACCTTTGGTTACCTGAGCTAAGCTTCTTTTCCAAGACACAAACGCTGCTGTCCTAAAAGAAAAAGGGGGAAACCCAAAAATTAATTTTTCATTTACAAACTGAAAGAATTGACCGATGCTACTTTACATCTATTAGTGTGTGTGTGTGTCAGTGATTCATATGATGTGACTGTTTTCCACCAAGGACCTTTAGAAGCTGGGGTTTTGGGGTGGGTGGGAGTGTAGTTATCATAGAAAACCAATCCTCAAAATTCAGTTTAACTTGAGCAACTGCTTTGACTCACCCCACAGGGTGAAACATGGCCAACATCTTGACCTATGCCCCATTTAAATCTCCGCATATATAAGAGCTACTGTACAGAATTTGTTCTGTCCCCTCATTAGCATTCTTGAGATCCCCGCGCTTTGATTGGCCAAAGCGCGGGGCTCTCTGATTGGTCAGGCGAGCCGCACCGATTGGCTCGCTAAGAATCTCCCGCGATTGGTCTATTCGAATCGCGGGAGATTCAAAGCGGTGCCATTGGCCGCGGCCGCTGCGGCTAAAGGAATAAAAGCCGCGAACCTTTTGCAAAGTGCCAGTTCGGTTCCTACATTAATAAAAGAGCATGATTTGAAGTCACCGACTCCTGGCATCATTTTCGAGGACACGGCACTGGCGACGAGGATGGGATCCAGACCCTGAACCGAACCACATGTCCGACGGAAGCCAGACGAATCTCTACGATGGCGAAAATCGCACCCCCCACACCCTTCAACCCTGCCACCGAGGACTGGGAATCGTACTCCTACCGATTCCGCATGTTCCTCGAGTGCAGCGATCTGAAGGACGCCACTGGCCCCATGAAGCGCGCCATCTTCCTGACCCAGTGCGGGACCGAGGTATTCAAGATGGCCAAGGCGCTTGCCAAACCCGCCGATGCGACCGCGATGGACTGGGACGTCCTCAAGCCAATACTTCGGCGGCACTACGCTCCAGAGGTACCCATCCTGATCCAACGCAACGAATTCTACCGTCAGGACCAACGGTCGGGTGAGAGTTTCAGCGACTTCGTTGCCGAACTACGACACCTAGGGGGGCTGTGCAAATTCGACAACCTGAACGATGCCCTGCGAGACAGAATCGTGCTCGGCTTGTGGGACCCCGTCCTCCAGAGCCGGCTGATGGCCAAGGGCAACATCAGCCTAGCAGACACCCTCACCGCAGCCGCAGCCACCGAAGCAACCCGAACATCCGCCGACCGCATGCGTCGACCGAACGCTGGGGACCGCAGCGGGAACAACAACCCTGCAAGGTCGGCCGAGGCCCAACCCGAGACAACCACCCACCAGGGCGATTTCCACTCGGCATCGGACACTTCCGATGACGAGGAGGAAATTCATCGCCTCCAGACAGGCCGCGACCCACGGAATCGGCGGGGTCGTAAGTCGAGGACCAATTGTGCCGGTTGCGGAGGCGACCACCCCAGGTCCGAATGCCGGTTTTTCGAGTCGATCTGCCGGCATTGTGACAAGAAGGGTCACATCGCCCGCGTCTGCCGCCTAAAGAAGAACCGCAGCCCGCCCCGATGGGACCAGAGCGAACGGAGGAGAGAGAACACACCACCCTGGACCAGAGATCGCCCCTCGGACAACAGATGGGACCAGAACGGACGATCCCTACGAGGCAGCGATAACCGGCGAAGAGAGGAGACCCATCAGACGGTCACCATCGGCCACGCCATAACCAATGACGCCCGGAAGGTCCACGTGGAGGTAGGCATCGAGGGCGAGCCATGCAAAATGGAGGTGGACTCCGGGTCCTACCTCTCCATGATAGCATGGCATGAAATAAAGCGCTTGGTGCCTACCATCCAAAGGAGGAACCTAGACAGCCAGAAACTCATCGTAAAGGACTACCAGGGAAACCGCATCCCGGTAGTCGGAACCGGACACTTCAACGTCACATATAAAGGGCACACCGAAAGGCTTCCCCTGACAATCGTCGACCGCGACCACCCAAGCCTACTGGGACTGCAATGGTTCGCCCCGCTCGGCATCGCAGTCACGGGAGTTGACCACGTCACCGACGACAGCTGGGAGCAACAACTGGCCCGGGAATTCCAAGAGGTCTTCGATGGAAACCTAGGCAAGTACCGAGGGCCCCTTATATCATTCAGCCTAGACCCAAACGTTCCCCCAAAACGCCTGAAACCAAGGCGGGTGCCATTTGCACTTCAACCCAAGATAGACGAGCAAATTGACAAGCTCGTCAAGCAAGGGGTCCTACAGCCAATAGACCACGCCCAGTGGGAGACCCCCATAGTCACCCCGATCAAGCCCGATGGGTCGGTGAGGATCTGTGGGGACTATAAGGCCACCCTAAATGGCGCGTTGCAACAAAGCGCCTACCCCGTCCCAGTAGTGCAACACCTACTACATTCACTGGGAGGGGGCAAGGTTTTCGCCAAGCTCGACCTCGCCCAGGCATACCAACAGTTGCCAGTCGACGAGCAAACGGCAAAAGCGCAAACCATAGTCACCCACCGGGGAGCATTTAAATGCAACCGACTCCAATTCGGAGTCAGCGTGGCACCGGGAATATTCCAAAGCCTAATGGAAAGACTATTGCAAGGCATCAAGGGGGTGGTACCTTACTTCGACGACGTCCTAGTGTCGGCAACCAACCAAGCCGAACTAGAGGGTCGCCTAAGGGAGGTCCTAACCAAATTCAAAGAGACCGGGCTCAAAGTAAAGAGGGAGAAATGCCAATTATACACGGAACGAGTTGAATTCCTAGGATACCTCCTAGACCGTCACGGCATTCACCCCACAAACCAAAAAATCAAGGCCATCAAAGAAGCCCCCACACCCAAGTCGAAGACGGAACTACAGGCATTCCTGGGACTACTTAACTTTTACAATGTTTTCCTGCCCCAAAAGGCGACGGTGGCGGAGCCCTTGCATAGGCTCCTGGACAAGGCGGCGACTTGGACTTGGGGGAAACGCGAGCAAGCCGCCTTCCAAAGAACAAAGGACCTCCTCACTTCGGACGCCATCCTTATACAGTATAACGAGACCCTACCTCTGGCCGTCACATGCGATGCATCACCCTTCGGCGTCGGCGCTGTCCTCAGCCATACCCTCCCCGACGGAAAAGAAGCACCCATCGCGTTCTTTTCAAGGACCCTCACCAAACCGGAGCGGAACTACAGCCAGCTGGACAAAGAGGCTCTGGCTATCGTTGCCGCCATAAAAAGATTCCACGAGTACCTCTACAGCCGGACATTCACCATCATAACCGACCACAAGCCGCTGCTGGGAATCCTTGCAGGAAACCGGGCCACCCCAAACATTCTGTCTCCCCGAATGACAAGGTGGTCCGAGTTCCTGGCGGCCTACAACTACGGACTCATACACAGACCGGGTAAGACGCCAGTTCGATTCCCATGCAGACGCCTTAAGCCGCTCACCGCTACCGGAACCTGACACCGACCCAGCACCCACGACGACCACCCTCAGCATAGAGACTCTACCCAACCTGCCCATAACCGCGTCAGACATTGCCCGAGAGACTAATAAAGACAAATGTCTGGCGCGGGTGTTGCATTGGGTAGAGAAAGGGTGGCCAGAAAGGGACAACGACGAGTCCGTCAAAACATTCCGAAACCGGCAAACGGAACTCTCGCTATTAAAAGGGTGCATACTATGGGGGGATAGGGTGGTCATTCCAGAAAAACTACAAGGGAAGGTCCTGGAACTGCTACACGAGGGGCACCCTGGCATCGTTAGGACTAAAGCCCTGGCCAGAATTTACGCTTGGTGGCCAGGGATGGACAAACAAATTGAGACCTGGGTAGCAAGGTGCCAACGATGCCAGGAAACGAGGCCAAGCCCACCCACAGCACCCGTCCTAGAGTGGGAAACCCCAAGGGGACCTTGGTCTAGGATCCATATAGACTTCGCCGGGCCCACAAAAGGACACACCTTCCTTATAACAGTAGACGCTTACTCCAACTGGCTGGAGGTAAGCAACATGAAAACAACAACCACGGAGGCCGTGATCAAGGAACTCTGCAAACTCTTTGCAACGCACGGCCTCCCAGACGTCGTCGTTTCCGACAACAGGCCCCAATTCACCTCGCTGGAATTCGAAAAATTCCTAGCGGAAAGGGGTATCCGCCACGTGCTGACAGCACCGGCGCACCCGGCGGCGAACGGGAGGCCGGAACGGATGGTGCAATTCACTAAGAAAACCATCCAGAAAATAGACCACGGGGAGATCCAGGAGAAAATAAACAAACTACTCTTCACTCAACACATAACCCCAAATACCACAACGAATAAGAGCCCAGCCGAACTATTAATGGGGAGGAAATTAAGGTCCCCACTCGACAGGTTACACCCCACGTATAACCCGGAGAAGCCCCCAGACTCAAACAGCAAACACCGAACTTTCACACCATGCGACCCCGTATACGCAAGAAACCTGACGGGAGACCCATTATGGGTACCGGCCGTCATCACACAAATAACAGGCCCACACTCGTACCGGCTACAAACAGCAGATGGACGAGCATGGAAACGCCACATCGACCAATTAAGGTCGAGGACAACCAACCAAGAGACCACCGATGCACAAACAGGCGAAACCAACCCCCACAACACAAACCAAGGGGGGAGGGAATACCCAGGGGACCAAAACCAAAGAAGAATAAACCAGCCATACTTACTGGAAAGCAGCCAGCACGACCCCTTGCCAGGGAGAGACAGCCAGGCCAGTTCGACCGACCCGGGGAGACCGAGCGGGAGCGGCGAAACCCGCAGCTCAACCAACCCGGGAGGCCCAGGAGGGAGCTACGGAGAGCGACCCGGCCCGACCGACCAGCCGGTTCCCACGACGGCATCAGGAGAAACAGAGATCCCAACCGAACCGGCCGGGATCCAACCTACGACTGAACTGCACAGGTCCAGTAGGCTCAGACGGAGCCCCGCCTAGCTACGTGACTACGCGACGTAAGGACTAAACCAAGAGGGGAGGGGTGTTCTGTCCCCTCATTAGCATTCTTGAGATCCCCGCGCTTTGATTGGCCAAAGCGCGGGGCTCTCTGATTGGTCAGGCGAGCCGTGCCGATTGGCTCGCTAAGAATCTCCCGTGATTGGTCTATTCAAATCGCGGGAGATTCAAACCGGTGCCATTGGCCACCGCCGCCGCAGCCGCTGCAGCTAAAGGAATAAAAGCCGCGAACCTTTTGCAAAGCGCCAGTTCGATTCCTACATTAATAAAAGAGCATGATTTGAAGTTACCGACTCCTGGCATCATTTTCGAGGACACGACAGAATTCACTCTTTTACAACTTAATAAAGATGTTGGCCACAATTCTGTAATCAAAACCCCATCGCTTTTTACATATGTCATAAGGCATGTAGAAAGGATGGGGCTTTGATCAAAGAGGTGTGGCCACCATCTTGATTTTTTGATACACACACACGCAGAAAATACCCCTGACTCCTGGTTGTTCCTCTGAGCTGAATGGCAAAACTGCCCATGGTGTACAACTAGAATCAATCCAGTTGTCTCAGATGGGACAGAAGACATGGCAATATGTTTGTTTTTTTTGCTTTTTAATGACAATTATAATCCAACCCAGTCTTGCTCTGGTGTAAGAAAGGAAATGTGAAAGAGACAAAAGAAAACTCTTAACATCAGCTTTAAAATGATATCAATAAAAGACATATTGAACCTCTATCTAAACTAATCTAATCTAATCATCATCTGGTCTAATCTATCTGAATGCAGGTGGAATAAAAGCACTTTAACTTAACGTCATCAGGCTTGAGGTCATCCAAAACTCCAGGATTAGTTATTCAGTTTTAAAAAAGCTTAAAATGGTATTTCTTCCTCTAGCTGACTTCCTGTGGGTGAACTTGATTTGCTCTAAACTGAACTGACAATATTTGATCTCCCCACCATCATTGCAATCTTTCATCAGGAATCTTACCACTGTACTGATGTCCATTTTGATATTGCTGTTAAATTGTGGATCCTCAGGATGTTTCCAGTCTTTCTGTAATCCCACAAGCTTGCTGACAATATCTTTAAAAAAACTGCGGTTCCCATAATAGATGGGGGCCTGGTAACTTAAGATCTTCACACCTGGGATCTCAAAACACTAAGAAGAAGAAACAGAACACATGGAATAGAAGCATAGAATCATAGATTTTATGAATGCATATTCACTGGGTTTGGGAAACCTATATGGCAGACTTCTCCCCATCTGACACCTACCAAATAATTTAAGCTCGAAATCCCACCATCCACAGTCAAGTGTGAACAGGGAGCTACCTAAAGGAATGAATGAATTTCTGAAGGGTACAAATGGGAGGGAATTAATCATTGCCATGCCGTGCAAATTAATTAATTAATCAATGCAAATTAAGCATGGCCATGTCATGCAAGGGAATTCACTGGAAAAAGCGATTATGTTGGGAAGAGTTAGTGGTTAAAAAAAAAAACAGGCTGCTAAAGAACATGATGGCTGGACACTATCAAAGCTGACACCAGCCAGACATAGAAAAACTCCAAGAATCAGTGCAAGATCAGAAGATGTGGTGAGATCCAGCCCATAGAATTGGCACACAATTTAAATGGATAACATCATCAAAGCTTTGCCATGCTCCTGTTACAGACTAGACTTCAGAGCCAGCACTGTAACACAAGCATCCTTCTTCCTTAAAAATTAAATGCCCCTGTTAAGTGGTCTAAGCAATAAAATTACATTTCTGGAAGATCTCTGAACTTCTAGAATGAGAACATTACAACAATTTGTTCTCAGAGATTGCCCCTCCCTTTCATTAAGAATAAAATAACTTCATCTTGTTCCAAGGCAAGATGATTCTATATTAATGCAGCCTCTATGCCTATCAGCACAGGAATTAGTCCCGTTGAGAGTCCAAAGACTTTCTCCCAGCCAGGTAAGTAAGAACAATTTCCAGCACTTTTACCTTGCTATTGTACTTCACAGGCTTGTAGATTTCCGAATCAGCTGCTCTGCCTAGAACAGAGCATTCAGCCCTGGAAAATGAATGGCATTTTAGAATAGCTTCCGCCCCAAGAAGCATGCAGGCAATATTTGGATGGCCGCTGGGAACAAGGCAGAGAGAGCATTTCAAAAGGATACACTCTTAGAGGGTACTCTGCACATTTACATGGGTGTTTGGAAACCAAGGAAGACTTCGCCCTGACGTATGGCTGAGGACAAGAGATGGGGTCGAAAAATCTGCCTTAATTTTAATGATCCCCTTTCAAGAATGATCTTTTTAGCACAAGGGGATCTTGGATCCCAACAGCTAGGCTTTAATCCAGCATTCAGCATTACAACATAGCAACAGAAAGACCACTACTATGAAGTTACCTCTGTGTGCGGCATACAACAGTCATCATGGAGAACACGACCCCCACTGCCAGGCCAAAGTCCACACTGAGCATAACTACGGAAAGCCACGTGACCATCCACACAGCCTGTAATAGAGACACCCAATTCTGAACTTGCATGGAAAGTTCCATGGGGGTCAGAAGGGACCATTCCATTCCAATCTATCACCTCTTTCAATTGGGAACAGCCTTCGCACTTCATAAGTTAAATGGATGGCAGAATAACAGATGTAGTTCAATTACAAAAGCAATAACAGATTCCAAATGCACATTCTGAGCACCTATGTCAACAGTTATAGGAGAAGGAACATCTATAGTATAAAGGTTCAATTTAATAGCTAGCTAGGTGTCAGAATTAGGAGATTCCCAGATGCTATGGCCACTTACAAAGTCCACGTGGCTGATCCTCCAAAGCTCAGGTAAATCCCGGAACTGCAGAAACATCTGTCGAAGGCTGGTGACATTGATACAAGCTAGGACAGCCTAACACAAAACAAGAAACCAGGAATCACATAAAGAGACCGGTTTTTTCAAAACAGGCCAAGATTGACTAGCAGGATGGACATGTCCTCTCCTGCTCAAATCTCATCTCTCTTCTGGGTTACCTGACAAAATTCCTCCTTCCCAATCCCACCCAGGGACTTCTCGGTGCAGCAATTTCCTCCTTCAATGATAAGTTGCCACCACCAATATGGATTGTGGGTTTGGTACTTCTTAGGACAAAAGTAGGACATCTCCTTCCTTTTTTATTTTCAGGTTTATAGATACGTTGGCTGCAGTGTTTATATGATACTTATGAATGTAGACTTCAGTAAGCAGAAGTGTAGAAAATTATTATTTTAATGAACCAAAACACGTATCAGCATTCCAGTGAAACCCCCCATTTCATTCAACACTCAAAAACAAAGTTCATCCAAGTAAGAATTTATGAAAGAAGTCATGCTGGCACAGCTGGGAAAACTTGAATCTGAGAGTTCCGGGTTTTCCCTTCATAACTGAAAATCAAAACGCCTCCCCTGCACTCACCAATCCATCACATGGTCCAATCACCCAACTAGAGACATTCCTCCAATCACCCCATTCCAGGTGCAGAGTAACTTGTCCTTGACTTTATGAGAAGAATGCTGTTATGTCTAAACTTCCACCACTCTATGAAATCCCCCCTCCCAAATTCCCAGGAACTACGATGTGGCAACATGGAAACTTCTAAGTAAAATATGGCTTCCAAAGCTGACAACACGGTTACGGGAAAAGAGAGAACAAAAATTATTCATTTAACCAGAAAATAACTTAATGTATCTGTCTAAAAACACAGATCTTAATCTAGAGTACAGTAATTACTCTTATTGCCTTTTCTCTCAATGAGAATAGACTTTCCCTTGCTCAAAGGAGCTCCCATTGACATCATCTTGTTTATCTTTCATTATCTGTTCCAGATATTCTTCTTTCCTGCTAAGGAGAAGTATTTTAAAGCCTCAATAGGAATTCACTAGCATCTAGTTGATGATGTAATGATGGGGATCTCATATAAAAGAGTTCAGACAACTTATCCCTAGTCAATATAAACATACATAGGTTTATTGTCGTAACCACAGATGATAACAGTTGTTGGAAACTATTTGGAAAAGGCCAGCTTCTCACCTCTGGGCATTCTAAATTGCCTGGTATGGATACTGAACTGCTACATCTTGGGTTCAGAACAAGCTACAGATACCTAGATAAATCTAAATCCAATGATAGGATTTAACCACGTGCCAGACTAGATTTTAAGAGCTGCCACGTCCACATCAATCTTACTAATATCTGCAAGAATGGGCTTCTATTCTGTGCTATCTTAGCATTATTAAGACACTGTTTTTCTACAATTGGATGCAAAATTTAAATGGTGGTATCTCATGTCTATGCTTAAAATTCTCCTAGTATATTTTTTTGAAAAAAACTAGCCTGCATCTGCCCTTCCCAAATATATACTGTATTTTTACTTTAATAATTTCTTTCTTATAGCTTTAGTTTTGTGTAACTGTTTTTTGTTCAGTGGAGATGCAACATGACTGAATTTCCATTGAATGTATTCTTAAATCAGTGGTGGGGATTCAAAAGTTTTTACTACCGGTTCTGTGGGCGTAGCTTGGTGGACGTGGCAGGGGAAGGAGACTGTAAAATCTCCAGCCAGAGGTGGTATTTTCTCTGAACTACTCAATATTTCCGCTACTGGTTCTCCAGAACTGGTCAGAACCTTCTGAATACCATCTCTACCTTAAATAGTTTGCTCCTATATCCTGCAAATTACAGTTTAGTAGTCGTTAATAGTTTTCTGTCTTCTTCTCTCTTTTTTTGGGGGGGGGGGGGTTTAAATTCTGAAACAGTGCTTTTTTTTTTTTGAAGAAAACCATTACTGGAAGGAAATTAGTCCTTATAACCTACGCACATCCAAAAACTGATTGACTGAAGGACAATGAAGGAACAGTTGATTAGAAATTCCAGAGCTACATTGAAAAGGTAGCAAGGCAAGGCCAAGGTCACAAGGAGGAAGCTTCTTGTTAAAGGCACAATGGCCCTCTTGAGAAACTTCACTGCCAGTTACCATTGCTAAGCATTGCTTAGGCTTAACCAAAAGTAACCCAATAAATAAAACACCTATTAAAGAAACCCAACAGCCTCAATGCACAATCATTTATCAAAGCTATCCAAATTATGCATACAATAGACACTTTAAATAGATTAATTATTTAAAGTTAATTATTCTCATTTGAGGAGTAGTTTTTAAAAAAAAAGAACCACAATTCCTTGGGTTTTGCCAACCCATTCCTGCATCTAGCTCACCTTTGGTAAATAATGAAAGAGAGATCCAATCCATATTAACACAATCAGGACAACGGCACTGGTGAAGAGTCCAGAAAGCTGTGGATAAGGAAGACTGGTTAAATGGTTAAGTGGCAGACTAACAGAAAGACAATAGTTTATTGGGAACCAAACATATACAACAATCTTTGTACTGCATAGTGTGCTACTACAAAGCAATCCTTTGGCTTCCCAGATAGCAAACTATAGTACCATCTCCAGAAAGCATAGGACAGATTTCTCCCTCTAACGCTGGCAGAAAAGCACTTTGGATAGGAAAGTCTAATTAAAATTCTTTCTCTTCTCCAATCGCTGATATCATTTTTCCCCCATGTTGGAAATTTCAACATTAGGTCGGAGAAAAAAGTGGTAATGAATAGATTGGGCCAAAGTCTTTAAGGAAGAAGCCACAGATCCAAGGCTAAGGATTTAAACTCTCCTTGCTCTCTATCATCTCCATGTTCCAGAGAAATTTGTAAATTTGCAGTCCTTAAACCAATGTAAATATTTTTCTTTGATTTAATTTTTTTTTAAATAAACAAAGACAGGAGGGTGTTGTTCTTGTCTTGGCCTCATTTCTATATTTTATTCCAAAAGGACTTGTCAGCACGTTTTGAAGACAGAGAAGCCCTGGCAAGAAAAAAAAAGTTGGCCAGCCACTTTTACTGCCACATCCACATCGAGAACAAAACCAAACATTTTTCGTACTTTTGCAAATTTACTTGGTGCTTTGAACATTTTTTTTAATATCTCAAGCAATCTGCTGTTTGTTTCTGGTGCATTTAAACAGCAAAAAATTGTAC
Organism: Hydrophis major; assembly: GCA_033807585.1. NCBI lineage: Eukaryota > Metazoa > Chordata > Lepidosauria > Squamata > Elapidae > Hydrophis > Hydrophis major. The sequence continues at coordinate 218,166,979 of CM066329.1, forward strand.
CAAATAAGACATTCTCCAAGTACCTGTGTGTGTCCACCAGTACTCTCCAAAATGTTAGTTGTAGCCAGAGTGGCTGAACTGGGGAAACAAGTGAACAAGGAAGAGACTAGGTTTGAAACACCATGAGCCAGAAGTTCCTGTGAGATAATGGAGAACAAGAGCAGGTTGGTCTCTGGTTGTTCTATGGCACAAATAGAGCACAGGTTTAATTGGATTTATTATCTAATCTCCCTCTCTCCGTGGAATTCAGCAAATACTGGAAAATCATGAAGATCACAGTAAAAATCTCAGAGAATTATAGTTTCCAGTGTTCCTCAACTGGAAAAGCTATTTGAGAGTTAAAATCTGGGTTGGTTTTAACTACTGTGAGATTTGGCTTTGAAATGTCTACTCTAATGCTTAGCCAAAGCCTATTAAAGTGAATGTGAACAAAATGCACCTTAGGAAAAACTTCTACAAGTAGAGGAACAAGTTGAGGAAAACCCCACCATCTTCAATAATGAAGATGGCAGAAACACCCATTGCTTTACTTTCAGCAAAACCTGAAGCATGGCTGAAAATAAAAGGGTAGTGCAGAACCCAACTACAGGAACTTTTACACCAAAGTTCAGCCCTAAACTTCAGATTCTGAAATGAAAGCTTCCATTTGCAGAGCAAGAGCACAATGAATTTAAGAATGGGAGTGTTGGCCTCACACAAGTTTCGTGAGACATTTTTCAGCTACTTGATGAAGTCCAGTGAAAAGGAATCAAGAATTGGGTAGCTCCTATTCTGTCCGTCAGTGATATCAATCTGAAACTTCAAGTCAGAATCAGAAGCCCATTCAAGCTGGCTGTCAATTTAAATATAAAAGGGGAAAATCAGATCCTTCAGGATACAAGGAGTTAAAACAGCTTCCTGAATGCCATCATTCTGCTAAACAACTAATTCCCACAACACTGTCAACTTATTTACTAAGACTGTATTACTGTTATTCCTCACATCCTTTCTAGTACCTATCTCTTCCCACTTATGACTATAACCATGTTGCTTGTATCTTTACAATTTATATTGTTTTATTTGTTTCCTAGTATTTTTGATTGCTTATTAGTAACTATGATTATCACTAAGTGTTGTATCTTATGATTCTTGATGAATGTATCTTTTTCCTTTATGTACACTGAGAGCATATGCACCAAAGACAAATTCCTTGTCTGTCCAATCAACCTTGGCCAATAAAGTATTCTATTATATCCTATAAGGGGATGAACTCCTTGACTGGATGTTTCCATTTCTCCCTTTTTGAGGAGACCCAGGCTCCCAGGATGGGCACACACCTGGTTGGGGTCAATGACATAGTGGTACTTCTCAGCGTAGATCATAGCCAGGGACACTGAGATGGCGTAGGCCACAAAAGCGAGGGCCACCGTGTCACCCAACACTTGGGGCAGAAGATGCAGAGCTGGGAGCTGGGGCTGTGGGAACCTGCATGAAAGAATGGTGGAATGGGAATCACTTTGTGCTGGGAAAGAGATCATACATTGCCCCACCCCATCATCCATCTCCAGGGCAAAACTGACCGTCATTTGGTCCAATCCAGAGCATCAGGCAAAGACAGGAAGTTGCATTTTTGATGCCATGCCAATAGAGTGGCAGTGGCCTTGCCTTTAGCCAATGTGCAAAATGGGGAAAATGGAGACAGAGAAGGAACTTACCCTGCTGGGAGGTGCCCAACAATCTGTACATTATAGTGGGTATTCAGAGAGGAAGCAAAGCAGATTCCTGTGGCCAGCAGTACCTATCGCAAGAAGTCAAATAATTAAAAGAAGTGTTATCTGCAACATCTTTATTTTTAAAGAAGCCAGTTTGAAAAAAATTGATTGCAGCTGTTAATATCTGGAGACCTGAAAAATCAAGTCTCTCCAAGTTTTATTGATCTCTCAGATACATTTTGCCACAATAGGGCAACCTGAATTTATTAAGTGTGTTAGGGATGAATACTGAACTGAGTAAAGGATTTTTTTTTTTTCTATGTCAGCTAGAGCCGTCATATATGTCTTTAAAAAGAAGATCAAGTATTATATAACTTGTGTTTCTGTTGGGCAAGTGCTGCAAAATATTGCAACAGAATGGCGGCGCTGGCAGTATGTCAGTAGTGCAGAACAGACTAGGTGAAATGGCACCATTCCCTCCCATTGTGATAAAGCCAGTCAAAAGTGCAACGGTAAAAAACCCACGGTTGACAGAAGCCATGGAAAAATCTTTAATGTGCTCGGTAGTGACAGAACCCGCAACACTTAGCTGACAGAACCTAGATATCTCTCCTGGTTTTAATCAATTCTCCACGCGCCATACTTCTAGTGCTATTTTTTTGAAACAGTGCAAGTCCCGTTGTCTAAGCATAGGTTCGGTACTTTTTTCAGAAATAAGCTAAACTTTCTTTGTAAGGTGTCTATGGAGGACCTGACAAATCATGGGTCAGGCAAGTAGGTCTGCAGAAGCCAGCTGTTCAGTCTCTCCTGCAGCAGAAGACAAAATGGTGATGAGGGACAATTTCCAGTGACTGGAGGATCTGCCCACAACAGGAGAGGCTGGCTATTAAAAGCTGCCCATCCCTGCTTATGCTAGCAACTTGATTGTGACTGAAACATGCTAGAGCAGTGGTTGCCAACTGGTGGTCCACAATAAAATTTTGGTGGTCTGCAGAGAAACGTCACCCCCAAAGCATCCCGCCAAAGCAATTAATCCAGGCTGTGCAGGAACACAAGGCTGTGCTGCCCACATGGCCCGTGGGAATACAAGGCTTGCATCACTTGCATTGTGAACAACACAAGGTAGTGGTGGGAGGGGTGAAAGGGGGGAAGGGGAGAACTTGCCTCACTCACCCCACGCACCTCGCCTGGCCACCAGGCTGCTTCTTTCCGCTTCTTTCTTCTGCTTTTGGCTGTACGCAAGGAAAGCAGCAGAAGTCTTTCTTTCTCTCCCTCAAGCTCCTCCAGAAATGAGTCTTTGGGACCCTGCAAGGCATCCTGCTCCAAGAGGCTGTGCTGGCACAAGAAATCTCACAAAGAATCATTTCTGGCAGAATTTGGGGGAAAGAAAGAAAGACTTCTGCTGCTTTGGCTGCTTCCATTGCATGAAGCCAAAAGTTTCTCTCCCCCCCCTGAGAACGGAGCTGGAGAACGTATCCTGCAATCCCAAATAAAGAATGATCAACCAGTAGGAAAACGGGGTGGGGAATTTTCCTGCAGACTTTTTTGGGGATTTTCCCAGGGTCTCTGCAGAAAAGCAGCAGCTCCAGGATGACCAAAGGGCCAGTCTTGTGATTACTGCAGCTCTGGAATATGGGACCGATTTTCCCACCAATGTCAGCAAGCCACCATCAATCAAAATTCATATTAGTGGTTGGCAGGATAAAATAAAATTATGAGTTTGGTTGTCCCTGAGGTCCAAAAGGTTGGCGATCCCTGTGCTACAGCCTGTCAATGATAATCTGGGTAAGAAGAAGAGGGAAAACATCCTTTTAAAAATGGAATAACTAACAACAACTTTAAGCTGCTTTAAGGCCACATTTGTGTCATGGTTAGGTGGACATGAGGATGAGCCCAAAGATATTTCAACAGCTATTTGTTTGCTTCTCTGTTTTTTAAATGATGTGTTCAATACAAAGGAATGCTTAACATCATTTCTAGTTTAGTCCTAAGTACAGCACTCAGCTTTTCTTCTCCTAACCACTATTGGAACAATGACATACCTACAAGCCAGTGGTGGGATTCAAAATAGTTTATTACCAGTTCTGTGGGTGTGGCTTGGTAGGCATGGCAGGGGAAGGATATACTGCAAAATCCCATTCCCTCCCCACCCCTCTAACCTGCTTTCCAGCTCCGTTCTCCTGTGCAGGGCAACAAAAGAAGACCCGGCCATTCAACTGGGTCTCAATGGGAGGCAGAGAATATGTGGGGGTGGGGCCCATCAGAGGTGGTATTTGCCGGTTCTCCAAACTACTCAAAATTTCCACTACTGGTTCTCCAGAACTGGTCAGAACCTGCTGAATTCACCACCTCTGCTACAAGCTCTTCTTCTGTTCTTTCAATCGCTTCTTTTGGGCTCCATTTTTATGTCTGTGTATGTGTCTGTAGGGGGTATAATGTATGTTTATAACCTAAATATATTGATAACCTAAAGAAACAGACAAAGGAAACGATGAACTCTGTGTACATCAATTTGTTAAGTTAAGGAATGAGTTTCTCCAACTTAGGGTGGTCAGTGGCTGTATTTCGATAGAGTGGAGGCTCAGAACTTGCCATGATGATCTCTCCTGGGATGGGGACCCACATCCGGTTACGGTAGCGGTGGTTGATTTCTTTGATCGGGACCAGCACAGCTAAGCAGAGCCCAGAGATAAGCAGTTCTGCCATGTTGGTTAAGGGCAATGCTTCCACAACAGATGCCAGTGTCTAGGAAATAACACAGAGATAGTTCCCATTGAACAAGCAGAATTTAACATATGCTCATGGAGCAGCCTGAAGACAGCGACTGAATTTACTGAACCTTTCCAGCAGCAGTCACTAAGGGCCCTTGTAGGCTGGCTCAGCTGAGCTGAGGATCCATTGCACTTTGCCTAAAGTAGCCTGGGAAGGGAGGAAAAACAAAGCATAGCTAAGCTGTAAGAAAACCTACTGACAAGAAATGCAATGCAAACCTTGAGGAAGGTACAGGAGAGCTGTTTAGCAGAAGAGGAAATTACCCAGTCCTGAGATGGAGGAACACATGAGAAAGAAACTCAAAATTCCCTATCTTGATTTTGTTTTGTATTAAGAAGAGACAGGTAAAAGCTTCGGCAGGCTTTCAATATTCTGTTATTCTTCATGCTACAATAAAGAACTTTCCTGCAGGGGTCAGTTTCTTAAGTGGCCTACTTAGAAGGGTAGACTCATAGTCACTTAGAGAAGCAAACTGTGATCACCCGGGATGTGACACAAAAATAAGGAAGTCACAAAAATACAAGAAAGTCCCTTTAATGCCTCCAACTTGGCCCCAATGTCCAATTATCCTCGGCAGGATATCAAACTCTTCAAGAAAAACAGTTTATGGAGGTAGTAAATGCAGTCTGCACCCAAAGTAAAGTTAATTTGAAATAAAAAATCCAACACACCACACTGAAGGAATTACTACAGCAAGCAAGGATGATTAATTGCAGGCTTCTACCAGATAAGCAGCAACCACAGTTGGGAGGAAGCCAAAACACAGATAAGCTCTGACAAGAATAATGCACGCTTTGCTTCCAGCAACTTTGCCATGCGCAGTTTGTCCTTTTAACCAGTCCTCCCAGCCACAGCCCATGAAGACCACACCACTCACGTTTCTCCCTTATCCACTCCTCCCTGCGTGCCCTAGGATGAAGAGGGGATGGGTCTAGGTCTTCCTCTGAATGCCCATCTGGCCTGTGCCCTTCCCCAGTTTCCTCCACAACCACCGGAGCCACACTCCCACTCCCTGTCAGCTGTTCCATCTCTCCCTCGGAGTCAGACTCCAACAGAGGCATGACACAAACTTCTTCGGCATATTAGAACAAGGTTAGGTGGATTAGGGATGAGCAATAGCATTTAGATTTATATACCGCTTCACAGTGCTTCACAGTCCTCTTTAAGTGGTTTACAGAATCAGCATTTTGCCCTCAATAATTTGGGTCTTCATTTTACCCACCTCAGAAGAATGGAAGGCTGAGTCAACCTTGAGCCTGGTGAGATTTGAATTGCCAAATTGCAGGCAGCCGGCAATCAGCAGAAATAGCCTGCAGTACTGCATTCTACCCACTGCACCACTATGGATTAGATGATGATTATATTGTAAATTATAGAGAGAGTTTTATCATTGTTTAACTTGTGTCTCAAGACATAATTTTTGATACATTTGAATAAACAACAGAATTCTGATTGTAATATAATTGCACTCTAACTATTGTGCCATCGAGGCATCTTCTCTCTTCATACATGGCCCCAGAATGTGTATTCCACCATACCTTGAAAATGGCAAAGTAGCCATTGGGGCGTGGTAAGGATATGCCCAGGAGGCTCTGTAGCTGAGAAACCACCACGTGCAAGGCAGCGGCACTCGTAAAGGCCTTGACCACTGGTTCCGAGAGGTAGGTGGAAAGGAAGCCCAAGTGAAGCAGAAACATCATGACCTGGGGTTAAGGAAAGAGATGCCAGAATTAGTTGTATGAAAGTCCCTGAAAAACGATGCAGTGCTTGGTTTTCTCTCTTCCACATGTGGAGAAAGCCACGTAACATGGAGCTGTGGTTAAGTTTGCACCTTTCCAGGCAAAATTAGAAAATTTCTCTTCTGTTTTTATTTTCAGGTTTATAAATATGTTGTAAGAACCCTTAAAACTTCCTTTAAATATCTTAGCAATCTTTGTTTTAATGAAGCAATACTCTAATTATTATGCTTGTGTGAACATAAGCTTGAAATATATGGATAACAATTTTTTCCTTAATCCTCCTTTTCTCCAGTCTCATGTCCTTTTATAAACCAAAGGCCACTGTCCTGAAGCAATTTTGGGACCAAACAAAGCATATATCTTTATATGCACTAATATATGTGTGCCACATTGCTGAACTGAAAGTTCTGGACAGTAACCTTAAGTAATCTTTAGGGATCACTTGGCCTCACTGTTATCATACTCACTAAATAAACGCTACAAAACAGATAACTATGAAAACAAATCTTTTTTAAAAAAAAAATTAAAATATTTTATTAGTGCTGGTTTGTTTGCTAAACACAAGAAAAATTAAAACAAAAGCAGTAAAATTGGAATTATCATAAAAGAAAAATTACAAAATTCAACTTCAGCATTTTCAAATACCATCAGATACATGAAACATGTCAAATTATATTGATAATTGCTTCACAATAATTCCTTATTAATAACACATAATTATTTATCACTGAAAATCCTATATATGAAGAGCCATATATATATATAAAATCAAATGAAACAGCTATTCATGTAGTGAACAAAACTAAATCCTCAAGTTCAGAAGGAACACCCTTTTAACTTGTTAACCCAACATTCTCACAGCACAATAACACAATCGCTTGTGTTATGCAAGGCCTCCCCAAGGGACCCAGCTGCACAGGCCTGATAAAGTTACCATGGAACTTACCATGAGAAGCCCCATGAGAAAGGCCACGGAGGCAGCTACCTCAATGCGTTGTCTCTCCAACAAAGTGACTTCAGCAGAACCTGTGCCATTGGAGTGCTGGGGGATGGGAACCAAGCGCTCCACCACGGAGCCTGTCATCAGACTGACCACAGCAAATGTGCCTGAGGAGTGGGGAGAAAGATGAAGTAGGGAAGCAAGGTTTTAATCTCCATGGCTAAATACCCACCAATTTCAACTGCCAGGGCAAGGAATTAGGGACTTATGAGAACTGTAATCCAAAACAGGTGAAGGATGACAATTTTCCTCTCCCTACTCTATTATGTAACACTCTTTGACACACTGCAGGACCAAGAGCAATAGAAGTTACCCTTGATTTGAACAATACACTTGGCCTTGCAGAAAAGCTGATAAAGGTAAAGGTTCCCCACACATGCATGCTAGTCGTTTCTGGCTCTAGGGATGGTGCTCATCTCTGTTTCCAAGCCAAAGAGCCAGCGTTGTCTGAAGACGTCTCCATGGTCATGTGGCCAGCATGGCTAAATGCCAAAGGTGCATGGAGCACTGTTACCTTCCCACCAAAGTGGTCCCTATTTTTCTACTTGCATTTTTTATGTGCTTTCAAACTGCTAGGTTGGCAGAAGCTGAGACAAGTAACAGGAGCTCACTCTGTTATGCGGCGCTAGGGATTCGACCCGCCGAACTGCCAACTTTTCTGATCAACAAGCTCAGTGTCTTAGCCACTGAGCCACCCTGTCCCAGAAAAGCTGATACACATGAATAATAAAGGAAATAATTCCCAGTATTAATTAAAAGAAACTCCAGTTTCCCCCCTCCTTCTTTCTGAGATAAGAAAATGGACAATAAAGATTCAATATTTTTGCAGTAAGTAATGCAGGGCTTGACCTGTGAATCCACCATAAATCAACACTCGAACCAATGCCTCAGAAGATTCTCACATTTCAAGTTCATGTAAAGCATGAGATTATACTTAGCCTAAGCATAATATGCTTAATATTATGTTATGAATGTAGATCTGCAAAAAAAGACTACATCAAGAAGCATCCCAAAGAGTATTCTGATAGACAGGTCTTCTAGAAGAATGTGCATCCCTAAGACCCATGCAAGGTGAGTTCTGTTTATCACAATGCTGTTAGTTAGAAGCATGCGTGTGCAAGCAATTTGATATATTGTGGTATCCAGGAGGTATCTGTGGAAATACCATATCATAGTAGGAAGTGTAGCTTCAGAAGCAGCATCTCCTCCACACTTTGATGCCAGTCCTTCCTTCTCTCTTTCTCTTTCTCTCTCTCGCTATCTCTCTCCCCTTTCCTCCCTCCCTCCCTCCCTCCCTCCCACACACAGAAACTTTCTGGAACACAATAAAGGAACCTATGTGCAGATCCCAGGAGACAGGATTAGGCACAGTTATTGGCTAGCAAGTGAAGTTGTTTCACTTGCCTATTTCAACTCTAGAAAGTCTATGGATGTCCAGAAATGTTAATACAACTGCTTGTCATATCTGGATACCTGAATAGATTTGTAAACAATCAAAGCATTCCAGATGAATTTGGGAAGGCAGTTTAAATAGGATTCCACAGAGTTAGGAGACAGAAAGTTGGTTATCTGGATGTGACCTGGTTTTACATACCTGTAGACACATGACGCCCTGTCCCCAAGAGCATATACAGCAAGGCTGGGAAGAATGAAGTGTAGAGCCCATAGATTGGAGCCACTGAAGTGAGCAGAGCAAAGGCCATTCCTGCAGGAAGAACAAACAGAAAGAGTCATAGAATCCCCACTGGTTCTAAACGCAAAGAATAAACTATTAGATGGGACATGAATTTTGATTTTCAAGAACATAAACCCTAAGTTGTAGGTCTGGTTACCTTGCCAAAACACTGCTGACATTATCAGTTCCTTTGAGGTAATAGTAGGGACAGAATGCCTTAGCTCTGTCTTCTGCCCTTCCTATTGTAACTTGGTAGAGTAGAGAGGATATTAGCCAACTCTGAGTAGCAGTAAATTATTTCACTTTTCCAATGGTATACGACTTAACCTTGGATAAAGAGTTGACAGAACAATAACCTAATTTGGGAGTATGCAACCTATAGAATTACAACTTCTATTATTCCTCGTCATTGGCTATCCTGTTTGATGAGAGGAATTGATGTCCACAGAACCCAGGGGTATCTCCTGATACTTCTCCTGATACTTCAGTCAAACATAACTTTGCCTACGTTCTTCCACGTGCAGAGCATTTCTCTCACTCTTGTATGAGTATCTATAACCCACAAATATTTAGATTCAGTAGTGTGGCTTCCGTTATTAGATAAACATTACTAGGCTTTCCATTCCTGACATTCAGATAACAAATATTGTCACCCCATTGCACTTCTTGAAAAAAAAATACTTAGGGTAAGAGTAGACATTTGAGGCAATAAGTTATCCAAGAATACTTTCTAAGTTTCATAGATATAAACGAAAACATTCTATAACCACATCAAATGCTTCCTACCAACTCATCCCAATGCAGGGAATGTGAACATAATTTCCTGCATGATTTGTTTCAAAACTTGGATGAGAACTGTATTATCTTATTTTCTGGAAAGACACTCATTATTCTACTTTAATTATTATATAGCTTCCATTCTGGTCCCAGGCCAGAAGAATTGGGTTCTAGTCTCTGGAAGTTTAAATGATAATAAATCCTTATTACATCTTTAACGTGTTGAAAGCTTTGCATTGCTTTTCATGTAAACAGCCACCAGCCTTTGGAAACAGAAATCCAGGATTTTGACTGTGGCATCTTTACAGGAAAAGAGCCTTCTCTCATGCTGCTCAGAGTTTGTTCAAAGCACCTCCAAACTACTTTGATGGGATCCATGAATGACTGGCAAAGCCTCCTTTTTTCTCTCTGTCAACAGTTAGAGGACGACACGCAACAGCAGTCTTGGCTGGGGACTTGGCAGGATGCATGGCTTTAATGCCAGCTCAGCTGCCTTGCCAAAGCAAGGGCTGGCAAGGGACAAATGGGAGGGCAAGTAAGGCATGAGTCCAGTCTAAAGCAAAAACAATCAAAAAATCTAGGCACTGTGTCTCCTTGTTCTACTTTGCTTTTTTCTCTTGCACTGCATAGCTGTAATCTCTCAACTCTCACCAGAGACAGAAAGATAACCTAGAGAACAATCTTTGGAGCAAGGCTGACTACCCACCCTGTGTGCAATTTCTTAGACAACTGGGACTGATAAGGCTTCCTCCCTGGTAAGTGTGCAGAAAAAGGCAGCCATCCAAAACCAGACAATGATTATAAGGTGTGCAAAGAGAAGCTACCTATCAAAAATCCTAAAAGAGGAAGAAGCAAATAGAGGTGAAAGGAGAGAAGTGGTTAGAAGAACAGCAGAGATCTGAATTACAAGGATGACAGCTGGATCTTGGGATTCTGTGCATGGAATCAGGGAACACTTTTGGGAATAGGGGAAGGCAGGCAGACACAGCAATCAAAATCCAAGTAGAAAGGAGAATAAAGACCACAGGGAGAACATAGGAATAGTTTGGAAGCACAAGAAAGTAGAAATCCTCCTGCCCCAGAGAAATGGGGCAGCTCTCAGAATCTACAGGTGAGGGAAAGGGAGAATGAAATAAAGATTATTTTCCCCCCTTCAAAAATGGAGGTAAGAAGTAGGGTGTTCCTGTCAGGCTTGTGAGGAAAACAGAAATAAAATATTTGAGACTCATTTTGGAACAACAAAAATCTATGGAGGAAGAGAGAGAAAGAGAGAGTGATGGAGGGACAAGTATGGAACAGAAATGAGTCAGTCAAGGATATTGTTTGCCTATCCCTACATTTGCCTGTTTTGTTATGCAATTCAATAGATCTTTCCGAAAGGAAAGAATTGCTGGTCCTGTTCAGGCTGCAAAATTCTTGGGCATATGACTACAAGCTCCCAAGTCTTTTGTTCACCTTCTGTTGCATGACCCTGCAACAAATTGCACCCCTGCACACATGCAGGCACCCACATACAAACTCACCTTGAGGGATGTGTACAACGCCCACGGTTAACCCCGCCACCAGGTCCCCCAGGAGCCATTTCTTCGGCTGGTACTTGGGCAGCCAACTTGCAATAGGCAGCCTGCTTCTAAACAAGTGCAAGGCTGCCGCTTTGGAGCAATGGCAGCAGCGGCTCAGCCTGCCCTTCACCATCCCTGCTAGGCTGCTTCTCTCCGGCTCCAGGGGAACCCCATAGACTTGTTGGAAGCCCTCTTGGGTGTAGATGCCACGGTACAAGGTCAAGGTGCTCATGCTGAGGGTGGCAGGCCGGCTGACAGAATGCTCCCTCTTATTTTTTATTCTGGGCTAGACTTGACTTCCTGAACCAATCAAAGACTTGAGGAGCTGAGATTCTCCTCCCTCTGGAAAGCCAAAGAGGTTTTGGGCAGGAAGGAGGAGGAAGCAAAGGGGCCAAAGGTCAGTCGCCGGGCACCAGGCGCTCTCTGAGTCAGCACTCCAGGCACTTTCACCAGCATCCCTGCAGCCAGAGACTTCCCTCGCTGGAACAATACCTTTCGTTCTCCCTTCTAGTCCTTGCATTTTCAATTCTTTCAAAGCAGCTGGATTGCTCTGTTCCTCTGCTGGGGAATTCTAACTGAATGCCCCTCACGACTACTTAACTTTCAGCAAATTTTCAGAAAGTTTAATATCCACATGGGGGGTATCCCAGAGAACTGGCTTCAAGCTTTCCTTGATTTAAAAAAAAAAACAACCGAAGCAACTTGCCTGCTCAGTGGTGCATAATTCAGAGAACATGTTTTTCCCATGTCGCTTGTCAGCTGTTTTCTGAACACAATGTAAGGTGTTGGTTTAATTTCTGAACACAATGTAAGGTGTTGGTTTAAAGCCCTCAACAATGTATGACCTAATTCTCTGAGAGACTCTGTTTCTTGATGTGAATTTGCCTGCGCATTAGGACCACCTAAAACATATCTATATCTATATCCTTTTTGTTTGAGATCCGTTTGGGGGGCACACAGGTGAGGGTCTTCTCCTGTGCAGCTCCTAAAGAAGAAAATATGCTCCCTTAGAAGCCAGACTCATTCTACTTTTGGGATCTTTTTCATTTCGGCCAGCTCTTTTCAGCTTGGGATAGCTTTAACAGTGATTGAGATTGTTTGAATCTCTTTGTACTGCATAATTAGCCCCCTGAAAGTCAGCATATAAGCTGATATAAGAACTTGCTGCATATGTCACCGTTGCCATTCAATCATAAGACAGTGGCTTGGTCAAGGCATCTATATAATGGCTTACTGTCCAATATTATGGCTCTTGACATAGAATCCCTTCCTCACAAAAAGGTGGGCAGCCTTCATGTGGATAAAATAATATTTTAACAGGATCTGAAACATAAACTAGATTAAAAAAATCTGTTTTCTGGTCTTCTTGGCTTTTAAAGGCAGTGGCAAAGAGGACCAATCTGAATCCAAGCTTCTCTATAAAGAGAAAGGGAAAAACACTTAATCTTCATATGTGAATTATTCCAAATCTCTGCTCAAGGATGCTCTTAGCTGTCAAAAGGACAAGCCAGGAACTGTGTTGAATCTAATTCCTCTCCCCTGTCCCATGATGTGTGGGGAGAGAAATCTAGATAAATATCACATGGAAAAAAGAGAATGCCTCCTTTCTCAATATTAAGACCCTGACCTAAATCAGAGGTCCACAGATATACCGAAGCATAATTAAAAAGAAAAACAGGGCCGGATCTCTCATGTTAGTTTAAATTAGGTCCAGAGAGGAAAAACTTGTGGAAGATGAATGGAGATGGTTTGTTCTGAAAAGAGTAGAACTCAGGCATTTTGATTAGCAATATTTTAATTGGGGCTCTGATTTGTGTCTTGGCCTCCATTTAAAAGAATATCTCTCTCTCTTGTTCTATCTTCACTATCTCTGTGCAGGCACAGATTTGCCCAAAGACACCCAACAAGCTTCATGACCAAGGAAGATTTCAACCAAAGTTCCTTCCTGTCCAAGTCCATGCCTACTCCATGAATGTACTACAATAACTCAGCAGTTTGGAGTAGTGGTTAAGGCATCAGGCTAAAAACCAGAGGACTGTGAATTCTAGTTGTCTTAAACACAAGGTCAGCTGGGTGATCTTAGGCCAGTCACTCTCTCTCTCTTAGGAGGAGAGTGACAAAGACAAACCACTTCTGAAAAATCTTGCCAAGATTGATCCAAGAGTTGCAAGAAGTCAAGAGCAGATCAAAGGAGGCATGCCTTCAGACTATGTGTAATTTACTTATGGAATTCATTGCTCTTTTTAAAAAAGTAAGAAAAAATTGGAGGATGACAAATGACAATGAGTGACATTTGGTTAGGATGAAAAAAAAAAGTTGGTTCTGCTACCACTGGCTGTCTCTCCCTTAACCCAATGAACAGCACCCAAAGCTGGCCCTACGCAAGCAAATGGTTGTTGATCTGCAATCTTATCTAAGTCTTCAGTCCTACAGTCCAAATCTACAGTCTTGTACTTCATTGAGGTTAGTCAGTTAGAAATCTGTTTAGATGATGAAATCAATTGTGATCCATAACGTGGCATAACAAATGTTTTAATCATGAAGGCACCACAAGGTTCCTCACTACATTTAATTGGCAATCAGATGCTTGCTTGGTGATACTCAGTATAATTCCTCCTGCCCTTCATTGCCTTATGTCAGCTTTCTGATCAGAAGAGAATTCCAGAGTAATGGGAGCACTTTCATGTAGTTGGCAAGGTGGTCTTATATTCTCTGAATTTGCCTGCAACCATGAAACTGTCTATCAGTCATAAGTGATACCTTGCAAATCTTTTAAGATGCTTATTTCATTTCATCTTTCTTGAGAATTCACATAAAAATTAGGAAATGTATTTCATACAGAAGTTCCATCAAAAATGGGAAAATATCCTGTCTCCTATGATCTTTATTTCTCTTAAAAATTCTCTTACACAAAGTTATAGAATACTCCTAAGGTCTTCCTAAGTTGAGGTTTTAATTGACTGCTTATTAATTGTGCCTTCTTTTCAAAGCAGCATGTCTTGACTTTCATTTAAAAGTGTAAAGGTTTCAGAAATGTTAAAGATGTAATTGAAAGGCAGAAGTTTCTCAGTTGCTTGATTGATTCATATATTATTATCAATTCTGTAAGCTGATGAGCTTCTAAATTATTTATTTATGCCTGAAATTATTGTGTATTGATGTTTCTTGCATAGGCCCAAACAGGCAAAATCCTGTCTCCAAGGAGCATACAATTTGCTAAGATTACACAATTACATTTGAGTATCCATCATGGCAAATATTGCCAAGAAAAAAAAAATCAACTTGCTCATTTGAATAGTTGGATGAGACTGTTCCAGGGATATAAACTAAATTGAAAAGTTGAAAAATCACCCCAGAAGAAGATAATGGGAAACTATACTTGGATTATTGCTAAGCAAACTACAGTTTTGTAGTAAAAAAACTAGAGTTTTGCTTGGCTTGAAGACTTTATTTCAATCATAACGTACTTGGCTAAGTGTTAAGTGACTACTAGAGTTGATCACCAGCAGGGAGATCATCTCAAATAATGGTTCACCTAACCAATTTGTGTGAAGATAAAGTAGAGGGACAGATGTTACATATCTTGGACTGCTTGGTTGGAAGGCAGAAAACAGATGCAATGGGATAAAGTAGTCGCTGGAAGCAGGAAAGCTATCAGAATATGCCCACCAACCACTGGTTCCTACCATACTTATATGATTACATAGATCTTCTCAAAATCAGCAGGTCTTTTGATTATTCTGATAACCAAACTTGATGACCAGGTGCAATTCTAGCTTCTCTACTCAAATGCAAGTTATTGATTGAAATTGCAATTATTAGCTGTAAACAATGAATTATCATTCTGAAATCACAACGTAAGAGTTTTGTTGTGATTTCAATTGACTCCTGGTGATGACACGTCCATATAATTTACTTCACAACAGTGTGGAAGTGGTTTGCCAGTGCCGTCTTCTGGATAACTAGTTTATTATGAAAATCGAATAATTGGTACTGAAAAGGAGGTGTATCCTGTAATCTCACAGAAGTATTTTCCCTTGGAAAAGAGCAAACAAAAATGAAAAAGGGAATAATATTTTGTCACAATGGCAATGGAAAAGAAAAAGGGCCATCACAAAAATGTACTGGGATTGAAACATCTCAAATTTCCAGCCAATACTTTTAGTAATATCATTAACCAGAATAAATACTCATTTTGTCTCTGTCAGTATCACTGATTGAAAAAAATCTTGTCCTTGACTATTGTTGAATCATTGATACACAGTGGTGTAAAATGAATAGAAAACATTAAGTTATTCAAGATGCAATTTTAAGTGTGCTCTATAAATAATGTCTTTTCTGGCCTTGTTGATATCCAGATCTTGTAGCCAAATTCAGAAATTATGAAAAACTTTTAACCTGGCTTTCTTGGCAGTATGCTTAACCTTAGTTCTCCCTGCAAATTTGTTTTGTTTCCAGTTGCCTGGCCTTTGCATAACCTGCTCAAGAGAAGATCCATTTTTTATAAACAGTTTAAAAAAATAAAAATAAAACAGCAACTCAGGCCAAGAGCTGCTATGAAAACAAATGCTTCTTTGGGTAGCCTGAAGCCCCAGTTCAGAACAGATTTTCCGTGCCCTTTCTCTCCCAGCTCCATTACACTGAATGTGAAAAGAAAGCCATTGTGCAAGAGGGGCCAGGCACTGCTCAATACTCCATCACAGTCTTCCCACAAAGACTTTCAAGGGAATAATGGAAGCGGGAGAGGGGTTAATTGGAGACAGAACTTCCAGCTTTGGGAAGCATCTATTTATTGCATCCCAAGCTGCTATATCTTTTTCATGCTTACAAGCAAATATTTAAGCAATTTGAATGGGATGGCAATCATGAGAAAATAAATTAGGGAAATGGAAATGTAATTTTAAGATTCTTAAAGTAAATTACTCTCTCACACTCAGCTCTATCAACATGCAGGCTTGTGGTTATGAGGAAAAATGGAGAATGGACAACTACTTATGCAGCTTTCAGCTCCTGGTGAAAAGAGGGACATGTTAATTCAACAGATAAATGAATGTAAGCTTTTTATCCATTAATTAAAAGTAGGACCACCATATGTAACACAGTATTCATGTATTTTGTGCGTGCACTTAAACACACTTTGCCAGTTTGGGAAAACTGTAGTCTCAGCACATCAAGAATGCACCCAGTTGGAAAATCCAGCAGTACAAGAATAGTCATCTTTTAAGATTTATGTGGCACAAGTGAAATATATTATTGTACAGATTTTAACAGTTTTAGCTAGACAAACCAATGGCCCATTAAGTCTTCATTTCAGATATTATTTCCTTATTTAAACAGAGAAACTGAATGACCACTGGTAGGCAAAAAAAACCCAGTGGGGGAACAGGAACAACTTCCAACTTCCTGTGAGCTTCCCCACTGACTTTCCTTGTAGGAAGCAGGAAGAGAGCAATAGAAATGATGATCAAGTGACCATGGCTAACTGCAGCTGGCTTTGGCAGCATTGAGGCAGTAGCAACTTTGCCATGTTCAATTCCACAGGATCCTCAGATTTTGGATACTTTCTGTTAAATTAGCCCAATTGAGGTACTTTGGTTCAAAAAATATTGCCCATTAATGTACCATTTTGCTCAGGTTTCAATCATGACAAGAGTTTTAGCTGTATACATTTTGGTCTACAACCCCACACTCAATGAAAAGAAAAGAAAAAAGCACCTATCTATCACATTCAATGCCATATAATGCTTCAAGCAGCCTTTCAAATAAAAATCAAAATCATGGGAACAGGTTTGGGTTAGCACTCTGAAAGCTGGGAAGGCAAACACTTTTGGTCCGGATGACTGACCCAGATTGGATCCTGCAACATTATCCTGGGACGGGTGTATTCATCTTTATTCTTCTATTAATTCCCATCACCCTAATAAACCTATCCTGTAATTTAAGACCAATAACTTGAAGCTGTGCAATTGAACGTATGTGCACTTACATTTTATTTATTTATTTGTCAATTGCTTACAAAATAATAGGTATACGTATAAACATGAGTAAGAATAAGGAAAATAGGTACAATTAAAGGAGGACATTAGGACTGGGACGGGAGGCAGGATGGTGCTCTTATGCATGCTGCTTACAGACCTCTTAGGAATGGGGTGAGGTCAATAGTGGATAGTTTGAGGTTAAAGGAGTGGGGGTTTGAGGATGTAACTTACAGAGTCAGATAGTGCATTCCAGGCATCCACCACTCTGTTGCTGAAGTCATACTTTCTGCAATCAAGTTTGGAGCGGTTAACACTGAGTTTGTATCTGTTGTGTGCTCTTGTGTTGTTGCGGTAGAAGCTGAAATTTATATATAATTATATATATAAATTTCATTTCAATATAGCTCCATTTTTCACTCTGCCTCTGGTCCATGTTGCCTTGGTTCAGAAACTAAGCAGAACCAGATCCGCTTAATACTTGGGTAAGAGGAGAATAGCAGGATTGTAGATGAAATAAAAGGTGGCAAGGGTTATTTTGGTCTTGTTGCCAAAAAAACCCCAACAACAACAACAAAACAAAACCGTGCACGGATGTGTCCAAGAGGAAAAGTGCAACACAAAGGAATGCTACTTTTTTTAATTGACTATCTATATCTACCTAAGAGTCCCTACTATAAATGGCAATGGTTAGAGTCTATTCTAAACCATTAAGACGGCATTAGACGATACGAAGGAGCCAGACGGGTATGAGCGAACCCTATCGGGGTCGAGGAAGTCCGGGTGGCCCCCAAAGAGCCGCTCCGCCGTCTCAGCCCCAGCAGCGCCGCCGGCGGGCGCTGCTCCCCGCCCGCCTCGGCCTCAAGGAAACGCCGGCTTGAGCGCGGCTGCCGCGGCGCGTCCCAAAGCCCGAAAAAGCCATTCTTCTTCAAGGCCTGGGCGGTGCTGCGTTTGGAAGGGCAGCTCTGCAATTCCTTCTATTGTTCCCAGTGGCGTCTTATCTCGGCGGCTGGCCGCCCG
The DNA here is from genome assembly GCA_033807585.1 of Hydrophis major. Classification (NCBI taxonomy): domain Eukaryota; kingdom Metazoa; phylum Chordata; class Lepidosauria; order Squamata; family Elapidae; genus Hydrophis; species Hydrophis major. Next base: position 218,185,190 of record CM066329.1, read on the forward strand.
GCCTGCTGGCTCGGCACGTCCTGTCAGCAGCCTTAATTCCACCGCAGGGAGCTTCCCCCTCGGACTCGCATTGTTCGCGCGGAGGATCGCTCCCGGATGGGTTCCTGTGTTTTGGAGAGGCCTCCGAGGATTAGCCCTGGCCGCTGGCCAGCTGGCAGCTCGCAGGCTGCCAGGGTGATGGGGTGGTCGGGATCCCGCTGGAGGGTGTCCTCTTCGTCGTCATCCTCCCCTCCCTCCCGGCGCTATTGTCTTGATGGCAGGAAGCTGGCCCAACACGCGAACGGGGCCAAAATAGACGGCGGTGGCCCCGGAGGAGGCAGGTCGCGCTCCCCCTGAGCCTCGTGGGCTCGAACCGCAGCCACCCCGGGCGCCTCGGGAAGCGGGGCGAGAGGTGGCGCGGCGGGAATTGAGACACGCGGTGCCGCCGTGCTGAGGTGGAGGAAAGGCGGGCGGGGGAGGCAGGGAGGACTGCTGGCCTGACACGTGCATTGACCTCACTTGTCCCATCTGATGGACGCGCGCTCAACGTGTGGAGAGAGGTTATCTCCTGGCCAGCAGTCCAGAGTCGCGCCCGCCAACCCTTCCGATGCAGAATAACTCCTGTGGACAGTTTGCAGATGCGCTGGGATACCCCTAAAATGGAGGAATCCCAACCTGCTCTCTGCCCTCTGGTGTTTTGTTGTTTAGTGTTTATCTCTCTGCCTCTAGTGTTTATTGTAACACTGATTCCTACCTAGGTAACACTGATCCCTATCTCTGAACCAAGGAGTGGTCAACACAGCCTTTAGGGCTGGGGTCTTCAAACTTGACAGCTTTAAGACTTGTGAACTTCAACTCCCAGAATTCCTCCTCCAGTCGTGTTAGCTCAGGAATTCTGCGAGTTGAAGTCCACAAGTCTTAAAACTTGCCAGGTTTGAATTGCTTTAGGTGAAAATGCAATCTGGTATGAATCAATCATTCAGAATAGAACTGGAAGGGACTTTATAGGTCTTCTAGTGCAACCCCCCTGCTCAAGCAGAAGACCCTATACCATTTCAGACAGGTGGCTGTACAGCCTGTTAAAAACCTCAAGTGATAAAGCACCCACAACTTCTGAAGGCAAGCAGTTTTTCACTAGTTGTGTAGTTCACTGTTTTTCACCAATTGTCCTTGCTGTTAGAAGGTTTCTCCTTAATTCCAGATTGCTTCTCTCCTTGATTAGTTTCCATCCATTGTTTCTTGTCTTGCCCTCTGGTGCTTTGGAAAATAAGTGAAATCTATAAAGAGCCACAAATGTACTTGTCTTGTTTATCTGAAGTATTTATTTACCATGCTGGTCACATTTCTTCCACTCAGGTTACAGGCTTCAGATTTCTGGAAGTTGGAGTTCACATTTGTTAAAGTTACTGGGGTTGAGAAACACTAGGTTAGAAGACAATTAAAAAAACAGATTGTCAATGAGCACAGTGAAGGGATTTGTTTTCTGTTCCAGACAGGTTCTTACCATTCTTCCTCACAAAATCCCAGTCTTAGTTTTCTTTCAAGGTTTTTTTTTTTCATTTTTCATTTAGAAAGTCTCTCAAAACCTGGCTTTCAACAAGCTTGAGGATCCTATTGATGTTGGGAGCCAGCAAAATAACCACACTTGAGTGTAGGATATTGGTCCATTCTACTGCAGTTTTATTTATGTCTGTGTTTTAAACTTTTAGAAATTGTTGTCCCATGCTTGTTTACTTGATTGTGTTATGATATATCACACATGTGAGATAGGCAGCTGTATAAATGTAGAAAATAAATAAACAGCTCTCTACAAAAGCTGTAATGCTGGAAAGTGGGGAAGGAAGGAGATGGAGGATAACCAAGAGCAAAGTGGACAGACTCGGTTACAGTGGTGGGGGTGCACTTTTGGGAGACCCGAAAGAACAGGTTAATATAGACCATCATGGAGAAAATCTACCTATGTGGTCACAAAGAGTCAAAAACAACATGATGCCACATAATCAACTGTAGGATGAAAAAAGGGGACTTCTTAGTTGTTGCTGGTATTAAGCAATAGGGAATCATATAAGGTTTCTGTTGTTGCTGTGCAACACCAAACATATTGATGGGGGTGATAAATATTGATGTAAGTACAGTTACTTTGCTGGGCCAGATCAATGAAACTCATCCTTCTGTATCCAATGGTGACTAGCTAAATGCCTCTAGAATGTTGATGAGTAGCAAAACTCCACAACAATGGTGGTGAAATTAAAGACTGTATATTTCCTCAAAGCTTTCCTCCAAGAACCATTTCAATATGAGATACTAGCAACTCTTATTGCAACCTTCTATGTTAATGAGTTCCATAGTTATGGAGGCATTTGGGAGAGGAAAATACCCTGTTTTGCTTTTCCTTAAAATCTTCATTTTGACGAAAGGATGGAGGTGATTTCAGCTTTCCATACCATTCATGTAAAAAAAATATCAGGAAGAAAAATGGTTTAAAAGATCCACCAGCTTGGTATTTATGAAAATTAATAAGGCAAATGCTTGCACTATTGGCAAAAATCCCATCTTATACAGAACTGTACTAAGACACAGCTACAATGGCTGGTGTGTTTTTTTAATAAAAACCAAGCAATTATCTCTAATCTGTTTCAGATATCCATCTTAATTCAAAGCTCCCTTCTCGTTCAAAAAATAACTAGCAATAATATGGCAGCCTTTTTACTTGTTAAAATATTGTATCCCTGTCTTCAGTTTACTCACATCTCCAAGACAGATATTTGAGACTTAATTTTACTACTGTTATTATGGACTAATCTGCTTTCTGTGAAATGTATCCACTTGTTTCTACAATTTTCCAGGGGGATATCTGCAAAATTGGAAAAAAGAGTTTACCCATTAAGAATGATCGCAGGAACTGCCTGGCTTACTTTAATGTGGTTTCATAATGTCATCAAATGGCCAAGTCTGATTGGTTAACATGTAGCTGCTGCTTGATGCCATGATTTATGATACCAATTCAAGATTACCTATATATAGAATAAATGAACAAGAATGAAGCTACATAAAAATGTGGTGATATGCCTTTTCAGGATTTCTACAAGTGCCAGTTTTTATGGCCAAAGTCTTTAATGATGGAAATCTAATTATTGATTTATTTATAGTTATTTTGCTGAGTCTTACATATTGCTCCAGTCAAAAGCAACCCTGAATAATTTATTCAGTAAAAAACACATTAAAACAAGTTACAGTAATAAATAAATTGACACATACACAATCAATGCAGGCAATGCACAACTCTTCTAAAAGGGAATATACACTCAAAACCATCCCACAAGGATCTTTTGAAAGAGAATCTATGGAAATCCCAGATCATGAGTTAGGTCTATACAGGAACATGCAACTCTAGATAGAATTTAGATGGAAATTACAGGGATCAATTGGTTTCTAGAACTGGACCTATTCCATCTTTGTGGAACTAAATCTGAGCCTATTTCTCTCTACTCAAGCCCTAACAGCCACCAAACACTGGGAAAGAACTTCAACTACACTTTTTGTTTGATCACAGGTCAAGAGGTGTACTATGCAATGCAAATGATGTACTATGAGGTAGCATCACTACCTAATCCGAGAAATAGGAAATAAATAAACAAGCAAGCAAGCAAACAAATAAATCCTTGTGACCTCACGTTCCAAAGACATTTTTTCAAGAGGCAACTGGATTTCCTTGCTTTTCTTTGAAGATATTTCGCTTCTCATCCAAGGATGAGAAGCAAAATATCTTCAAAAGAAAAAAACAAGAAAATCCAGCTGCCTCTTGAAAAAGCACTTTTGGGACAACCATGATCTGGATGACTGAGAATCTCCAGGGATGCCTGTAACCTCATCAACATCTTTTATATTTATTTTAAAAGTGTATGTGTGTGTATATGTAAGAATCAAGCTTTGTGGAATCACATAACAAAGGCTCCTAAGGCTGACCTCTTCCCCTCATCCCCATTGACTGGAGCCACCCATACAGGAAGGAAGGAATTCCCAGTAAAATAGTGTCCCTCTCTCAATGCTTGCAGACAGTGCAGAAAGATGCCATAATTGATGATGTCCAAAGTTACCAAGAGATCCAGTAGACCTATAAATTCAACTCCCCTATCTCTGTTGAGTCATCTGCAAAAGGTAGCTGGTCATTTGCATCCTTTTAGAGGGTCGTTGAAGCCACTTGGAGGTTTATCTGTGTCCTCAGGATCACCTGAGTAGTGCTCCTGGTTCCTGTAGTCTGCAATTTTTTCCTCATTCCGATTATCACACCGTTCAAAAGGTGTTCATCCCAAATTGTATAGCTAAAAAGTCTGTAGAGATTCTCAGTCATCCAGGCCATGGTTGTCCCAAAGGTACTTTTTCAGGAGGCAGCTGGCTTTATTATTTTTTATTTTTTATTTTTTTGAAGATGTTTTGCTCTGAATGGATGATGGGGAATGGGAAGATTTATATTCCCTGCAGACAGCTGGTCATTTGCATCCTTTTAGACAGTCCTTGCAGCACTTGGAAGTTTATCTGTGCCCTCAGGTTCACCTGGATTTGGATCCAGAAATGGATTTCCAGAGGAAAAATTGCAGACTACAGGAACCAGGAGAACTACTCACTTGACCCTGAGGACACAGATAAACCTCCAAGTGCTGCAACTACCATCTAAAAGGATGCAAATGACCAGCTATCTGCAAGGAGTATAAATCCTTCCATTCCCCACTGTCCTGTCAGAGCTGAAGAAGCTTCTTGGATGAGAAGTGAAGCATCTTCAAAAGAAAAAACAAGAAAGTCCAGTTGCCTCCCAAAAAAGCACCTTTTGGATTAGTAATAGCTGAAGTTTAGATGCTGTTACTTTTTCCTCTTGATTTTTCCGAAAATCACCACCTTCATCTTTGAAAACCAGCCAGCCAACTTCCAGCATTCTTCTGCAAGAAGCTTTCTTCAATGGATGTGTGGGATTTTAAGAAGTTTACTTTCAGAACCATAAAAACAATTTCAAATGCACAAGAGCACATCTACTGACTTAAAATATTGGGCATAATTTTGTTGTGGAGTTGGATACAAATTTTGGATCAGTTCACATCAAAAGTTAAAATAGATGGTCATTAATTCAGTGATGAGGAAAACAGATCTTCCCCCACTTGCAAACTTCACCAGAATCATAAGCAGTGAGGCCCATCACTAAAGGAGAATATTTCTGGCTCAGTGTTGAAATGAGGGGGTCCCTGGTGCTCTCTGAGCTTGGCCGTTTTCTTGCAGCGGTTTCATTATACCCAAGTAGCTAGCATCATCAGTGCTACTCCAGTGCTAGCAACATCACTAGCACAACACTAGCACTACAGTAGTTTGGATAGTGAAGCATCTGCAAGAAAGCCAACAAGCTCAGAGAGCATCAAGGACCCCTTGGGTTCATCTTTATTTCCCTTTCTCGTCCTCTTTTCCTCAATTCTTATCCTCTTCTTTTTTTCTCTGTGTCTTCCTATCATTTTCCACTTGGCTTTTTTTTTTTTTTTTTTAAACGAAGAAGTTCAACTTCCATTGGAAGAAACGTGACCTCAGTGAAGACCTTTGATGATCTTGTTGTGTTCAGTTCACAGGAGTTCCTCTGTTGCAGCAGTTGGAGCCTTTGGCCAAAGAAAATTTGCCCGTTACGGGAATGGAGAGCAGCAAGGTGGGAAGGAAGTGGCAGATCTTCATCCTGAACCCTTTCCGTGGAGGATACTCTGGGGACTTTCATACTCTGCCCTCGGGCCCAGTTTCAGCACGTAGCCCTTTCTCTTTTCTGGAGCCCCTCCCTGACTTCCTGACCTTCATTGTCACATGCCCCCCTTTCCACCACCACCACTTCGCTACAAGCAAGCAGCCTGAATAACTTTGCTTACAATAGGCTGAGGGTTATAAGAGAAAGTAATTTATCAACATGTCCAGGGGGACACCCACCACAGATATAAATAGTAATGGAACTGGGGCAGAGCCAGGTCTCTGGCAGTAGCCTATAGCAAGGCGGGGGGGGGGGGGCAAAACAACAAGATTCAGTGGGAAAAGGAAGGAGGGGAGAACCTAAATTCTGAAGATTAGGATTCTTCTCAGCAGCCTTTGGCAAGATCAGAAGAAAACTATTACAATAAATTTATTAGCAAAACAGGAAGCCTGACATACAAATAATAAGAAAAGGCTTTCTTATTAAGCGTATTATGTGTGTGTGTGTGTGTGTGAACTATCTCTAATCTAAATGAGTTCCTGCAAAGATGGCAAGCCATTGCTCAGCTGCTTCTGCACGTACCAGTATCAGAATACCAAGCAGATGATTGACTTTGATTCATTTCTCAAATTGGTAGGCTACCTTAAGGGGCAAAAGCTGATAACTACAAACCTTTATTGTTGCTTTTTCTGTGTACACACTGGCACACATTAAAAATGAAATTCTGATTCCCACTCTCAAAAGAATATATGTGTGAGTGTGAGTGTGTGTGTATGTATATATACACAGAGAGAGAGATAACAATAGCAATAGCACTTAGACTTATATACTGCTTTTCAGTGCTTTCCAGCCCTCTCTAAGCAGTTTACAGAGTCAACATATTGCTCCCAACAGTCTGGGTCCTCGTTTTACCAACCTCAGAAGGATGGAAGGCTGAGTGTAACCTTGAACCAGTGAGACTTGAATAATTTTGAATACATAGTGAAAAAAGAGTCTTGAGAGTTTACGAGGTTGATACTACTGTATATGGTACCAAGGAAGGGAGATCCATTATCATTCAGATCCACAGGCCTGCAGATATCCAAATCTGTTGTCAGGATCTTTTTTCCAATTTGACCCCAATTTAGGGGTTTGGCAAAAGTTTTACCGCTGCTTAAGCAGTAGACAAAAAAAGACCAAGTTTTACTATTTTTCCTGTCACTTTGGCTGGAAAGGACAACTAATGGGAATTCTTGTCAATTTTGCCATTGTTTTTTGAAAAGCAAGCCTTGCAATAAGTTTGTAAAAAAAAGTGGGGGCTTTTTTTTTTAAAAGTCCAACTTTTAATTGGTGAACGTAGAGTGGTACCTCGCTACTCATCGTTAATCATTTCCAGGAGATGCCATGAATACCAAAAACAAAGAGTACCAAACAAACATTTTCCATAAAGAATAATGTAGTGAATCATGAGGCAGCCAACACTGACAGGTTCTAGCTTGTGCGTTGAGTACCAAACAAATGATGAACACTGGGACAAAATTTTCACATCAAAATGCGTTGAGTACCAAACTTGATGAGTTTCAAAGTTGAGTACCAAGGTACAAGTGTATATGGAAAGTAGCCATACACTATATAGCCTGTCAGGTCAGAAGTGTTTCGTCTACAAAGAAATAATACAAAGCAGCAATTTGGACAGCAAAAGTCAGAAAACACCACAATCAGAAAACACCACCCTGACAGGCAACCTTCATTCAGTGACTATCTGAAATTACAACACTGAAAAAAGGGACTTATGACCTCTTTTCATACTCACAACCGTTGCAGCATCTCCATGGTCACATGATCAAAATTTGGACATTTGGTGACTGGCACGTATTTATGACAGCTGCAGTGTCCCACGCTCATGTGAGCATCTTTTGTGATCCAGGGTCATGTGAGCATCTTTTGTGATCCAGGGTCATGTGAGCATCTTTTGTGATCCAGGGTCATGTGAGCATCTGGCAAGCAAAATCAATGGGGAAGCCAGATTCACTGAATAACCACATTAGCAGCTTAACAACTGCAATGATTCACTTAACAATTCTAACAAGAAAGGTTTTAAAATGGAGCAAAACTCACTTAACTGTCTTGCTTAGCAACAGAAATTTAGGGCTCCATCGTGGTCTTAAGTCGAGGACTACCTGTAATATAATTTTGATGGGTAGCAGAAAAAGACTAGTGGGAGTTGCTTCCTGATGGGCAGAGGGAGGCTAGAGGGTGTTGAGTGTTCTGGTCCTTGAGCTACATCTAGTGACTCATACTGATGAGATACTGTTGGATACTCGTTCTGAAGAGAGCCAGTTGGATCTAGTGGTTAGTGGGAGATCACGAATTCTAGTTCCACCTTAGTATGAAAGCTGGCTGGGTGAGTTTGGGCCAGTCACTCTCTCAGCACATTCCAACTTATAGGGTGGTTGTTGTGGTGAAAATAGGAGGAGGAAGATGTAGTAGTTCACAATCTTGAGTTACTTATAAAAATAATAAAGGTGGTAGATGGAGGGGAAGAGAGAGTGAGTGAAAGAGAGAGACAGAGAAACAGAGACAGACTAGGACTGGCATCAAGCTAATTGTGTGGATAAGTTGTAAGATACCTGATATTGCAGAACAGACACCTCGTTGTTGAGGATTTCAAAGCTTTTCCTGATGCTCTCAAGTGTCACCAGGTGTAGCAGATGCAAGAAAAATCCCATCCCAGATACTAAAACAGTTAAAACTGTGTATCAAACATGGGCATATGAAACTGAGGCACCGAAACAATTCCAGAAAATTATCTTCCCCAATGGTCCTTTAAATAGATGGAGCAGTTCCATTTTGGGTTCATTCTGTCCTTTTCTCTCACAGGAACAGGAAAGAAGATTGTCCCTCTCAGGACGGAGTGTATGTCGAGTTAAAAAGAAAAAGAAAGAAAGAAACAATCCCAGAAACCTGGGTTGGAGATTTAGGAAAAATACAGCCATCTAGGGATTAGTGGAAGCTAGATGCGAAATTTGCATTTTGGTTTTTCAAATTATTTGAATCGTGTTTTTGCTAATCTATTTTGCCTTTTGATTTTGCTATCCTGTGCCCTAGTTTCTTCTGCCTTTGTGTCTATTTGTGGCTAGAGGGGGAGTTCGTTGAGTGAAATCACTTTGAATTAGTTCTTCTTTTTGTTTTCTTTCTTCCTTTGTCTTTCACTCCCATTAACCCCCTAACTTTGATATACATAATAAGGAGGCTTGGATGCCCTTATTGGAATCAGCAAATTCATTTTGGAAGGACTTTTAGTGCACAGTCTGCCAGATTAAGCAAAGAACTTTCTTAACACCCTTTCTTGTAAATTAAACTTATGCAGAGAAGGGCCTCCTCTGGAGTAGAGTGGATAGAAGCAGCATTGATTGATTGATTGATTGATTGATTATGTTCCACCAGTATCTACTCTTAGTGACTATCTAAATAGATTTCCTCCATAATGATGTCCCCTAACCTGGTGGTGTCCTCATCATATTATAGCTGAGTCCATCTACTATATTTTTGCTAGTCATCCCCTTCTCTGTCCTTCTATCTTTCGCAGTATCAGACCAGAGAACAACCATTTGCATAGTGTTTGAAGTCGGATAATTTGAGCATGGTTACTTCTGCCTAAATCTGGGCTGATTTGTTTGATATCCATTGACTTCATTTTTTGTTTTGATTCTCCATGATATTTTCATGGGTCTACAATGTTATACTGAACAGGCTTTGCCCAACAGCAAGAGAGAATACAGTAAGAAGTTTGTGGATGGAAAAGACTAGAGCCTTTTTTTTTTGTAGATGTCAAATATCCCAGGCCGTCATATTCCGTTGTGCTTGTATATTTGTGTAAATACCTACTCCATTATACCAGGTATCACCAGTGTTATAGAAAGAGATTACCAATTAGTTCACTCATTTTTGGCTGAGTGAAGCAATCGATTATTCTTTGCCTCAGGCAGGGCAGTATTATACGCTGGTCCTATGCATAAATGACTTCTGCTAGGAGATGACATCCACTGGCAGGTTCTTCTACCCTCACTGCCAAAGCAACAATTACAAGTACTTATTATCCAGAAGGTAGTTTAGAGCAAGGGTCTCCAACCTTGGCAATTTTAAGTCTTGTGGACTTCAACTCCCAGAATTCCTCAGCCAGCAAAGCAAAGGAATTCTGGGATTTGAAGTCCACAAGTCTTAAAGTTGCTAAGGTTGGAGACGCCTGGTATAGAGAGTCAGTGTTCAATTCTGTAATTCTTTGCATGGGTGGAATGGGGGAGATTTGCAAGAAATGGCCACCCTCCATTCATAGCCATGTGGCAAAAGTGAGCATGTGCCAGTTACAAAAGAAAGAATAACAGAATAACAGAGTTGAAAGGGACCTTGGAGGTCATTTAGTCCAACCCCCTGCTCAGGCAGGAGACCCTATACCATTTCTGACAAGTGGTTGTCCATTCTCTCCTTGAAAGCCTCCAGTAATGGGGCACCTACAACATCCAAAGGCAAGCTGTTCCTTCGGTTGATTGTTCTCACTATCAGAAAATTTATCTGTATTTCTAGTTTGAATCTCTCCCTTGATCTGTTTCCATCCATTATTCCTTGTCTGGCATTCGGGTGTTTTGGAAAATTGGTAGTCCCCCTCCGGTCTGCGACAACCTCCAGACTGAAGCAGGTCCCCAGATGAAAGAGTAGCAAGAATGTAACCAGGGGAGAAGATATACTCTTCAACATGAGTTATTCTAGGCTCTTTCCTTACCTTTTCAGATTTAATTTTTAAAAAGCATCCAATTTCCAAATAATTGGCCAGCCATTATTAATAGTTAGCCTCTCTCTTTGTAGCAGATTAGTACAGGAAGACTTTGGGCCTGTCTTTTTGTTCTGGCCATGTAATGCATTTATCCTTCTCATCTCCATGTAAAACATAAGCCCCCATGCAGCAACATTTTGGGCCCTGGAAGGAAGGATTCAGCAATCATTTCTTCAAGAAAGACCTGCATCGGTCCTTTGACCGTTCACCTCTCAGTTGTCAAAAAAAATTGCAACTAGAACGTAGCTTGCCGCAGTATTAGCAATGCTACCATCAATATCCCCATGAATCTGGGAAGCTCTCTAACAAGGTGATCCATTATCCCCCATGGAGAAAATGCTTACTTGCTGAACTTGGAGAGCTACTTCAAGAATTAGAAATGGCGAGTACTGCCTTCAAGAGGACTGCAACTGTCCCTCCCATTTCCTGACATGTCAAAGCAGGCAACTGAGAGATGCAAATCAGGATGAGCCTTTTGCTACCCCCTCCTGAGGGAACAAAGCCTGTGTACAATGATTTCCATTTAATTATTTCCTTGTAACAATTTCCCCTTTGCTGTCATGGAATATCTTTATGTAAGTACATGACATACAAGCTCCTTAAAGGAAAAAGAAAGAAAGAAACAATCTACTCTTTAGCACAATAGCACAATATGCCCTCGAGTATAACTGGTATAGAGATATAACAAAGTAAAATACAACCTTATGGTTGTTGTTTCCTCACATTTGATTATGTCCTTTTGTCTCTTCCTTACATTTGATTGATTCTGTGCCATCAAATCACTGTCAACTCTTAGCAACCATATAGATAGACTTTCTCCAGGACAATCTGTCCCTAACTTGGTCTTGTAGCTTCTCCTTCCTCATATAATGTGGTATTTTAGGATGCTTCACTGCTGTATATTGAGCCAGAAACCATTTCCATTTGCAATATTTTATTTTACAACCATCAGGCTGGAATGCTAGGTTGGAAAGCAGAGTTAGTCTTGCTTGCAGCTCCTGTTACCCCAAAGATTGCATTACCAAAACTGACTGAATTACTGTAATTACTGAAGATGGTGTTTGATTTCATTGTACGAGGTACAATGACAATAAAGTAGACTAACTTTGTCTTCTTCTGCATGTGAAAGTAAGCAGCTAAAAGAGGCATTATGCCTTCATCTTAATGTTCCTCTTTTACTTACAACAGAAAACTCTTAAATGAGCAAAAAGGGTAGAAAATTCTACCCTTGTCTTCACTGGGAGCGCCGTTATCATATGCTGTTTGGTGGCTAAAAGTCCCCACAATGGGGGGAGAAGAGCAACCCTGTTAAAAAAAATTAGCAATGTAACACCATGTGCAAGTAACCATGTCAGCAGCTGTTGGTCTCCTAATTGGCCTTACATGCACAGAGAAAGACATTCAAGGCAAACTATACTTCATGTATTTGCAAACTTGCTCTGCTTTCGATAATGGCAACCTTGCATTTCCATCTAAAGGACCTCGGCCAAGTTTGCTTTCACGGATGCTGCTTGTACAATTGTTCTGTCCTGATCAGTTGAATGAAGGTTGCAAGTAGAGTGTGTTGCCTCAAAATTATATTCAGAAAAATGACTGCTAGGTGCTAGAACCAGAAAAGCTGAAAACTAGGAGAATCAATCCCTCTGGGTTTTTTTTTATATATAAATAGGGATAATCAAAGGTGAATGAAAAAACATGTTCTTTTACGACTGCTGCATAGTTATGAGTGAGAGGCAGTTAAAGTCATCCCCAATGCTGTCTGATCATTCCCTAAGGGATTTCTGCCCTAAAGTGTACTAAACTCTTAGTGATGCTTGAAAGTCTTGTTGGCATTGGTTCATGCGTCACCAGAACTCTTCAGTTAGAGAGCAGTGAGGGACAGAGAAGAGAGGAAAGGAAGCATAGGGACAAAAGGAGACAAAAGAGTATCTGCTGTCCTGAAAATACAGATAGTCCTCATTTAGTGACTACAATTGGGACCGGCAAGTTGGTCGTTAAGCAAAGCATCACTAAGCAAAACCTCAACTGTGCTTATCATCTTCCCCAGCTTTCCTTTGCTTTACAAACCTGCAAAAAGGTGAGGATTGGTTGGAAGGTTATTTTTTCATCATGGTCATAACTGCAAATGGTAGCTGTGTGAGGCAATCACTAAAAGAGGACTACCTTTAGAAATTGCAAGGCCTTAATTTACTCTTGGGCATTATGTTGCTGACAGAAAGCAATGGCCAACAGACTTCTATGAGCACTGAGGATGAGGAAAAAAATCAATTCCATGCAAGAATTGCTGAGGAAAGGTTGAAAATTACACAATGTCACATAGAATGAGAAAATTACACAATGTCACATAGAATGAGAAAATTACACAATGTCACATAGAATGAGAAAATTACACAATGTCACATAGAATGAGAACGGAGAATAAAAAATATTTCTTCATTCAATATAAAAACATTGTGGCCAACCCATTTGGAATGATGCATGAAGTTTAGGTTTCCCAATCTCTAAATACATCAATCCATAGGTCTAGATAGATAGATGATAGATAGATAGATAGATAGATAGATAGATAGATAGATAGAGAAATAATACTCTCTGTAGAAAGGCTCGGGAAAGGACAATCAAAGGACCAAAGCAATTGCCCTATGAAGAAAGATTAATTTGAGGGTTTATGTGTTTGGTACAGAAATAAATTAATAAATTAATTGCTATAGTGATATGGAGTATTATCAAATTATAAAATGAGTGGAGAAAGGAGACCAAGGTGATGTATTTGTGGTAACAAAATCAACCTGCTATAGAAGGAGAATGGAGAATAAAAAATATTTCTTCATACAATATAAAAACATTTGGAATTTGCTACTACGTGTCTCAGAGGAGGTTCCTTTGATCTTAGATGGCTTTAAAGATAAAGAATTGGTAAACGGAGCTCCCAGATTCAGAAGAAGTATGACATGAAAATAATTTCAGACTGAACACTAGAAACACAACTCCGTCTCTCTGTTTTTCTTTTTTAAGCTCTCACTCATGGTTACTAGTTTATTTAACTCCAGGAGTAATTTTGAAAATGCTTTGGCTTGGGGATTTAGCAGACTCTAAAGAGAACTGTTAGGAAAGAACCATGGACTTGAGAGGATCTGTGAAAGTGTTTAATTGAGGAAATGAGAAGGGAAGGGAGATTCATGAAAGTGAAAGGAAGATAATAGCCACTGAAACATGAAGGTGCAAGTGAAAAGGATTTGGACAAAGAGTAGATAGCAAAAGAAAGAAACTTCTTCATTATCCCCACTGTGTCAGATCACAACTGGCACTGTGATTATTATCTGGAGATAATTATTTTCTGCACATGCAATGGTTCTTCTACTGCAGATCTGGGGCAGTTTTAGGATTGCAAGACCTCCTATGCCTCACACTTTTATTTATTTACTTACTTACCGTATTTACTTACTTCGACTTTGCCATTGTCCTATTCCAGGCCAAACTAATTCTGGATCACATAGGCACACAGACATGAACACACACAGAGGGAGGGAGGGAGACACACACACACACACACACACAGAGAGAGAGAGAGAGAGAGAGAGAGAGAGAGAGAGAGAGAGAGAGAGAGAGAGAGAATTCAAGAAATTCTAGACCAGGAGTATGAAAACTGAATGGAATTTGTAATTTGTAGTCCTCTGGAAAAAAAAACTCCTGGTTACTCCAATCTTTCTTCATTTTAAAACTACAATTTGGAAAGACAAAGACCATTTTATTGCTGTGATAGTTTAAAAAAAATCAAGATCCCTACATACAGAAATCTACTTGTGATTTAAGCCAACCTTCTACTCACTCTTGACCTAAGAAAACCATCCTCAGTCCCAGTGTGAACCATGGCAATTCTGATCTATTCTCCCCAACTACTTCAAAAGCTCTCCAGCTGCAGTGCTGTGTGTCGGTTCCCTGCCTCCATTAATATTTAAACATATTTTTTGCCAACAGGAGAGTCAAGATGTATCATCAGTTAGGAGGGATTCTTTTGTATCTTATGACAAGATTTGGATATTGGAAGGAATGCTAAGCATGGGAATTTAAAGGGGAGAGAGAACAAGAGCCCAAAAGTTCAGTGATGCCATAAGATGTGAATGTCCATGTATTTTCTTCCCTTTCAGAGGGAAAGGAGCAAAGAGCAGAACATCTGGCCAGGATAGGATTTGACAGTGCTTTGATGGTCATAAGTTTGATTTAGGATGATGTAAAGTGGAAGCAAAAGGACATGGTGGCTCAGTGGCTAAGATGCTGAGCTTGTTGATCAGAAAGGTCAGCAGTTTGGCAGTTCAAATCCCTAGCGTCAGGTAACAGAGTGAGCTCCCATTACTTGTTCCAGCTTCTGTAAACCTAGCAGTTCGAAAGCATGTAAAAAATGCAAGTAGAAAAATAGAGGCCACTTTGGTGGGAAGGTAACAGTGCACCTTCGGCGTTTAGTTGTGCCGGCCACATGACCACAGAGGCTTCTTTGGATGGCGCTGGCTCTTCAGCTTTGTAACAGAGAGAAGCATTTTCCCCTAGAGCCAGAAACAACTAGCATGTATGTGCGAGGGGAATCTTTACCTTTACCTAAAGTGGAAGCAGGTGGAATGAAGGTTCTTGGGAACTAAGCAATTCACTGGCAGATTGATTACAGGTTGGTAGTGCAAACCAAAGCTGTCTTCTAAGGCAGTGGTCCCCAACCACCGGGCCTCGGACCGTTACCGGTCCATGGAGCATTTTTTACCGGGCCACAAAGAAGTGGGCGCCACCATCTTGTTTTGACGGCGCTTGAGAAAGTGCTTCCGGGTGAGCTTGTTGGCCATCGGTTGGAAAGCGGCGTTTGGGTGCTGAATCCTCGTGCCTTAGTTTCATCGAGGGGTGTGTGTGGCTTCGAACAAAGAGCTGTCCTGATGGCGGTGGAGTTTCGCATTAGGAGGAGATTAAGAAAGAGCCCGAAAAGCCCATCGACAAAGGTATAAAGGAGGAGTTGAAGGTGGCGGGGAGAAGCGGGGGACGGCTGGCTGGCCGGTTGCTCAGCTCGCCTTGCCTTGGTCATGCGTGCTGATGCCGGTACTGGTCCATGGATCATTTTGTGATGCCGGTACCAGTCCATGGGACAAAAAAGGTTGGGGGCCACTGTTCTAAGGGTTTAGACTTATACTGCCTATCTCTCCTGTTGTGGCAAATTGGGGAGGGGTTGTGCCTGCATGGACCACTAGTATTTAGTCAGTGGGTTGACTCACTGGACCTGCAGGACCTGGTGCAAGTTCTAACTGAAGATCCTCCCAGTGCGACTGGCTGCCTCAAACCATCTTATTTCAGGAAACTATCCTAGCCAGGTGTCTATGGAGATTCTCAGTCATCCAGGTCATGGTTGTCCCAAAGGTGCTTTTTTTTCAAGAGGCAACTGGACTTTCTGGTTTTTCTTTGAAAGATGTTTTGCTTCTCAACCAAGAAGTTTTTTCAGCTCTGATTGGATGGTGGGGAATGGCTCATGACCCTGGAACACTGCAAACGTCATCAATGTGAGTCAGTGGTCAAGGACCTGAATATAAATCACATGACCATAGGGATTTTGTAATGGTGTTAAGTGTGAAAAACTGTCCTAAGCCATTTTTTTCCATTGCTGTTGTAACTTGGAACGATCACTAAATGAACTGTTGTAAATCAAGAACTACCTGTATTCCAATCTCAATCTAAAGACACTCTTTTGTGAACTGAAGAACTCAATGTTGAACTTCCTGCAGAAGAGAATATAGCTCAGGACTAAACTGGGAAGTACTTGGTACTTTTTGACCTTGGTGTCTTACTTGCAAACATTTCATTACCCAACTAGTTAAGACCATCAGTATTTGCAAGCAAACAAAAACCATCCTAACAGAGCACCAAGAATTCTACAATGCATTGTCTATGGAGATTCCCAGTCATCCAGAATCATGGTTATCCACCCCCAATTTTTTTTTTCAAAAGACAACTGGACTTTGTTGTTTTTTCCCTTGGAGACATTTTGCTTCTCATCCAAAAGGAGCTTCTTCAGTTCTGAGTCAAAACTGAAGAAGCTTCTTGGATGAGAAGTGAAACGTCTTCAAGGGAAAAAAACAAAGTCCAGTTGCCTTTCGAAAAAAGCGTCCTTGGGTCTACAGTGTGTTGAATTACGAAGCAACTTTTTGTCTCTGGAACCGGCTTGGTGGCCAAAACAGGAGAAACATCCAATCATTCCAAAGGACGGAGGGGATCATATTGCAGCAAGCTCTATCAAAAATCATCCAAGGACCCAGCCTTTTCTACTCTGATGTATTTGGGCTTCTCAGCATACCCAGCCAGAAAAGAGAAGTAGTTCAGTGCACCACTCAGGCTGAAGTGAATAAAAGATCTTGTTATTCTTTATATATTTAGCAAGTTAAGTCCACGTGGAAGGAAGCCAGGAGTTGGTGACTTTGTATCTATTCCCAGTTTGTGGTCGGTGATGATGGTAAACGTCCGGCCGTAGAGGTACTCGTGAAACCTTTTTACTGCGGCGACGACAGCCAGAGCCTCTTTGTCCAGCTGGCTGTAGTTCCGCTCCAGTTTGGTGAGGGTCCTTGAAAGGAATGCGATGGGTGCTTCCTTTCCGTCGGGGAGAGTGTGGCTGAGGACAGCGCCGACGCTGAAGGGTGATGCATCGCATGTGATGGCTAGTGGTAGGGTCTCGTTGTACTGGATGAGGACAGCATCCGAAGTGAGCAGGTCCTTGGTTTTCCTGAAGGCGGCTTCCTCACATTTCCCCCAAATCCAGGTAGCCTATGCAAAGCCTATGCAAAGGCTCCGCCGCGGTCGCCTTTTGGGGCAGGAAGACATTATAAAAGTTAACTGCAGAAACACCTGCAGTTCTGTTTTTGACCTGGGTGTGGGGGCTTCCTTGATGGCTTTAATTTTTTTTTGTTGAAACAAATTTTTATTGATTTTAAAGATAAAACAACACATCATTAACTATTAAATACATAAACACATAAAACCTCTTAACATTGTAAATCCTTACAAGTCATACAAAACATTATTTTTATACAGCATAATTCCAATTTATCCCATCTCCATATGGACACACAAACATCTTTCAGCAAATTTCTCATTTTTTCTCTTTACTCCTATTCAATTTCATTTCTCTTCCATATTTATCCATTTTATAGTCGTCATATTCTTTTCTTTCTGGCTTGTATAAATTCCTCCAAGGTATTATTGATTCTTTCCTTTTTTTTTTTTTTTTATAAAAAACAAATTTTGTTAGTTTTACCATAAGCACAATACACAAACATACAAACACAAAACATAAACAAAACTAAAAGATCTTTTCTGAAGGTTGTCTGTTCCCGGGTTAAAACTCTTTACGCAGACACAAATTCAAACATCATATTCAACCCATATCTCCTTCCAAATCTTATTATCATTTTCTTTTTTATATATATATATAAAAACCATTTTTATCAGTTTTATAAAAACAATGCACAAAGAATCAAGGCATAGCAGCTTATAAATTCTTTTCTAAGAAAAAATAATAATAATAGACCAATAAGGCATAACATTTCCAGATTATAATATCAATATTTCATATAATATTAACTTCATATCTTGTCCCTACTTCTCTTTTCCATCCAAATTATTTATTAATTAAAATTTTATTGCCTTTTATCAATATACAAAATCCAAAAAAAAAAAGCATATATATCCTTCCATATCTTATTACCATTTTCAACAACATTCTTTGTCTGTTCTATTTCCAATTATCCATTCATCTTTTTTTTCTTTTACTATACTTCTCCTGTACACCAATTGGAGTAACATCTATAACTCATTACCCTAACTTAGAAATACTACATATAGCAATCTTTCTTGGGATTCTGTTTAAAAAAAATTCTAAAATTACATAATAAATTTTATATTCTAAATATACATATAAAAACACACTCTTATATACCCTCCAGAATCCCTCTTTTAATCTAAATTAAATTCACCCATTGTCTCTAAATAAACTTTTTTTCCTTAGGTCTTGCTTCCCCCCATTAAGGCTTCTCCTCCCCCCCTTTCTCTCTTGCTTATTCTTCTCCTTGCCCTTTCTACCCCTTTGCTTTTTCTCTTCGCTTTTCTTGCTCCTTTTCCTTTGCTTTCTAACCTTGCCTCCATCTTTTCGCTCATTTTTCTCTCTTTTGGTTGTTTTTATAATTCTTAAAATCCCCTTTTTCTTATCCTTTTTCTCCTCCTCTCCAGAAGGGACCCATTGTTCATCAAAGATGGCTTCTTCTTCCTCTTCTTCCTTGTCCCAGTCCTTCTGCTGCGTAATCAACTTTTCAAAGGAACATAATGCCATTTCTAAAAATTGAAACAAAGCGCCCAAAGTATCTTCTTTTTTATATTTTTGATATTCAATCTCTAGTTCATCCACAGACGATGCCATTATGAAAAGGGAAACTTTTTCCAAAACAACCACAAGAATTTTTAATCAAAGACAATCAAAAGCAATTAAAAAAAAGAAAAAAAGTTCCAAAAGTTAATACTTTTCTTCCTTCTTCTCTTTCTCTTTCTGAATTAATTTTTAATCAAAGAGGTCCAATTACCATATATCTTCTTTTGGGATCCACAAAGACGTTCTAATCAATCTCCTCCTTTTTCAGCTTCTGCTCCAATTTTTTTTTTCTCCCTTCCCACTTGCAATGAGAATTTTAATAATCAAAAATCCATACCTCCAGCAGAGATTTTCCAATTTCTCACATTTTTCAATGTCCAAAAATCCCTTTGTCTCTTATCTTAGCTTTCAAAACAATCCACTTTCAATGTCTAATATATCCAAATATTTCTGCTTTTTCCGTGGGGTGGGAGAATAAAAAAAAAAAAAAAAAAAATTCCCTTTAACAGCTTCTCCGCCGCTTTTCGCTCTTCTTAGGGATACAATGTATCCTCCAGCAACAAACAGCTCAATTCCAGGCAATTTAAAAGGTGTCACTTGACCCGGCTCAGACAGAACTTTCACTCTTCACACTTCCTCCAGCACAGTTCTTACCCGGTTGCTGGCTTCTTCGTGGTGGCCATTGCTGACCGCCGCTCCACCGCCTTGGGAAAAAGGGGTTTTCCCGGAGAAAGGGGGGGTCTGCGATGCCCCCACCTCCCTTTCCGACTCCCCTCTGTCTTCAGCTGTCCCTACAGGGCAGCCATATCCCCCTGACCCATCTGGATCGGGGGTACCTCGACGGCTAGCACAGCAGGAATCGCGAGCTGTCGCGAATTCCTGCTGCCCCGAAGCCACGCAAACCGGAAGTTGATGGCTTTAATTTTTTTTGTCGGTGGGGTGAATGCCGTGTCGGTCTAGGAGGTATCCTAGGAATTCAACCCGCTCTGTGTACAGCTGGCATTTTTCCCTCTTCACTTTAAGCCCGGTTTCTTTGAATCTCGTTAGCACCTCCCTTAGGCAATTCTCTAGTTCGGCCTGGTTGGTTGCTGATACTAGTACATCATCGAAGTATGGTACCACCCCCTTGATGCCTTGTAAGAGTCTTTCCATGAGGCTCTGGAAAATTCCAGGCGCCACGCTGACTCCAAATTGGAGGCGGTTGCATCTAAAGGCTCCCCGGTGGGTGACTATGGTTTGCGCCTCTGCAGTTTCCTCGTCGACTGGCAGTTGCTGGTATGCTTGGGCCAGGTCGAGTTTCGCGAAAACTTTGCCCCCTCCCAGTGAATGTAGGAGATGCTGCACTACGGGGACGGGGTAAGCGCTTTGCTGCAAGGCGCCATTTAGGGTGGCCTTATAGTCCCCGCAGATTCTCACTGACCCATCAGGCTTGATTGGGGTGACTATGGGGGTCTCCCACCGGGCGTGGTCTATGGGTTGTAAGACCCCTTGCTTGACGAGCTTGTCAATTTGCTCGTCGATTTTCAGTTTGAGTGCGAAAGGTACCCGCCTTGGTTTTAGGCGTTTCGGGGGAACATTTGGGTCTAGGCTGAAGGATATAGGGGGCCCTCGGTACTTGCCTAGGGTGCCATCGAACACTTCTTGGAAGTCCCGGGCCAGTTGCTGCTCCCAGTTGGCTTCGGCGATGTGGTCGATGCCCGTGACTGCGATGCCTAGCAGTGCGAACCATTGAAGTCCCAGCAGGCTAGGTCGGTCTCGATCGACGATGGTCAGGGGAAGTCTTTCAGTGTGCCCCTTGTATGTCACTGTGAATTTTCCTGTTCTGACTACAGGGATGCAGTTTCCCTGGTAGTCTTTGAGGATTAGTTTCTGGTTTTCTAGTTCCCTCCTCTGGATGGTAGGCACCAAGCGTTTAATTTCTTGCCATGCTACCATTGAGAGGTAGGACCCAGAGTCCACCTCCATTTTACAGGGTTTGCCTTCGATGCCTACCTCCACGTAGACCTTTCTGGCGTCTGTGGTAGTTGCGTGGCCGATGGTGACCGTTTGATGTGTCTCTTCTCTCCGCCGGCTCTCGCCCCCTCATTGGGCTCATCCGTTCCGTTCCCAACGGTTGTCTGCTGGGCGGTCTCTGGTCCTGGGGGGTGGGCTCTCTCATTTCCGCTCGCTCGGGTCCCATCGTCTGGGGCTGTGGGTTTTCTTGAGGCGGCAGATGCGGGCTATATGGCCTTTTTTGTCGCAGTGCCGGCAAACGGAGTCGAAGAACCGGCATTTGGATCTGGGGTGGTCGCCTCCGCAACCAGCACACGCGGTCCTCGACTTACAACTCCGCCGGCTGCGCTAGTCGCGGCCTGCCTGGAGACGGTAGATGTCTTCCTCCTCGTCTGACGTGCCCGAGGTGGAGTGGAGTTCGCCCTGGTGGGTGGTAGTTTCAGGTTGGGCCTCGGTCGACCTTGCAGGGTTGTTGTTTGCGGTGCGGTCCCCGGCGTTCGGTCTCCGCATGCGGTCTGCTGATTGTCGGGTTGTTTCGGCTGCCGCGGCTTCGGAGATGGCATCGGCGAGAGCGATGTTGCCCTTAGCCATCAACCGACTTTGGAGAACAGGGTCCCAAAGGCCAAGCACAATTCGGTCCCGCAGGGCCTCGTTCATATTGGAGAACTCGCATAGTCCTCCCAGGCGCCACAGCTCTGCAACGAAATCACTGAAACTCTCGCCCGACCGCTGGTCCCGCCGATAAAATTCATGTCATCGGATGAGAATGGGTATGGCTGGAGCGTAGTGTTTCCGGAGTAATGGCTCGAGGTCCGCCCAATCCATTGTGGTAACATCGATGGGCTTGGCTAGCTTTTTTGCCATCTTAAACACTGCGGGCCCGCAGTGCGTTAGGAAGATGGATCATTTCTTCGGTCCCGTGGCATCCTTCAGATCGTTGCATTCGAGGAACATGTGGAATCTGTCCGTGTAAGATTCCCAGTCCTCACTGGCAGGGTTGAAGGGGTTTGGTGGCGCGATGCTGGCCATCTCGTCGGTTGGCTGGCTTCCGTCGGACACGTGCTTTGGTTCAGGATAAGAATCCCATCCTCGTCGCCAGTGTTAAGTCCGTGTGGAAGGAAGCCAGGAGTCGGTGACTTTGTATCAAGCTCTTTATTGCAGTCAGGAACTGAACTGGCTCTTAGAAAAACTTTGCGGCTTTTTATTCCCAAGCCGCGGAGGCCGCAGCCAATGGCACCACTTTGAATCTCCCACAATTCGAATCTACCAATCGCGGGAGGTTCTCAGCGAACCAATCGGTGCGGCTCGCCTAGCCAATCCGATCGCCCCGCCCTTTGGCCAATCAAAGCGCGGGGAACTCAAGAATTCAAATGAAGGTACAGAACACAAGTGGCATGTCTTTAAGACGGTTGCTTATGTGGAAACGTGATTGGACACATTTTCTCAACTATTGGTACATTTATAGATTGAATTCTAATATAATCTTTCACTTATATTTCTTACCTTCAAACCAGAGGTGGCAATCAGCAGGTTCTGACCAGTGCTGGAGAACCGGTAGTGGAAATTTTGAATAGTTCAGAGAACCAGCAAATACCACCTCTGACTGGAGTTTTACAGTATATTTCCCTTGCCACGCCCACCAAGCTACACCCACAGAACTGGTAGTAAACATTTTTGAATCTTACCACTCCTTCAAACCCCACTCATCTGTTTCTTCTTTTCTTCTTTACTCCTTCACAGTTTATATTGTGTGAGCACTCTTTTTCTCTCTCTCCCTCTCTCCCTCCTTCCCTCCCTCTTTCTCTCTCTCTCTCTCTCCCTCCTTCCCTCCCTCTCTCTCTCTCTTTCTCTCTCTCCCTCTCTGTCCCCACTCTCTTTCCTGTACCCCATGGCTTGTGGCACAAAGAGGGCATTTCAATAGCTGCAAATGCAAGCTGTTAAAATCTCTCCATCCTTATGAAATATGAAGATCCACTGTCCCAGCCACCTTTAAACATCAGAGTTAATAGCTTAAGCACCCATGTCCACAGCTTGTGAGTTCAGATATAAAGCATAGCAAAGCACAGTTGGTGGTAACTGAAACCATGTTCCCCCATCCTGTTTTTTTCTTAATTTTATTTTAAACAAGGCTCAAACTCTGTTTTGATCTTTTGATTTCTTGGTATTGACAAAACAAAATTAGAAAGCTGTCAAGTTCATTTTTAGTATCACATCAGCTGGCCTTGTTTTAAATAATAGAAAGAGGTTTTCTTCTCTACTTTGATCATGGCCGGAAGGATACCTTGGCTCTGATATTCATTCTGTAAGGTAAGTTTCAGACAGTGATAGGGATCCATTTTCCCAATGTGATCTTTATTGTTCCATTGGGTTGGCCACAAGATCAAAGATATTTAAAGATTGGAATTAAAAAGTAGGCTTTGCAAACCATAGGTTGTCATGGTATCTGAAAGCTGAAATGTGATTCTCACTGACCAGGGTGGAACTGCTGGATTCTGGTATAGAAGCTTATTCTACTTGGCCATCTGGTCTCACTTCAATAAAAGCACTTGCTTGAAAGAGAATTTCCGGCATCCTCCCTTTGGGTGTTTCAATGTACTGCAAAGTTCCCATCTTGGGATGTTGGGCAGGGGGAAAACCAATTGTAACTTGGCCTCAGGAGAGATTTCTGGCAAGCTCTTCAGCTTTACATGCTGAGGAGCTATTGTTAGGAACGATAACATCAGCCTGGGTCTGGATGGCAAAGGTACAAATTAGCTTGCCTAAAATAAAACAGAAGGAAGGAGAGGGAGAGGAGAGAGGCAGGGGGGAAGGTTTGCCCTGCATCAAGATATAATGCTGTAAGAATATATATTCTAAAAACATTCAGCACAAACGCTCCAAATGCATGGCAGTGGAATCTTGATTGTATCCCAAAGCAGGCTCTGAAGTCCTGCTATGACTTTCTCTTCCCTTCCCACAGACACACTGTCTCTCTCATATACATATATGTGCGGCTATGTGTGTGTGTGTGTGTGTGTTGATGTATCTTCATCACCATCCTCATCCTCATCTATCTATTGCTAGACAAAGGCTCCTTCCGCATGTTTCCAACCCATGTAGCCCTGAACTTTCCTTTGCCGGTTGGGCTCACAAGACTTGCTGATGTCATCAAACTGTCTTGTTTTAGGTCTCTTTCGTGGATGCTTTTTGTCAAGTGGGGCCCATTCTATGACTGACTTGGTCTACCTGCCATCAGTTCTTCTTGCTGTGTGAGCAGCCTATTTCCATGTGAATTCTTTTACTCTTTTGATGGCGTCGCATACTTTCACTTGTTCTCTAATCTACATGCAGGTCTTTTTATCTTGTCTTGTAATGCTGAGCATATATCTTTGAGACACTCATAGCTTATATATATGCGTGTGTATTTATTTGTTGGGCTTCTAGGCTGCTGCTGTCTGCTGCTGTCTGCTGTGTATATAATTGGGAGCAAAAACCAATTCAATTGGATTCAAATGAAAAAAAAGAAAGATTTAGAAATCGTTCCCCAGGAATTCATGGGTAAAAACATTACAAATATTTTTTAAAAAAATATCCAGTTTCACAACCAAGAGGCCATGACAATTGTCTAGCCTCCTTGGCATGATAGAAGCTTTTGTCCAATTTCAATAAAATAGAAGGGAAGGGGCTCCTTACACACCAAGGGAGAAGAAAAGGATTTTTAAAAAATCAATCCTATAGATGACAGGCTCTATACAAGGAGA
This sequence comes from Hydrophis major, assembly GCA_033807585.1. NCBI lineage: Eukaryota > Metazoa > Chordata > Lepidosauria > Squamata > Elapidae > Hydrophis > Hydrophis major. The sequence goes on from CM066329.1 coordinate 218,209,804, forward strand.
TGTCCAATAAGCAATAAACATATCTCCTTGGATTTTATCAGATATTACAGGATGGACTTGGTCCCACAGATATCTTAACCTCAGTCTATGAAGATTTTCAAAGATGGCAACCAACACCTACTGCTTGGTAGGGTTTAAGATGGCTTAGGATGAAAAACAAGCAAGATTCAGAACAAAGGGGAAGAGGGTTGTACGAGGAAGACTAGGAATGATTGTAAAACTCTGTCATCCATTCCTGCACTCAAAAAAATGGTGGGTGGCCCATACTGGCAATGGGGCAAACAAAATGTGTAGATCTGGCCTAATCTTAAAAACCAATCCTGAAATGTCACAATTGGTTCAAAGTTGAAGCTTTGCATTGATTGATAATGCACATCTGGAGAGCTGCAATGTTGGTTGACCCCTTATGTTCTGTCCCCTAATTAGCATTCTTGAGATCCCCGCGCTTTGATTGGCCAAAGCACGGGGCACTCTGATTGGTTAGGCGAGCCGCGCCGATTGGCTCGCTAGGAATCTCCCGCGATTGGTCTATTCGAATCGCGGGAGATTCAAAGCGGTGCCACTGGCCGCGGCCGCCGCGGCTAAAGGAATAAAAGCCGCGAACTTTTCCTATAGCGCCAGTTCGGTTCCCGCATCAATAAAAAGAGCTTGATACTAAGTCACCGACTCCTGGCATCATTTCCGAAGACACAACACCTTACACAATAATTTCAGGAGCAAGCAATGTTCTTTATGGCTGAAAAATGTACTTTTCTACAAAAGCAAATATTTCTTTTCAACCTTTGAAACATGACGGTGATGTGGTGACATCACCAAGGAAGCAGACTGAGGGCTTGGGATTTTTGTTTTGTTTTTTTGTTTTGCTTTACTTTATTAAAACAAACTAGATTTGTGAAAGTTGGAGGGCACAACATTGTTATTTTAATGCATTAAAAAAAAAAACCTAAGGAAAACTGTTATGAGGCTAATAGCTGTTTTCCATCACATTTTGGCAACATGATAGGAATCTGTGCTCCCGCAATAAGTACATATCAATAGTGGGATTCAAAAAATTTTACTACAGGTTCTATGAGTGTGGCTTGCTGGCAGGGGAAGGATAGTGTAAAATCTCCAGTCAGAGGTAGGATTGGCCGGTTCTCCGAACTACTCAAAATTTCCGCTACTGGTTCTCCAGAACTGGTCAGAACCTGCTGAATACCACTTCTGCTACATATGTACCAGTGGTAGGATTCAAATTTTTTGACTACCAGTTCTGTGGGCGTGGTTTGGTGGGTGTGGCAGGGGAAGGATACTGTAAGATCTCCAGTCACAGGTGGTAGCTTCCGGTTCTCTGAACTACTCAAAATTTCCGCTACTGATTCTCCAGAATTGGTCAGAACCTGCTGAATACTGCCTCTGATATGTACCTCCAGTAGAAGAAAAGCATTCAGGAGCAGCAGCACATCTAAGTTTGAAAATCTTGCTCAATGGGCTATGGCACTTCTATTTCTAAAGTAGCAGGGCCATCACCATTAAAACAGGGCTGTGATGCCCACCTGCATTCACTAGAATGACAGCCTGTTTCCCTGATTGGGATTATCCCTTCCTTCATCTTGAGCAGAATCAACGTTGGGGTAAAACAAAGGCAGGTGCTCTAGCCGCTTCCTCTCCTGGATAGGAAAAAGCTTCTAAACTCAGGGAAATAGAGGAAAAGTATTTATACCCAGGGGTGGGATTCTACCAGTTCGGACCAGTTCTATAGAACCGGTGGTTACGATTCCACGCAGTTTGGAGAACCAGCAAATCGCACTACTGGCTGGCCCCTCCCCTCCCCTCCCCACCTGCCCTGCCCAGGAGGCTTTCCCGAGGCCCAATCAGGGGTGGTATTCAGGGACTTGGGGGAGGGAGAAGTAGCCTGAGAGCAGAGCTGAACCTTCCTTAGGATGGAAGCTTCTATTTTGCAGTGAAGACTCAGGCAGCAGATTGCAGAAAGATAGATCTGGGAGTGAATCTGTGATTCTGCAAGCAGCTCAATCTGCCTACCTACTTTGCCTGATTTGGGGTAAAAGTTGCTCTTTTTTTTTTTTTAAATAAAAAAATTCCATCTTTACATATATATTTACAATATTTACATACAAGCCACGTCCAGCCAGTCACATGACCACCAAACCACACCCACAAATTAGGCCACACCCACAGAACCAGTTGTTAAGAAATTTGAATCCCACCCCTGCTTACACCTGAGTGCGGGGGGGGAGGGGAACCAGACTATATCCTCAATAGCTCAGATAAACTGCTGTAATCACTGCCAAGGGATAAGGGAAATCCAGGGCAGAGAAAGGAGGAGGCTTTGCTTTGAGCTTCAGGTTACATCTAGGAAAGAGATAAATATTTTAGGCAGAAGCTGCATTCAATTTTAATTTATTTTTCCTGTGCGTGCTTATGGTCCAGTATTTTTACTACCTCAGAGTAAGCTTAGCAACTATATATAGTTCAGTCCTTTATGCATATCTCAGGTTATATGAGGATGCCTGCTTCCTTTCGTTCAACTTTCTTGAGATCATAATTTTTCCCCTATGAAACTCAGAGTTTGGGTAATGGGAGGCCTTTTTGTTTCACAGGTCAGATACCAGATTCTACAAGAATGACTATGTTAAGTCTGGAGCATGGGTGCGAATAATGGAGACAAGCCGGTAGAAACAGTGAACTTCAAACTCTTTATTTACATATTGTGACAGCTCAACTGGATGGCTGCTATAGCCTTCCTTATATAGGCAACTTATTAACTATTCAACCAATAGCAATCCGGGAGCGCTAGCTCCGTTAACCAATGAGAATGGCCTGTTAATGGCCAATCAGATTCTCCTGAACGGACCAATCCGATCTTGCCATTAACAGCCAATCAGAAGTGCAGGGCCAGAACCCTGCACTTGACTTCAAGCTCAAGATAACTTTATTTAACATTTATTCATTCACAACACCCCTTTCCCCCAGCTTCTGCTTATGGGGCGCGGTCACATAGTCCTTGAGGTAGGACGGTTGTTTTATTAGTCTTTTTGATTTTCGCTGTGCACCAGGCATTTGGCTGCACTCTTGCTGAGGTAGATCGATGTTTGGCGAAAGGGGTGCCTCTGGTTCAGAGTTCGCATTTCCGTTGTCATCAATATCTTCAGTAACTCCCTGAGGTGAACTCACTCCCATCCCTGGTTCCTGTTTCCGTGTTTCAATTCTGCTATCGTTCCCTTCGAAAAGATTTTCCTCTAGTTGAAATTCGTCTTCCTCTGTATCTCCCCCCCCCTCAGTTTGGTTATAAGGGAGTTCGGAATTGCGTGACGGCAGCTGCAATCGTAGTTGATCGATGTGGCGCTTCCAAAGTCTATCGTCAGGGCACTGTACAAGGTATGATCTTGGGCCGGTTATGCGGATTACCGTCGCTTCTACCCACAGCAGATCGCCTGATAAGTTTTTAGCGAATACTAAATCTGGAAGGTACGGCATCGGCCGCTGGATCTGAGTGGTTTTTCCGGTTCGTAGGCTGGGTGTAACTGGTCGAGGTGGGAGCGGAGCTTCCATCCCATTAAGAGCTCAGCGGGAGTTTTGTTGGTGACGCTGTGAGGTGTGATGTGCTATAGGAAAAGGATTCGGTTGATTTTCTCGTCGATGTTGTCGTAATCTATTTTTTGTAGCGTTTTCTTGACAAATTGTACCATGCGCTCAGCCCTGCCATTGACCACAGGGTGCGCAGGCAAAGTGAGTACATGTTGGATACCGCGGTCAGCCAGGTACTGTTCAAAAGACAGCACGGTAAATTGGGGCCCGTTGTTGGATACCAGAACATCTGGTAATCCGTGGGTTGCAAACAGTCTTTCCAGTCTTTGATGACCGCTTCGGTGGTCGTGTTCCTCATTCGGTGAATCTCGAGCCAATTTGAGTAGGCGTCAACAGTTAACAAGAATGTGTGGCCTTTGGTCGGCCCAGCAAAATCTAGATGGATACAGGACCAGAGTCCCCGCGGTGCCTCCCATTCGGTTGGGGTTGCCTTTGGTGGAGCGTTGCTTACTTCTTGGCATCTCTGGCAAGTTTTGATCCATGATTCGATTTGTCTGTCAATGCCTGGCCACCACGCACAACTACGTGCGAGGCCCTTCATGCGCACGATGCCAGGGTGGCCATCGTGCAAGGTTCTTAGTAGTGCCTGTTGGAGTCGTTCTGGGATAACGACTCTATTGCCCCAGATGATACAGCCCTTTTGCGAGAACAACTCTGTTTGACGACTTTTGAATGGTGCGAAGTCGTCTGGTACTTGGTCCAATGGCCATCCGCGTTCCACCCATGTGAGGACTCGTGCTAAGATGGGGTTGCGTTTTGTTTCTCTCGCGATATCACGGGCAGTTAATGGCGTATGAAGTGTCTCGATCTGCAATGTTGTCATCGTTGGTGTGGGATCGTTGATGGTTTCTGCGAGCGGTGCACGGCTCAATGCGTCGGCGTGGGGAATGGCTTTACCGGGGTGGTATTGTAACTGATAATTGTAGGCAGCCAAGAATTCTGACCAGTGGGTCATCCTGGGAGAAAGTATGTAGGGAGTTGGCTTATCCCCAGCGATTATCCCCAGCAACGGTTTGTGGTCAGTAACTATAGTAAAAACCCGGCCGTACACGTACTCATGGAATCTTTTTACAGCCGATACAATTGCCAGGGCTTCTTTATCGAACTGGCTATAATTTCGCTCGGTTTTCAAGAGTGTTTTTGAAAAATAAGCAACAGGGGCTTTGTTACTGTTAGGCAATACATGGCTCAAAATGGTGCCTACTCCGAAAGGCGATGCATCACATGTGATATTTAACGGTAAGGTTTCATTGTACTGCATTAGTACAGCATCAGAAGTCAGTAGCCTGCTCTTCTCTATGACCCCATACCCAATTGGCTTTTTTAATCTAGTAAGCGATGTAAAGGTTCAGCAATAGTCGCCTTGTGCGGCAAGAATACGTTATAGAAATTGATGAGGCCTAAAAATGCCTGGAGGTTGGCCTTGTTCCGGGGTCTGGGAGCGTTTTTTATTGCTCTCAATTTGCTATCGGTAGGGTGAATACCCTGACTGTCAATTAAGTACCCTAAGAATTCAACACGATCTGGACACAGCTTGCACTTATTTTTCTTCACCTTAAGGCCTGCTTCTTGGAATTTTTGTAAAACCAGTCTTAAACGATCCTGTAAGATTTTTGGAGTGGGGGCAGCAATTAGCACATCGTCAAAGTAGGGGACAACGTCTTTGATCCCCTGCAAAAGTCTCTCCATTAGGCTCTGAAAGATCCCCGGGGCTACACTGACTCCGAATTGGAGCCGCGTACACTTAAAGGCACCCTGGTGCATTACAATTGTCTGTGCCTGTGCTGTTTTTTCATCAACCCGCAGTTGCTGATAAGCCTGAGCTAAGTCTAGTTTAGCTAAGACTTCTCCGCCCCCCAGGGAATGGAGGAGGTGTTGCACCACCAGCACCGGATATGGATTTTGTTGCAGGGCGTGGTTTAGGGTGGCTCGGTAGTCCCCACAAATTCTAATTGAGCCGTCCGGCTTAATTGGTGTCACGATTGGGGTTTCCCAGGGAGAGTGATCGGTTGGCTTTAACACTCCCTGGGCTATCAACTTATCGAGCTGTTCGTTGATTTTCGGCTTTGGCGCGAACGGAACTCGACGAGGCTTAAGGCAGATGGGAGCTATCTTTGGATTAAGGCTAAAAGATATCGGGGTCCCCTTGTACTCACCTAGCTTTTCCGTGAAGATGTCCTTGAATTCGTGGGCAAGGTCCTCCTCCCAGTCACTGCCGCCAATTCGGTTAGTGCCTGCTACTTCAATGCCGAGTGGTGCGAACCATTGCAGGCCTAACAGGCTAGGCCGGTCCTTGTCGATCACCGTCAGGGGTAAGTACGCTATGCGGTTCTTGAACGAAACCTGGACTCGACTGGATCCTACGACTGGAATCTGGTTCCCCTGGTAGTCCTTTAACACGAGCCTTTGGAATTGAAGGTCTTGGCACCGGATAGTAGGGATGAGTTGCTTGAGGGTCTTCCAGGAGACCATTGAAAGAGACGATCCCGAGTCAACTTCCATTTGGCAAGGCTGATTTTCGATGTCCACTTTAACTCGAATTTTCTTGGCAGCCAATGAAGAGGTGTGGCCAATAGTGAGAGTTTGGTGAGCCTCTTCTCATCTCGTTAGGCGATTGATGGGTCGGTTTCTGTAGGAGTTGTTTGCTGGTTCTCGTCTTACAGGACGGTTTCCTGTCGATTGGCGAAGATTGGCCCCCTTCGAGGTCTGGCTGGATCCGAGGAGACTTCTGCAGACCCGTCCGATATGGCCTCGTTTCCCGCACTCGTGGCAGAGCTCGTCGCGGAATTTGCAATCAGAACGGTAATGGTTGGCCCCGCAGCCAGCGCACGGTTGCTGGGACTTTGGGTAACGGTCCCGATTGGACCGCAGTCGATGGATCTCTTCTTCGTCGCTGTCTGACGACGAAGAGAGGTCCTCATGGTGGGCCGTTGAAAGCTGTCCTTCTGACTTAGGTGAAAGTTCGCCGGCTGGTTGGTGTGTCGGAGCACGATTTCGGCGTAGTTGGGCAGCCGACTTCTTGGTTGCTTCTGCTGCTGTAGCCTCAGCGATGGCATTGGCAAGGCTAATGTTGCCCTTAGCCATTATTTTGCTCTGCACGTTTAGAGCATCTAATCCTAGAACTACTCGGTCTCTCAAAGCCTCTTCTAGGTCAGCGAAATCGCAGAGGCCTCCCAAGTTTCGGAGGTCCGCAACGAAATCGGCAATGCTTTCTCCTTTCCGCTGGTTTCTTTGGTAGAACTCGTGCCATCTTACGAGCGTTGGAACGGTTGGTGCATAGTGGGCCCTTAGTAGCGGTTCGAGGTCGTCCATGGCCTTCACTTCAGCCGGTTTTGCTAGAGCCTTGGCCATCTTGAATATGGTCGGCCCGCAATGCGTCAGGAATACCACCCATTTCTTCCCGGTTGTGGCATCCTTCAGATTATTCGTTTCCAAGAACATTTGGAAACGGTCCATGTAGGACTCCCAGTCTTCTTGCGCTGGGTCGAACGGAGCGGGTGGTACTACGCCGCCGGACATGGTTCCGCTGTTGTGCATTTCAGCCACGTGCTCGGTTGTCTTCTTCATTGTTTAATCAGTTCTGACGTCTTCACGTCCCACCCTCGTCGCCAGTGTTAAGTCTGGAGCATGGGTGCGAATAATGGAGACGAGTCGGTAGAAACAGTGAACTTCAAACTCTTTATTTACATGGTGTGACAGCTCAACTGGATGGCTGCTATAGCCTTCCTTATATAGGCAACTTATTAACTATTCAACCAATAGCAATCCAGGAACGCTAGCTCCATTAACCAATGAGAATGGCCTGTTAATGGCCAATCAGATTCTCCTGAACGGCCCAATCCGATCTTGCCATTAACAGCCAATCAGAAGTGCAGGGCCAGAACCCTGCACTTGACTTCAAGGTCAAGATAACTTTATTTAACATTTATTCATTCACAACAGACTAAAACTGGACTTTATTTCCATAGGCTCTAGTAACTGAATCTTGAAAGCCCAACAGCATTTTCCCTTCCTCCCTCTCTCTTACAGTCAAGAGAGTTAAGGCAGAGCTAGTTAGAGTTTTATCCTAATGTTTTCTCCCTGTCCTAGTTTAAAACATGTTTTTCCAAAGGCTATTGCACAGTTTCTCTCAGGTCATTTGTGTGGTTCTCTATTTGGTGAAGTGCCATTGTGTGGAGTTTTGGATTGTTGAATTTACCAGTTGTTGTCTGTTGTAAATTGGGCAGCTCTGTACCACATTGTGCCACACAGCATGTTAACAAGTGCAAAATTTTAAAGTTTAACAGTTATAAAAGTTTTATTTTCAAATAAAGATTTTTTTTTCTTTATAGGATTGTATAATTCCCATGGAAGAGAATTATACACTACACTTCTATATAACATGTATAATAGCATTTTTTAAATTACCTTTTCCCCCCAAAAAGGATATGGTAAGTCTAGCATTGGTTAGGAGAAAGATATCAGATGTGGCACCTCCTTGGAAGGTAAGTATGACAGTGGAAGCTATCAAGCCTGTATCCCAGGGCAGGAGGTGGGATTGAATTAAACAGACACAGAAGAGTCTTGTGAGAAAAAAATTGAAACTTCCATTTTAGGGACTCAGTCTTGCTTGCTGTCTGATGTTAGCAGTGGGATGGGTAAAATATCTCAGTAAAGCTTCCCCTTCTTCAAAAAAGATATTACTGTTTGTGCCAGAGACATAAAGAGACTTTTTCAAAGTGAAGGCCCCAATAAACCAGATTGAGTCCAAAAGCTATGAGACAAGAAATCTTCCAATAAAGCCTCCCCCTGTGGCTCATTGTGGATATTGCTTCACCCATGAGATGAGGGGGTGCAACACTGGAAGAGCATTTAGTCGTGGCTTAAAGAGATAATACAGGAACAACTGTCCTTGGGTCTTATTCATAAAACCAACACCTGATCAGCAAACAGCCATTAAAAAAACCTTTTCAGTACAGAGCCGGAAAAGCAGGTGAGACCATCTAAAGCATGGGTGTTAAACTTGTGGCGTCATGTTGCTATTGTATGACATATCGTGGCGTTTTTCCACTTCGCAGAACTGGGGTGCGTGTGGCCTACACATGACGCATCTGGCCCACAGGCCACCCGATTGACATCCCTGATCTAAAGAGAAGGCTTATGGAAATAGCAATAAGCATAGGAAGAGGGCAGTGTATTTTTGTGCATTTTATACCCAGTTCTGTGCATCTCTCAATCAGGAGCAAATCTGGACAACTTTAGCCAGAGGCATTCCCAGGATTCAGCACTTCCATTATTTTGAAAGTAGATTTACACCCTCAGGCGTGCACCTTGTCTTCTTTTCATAGCCACCTGGGACATGTTAACTGATACATAAAAGAGGTAGCTAATCCAGACAAGAAGCTCCCTCACAAGTAGTAGCTGTAATTTTATTGAAGAACTTTGAAAATCTGAAAGCACATTTCTACTGCCCCTCCCCCAAGTGGTAGGACACAAAATGTTTTTATTATCAGAAGTGTGGCTTGGTGGGCATGACAGGGGAAGGATACTGCAAAACCCCCATCCCCTCCCCATCCCACTAACCCTGCTTTCCAGCTCCATTCTCCTATGCAGGGCAACCAAAGAAGACCCAGCCAATCAGCTGGGACTCGAGAGGCAGAGAATAGATGGGGGCAAGGCCAGTCAGAGGGGGTATTTGCCAGTTCTCCAAACTACCCCAAATTTCTGCTACCAGTTCACGAGAACTGGTCAGAACCAGCAGAAACCACCTTTGCCCCCCCCCTTCTCTTTATAGTTGAAGAAAATAGAGAGGATTCCTTCTGAGATGCTTGCCATGTCCCCTTCCTTCAGCAGACTCAGCTGGATCTTACCCGACCATTGCTTCGTCTGCAGCTCTTCTGCCTGTTTCCCAAGGTCATTCCCACATACCATTATAGGGTCATTCTGTGACGGAGATGGGTTTCTTTACATGGTATATAAATAAATATAAATATGTTACACCTTGTGCCAGGTGTATATGATGTTCCTTTCATCATTTCTTCCCTTTGGATCCCCTTCAGATGTTGCTAATTTCATCCATTCTTTCAACGGTTTCTCCAGAGCAGCATTCCTTTTCCTCAGAAATCCAATAGCAGCATTTTCCAACGCGAGAGGCAGCATAGGGTGTTAAGTTTGAGCATGGGTGAGAAGGAATAGAGACAAGCCTCTGAACGGTGAACTTCAGCTCTTTATTTACATAGTGACTTCTCTGCAAAACAACAGTAAACCCCGCCTTATATAGGCAACCCTTGTAACGTTTTAACCAATAACAAACTCAGAAAGCGAGCTTTTATGACCAATAGGAACTCTCTGTTAAGGGCCAATCGGATTCCCCGGAACGGGCCAATCCGGTCCGGCCGCTTAACAGCCAATCAGAAGTGCAGGGCCAGAACCCTGCACTTACTCCAAGCTCACACTTTATTACTTATATACATACACAACACCCCTTCCCCCTGGTTCCTTAGTTCAAGTCATAGTCCCTTAAATAGGATGGTTGTCTTTTCAGTCTCTTGGATTTCCTTTGTATTGGCTGGTTGCAATCCAGCTGAGGTAGATCACCGCTTGGTGGTGGGCTGCCTCTGGTTCAGAGTTCACTTCCACGTCATTGCCCACATTTTCCGCAATTCCCTGAGGCGCAAACATTTCTCCCTCCGGCTCCACTTCTTGAGTTACATTTAAATCGTCGTTTCCTTCGAGCGGGTTCTCTAGGATTTCCACATCTTCCGTACCTCCCCCCCCTCAGTTTGGTCGTAGGGGAGTTGCGGACTGGCTGCTGCAAGTCGTGACCATAAATGGTCGATATGCCATTTCCAAAGTTTATCGTCAAGGCATTGCACAAGGTAGGATCTGGGGCCGGTTACTCGTACTACTGTCGCTTCCACCCACAACGGGTCGCCCGATAGGTTCTTTGCATACACGAGGTCTCCTACCTGGAAGGTGCGACAGCGGCCGCTGGATCCTAGTGGTTTCTCCGGTTCATAAGCAGGGTGCAACCGGTTGAGGTGGGAGCGGAGCCTTCGTCCCATAAGCACTTCGGCGGGAGTTCTGCCAGTGACGCTATGTGGGGTGATGTGTTGCAAGAAGAGGATTTGATTGACCTTGTCGTCAATGTTGTCGTAGTCTACTTTTTGCAAGGTTCTCTTCACAAATTGGACCATGCGTTCTGCTCGGCCATTGGTCGCAGGATGCGCAGGCGAAGTGAGCGCATGGCGGATGCCATGGTCAGCGAGATACTGCTCGAACACTAGTGCAGTAAACTGTGGCCCGTTATCGGACACCAGGACGTCTGGTAGTCCATGAGTTGCAAAGAGTCTGTTTAGAATCTTGATGACCACCTCGGAGGTCATAGTCGTCCTGCGATGAATTTCGAGCCAATTTGAGTAGGCATCAACTGTAAGCAGAAAGGTGTGGCCCTTGGTTGGTCCTGCGAAATCCAGGTGAATTCGGGACCAGGGTCCACGTGGTGTCTCCCATTCAGAAGGCATGGCCTTTGATGGGGCGTTGCTGACTTCTTGGCACCGGGAGCAAGCTTTAACCCACTGTTCGATTTGCTTGTCAATGCCCGGCCACCATGCGTAGCTTCGTGCGAGTGCTTTCATTCGCACGATGCCGGGGTGGCCCTCGTGCAAAGTTCTCAGCAACGATTTTCGGAGCCGCTCTGGAATAACGACTCTATCGCCCCAGATAATACAGCCCTTCTGGGAGAAGAGTTCAGTCTGCCTAGACTTGAACGGTGTGAAGTCATCTGATACTTGGTCCAATGACCATCCGCGTTCTACCCAGCCTAGGACTCGTGCTAGGATGTGGTCACGCTTGGTTTCTCTCGCGATGTCTTGAGCAGTCAGTGGCGGCGAGTTGAGTGCCTCGATTTGCAACGTGGTTACCGTTGGTGCTGGATCATCGAGAGTCTCTGGATGTGGTGCTCGGCTTAATGCGTCAGCATGGCTTTCCCCGGGCGATATTGCAACCGATAATTATAAGCAGCTAAGAATTCTGACCATCGGGTCATCCTAGGGGATAATATGTAGGGAATCGGCTTATCCCCGGCTATTATCCCTAGCAACGGTTTGTGGTCAGTCACAATGGTAAAAACCCTCCCATACACGTATTCGTGAAATCTGTTCACAGCTGAGATGATTGCGAGGGTTTCTTTATCAATTTGTCCATAGTTCCGCTCTGTTTTTGAAAGAGTCTTTGAAAAATATGCAACAGGGGCTTCGTTCCCATTAGGCAACACGTGGCTCAAAATGGCGCCTATCCCAAAAGGCGATGCATCGCAGGTTATAACTAACGGCAAAGTCTCGTTATACTGCATGAGTACAGAGTCAGATGTGAGCAGTTTTTTAACATTTTGGAATGCCTGTTCTTCCTGGTGACCCCAAAACCACATTGCTTTTTTATCTAACAATCGGTGTAATGGTTCAGCAACGGTTGCTTTGTGCAGTAAAAATACATTATAGAAATTGATGAGGCCTAGGAACGCCTGGAGATCGGTCTTGTTTCGTGGCCTAGGAGCGTTTTGATCGCCTTTAATTTACTCTCGGTAGGGTGAATGCCCTGGCTATCAATCAGGTACCCCAGAAACTCAACACTGTCAGTACACAATTTACATTTGTTTTTTTTAACCCTAAGACCGGCTTCTTGGAATTTTTTTAGGACTAATTTTAACCGGTCTTGTAAAAAATTTTTTGTAGGGGCTGCAATTAATACATCGTCAAAATAGGAGACCACGCCCTTAATTCCTTGCAATAACCTTTCCATAAGGCTCTGGAAGATCCTGGGGCTACACTAACTCCGAATTGCAGCCGGGTACATTTAAAGGCACCGCGGTGCGTCACAATAGTTTGGGCCTGTGCCGTTTTTTCATCTACTGGTAATTGCTGATATGCTTGAGCTAAATCCAATTTAGCAAAAACTTTCCTGCCCCCCAGGGAATGGAGGAGGAGCTGCACCACCGGAACTGGATACGCGTTCTGCTGCAGGGTGTGGTTCAAGGTGGCCTGGTAGTCCCCACAAATTCAGTCTGTCTGTCAGATTGACCTGTCTGGCTTGTTACAATAGGGGTTTCCCAAGGGGAGTGATTGATGGGCTTCAACACCCCCTGAGCTATCAGTTTGTCGAGTTGTTCATCGATTTTCGGTTTTAAGGCAAACGGAACTCGACGGGGCTTCAAACGAATGGGAGCTATTTTTGGATCCAGGCTAAATGAGATCGGGGTCCCCTTGTACTCGCCTAAGCTGTCCGCGAAAACGTCCCTGAACTCAGAGATAAGGTCTTCCTCCCAGTCACAACCACCGACTCGGTTTACGCCGGCCACTTCAATGCCGAGTGGCGCGAACCATTGGAGACCCAGTAGGCTAGGCCTATCTCTGTCGATGACCGTTAAAGGTAAGTACGCTGTGTGTTTCTTGAAGGAGACTCAGACTCGGCAGGACCCGACGATGGGGATTCAATTCCCCTGGTAGTCCTTGAGAATGAGGCGTTGGAAACGGAGATCTTGGCGTTGAATTGTGGGGATGAGTTGCTTGAGTGTCTTCCATGACACCATCGAGAGGGACGATCCCGAGTCGACCTCCATGTGGCAAGGCTGGTTCTCGATGGCTACCGTGACTCAGGTTTTCTTAGTGTCCAAGGCTGAGGCGTGACCGATAGTGATAGTATGGTGAGCCTCTTCTCTTTGCAAAGCTCGATTTCTGTAGGAGTGATTTACTGGCTCTCGCCTTACAGGACGGTTTCCTGTCGATTGGCGATAGTTAGCCCCCTTTGAGGCCTGGCTGGGTCTTGGGAAGCTGCAGCAGACCCGTCCGATGTGGCCTCGTTTCCCGCACTCATGGCAGAGTGCGTCGCGGAATTTGCATTTGGACCTGGCATGGTTTGCTCCACAACCAGCGCAAGGGCGTAAGGGCTTCGGGTGAGGGTCCCGGTCGGACCGCAGTCGATGGACCCCTTCTTCATCGCTGTCTGACGACGAAGAGAGGTCCTTGTGGTGCGTTGTCGCCAGCTGCCCTTCTGAACTAGGTGAGATTTCGCTGGCCAGTGGTGGTACTGGAGCGCGGTTCTGACGTAGTTGTGCAGCCGACTTCTTGGTTGCCTGTGCTGCCGTGGCTTCAGCGATGGTGTCGGCAAGGCTGATGTCGCCTTTTGCCATCAGTTTGCTTTGCACGCCTGGTGCATCTACTCCCAGGACTAAGTGATCTCTTAGTGTTTCTTCTAAATCGGCGAATTCACAGAGGCCTCCCAAATTTCGGAGGTCTGCTATGAAGTCAGCTACGCTTTCTCCCTTTCGCTGGCTCCTCTGGTAAAACTTGTGCCGTCTCACCAGCGTAGGCACAGTTGGGGCGTAGTGACCTCACAGGAGGGGTTCGAGGTCGTTCCAATCCATCGCCTTTGCTTCTCGGGGTTTGGCTAGTGCTTTAGCCATCTTAAATACGGTTGGACCGCAATGCGTTAGGAACACCGCCCGTTTCTTTCCTGGTGTGGCGTCCTTCAAATTGTTCGTCTCTAGGAACATTTGGAAGCGATCCATGTAGGACTCCTCTTGGGTTAGATCGAATGGAGCGGCTGGTACGATGCCGCCAGACATGGTTCCATTGTTGGCGTCGTCTGTCACGTGCTCAGTGTTCTTCGAAGTTTCATTGGTTCAGATGTCTCCAAATCCCACCCTTATCGCCAGTGTTAAGTTTGAGCATGGGTGAGAAGGAATAGAGACAAGCCTCTGAATGGTGAACTTCAGCTCTTTATTTACATAGTGACTTCTCTGCAAAACAACAGTAAACCCCGCCTTATATAGGCAACCCTTGTAACATTTTAACCAATAACAAACTAGGAACGCTAGCTTTTATGACCAATAGGAACTCTCTGTTAAGGGCCAATCGGATTCCCCGGAACGGGCCAATCCGGTCCGGCCGCTTAACAGCCAATCAGAAGTGCAGGGCCAGAACCCTGCACTTACTCCAAGCTCACACTTTATTACTTATATACATACACAACAAAGGGGAAATCAGTGAAGAAAATAACTCTCAGCTAAGAACCATTCATTCATTCATTCAATTTCTATAGCCACCCCACCATGATTGTGGGCAGCTTACAATTCTAAAATTATAAAAGCAATAGCAAACTTCTATACCACTTCACAACTCTTTACAGCCATCTCCAAGAGTCAGACTCTGGCCCCAACAATCTGGGTCCTAATTTTACTGAACTCAGAAGGATGGAAGGCTGAATCAACCTTGAGCCAGTCAGGGTCGAATTGCTGGCAGTTGGCAGGGTTAGAATAGAATAGAATAGAATAGAATAGAATAGAATAGAATAGAATAGAATAGAATAGAATAGAATAGAATAGAATAGAATACTTTATTGGCCAAGTGTGATTGAACACACAAGGAATTTGTCTTGGTGTAAATACTCTCAGTATACATAAAGAAAAGGTACATTGGTTAAGAATCAAGAATCATAATGTACAACACTTAATGATAGTCATAGGGTACAATCAAAAATCAAATCATATTAGGAAACAGTCAATATAAATCGTAAGGATACAAGCGACAAAGTTACAGTCCTAAAATCACAAGTGGGAGGGGATGGGTGATAAGGAGTGATGAGAAGATTAACAGTAATAGTAGTGTACAGTTTGTAAATAGTTGAACAGTATTGAGGGAATTATTTGTTTAGCAGAGTGATGGCTTTCAGGAAAAAAACTGTTCTTGTGCCTAGTTGTTCTGGTGTGCAGTGCTCTATAGGGTCATTTTGAGGGAAGGAGTTGAAACAGTTTATGTCCAGGATGTGAGGGGTCTGTAAATATTTTCACAGCCCTCTTTTTGACTCATACAGGTCCTCAATTGAAGGCAGGTGGGTAGTAATTGTTTTTTCTGCAGTCCTAATTATCCTCTGAAGTCTGTGTCTTTCCTGTTGGGTTGCAGAACCAAACCAGACAGTTATAGAGGTGTCATTCTAACCACTACACCACCACGGCTCTTATAAAACAATTTTAAAAAATTGAAAAAACATGCTATTTGACTCTAGCAACTTTGGTCATGAATAGCATCTCAATGTTTCACCTTAGCTCCACCTCATTTTTTTGTTCTCTTTGACATGATCCAAAGTCAAAAGCTGTCCACTACCCCTTCTTTAGTAATACTGTATGTGGCATTATGTCCAGAATATGATTGATGTGGCTCAGCTAAAATATATTAGTATAACAAGCCTCATTTTATAACCTTTTAAATCCAGATTATATTCTGAAATCTAAAGGTATGAAGTAAGAGTGCAGTGAGCAAAGAACCAGGACTCATTTTTGTTTAGCTTGTTTGATTCATATCCTGCCTTTTTGTCCAGGAGTTCAAGGCAACATACACAGTGCTCCACCCCTCCTCTTTTGCTCACCTCAATAATCCTGTCAGATAAGATGGGTTGAGACAGAATGACTGTCCAAAGTTGTCTGGGGAACTTCCCTGATTAAGGCCAATATTTCAGATTCTTCCTTCAGTGTTGTGAAAGAACAAAGACCAAGACCTTGGTCAACTTCCCTCTGCAAAAGCCACATTCCCTTAGAGATAATTTATTGCAAAACCCATCTTGATTAGATCATGCAACCAATTTTAACTCTCTTTTTGACTTTGTTCTTCTCTCTTTCTAACATTCTTTATTTTCCCTCCCTCTTTCTGATTCCTGTTTTTAGAGCACATGATCTGTTTTTATGTATTACATGTGCATTTCCAAACAGGTTACCAGCTAAACACTTGTCAATACTTCCTTAACTTTTTTCCCAATAATGGGAGAGCTACAGTTAGATTATTATTTTTTTTGCAAAAAAAATTATTTGACTCAATATCAGAAGTTAGCCACTATCTTCCCTCCTACACCTATTTTTTGAGAAATAGGAAACTCACTTTTTGTTCCAAGTGTGATAATGTCCAAGACCAAACAATGGTGGGAAGAGAAATAAACATCTCATTCCTTTTTGTACTACAAAAGATCCATGTTTAGAATAAGCCCTGCTTTTAAAATGCCAGGGATATTAAAAGAATCCCACACAGGGAGCAGGGTGGATGTACTCTACCCCTACAAAGAAAATATTAATTATATTCAGGTGGCAACTGATTCTGAATTAGCAGGGATTACATTATGTACACATGATAACCTAGCATGCAAAAAGAGCATTTTTTTCCTTCTTTCTTTTCATCCTGTATTATATATTCCGTTTTTAAAATATTGTATCTACTACTTCTTCAATATCCCAATATGTTCAGAGAAAAAAATGAGGATTCTGTAGAGGCTGGACAGTTTTCAAATGATTTCAGTACTAATGATTAAGAACCAAAGGGCTCAAACACCCCTTTAAAAATATTTTTGTATAAGTAACTTGTCTCGGTTGAAAAGCCACATATATTGTTGTAAATTAGTGCTGCTGCTGTTCATATTTTTATACTGAATACACAATAAAACCTATTACTCAAGACTGTTGTGTAAGTATAAGAACTTTATGACAGTCCCCAAGGAAAGGAAAACAACTAGTATTGTATCATAGAATCTTTCTCCGATGTTAAGTCAAGGCACATTCACCCCACCTTTAATTGTTACAAAACTCTGATGGCACAAAACATGTTGTCTTCATTGCCAAACCCTTTCCTGCTTCTGCCTGCCTGTTGCAGTTTTTCCAAGTCCTGGTTTCCATCTGAATATTCCATTTGTTACAGGCAAGGTGTTCAGTTTCCCCCTCTGGCTTTTGTGATTGCTCTCAGCCAGCAGGAAAAACATCTTCAGCTGAGCACAAATACCTATTTCCCAAACTATAATAATGTGAAAGGAAAGAATATTAAAGACACTAAAGCAGAAATAGCTCCAAGGAGGGGAAAGAAAGAAAGAAAGAAAGAAAGAAAGAAAGAAAGAAAGAAAGAAAGAAAGAAAGAAAGAAAGAAAGAAAGAAAGAAAGAAGGCTCTTTTGTGAGCTATGCAATTATATTTGTTCTATAAAACAGGAACTGAACAACTGACTGGCTGTTGAGAAACTGGATGGAGTAGAACAGTGATTGAAACTGACCAATGAAGAGATATTGGCAAATAAGCAGCTTTATTTTCAAGGCATTGCAATGAGCAGCAACTGGGCAGATAGATCTAAATGTGAAGGTCCCCACTTATAGCTCAGTCATGCAAATATGCCCACTCCATTCCCTGAACAAAATAGTAGAGATGTGGGCATTTCATCAAGCAATTTCTCTTGTTTCTCTTCAGATTGTATAAATATTCCAATGTAATCTAGAGAGTCATGGCTATGGAATCCTGGAAGTATGTGGCCTCTTCATGAAACTATGGAGACCATCGCAGGCCATCTGAACTTGCTTCCATATTGAGAACTGAAATTACAGTGAGAACATGTAGAGAGAGAATATCGATGGAGGGACAAGTGTCAAGCAGGCCCCTTGCAACCAAGGATTGTGAGGTCATAATGGTGTTAGAGTAAACTTTAAGTGAGGGCAGGAATGTAGTCAGAGAATTATGGTAGAGTCTCCAGTTCAAAGTTTAGGTTACTGTCCTCAGTTTGGGTAACTCTAATCCATTTTTCCCCAAACTTGGCACTTTTATGATGTGCAGACCAACTCCCAGAATTCCCCAACCAGGATCCTGGCTGAGGGATTCTGGGAGTTAAAATCCATACATTTTAAATTGCCCTGTTTGAAAACATTGCTCTAAACAGAGGAACAATGTTTCAGTCTCCACACATGCTTACATTTTATAGTCACTGAAGAATAACAGCCTGGTTTGTACATCACCTGAGGCAAGCATGAATTCACCTATTATGACTAGCGTGCAGGCCAGGCCACCAACACTATTTCAATAAACCATCATTTTAAAAAAGTATGAATTAACATCATTATCAGTTAACCCAGAGTACAAATGTCTTTACAGTATTAATGTATTGTTTTTACAAATGAACAAATTTTAATTTGGTCCTATTTCCTTTGTGGCTCATGGCACGACTAGACAAAGGCATCTCCTTTGGGTTGTTGGCAAGGCACCTTATCCCATCCAAAATGCAAACTCAATTGCCTTCTTTCTAGACATCAAAGAGCCTGCAGAGAATTTGACTTTATCTCCCTCTGGAGGAGAAAACATATTATTGACAAAAATTACTGTACTTAACGGTTGTGATTAACGGTTGTAACTTAGTTGTGTTTTGGTTGTACCTTTCCTCATACATTCAACTATCAGCATAAGTGTGCACTAGCTTTTCAGGATACAAGTACTGTAATTTTTCACTAAGAAAAAGTAATTTTCTGATACAGAGGAAGCAAATTTGTATGATTTTTGGAAAGGGCCTTCTGAAATATTGAACTTTGTTTCTTATGCAAGTAAGATAAAATAGTTTAATCATAGTTAGTGTTGCTTTTTCTGATTCAGAATCCACTATAACTGTACCTGTGCTTTGCAACCATTGATTTTTCCCCCTAATATTTGTCTACCTTGAATGTCATTCACAGCTGAAAAGTAGAGTGTCAATTCTCAGAATATGGAGGCATTTGGCAAAGCTCCTTCTTCTTCAGAGGAATACATCAGGATCTGGGTTCTTTATCCTGCTCCACCATAGCCCTCTACAGTACACAATTCAGCTTGCAGAGGATTACAGTCTTCTCTGTCCTGTTTTTATCCTCTGCAACAGCTATAGCCCTTGGAAGTCCAAAACTTCCCCTTTGTATTTGGGGTATGTTGTGCTTGATGGAAGAAAGCTTCTCCCTTCCCCCAACATCAAGTTCCACACTGTTTTTATTATTCAGCGGCAGCATCTCTGGAGTTATATTAAAACTTTACTCTAAAGTAAATAGCAAGCAGTATAGTGAAATTTAGAGTTTACTGCTTTTAAAGTAAATTGCTTTTTAACATACACATTTCTCTTGTACCTAGTAAAATATTGGGTTTCTGAATTTTTGCTGACTTCTTCTGTTTTCTGACTGCTTCATCTCTGCCATTTTGGGAGTTTCCAGAGGAGACCTTTTTTTTGTAATTATCATGACTTCATTTAATTGTTTGGGGGGGGGTCTCCTCTTTTAAATGCCATGTTTTCCCATTACAACTTCGGCCTTTTCCTTTCCTCCAACAGGAGAGGAAGAAAAAGTGGAAGTGCTGTAGAGTGGTCTACAGACCCACAGCCCTTAGCACTGTAATGGCACACGAGCCGTCGCCCCAGCTGACTCTGCCATGCATGCGCCAGTGGTGGGATTAATTTTTTTTTTTTTACTACCGGTTATGTAGGCATGGCTTGGTGGGCGTGGCAGGGAAAGGAGACTATAAAATCCCCAGTCAGAGGGGGTATTTGCCGGTTCTCCAAACTACTCAAAATTTCCGCCACCGGTTCTCCAGAGCTGGTCAGAACCTTATGAATACCCACCTCTGCCACACACCCTCCTTCCACCATCCAGCTGGTCTTCATATGCATGGGAGTCATGCATGCATGCGCAGGGGGGCTGAGTGTACATGCAGAAGTTGCACGCGCATGCATGGAGATGGGACGAATGTGTGGGAGTCACATGTCCATGCATGGGGTTCGCACAGGCATGCATGGGAGCACGCAGGTGCAGGGCATCGCCTGCACATGTATGGGGGTCACAGGATTGCACCTGTGGGGGCGTGCATGATGCATTTTGGGGATGCGCGTGCACACTTTGGGCACTTGGTGCCGAAAAGATTAGCCATCACTGCCTTAGCAGGTGTTTCAATAAGCTCCCTCGGACTATGAGAAAATGTGGTAAAATTTCAGACTAGTATCTCCCTTAGCTGAGGCAGACTGAGAAAGGCAGAGAGTTGACTTTTAAACCAGCATTCCCTCATGCAAACCAGCATCCCCTCATGCAAATCAGCATTCCCTAATTGAAACGCTCCATTTTCCATGGGAGTTATGGATATAGAACACATAACACCTGGTAAAGAGGGGCTGGGCAGACATTTGAAAACAAGAAATATTTTCCTGGCCTGACCGTCTGTCTGGAATGTTTGATGAGGGAGCAATGGACTTTGGGTGTGCATTGAAATGCTAAGCATGCCTCTGGCTATGCTCAATCGGCTCATTGGTAAATAAAAGCAAAAATTAGAAAATACCAGTTGAATCTCCGCTTAGGCATAAACAAAAAAACCCCACACAAATGGACTGTATTCCTGGAAATTGCTCTTTAATGACAAATAGATGCCCAAAGTCACTGCGTTGAGGCCCAATTCTGGGGTTGTACACTTTTTTCCACTGTGACTCTATGGCAGATCTTGAACCTTTGCCTGATGTGTTTATTCTCTCTTTCTTTCAGCATCACACACACATACTCCTGTACACAAATGCCCATGATGATTCACAGCAAGCATCACCAACTATTAAGGGCCAGCAGATGAAGAGAAAACAGGCCAACTTCTGAAATTCCCCTACTGTATTTATAAAGCAAATGTACAATGAAATATATATATATTTTTCCTTTACCCTCAACTTCTCCTCTCAACTCCCACCCCTCCCAACCACCCACCCCATTTCCCAGCATGAACTCTGTGTTGGTTGGCTCCCCTTGGACAGCTTTGATTCAGGCTGAGTTTGAAGATCAAGTGAAGCAAAAGGTAAATTCAGGCTCTTTGATCTGCAAACTCAGGCGTCTTCATTTCCATGTTTGATTTTTCATCACTTTCTGAACTGAAAAGGAGCCAGAACTATCAATGCTCACCTTACCAAGAAACACGCTGTGGGAAGCTACAGGGAGTCAGGAATGGAGAGAAAATCATAAGGGCAGATGGAGAGAAATAGGAAAGGATAAGGAAGAGTATTCTAACATAAGTGTGATCACACAGCTTGCATTTTCTTAACACATCGTTCCATTGTAACTACAAGGTAATACCCCCCAAAATCATTTGCTTCTCCATTACAATTTTTTGTTGATGGAAATTTCTCTTTCTAACTAAAACACACTGACCGATTCATGATATGGAGCATATATTTTCAGAATGCCATAGCTTTGGGGCGGTGGTGGCAGCTTCAAGATGGGCAGACTTTGGGCTTATGGATAGTCAATTAGAAAAGACTTGCAGAAGAATGTTTTTGTATATTGTCACCACATGAAGATTATTCACAAAGATGGAAAAATACTGAAAAACACACAGTGGAGGAATGGCTTGTGAAGAAGACAGTATTTGCAGAAATGGCAAAATGTTTGATATGTTAGATCAGGAATAAAACAATAAGTACCTTTTATGGATTTAATTTTTGTTGAAAATGGGGAAAAAAATGAACTAGTGATTTCTTGATTTGCTGGTTAAAAAAAGGCGGAAGGCAACTTTGTAATTTCAAAGAGGGAGGAGGGACAATAAATTTGTTTGTAGCTTCCATAAAGATGATTGGAAATTACTTTATCTTTCACTTTTTTCTTTTTCTATTTATATTGTTTTCTGACCTTTTTATTTTAGGTTTCTTCCAGTTTTTTATGTGTTTTCATGTTTAGCTTTTATTTATATACTTTTTTAAATGGATGGTTGGATGGATGGATGGATGTACAGATGTCAGCTCCCAGAATCGCCCTTGCAACATGTTTCCATAAAACTATTCTTTAACAGTCAACCATTTAGAATAGGATAGGGCAATAGGCAATGTGCAACCTTTCAGATGTTTAACTCCAAATCCCAGGAGCCCACCAACATATCCAGTAGGACAGAATTACAATATAACAATATTTAGGGAACCAGGCCTGGGTTTGCTTTGGATAGAAGAAAGCTTTATACAGCTTAAAGCACACCCACAGAGAGAAAACCATTGAAGTTAGGAGTATAAATTTTGTGAGAAAGCATTTATGAGGCTGGCATTTGCATGACAGAAGATGGCCTAAGTGACTTGAGGTAAGAAACTGTGATGTGTTCTCCACTATGTAATCAGTCCTTAAATCACACAGGTCAGAGGCAGAAAAAAAGAAAAGTGAAGTGAGACAAGAAGAAATTGATGGAACAAAGACCTGAGAGTGTTGTGGCTCTGAGGTTTGAGCCTGCATTGTTAGAGGACGAAGACTCGGACAATGGGGAAGAGCAATGCCTTCCTCCCTGATTGTGCCTCAGGTGTTGGCAGATAACCGAGAGGGAAAACCCGAGGCTAATCAGGAAAAGGAGGAGAGCATATCAGAGTCTCTGACTGAGAATCAAGCAGAGGAATGCTGGCTTGATGCGAGGCAGCATCGCAGGCAAAAGTGTGAGCTGCAACACAGGAGGAAGGGATGAATCAGAGACTGAGCTGAAGGACTGACACACCCCACAGGGAATAAAAGTGGGTGTGTTCGCTCTGAGAGTTTCGTACGGGACAACGTGTGACTTATTCAGAGGAGCTTCGGATTATTCTGTGTTGTGACAGCTTGTGTGATTTATATTCCTGCTTTCTTGTCAGACTTGGCAGACAGCATGTGTGAGGCTACCAAGAACTTTATCAGCTCAAGGAATTAACTCTATAATTACTGGATTTGCTTGCTTGTTTGTATTCAGTTGGAATTTGGACCTCACCTCCTTTGTAAAGGTGAGACATAACATGAGATTATCCACTTAATCATCAAGGCATGGAAAATGCAGTAAGATTTTTAGATAAGAAGAAAAGGGGATACAATCTATCTGTTAATTATACATATTGCCTCTAGTGATCAATAGGTTATAGGTGCAGAAAGCCTGTGCGTGCAAAATTTAATTCTAAAGATTCAAAGTTTGAAGGCTGTTACATTTCATTCCTGTTTTTTCACTGAACTTCCACATTCTTGTCTTTGCCATCTGGTGTGCTGCTGTACCAAAATTTTATTCCACATTTTTTTTTCAGCTCTTTGGAAAAAAAATAAATGAAAAAACAAAGAGAAAAGGATGGTGAATTGGCATGGAGCTTTTGTAGCCTAATTATGAAGTGGCTCTTTTCTTTTGTTCATTATGCAAGAATCAGTTTGGTGTAGTAATTAGGGTGCTGGTCTCGAAACCAGGAGACCTGTGAGTTCTAGTCCTGCCTTAGGCATGAAAGTTAACTGGGTGGCTCAGTCATTCTTTCTTGGCCCAACCCACCTCACATGGTTGTTGTGGGAAAAAATAGGAGGAGGAAGGGGGTGTTACCTATGTTTGCCACCTTGACCTTGTATAAAATTAATAAAACTGAGATTTTTAAAAAATCTAATAAATTGTCTTTCATAACAAAAATATAATATATATTTGTGGATAAGACCATCCATGGATAAGCCAAATCCCATTTTGCAGATGTGTTTTTGAATGTCTAGTGGTTAAGGTGCTGGAATAGAGTCTAGGGAACTCCAAGTTCTAGTCTTCTGTTAGGAAAAAAGCCAACTCAGTGACCTTGGACCAGTCATTCTCTCTCACCAGAGGAAGGAAGGAAGGAAGGAAGGAAGGAAGGAAGGAAGGAAGGAAGGAAGGAAGGAAGGAAGGAAGGAAGGAAGGAAGGAAGGAAGGAAGGAAGGAAGAGGTCAAGACACTTCTGAAAAGTCTTCCTAAGAAAATTTGGGAGAAAAATCAATAGTGACTTTAGGCACATACCCACATAAACAAGCAGTGGTGTTAGCTTACATCTGTTGGAAGAAAAATCCATCTGGTTCAGTTCCAATCTGGGAGAAAGGCACCTGAAATAAAATGAAGGCTGGAGGCTGATTGGAAAGAAAGGTTCCCTTTATTGA
Source organism: Hydrophis major (assembly GCA_033807585.1). Classification (NCBI taxonomy): domain Eukaryota; kingdom Metazoa; phylum Chordata; class Lepidosauria; order Squamata; family Elapidae; genus Hydrophis; species Hydrophis major. The sequence continues at coordinate 218,234,067 of CM066329.1, forward strand.
TGAAGCAGAACCACCAACCACATGCAGCTGACAAAATTGAGTTGAGAGTGAGTGGGTTTTTATATCTTCTTTGGGCTTTGTATTTGAGCTTCCTGTTCCTGTACAAGAACATGCCCTTTAATATTCTATTGGCTGTCAGTCATGTAGGGCAGGACTGTCAAACTCATGTAGGGTAGGGCTGTCAAACTCATGGCCTGTGGGCCGGATGCATCACCTATGCCCATTCCGGGTTTAGGGGGGGGAAAGTCATGATGTGTCATGTGACACCACCATGATGACATGAGTTTGACACCCCTGATGTAGAGGTTATGTAGGGGCAGTGGTGGAATTCTACTAGTCTGCACCTATTCCCAAGAACCTGTTGTTAACTTTCTAAGCAGTTCAGAGAACCAGTTGTTGGAAGAAATCTCCTTTTGTTTTTTTCTACTTTACAGGGCTACTTCTGTAAGGAAGGCAGGAAGCAAACATTCTGGTGTTGTTTCTAGCCTAATCTTTATTGCCGTACTTATAAAAACCACCTCTCCATTAACCCTTATTACATTATTGGCAGTACACCTACACTTACTCTGGAGTTTCTCTGGAGTTTTCCCCCCCCTCCCCTTCCTTTGCTGGTACTTTGCTAGGGCTTGACTTTCTTAAATGGGAGAGGTTGTTTTAAGCTTTTTACACTGCTATTGGGAGGAAATACTCCCCTGTTGGAGTTCTTCAGGCCAGGATGCAACTATCAGCACTTTGAAGAAATAATTGAATAATGAAGCAGAGCTGCTGGAAAGAAGCTTTTAATGACAAGGAACCAAGATGAGTGACATTCAACAAGGCTTCTTGGCTAGCTAGAAAGATTAACATTCAAATGTGAGTTTACATACCTTTTTGAGTTTTGGTCTAAAATTGGTTTCTGGTGAAGTTTAATTCTGTGCTTGGTGACATTTAATCCTGTGTTTATTAATGGGATAATTTTCCTTATTCAGTTTTGTTTGGAAGGAAAAAGGTTAATCTCTTTTCCTGAAAAGAAACTGGGTTGAGAAATCTGGCTACTTCCTGTGTCTATTTGTTCTGTATAATTGGTTTAACAAGCAACAGCTATTGTGTTTGCTCTTTTGCTACATTCTAGGGCTAATTGCTATCTTTAGGCTGATCTCAAGTGTTTACACTTGAGTTTGCCTGGGGTATGAACTTTGACAATGACCCAGATAGAGCTTGTGTTTTAGTTTTAAAAGGATTTAAACTGTTGTGATTGAATTATTTGTATTGTGTTTGAATTTTTTTTTCCTGCCTCATGCTTTTTCTATCTGGGGAGGGGGTCTTCCTTTACTGCTTTAGTGGTTCCTGGCACTGTCCTTTTGGGGTGTACTACTAAGAAACAGGATGCAAGCTTGGTACTGATTTTTATTGCCTTTCTTTCTTAAGGCATGTGACTCTACTATTGAAATATCTGAGAGAGGGATCTTGCTCTTTCAACCAGAGGAATTGGGAGAACATGTTCCCTTTGTTCCTTGAGGATACCATTTTTCAGATCAGTCAACTCTGGTTTAATGACTTTGTTCAGAGTCTGATTCTCCAGTAACCAAACTGCTCACCATGTGAGAAGAATTTCCTTTATGAATATTGGCAAACAGCAATGAAAGCATCTTCTGGCAACTTAATTCTGCCAAACTCTACTATTGAAATAGATGAGAAGAGGATCTGGTCCTTTCAAGCAGAAGAACTGAGAGAATACATTTCTTCTGTTTCTTAAGGCTGCTTCTTTCAGATGTCAACTCTGGTTTAATTACTCTGTTCAGAGTCTCATTCCCCAGTTACAATGGGAGAATTTCCTTTACAAATGTTGGGGAACAGCAATGAAAGTCTCTTCTGGCTATTTAATTCCTCCAAGCCTATGTAGAATGATGGAGATCTGGTTTGATGAGAGTCAAGAAAAGGAGCTAATGCCCACCTCCCTCTTTTCATTAATCTCTTTTCCACATTAATTAAAATGTCTACCTTCTATAAATGAGAATTTATCTCAAGCCAGCATTAAAATATACCAATTAAAGTTATTTTTTTAAAGAAAAAAGTACAGTAAGAGGAAATGGGGAGAAGGGGTACAAATTTGTGCCCATCAAAAATGGAGGCAATCGGAGAATGCAGTTCGTTTCTCTGCATGCCAGGGAGTATGAAATAATCCTAGAAAGGCCAGAGTTTCAACAGGTGGATCTATCCCACTCCAGAAGTATCACTTTTTCTCTGGTTCCCCTGCCCAAAGCTGGGAAACTTAATACAGAAAGAGATGGTTGCCCGCCTCCCAGCCTTGTTTCTTTTCTCTTTAATTGAATGGTATGGGACTGGCAGCAGATGCTGCTCAGATGCTGAGTACCATCTTATGCTAAGCAGCTATCTTCAAAGGGAGGCCGATGTGGCACAAGCAAATTGGACAAGTCACCAGTTATCCACCCAGGGCTCCTGGGCCTTTGTACAACTGCACCAAAACCACTTAGCTGCTTCCTTTAATTTCCATCATCGAAGGTGGTAGGAGAGGAGATGAAACAGAAGCTAGTTGAGGGAAACAGATTATCCTCCTGAGTCAAGGCTGCTTGTTGTTTTTCCTTCAGAGGAGAGCTATGTGCAAATTGCCGGAGTTTAAAGACAGCTGTGGGCAGCTGGTCTGAGACTTGGTGAAATTTCACTTTGGCAAAGAACTTTGGGAAGTGAAAAGGGATCTGGGTCCTTTTCAATTAGGTACAGTGCAGGCAAGGGGCCTCAGGACAGGCTTAAAACGGTGAGGCCTGGAGCAAGCACATAGCTCATAACTATCCAAGCCAAGGTTTGCATTCTTTTCTTATCTGATAAGAATTCTTATCTCATTGTATCCATAGCTTATCTCATTTTCAGCCTAATCTATTTGCATAGACACACGTATGCATGTTTTGGGGGCCCTCTTGGTTTTACGCAATCAGGATTGACAAATAGACAAGGCCAAGATTTTGTTATATGCACAACCATGTCATTAGAAAAGTCAAACAACCAACGGATTTTATGCTCCTTCAAAACCTAGAACACAATGACTGCATCTAATTTTAAGTCACCTCCTTATGTCATACAAAGGACACAATTAAGTCTTCTCTCTCTCTCTCTCTCTCTCTCTCTCTCACACACACACACACACACACATTCCAAGAGCCAGAAAAGTCCATGTAAAATGAATGGAATGAAGCAAGAGGGTCTCTCCTTCTGTTATGTCTTGAAATGGAATACTCGAAATCCCCGAGCCTTGATTGGCTAAGGCGCGGGGATTTCTGATTGGCCAGGCGAGCCGCGCTGATTGGCCCGATTGAAGTCTCCCGCGATTGGTGCAAACCAAGAGCGGGAGACTTGAATCGCTGCCATTGGTCGCGGCCGCCGCTGCGAAAGGTATAAAAGCCGCGGGCTTTTTGCCTTTCGCCGGTTCGGTTCTCCCATTGTTAATAAAGAGCTTTGAATGAAAGTCACCGACTCTGATCGTCCTTTTGCGGACACGACACTGGCGACGAGGATGGGATCTCGCCCCTGAACCGAACCCCGTGTCCACCCAAGAACCAGCTCCAGCGCAGAGATGGCGAAGATAGCACCGCCCGCCCCGTTCAACCCCGCCGCCGAGGATTGGGAATCATACTCGGATCGGTTCTGGATGTACCTGGAATGCGCCGGAATGAAGGACGCCCTGGCCCCGCTAAAACGCGCCGTCTTTCTTACGCACTGCGGACCAGAGGTCTTCCAGATGGCCAAAGCCTTGGCCAAACCGGCAGACGCAACCGCCATGGACTGGGACGTCCTTGAACCCATATTGCGGCACCATTACGCCCCCGAAGTCCCCATCCTGATACGGCGCAACGAGTTCTACCGCCGAAACCAGAAACCAGACGAAAAATTGAGTGACTTCGTCGCAGAACTACGGCGCCTAGGAGGACTCTGTGAGTTCGAAGGTCTGAACAGTCTCATAAGAGACCGCTTCGTACTCGGTTTATGGGATCCTACACTCCAGAGCCGACTTATGGCCAAGGGCGACATCAGCCTAGCCGATGCCCTTACAGCAGCCGCAGCCGCTGAAGCAACCCGCACGTCGGCAGACAGCATGCGAAGATCTGACGCGAAGGGCGGAAACAACAACCCGGCAAGGTCGGCCGACACAAGAAATGAAGCAACCGCACACTACGGTGAATACCAATCAAACTCCAGCACGTCAGAAGACGAGGAGGACATACACCGAGTGCAGACGGGACGCGGCGATCAACGAAGTCGAAAAGGTCGCAGGTCGAGGACCAACTGTGCCGGGTGCGGCGGCGATCACCCCAGGTCAGAATGCCGATTTTTTGACTCTATCTGTAGGCATTGTGAACGACGGGGTCACATCGCCCAAGTTTGCCGCCAAAAGAAGACCCGCAGCCCGCCCAAATGGGAACAGCACGACAGACGGAGAGAAAACTCCCCGCCCAGAACCAGAGAGTGTCAGCCAGACGGTCGGTGGGACCGCACTCAACGATCTCAAAGAAGCGGCGACGGTCGGCGAAAAGAAGAAACCCACCAGACGGTGACCATCGGCCACGCCATCTCCGACGGCGCCAGAAAGGTACATGTAGAAGTACATATCGAAGGCCAGCCATGCAAAATGGAAGTGGACTCCGGGTCCTACCTTTCCATGATTGCATGGCGCGAAATCAAAAGACTGGTGCCTACACTGCAAAAGAGAAACGTGCATGCCCAAAAGGTCATCATTAAAGACTACCAAGGGAATCGCGTTCCGGTAGTGGGCACCAAGAACTTCAATATAACTTACAAAGGCCACACCGAACAACTACCACTCACAATCGTCGATCGCGACCGCCCAAGCCTACTGGGTTTACAATGGTTCACCCCGCTTAACATCGCGCTGACAGGTGTCAACCAAGTCACCATCGAAGCTTGGGAACAGCGGCTAGCCCAGGAGTTCCAGGAGGTGTTCGATGGAGGCTTGGGCAAGTACCAGGGGCCCCTTATCTCGTTTGACCTAGACCCAAGGGTTCCCCCTAAGCGGCTTAAACCTAGAAGGGTACCATTTGCATTAAGACCTAAAATTGACGAGCAGCTCGACAAGCTCGTCAAACAAGGGGTATTGCAGCCGATAGACCATGCCAGATGGGAAACCCCTATAGTGACCCCAGTAAAGCCAGACGGGTCCGTGAGAATCTGCGGGGACTATAAGGCCACCCTAAATTGCGCGTTGCAACAAAGCGCCTACCCAGTCCCAATAGTGCAACATTTACTGCACTCACTAGGAGGGGGCAAAGTCTTTGCCAAGCTCGACCTCGCCCAGGCATATCAGCAGCTACCTGTGGACGAGAAAACGGCGGAAGCCCAAACAATAGTGACCCATCGGGGGGCTTTCAAGTGTAACCGGCTCCAATTTGGAGTCAGCGTAGCACCAGGCATTTTTCAAAGCCTGATGGAACGTTTGCTACAGGGCATCAAGGGGGTGGTGCCCTATTTTGATGACGTATTAGTAGCGGCGCCAAACGAAGCCGAATTAGAAAACAGACTCAGACAAGTCTTAACAAAATTTAAAGAAACAGGACTTAAAGTCAAACGAGAAAAATGCAAACTATGTACAAAGCAAGTAGAGTTTTTGGGCTATCTCCTAGACCAGCATGGCATTCACCCTACGACTAAAAAAGTAAAAGCCATCAAGGAAGCCCCCACCCCAAAGTCCAAAACGGAACTACAAGCGTTCCTAGGCTTACTAAATTTTTATAATGTTTTCCTACCTCAAAAGGCAACGGCGGCGGAGCCTTTACATAGACTCCTAGACAAGAGGGCAGCCTGGACTTGGGGGAGACGAGAACAAGCCGCTTTTCAAAGAACCAAAGACCTCCTCACCTCCGACGCTGTCCTAATGCAATTCAGTGAGACCTTGCCCTTAGCTGTCACTTGCGACGCATCACCCTTCGGCGTCGGCGCTGTCCTCAGCCACACCCTCCCAGACCAGAGAGAAGCACCCATCGCTTTTTTCTCCAGGACTCTGACCAAACCGGAGCGGAACTATAGCCAGCTGGACAAAGAAGCTTTGGCTATAGTTGCCGCCGTTAAACGTTTTCACGAATACCTGTATGGCCGCCCGTTCACCATCGTGACGGATCACAAGCCATTGCTGGGCATCCTCGCCGGAAACCGAGCCACGCCAAACATCTTGTCACCCCGGATGACAAGATGGTCTGAATTCCTGGCAGCCTACAGTTACGAACTGTTACACAAGCCAGGTAAGAAAATTTCGCACGCGGACGCTTTAAGCCGCTCGCCTCTACCTGACTCTGAACCTGACCCAGCACCAACAACAAACACCCTAAGTATCGAGAGCTTACCTATTATCGCATCTGACATTGCCAGAGAAACCGTTAAGGACAGACGCCTGGCACGAATCTTACACTGGTTAGAAAAAGGCTGGCCGGAAAAAGACAATGACGAGACTTTTAAAACATTCCGCCAGCGCCAGACTGAACTTTCACTACTGAGAGGGTGTATCCTATGGGGTGACCGGGTGGTAATTCCGGACAGATTGCAAGAAAGGGTCTTGGAGATGCTACATGAGGGTCATCCTGGCATCGTCAGGACTAAAGCCCTGGCCAGAAGTTATGCTTGGTGGCCAGGGATGGACAAACAAATTGAGGCATGGGTCGCCAAATGCCACCGGTGCCAGGAGACCAGATCCAGCCCACCCGCAGCACCTATCCGGGACTGGGAAACACCACGGGGGCCCTGGTCCAGAATCCATCTTGACTTTGCTGGCCCCACAAATGGACATACTTTTTTAATCACGGTTGACGCGTACTCCAATTGGTTGGAGGTTAGCGACATGAAGTCCACTACCACAGAGGCCGTCATAAAAGAACTGTGTAAACTGTTTTCCACACACGGCCTCCCAGACGTCGTCGTCTCGGACAACGGGCCCCAGTTCACTTCCATCGACTTTGAACGGTTCCTGGCAGAAATGGGTATCCGCCACGCATTAACAGCACCGGCGCATCCGGCGGCGAACGGTAGGGCGGAACGGATGGTCCAGTTTACGAAAAAGACCCTCCGGAAAATGGACCACGGGGAGATCAGCGACAAAATCAACCGACTGCTCTTCATACAGCACATCACTCCCAATACTACAACCAACAAGAGTCCTGCAGAGCTTCTGATGGGCAGAAAGCTGAGGTCCCCACTCGACAGACTGCACCCGACTTATAACCCGGAGCGGCCCCCAGACTCCAGCTCCAGGTACCGGACATTTAACCCAGGTGACTTAGTCTATGCAAAGAACATGACGGGGGACCCCCTATGGATCCCAGCCGTCATAACGCAAGTCACTGGTCCACGGTCGTACCGGCTCCAAACCATCGATGGGCGAGCCTGGAAACGACATATCGACCAGCTTAGGTCACGAACAGCGACTGACCTCAACCCCCAAGACACGAACCAAGGGGGGAGGGAATACCCGGAGAGACAATCGCAGAATAAAATAAACCAAAAATACTCACCGGAACACAGCCATCGCGAGTCCCCTCCGGAGAAGAACCATCTGGCCAGCTCTACCGACTCGGAGAAGCCAAGCGGGAGCGGCGAAATCCGCAGCTCAACCGACCCGGTAGGCCCAGGCGGGAGCCACGGCGAAAGAACCGGCCCGATCATCCAGCCGGTTCGCAAAGAGGCAGGAGCAGCCAAAAAGATGACCGCTCCGGCCGAGTTACAGCATGCAAGTGAGTTGCGTAGGTCAACTAGGACTCGACGGAGCCCCGCCTACCTGCGTGACTACACCACGTGATGGCCCATACCAAGAGGGGAGGGGTGTTATGTCTTGAAATGGAATACTCGAAATCCCCGAGCCTTGATTGGCTAAGGCGCGGGGATTTCTGATTGGCCAGGCGAGCCGCGCTGATTGGCCCGATTGAAGTCTCCCACGATTGGTGCAAACCAAGAGCGGGAGACTTGAATCGCTGCCATTGGTCGCGGCCGCCGCTGCGAAAGGTATAAAAGCCGCGGGCTTTTTGCCTTTCGCCGGTTCGGTTCTCCCATTGTTAATAAAGAGCTTTGAATGAAAGTCACCGACTCTGATCGTCCTTTTGCGGACACGACACCTTCCCTTGCCAAAGTCCTCAGAGAAAAGTCCGTTCTTCCAGAGTTTGGGGGGATGGACTCATTCCAGGATCTCAATAGACAGCATTGCTTAATTTAAGGAACCCAGAGTGCACCCAGTCTTCAAGATCAAATTGGCAGGGCAGATGTAATAAAACACAGATGGTCCCTCAAGTAACCAGGCCGTTTTAGGTAACAACTAGCATCTTGAATTGCAGCTGGAAGCAAACTGGTGGCGAGTGCAACTCACAAAGTCCAGGTGTTACATGGCCATACTGAGACATGCCCATCACTGTCCATGCCATTGCATTCTAGACCAGCTTAAGCTTTTCAGTAATCTTCAAAGGTAGCCCTATATACAGCACACTGGTGTTGCATGCTGCCAGATGACTATACCATAAGCAACTGTCATAGTACAACTGGCACAGCAGACAAAGTTGAGCAAAGGCCTTTCTGGCCATAGTTGCCAGCTGCCCTTCAAGTAGGAACTGTGAATCTAGGAAAGCCACCAGATTGCGTAGTAACCTTGAAAGAGAAAACACAATCCCACCCAAGATAAAAGATGAAATATCCCCAGATCTGAGTGCAAAAAAAAATTGGGACTGGAAAGCAATATTAGTCTTGCAATTTGCTCACACATGATTTACAGCTTCCCAGTATGTGTATGTCAAGCCTGTGCAAAGTTTCAGAAATAATTCAGAAAAGATGCTTCTGTGAACATAGCATCCTTTTGATGCAGCTGAATTTCTTCCCTAGTCATACATCTTTTGCAACCTTGAATGCAACAACATTCACATTCCTGCATGTTTCAAAGGTCTTTTTAAACTGAATCTGAGCCCTGGTGTGTTGGATATGTATTGGATTATATACTCTCTCTCTCTCTCTCTCTCTGTGTGTGTGTGTGTGTGTGTGTGTGTATTCTTAAGTTTTCACAGGTACTTACATGTATGGTATTCAGCTTTGTTTGGGTATTTTCCCACGTCATTACAGTTATGCTTTTAAAGTTGTAGCAACGTTTCGCAGAATCTCATCTGCCTTCATCAGGCTTCTGTATTATGTTCATCTGTGAGTCAGACTTTCACAGCCATTTCTGTTTTAAATTTGGGGCTAGCCTACTGCTGTGCAAGAATGGTTTTTTTCTTCATCCTGATTGGTTGGGAGTCTTGGTCTGTGTTTATTGGTCTTAGAGTTTGCTGTGTTCTGCTTGATTGGTGTTTCCAATATCTTCTGTCTGTTTTTCTTCATTGGCTGGCAACATTGTGTTTCCTGTATTGGAGGCTTTTAGTGCAGCTTGGCTCTGAGTAAATGGACAGCTATCATTTATTAGGAAGCTAGGTTTCATCTGGGTGCCTGGTTGGGGTGTGTTTGAACTGGAGGTATCAGGGGGGATCTGGTTGTGCCCAGATGTTTGTGCTAATGGCTTCCACAAAAGCAAAATCACCAGCTTGATCCACAAAAACACACTGAGACATAATGGAGACCTAGAAGATGAACAGACCTATGGAACAGCTGTCCTGCCCTACATAAGAGGTACTACAGACAAAATCAGTAAGATACTACAAAGGCACCACATCAAGACTGCCTTCAAAAAAGACAGAAAAATAGCAGCCATCCTAAGAAACCCCAAAGATAAAATTGACCTGGAAAACAGGCATATATGAAGTCCCCTGTGCATCATGCCCGGCCACATACATTGGACAGACCAATAGAAGAATAAGTACCCGCCTGGATGAACACAAAAATGCAGTAAAAAAGCTGGAACACACCTCCTCACTTGTCCAACACATGAAAGCCACAGATCCTATCATTGACTTTAACAGCACAAAAACCCTAGCCACAGAATTATCAGAGAAGCCATAGAGATTGAAAAAAGACCTGAAAGCATGAATAGAAGACATGATTCCACCAGATTGTCAATTATTTGGAATCCTGCACTCACAAACAAAAAAATCTCCACACCACAAGCCAGACAAACACCTGGGCACAAACAGATCCCCCCCGATACCTCCTGCTCAAACACACCCCAACCAGGCACCCAGATGAAACCTAGCTTCCTAATAAATGATAGCTATCCATTTACTCAGAGCCAAGCCGCACTAAAAGCCTCCAATAAAGGAACACAATGTTGCCAGCCAATCAAGACAAAAAAAAGCCACAAAACAGACAGAAGATGTTAGAAACACCAATCAAGCAGAACACAGCAAACTCCAAGACCAATAAACACAGACCAAGACTCCCAACCAATCAGGATGAAGAAAAAATCATTCTGGCACAGCAGTAGGCTAGTACCAAATTTAAAACAGAAACGGCTGTGAAAGTCTGACTCACAGACGAACACAATACAGAAGCCTGATGATGGCAGATGAGATTCTGCCGAAACGTTGCTACCACTTTAAAAGCATAACTATAATGACGTGGGAAAATACACGAACAAAGCTGAATACCACATATATATACATGTACATGTATATATACATATACATATACATATGTATAAATATAGAGATATATAGATATAGATATATACATACACACCCACACACATATATATATATATATATACACACATATATATATACATATACATATATAATCTCCAATATACATATCAGCCAAACTGGGTCTATAGTTTTATGAAAGAATATTCCAATTATTAATGAAGTGCTCTTTTAAAATGGCAGCTATTGGCCAAAATTACAAAAGAGAAATTCCATGGAGGCACTGAAGTGTGAAATAAGTTACAATTGAAAAATAAAAGTCATCCTTCACGGTTAAAACAATAGATCAACTTGTATTCCATATTAATAAATCATATCAGGATAAGGTAGGTGCGGTATGTCCTTTGAGTCTTAATTGAATTACCAAGATCATGAATTAAAACTTTTTTTTAACAAATCCAAATGGATCCATAGCGATTCCTTGTTAAATAAACAAGTAAGAAAGAATATGAAAGGTCATGTTTTTCTTCTTGCTTCTCTTGGTAAAGTTGCAACAGTTACTCACCAAGTCCTTCCACTCACCTTGCCTGACTTCTCTACTCTCACTCCACAATGTACCACCTGGATATCAATTCATTTCTGTCTCAGCCCAGCAACTACAATCTGGCATCATGTTGAGCTGAGACAGCCTGACCTTCTGATAAGCAAATTTCTTGCACTGGCTTTTAAGCTTGGTACCCTACTAGAAGGATTCACACTACATCTCCATCTGCAAAAGGACTAAAACTTAGCACATTTTATGATTTTTGCTTTGAGAGAGACAACTTGACAATATTCTGGAGGGTAATAAATGAAGAGATTTGTCTATTTATTTATTAAACAAATTTATTTGGTCACCTGATTCATGCACAGGTGAGTCTGGATGAGTTACAACATTAAAAATGCACAACACAAAAACCCCATTCCATCAATAACCTATGCAGCAACTATTAAATAATAATAACAATATAAAAATAATAATAAAAAATTCATGTGTTATCCCAATTGTAATTGGAGCCCTTGGAGCAATACCTAAAGGGCTGCCTCGCTATTTGGAAATCCTGAACTTATCAGACTTGAATACTCTTATTCTGCAAAAAACCACCCTACTTGGAACAGCTTATATCCTCCGACACTACCTGAATAGTTCCTAGGTCCTTGGTTAGGACTCAGGCTGTTGAGCTACCAACCAGCCCCAAAGGCTGTGAATCTCACTAAAGATGATGATAATGATTATTATTATGATTATTATTATGATTATGATTATTATGATTATGATTATGATTATGATTATTATTATGATTATTATTAATATCAACATTTTTATTTATTAAACAATTTTATGTGGCCACCTGATTCATGCATAGATGTCTCCCTGCGGATGTGTGTTCCTCCAAATTCTCAAATGAAGGTCCTTTATGAGATGTTTAACTCAAAAGCAAAGAGTTAAGACCAGGAAGCACATTTCCAAGGTGTCCAAGGGAAAAGATCATATAATATAATGGCATGGGATACTTGTTGAGGGACCTCCCCCCCCCAAAAAAATTATCTAGAACAGTAAGGAAAAATATACTGTGATTACAAATATCTCAGCAGGTATTAGCATCTGGTTGGCCTTGTTTGAATTTTGGGGCTAAACCTGATTGGGAAACTACCAAAGGTTACAGTCTATGCCAATTTGGGAAGTCAAAAATATCCTAGCAGAAATGAAGAACAAACCCTTTTGTGGACAGAAAGACTGGAAAAATATTTGGGTATCAATATTGACTTGAAGGAGATTTTTTTTACCTTATTAAATTAAACTATCTTAACTATACTCACACAGAGACATATCCGAGTACTGCTATTCTACCTCAATATGGCAGGGGAAGAATAAAGAATTAGGAAGTGTACATCAAGATTATATACTGGAATTCCGAAATTGGAAACTGTTATGAACTAATAAAACGTTTAAATAAAGTTTTATCAAACCTTTAGAAAAGCAGGGTTCTAATCCTGCACTTCTGATTGGCCGATAATAGCGATATCGGATTGGTCCGTTCAGGGGAATCTGATTGGCTGTTAACGAGCCACTCTCATTGGTTCAAGGGTTTAACACTCCATGTTTCTCATTGGTTACTAGATCAGCAGCCTGCTGCTGCTGCCCTAGGGTTTTGCTCCGTTCAGAATGTTTAATAAAGAGTTGAAGTTCACTGTTCACTGCCTCGTCTCCGTTCCTTGCGCCCATGCGCAGAACCTAACAGAAACAGTAATGAGGAAAATGTAGGTGAACTGTACAAAATAAAATGAAAATGAAGCAAAATAACATCAGTTTCTGCAAATCCAATTATTTCTTTTTTTTTAAAATGCTAGCATAGTCCTTCAGAAATCCATATTAGAACTTCTGGGAAAGGTGGAAAACAATTGAAGAAGAGGACACCCAGCAGCATGGTGAATGGATCAGTTAGAACAGTGATACACTATTGGAGGAGCTGAAGATCCTGGTTGAGTACGGATAATCTTGGAGAAATTCTATCTATATGGCGGCTGGAAGTTGAGATCAACATCCCTGTTTATTTCTAGTGTCTGTCATGTTCACCCAAAAATAATGTAAATTTCACTTTTGAAAAAAGCTAATTGAGTAGGACAGTATATATTATATAAGAAATGAGATTGGTGATGCCTTTATCTCAAGTAACTTAATCTCTTGCATTGGTTGTAGGTACTACAGGAGTCATTCACACCTAAATGCTTTGCCATGATCTCTTCCACCAAAGTACATGAAAATAGCGCATATGTTCCCAGATTTGGCTTCTGCCATGTTTGTACCTTTTCAAGGACAGAATATGACAATGTCCCTGGTAATTTTTCTTTTCTATCAATATACAGGCATTGGTTTCATCTCAGGGTAATGGGATTATAAAACTTTGAACTCAGAAATATAGCCACAAGTAATGTGCATACATTGATGTTATTGCTGCTCTGGATGAATTCTCCAAAGCATCTTTTTCTTCATATCTTGTTGCCTAAAGAAGTTAAGACCATCCTTGGGTTTTCAAGTATATTGTATCTGCATCGTTACTGACAGAAAATATTTTATAACATTATGCAAACCAAATTAACACGATTTAATGTTAAATTTCCCAGAGGGATTTTTTGAGGTTTTTTGGATAGTGGAACCACATTCAACTGTTTGTTTTGAACTACCCCTAAACAGATTGATTTTTTTTAAAAAAGAGACCTTAGAGCAAGGGTGTCCAACCTTGGCAACTTTAAGATTTGTGGACTTCAACTCCCAGAATTCCTCAGCTAGTCTTAAAGTTGCCAAGGTTGGACACCCCTGCCTTAGAGAGTTGGCCAAACTCTAGGCGGCACATATCAAACTGTTATTAAATGTAACAGCTGAGATCCTTTTTTCCCCAAACAAGAGCTCTGTTTTTTAATCAGGGCAAAGTTGATTACATAAGAGACATTCTTTCTGCCACTCTGAAACCTTCTCTCCTGTACTATCAGTCATCCTGGATGTTATACGCTATACAGGGAACAAATGCAAAATATTTTCTCCAACTCCATAACTTTAGTTTTAATAGGAATAGTTTAATAAATATAACAGGAAAATAATGTTGAAATGAGCTCATTAGCTATATTTTCTCTCCACATAAAGTCTATGATTTACTTCATAACTTTTGCCAACAATGGACCAGCTTCTTAAAGTCATCAAAAAATGAATTTATATTTTGTCTTTTTAGCCCCATCCCAACAGTCCTTCCCAACTCTTCACCTGAGTCTAACAGATTCCCATTAAGTTATTCCATCAATTTTGGGAAAAGGTAGAACTTGCATGGTAGCAAATCTAGACTAAATGGAGTAAGGTGATAAGATCCAAATTTGCAACTCCTCTTGGGTTAGCTTGAAATGTGAAGTCTACTGTAGTGTTGTAGAAAAATTTTCTTCTTGTGTTTCTGAACTCAGTTTAATTTTTTTATAATTCTTGCAATGTAACACTTTGAGTTGATATTGGTGCCGGTTTCAGAAAAATCAAAATGAATAATATAATTAGTGTCCCCAAAAATATTGAACCCTGGATGTTGATTTTTTTTTGTTTGTTTGTTTCCAGTAAAACTTCATGAACACATTTCATGGATTAACAGTTCTTTTCTGGATCATAATGATAAGCCTGTATTTTGTTGGCTCTCACTATGCTGTGATGAAATGTGTTGCCTTCATTCTTGCTCATGAAAATAATTGCTGACAAATTTCAGATCTTGAGGCTTTCATCTCTGCCATCAGCATATGAGGTGTTAAGTTCTGCGCATGGGTGCAAGGAACGGAGACGAGGCAGTGAACAGTGAACTTCAACTCTTTATTTATCATCGTGAACAGAGCAAAAACCTGGGGCCAGCAGCAGCCCTTTTATAGAGCAGGCTGCTGACCTATTAACCAATGAGAACAAGGAAGCATTAAACCCTTGAACCAATGAGAGTGGCTCGTTAACAGCCAATCAGATTCCCCAGAACGGACCAATCCGATATCGCTATTATCGGCCAATCAGAAGTGCAGGATTAGAACCCTGCTTTTTCTTTAAGCTTTGATAAACTTTATTTAAGCGTTTTTATTAGTTCATAACACCCCTTCCCCCTGGGTTCCGTTTGAGGGGTGCGGTGATGTAATCTCTGAGATATGTGGGTTGTTTTAACTGTCTATTAGATTTGCACTGTCCCACCGGTTCCCGTCTGCAGTCCAGCTTCGGTGGGACGTTTTGGGACATATCTGGTACCAGCGGTTCCTCATTCTCACTGGACGACTCAGTGCCGCTAATTCTGTCGTTGTTGTCCTCTGATCTTAGTGGGCTAGCCTCCGTTGAGGTATTCCTCTGTGGAGAGGCCACACCCCTCCCTGATTCTTCTTCATTAATCGCGCCTGCTCGCTGACTTCCTTCGCTTTTGCTCTCCCCCATCTCGAATTCAGTTTCTTCGACGTCCCCTCCCCCCTCAGTTTGGGAGTCCCAGGAGTCGTGGGAACTGGGTTGTAGCCTAGAGCGAAGCTGATCAATATGGCGTTTCCATATTTTTCCATCGCAGGTTTGCACATGGTACGATCCGGGCCCGGTGGTTTGAAATTACGGTTGCTTCGATCCATAATGGTTCATTGGAGAGGTTTTTAGCGAAAACTAAGTCGCCTACCTTGAACTCGCAGCATTTCCCACTGGATCCGCAGGGTTTCTCTGGCTCATAGGAAGGGTGAAGCCGGTCGAGGTGGGAACGGAGCTTGCGTCCCATCAATAGTTCAGCTGGCGTCTTGTTGGTGACGCTGTGTGGAGTGATGTGTTGGAGTAGGAATATTCTGTTTATTTTTTCATCAATGTCCCCATAGTCCATTTTATGGAGAGTTTTTTTTAACAAATTGTACCATGCGCTCCGCCCTGCCATTAGCTGCAGGGTGCACAGGTGAAGTTAGCGCATGGCGGATGCCCCGATCCGCTAAGTATTGTTCAAACGCCAGGGCGGTGAACTGGGGTCCGTTGTCGGAGACCAGGACGTCTGGCAGTCCGTGCGTTGCGAATAGCCTGTTCAATTTTTGGATGACGGACTCCGTTGTAGTATTCTTCATTTTGTGGATCTCGAGCCAGTTGGAATAGGCATCCACTGTTAGGAGGAATGTATGTCCTTTAGTAGGTCCCACAAAATCAACGTGGATGCAGGACCACAGCCCCCAGGGGGTTTCCCATTTTGTTGGAGTTGCTCTAGGTGAGGCACTGCTGACTTCTTGGCACTTTAAGCAAGTCTTTACCCAGGCTTCAATTTGTCTGTCGATGCCCGGCCACCACGCGTAGCTTCGTGCGAGCGCTTTCATATGCACGATGCCGGGGTGACCGTCATGCAATGTTTTCAATACTGCTCATTGTAACCACTCTGGGATGACGACTCTATCTCCCCATAGGATGCAGCCTTTTTGAGAAAATAGTTCTGTTTGCTGGTTTCTTAAAGGAGTGAAATTGTCAGAGGTTTGTTCTATTGGCCATCCTCTTTCGACCCAGCTAAGAACTTGTGATAAGACAGGATCTCGTTTTGTTTCAATTGCAATGTCTCTGGCTGTTAGCGATGGTGACTGTAGCATTTCAATCTGGAGTGTCGTAAGGGTTGGAGCTGGGTCGTCGACAGTTTCCAGAAGTGGGGTGCGGCTCAATGCATCAGCATGGGGAATGGCTTTCCCCGGGCGGTATTGTAATTTATAGTTGTACGCAGCCAAAAACTCCGACCAGCGAGTCATTCTCGGTGACAATATATAGGGGGTTGGCTTGTCTCCCGCTATAATCCCTAACAATGGTTTGTGGTCGGTAACAATAGTAAAAACTCGTCCATACACATATTCATGAAACCGTTTCACAGCAGATACAACAGCAAGAGCCTCTTTGTCGATCTGGCTATAATTACGTTCAGCCTTTGACAAGTTCCTTGAAAAATAGGCAATAGGGGCCTCACTACCATTTGGTAACACATGACTCAAAATGGCTCCTACTCCAAACAGTGATGCGTCACATGTAATTGTTAAAGGGAGAGTCTCGTTGTACTGCATTAAAACAGCATCTGAGGTTAGTAAGTTTTTCACTTGTCGGAATGCGTGCTCCTCATGGTGTCCCCAGACCCAGGTGGCTTTTTTGTCGAGAAGTCTATGGAGGGGCTCAGCTATGGTTGCTTTCTGGGGCAAGAAGATGTTGTAAAAGTTAATGAGCCCCAGGAAAGCTTGGAGATCAGTTCTATTTCTGGGTCTTGGGGCATTTTTGATTGCTCTCAGTTTGCTGTTAGTGGGGTGGATGCCCTGTTTATCGATTAGGTACCCCAGGAGCTCTACTTTGTCTATACACAGTTGACATTTATTTTTTTTAACTTTAAGGCCAGAGTCTTTAAATTTCTGGAGAACCAATTTAAGCTGCTTTTCTAGTATTTCTCTATTCGGGGCAGCAATTAAAACGTCATCAAAGTATGGCACGACCCCCTTGATCCCTTGTAAGTGTCTCTCCATCAGACTTTGAAAAATCCCTGGGGCTACGCTCACTCCGAATTGGAGTCGGTTGCATTTAAAGGTGCCTCGGTGCGTAACGATCATCTATGCCTCTGCGGTTGTTTTATCTACAGGCAGTTGTTGGTAAGCCTGTGCTAAATCCAATTTAGCGAAGACTTTTCCGTCCCCCAGGGAATGGAGAAGGTGTTGCACCACCGGTACCGGGTAAGCGTTGAAGAGCGTGATTAAGGGCAGCCCGGTAGTCCCCACAAATCCTTAACGATCCATCCGGTTTGATGGGTGTTACAATTGGGGTTTCTCAACGAGCGTGGTCAGTTGGTTCTAAAACACCCTGGGCTATTAAGTTATCGAGCTGCTCGTCAATTTTTGGTTTAAGGGCAAAAGGTACCCGACGAGGCTTAAGGCGGATGGGGGCTACTTCAGGGTTAAGGTTAAATGATATTGGGGTCCCCTTGTACTCGCCTAGTTTGTCTGCAAAAACGTCCTGGAATTCCTGGACGATGGCCTCCTCCCAGTCGTTGCTTCTGGTTTGGTGAATGCCGGCTACCTCAATCCCGAGTGAGGCGAACCATTGGAGGCCTAACAAACTAGGCCGGTCACGGTCGATGACGGTCAGTGGTAATGACGCAGTATGATTTTTGAATGATACTTGGACTCGGCTGGATCCAACGACCGAAATTCGGTTCCCCTGATAATCCTTGAGTATGATTCTTTGGGCTCTGAGGTCTTGACGCTGGATGGCAGGGATTAATTGTTTAAGAGCCTTCCAGGAAACCATTGAGAGGGACGATCCTGAATCGACTTACATCACACAAGGCTGGTTTTCGATGGCGACCTTTACTCGGATCTTCTTTGTGTCTAGCGATGAGGCGTGACCGATTGTGGTGGTTTGGTGTGCCTCTTATATTCTCGATAAAATGGCCGGTGTTTTATTTCTGTAGGAGTGGTTGTTCCATTGGCGGTTCAAATGTTCCCGACTCACAGGGCGATTCTCTGTGGTCTGGCGGCAGTTGTTTCCCCTCTTAAGTGGACTGGATCCTTGCTTGCTTCTACAGACCTTTCCGATGTGGCCTCTTTTCCCACAGAAATGGCACAGCGCTTCGAGGAATTTGCAGTCTGATCGCGGGTGGTTTGCCCCACAACCCGCGCATTGGTGCGGTAGTCTTTGATTTCGCTGGTGGCGTTGGTCACGTTCAGACCGGAGCCGGTTGACCTCCTCCTCATCACTTTCTGATGGTGATTCGAGGTCCTCGCTGTTGTGTGCCTTTCTAGGCAAGGTGAGGTATCGCTGGCGAGTTGACGGAGCAGTGCGTTGGTGTGGCGCATTCGGGCATCCAACTTCCTGGTTGCTTCTGCTGCAGTAGCGTCTTTGATGACATCAGCAAGGTCGATGTCCCCTTTTGCCATGATCTTGCTCTGTACTGTCTGATCATCTAATCCCAGAACTATTCGGTTTCTCAGAGCTTGTTCGAGGTCTGCGAACTCACAGAGGTCTCCCAGGTTCCGGAGATCCGTGATGAAATCTGCAACGCTCTCTCCCTTCCGCTGGTCCCTCTGGTAAAACTCATGTCTTTGGACAAGCGTTGGTATGGTGGGTGCATAGTGGGCCTGTAGAAGGGGCGCGAGGACGTCCCAGTCCATGGTTTTCACCTCAGCCGGTTTCACTAGTGCCTTGGCCATCTTAAAGATGGCAGGCCCGCAATGGGTCAGGAACACTGCTTGCTTTTTCCCCGTAGTAGCATCCTTCAAGTTGTTGGTCTCCAGAAACATCTGGAAGCGATCTATGTATGAGTCCCAGTCTTCTTGTGCCAGGTCAAATGGAGCAGGTGGTATGGCGCCTCCAGACATGGTTCCATTGTCGATGTGCCTTCAGCCACGTGCTCTGTTTGGTGCTCTGTAGTGTTCAGTCAGCTCTGATGTCTCCGCATCCCACCTTCATCACCAGTGTTAAGTTCTGCGCATGGGTGCAAGGAATGGAGACGAGGCAGTGAACAGTGAACTTCAACTCTTTATTTATCATCGTGAACAGAGCAAAAACCTGGGGCCAGCAGCCCCTTTATAGAGCAGGCTGCTGACCTATTAACCAATGAAAACAAGGAAGCATTAAACCCTTGAACCAATGAGAGTGGCTCGTTAACAGCCAATCAGATTCCCCAGAACGGACCAATCCGATATCGCTATTATCGGCCAATCAGAAGTGCAGGATTAGAACCCTGCTTTTTCTTTAAGCTTTGATAAACTTTATTTAAGCGTTTTTATTAGTTCATAACTCCAGGAACCCACTTCGAGCAAACATTGTGACACTGAAGAATGTTTACAATGTGATCCAAATGTTCTGTGAGTACCAAGCTTGACAGAAATTTCCCTTTGAGTGATCCTCTGATTGTCCTAACAATTCAGCCTTTCTTGACCACATAAATCAGCTCTTCCCAGTTCACCAGCTAAATAGATATAGATAGATAGATAGATAGATAGATAGATAGATAGATAGATAGATAGATAGATAGATAGACAGACAGACAGATAGTGAGTAAGAGAATACGCTGTTGCTCTTTTACACATTGAAAACAGTTCAATTATGCTGACAGCAGGGAAAGTGAGGCAAAGGAGAGAGTTCCTATAGAAATCTTTTTTTTCCCCTGACACATTCCTAGAGCAGAAATTTCAAGAGTGTAAACTGTTTGTGCAACATGCCCAGAGTTCTCAGCCCTGGGCTACTCGCATGATCCCATTGTTTTTGATGCATATAAACGCAAAGGGCAACAGAGTGGTTAGGTGGCAAAACTAAAGCTGAATCTGCAAAATTGAGCAGTCTTCTCTCTTTCCAGCTAAAAAGTACAGTCAAAGTCACCTGATTTCCTACTTAGCAGCCATCACCTTGCATAGGAGTTGTAGGCCTCATTTAAGATTGTTAAGTGAGGACTATTGTGCTCACATCAACATAGGCATTACCATAATAACAATCTGCATTAGGCAATGAATTTCAATTGGAGATACTTCTTTGATGGTCAAAATTCAATTACATTGCTCAGAACATATTAATATTCATTAAAAGCTTCCATTGAACAATAACAACAATGATCTTTTTGGAGCAACTTCCCACTAACTGAAGTGGGAGAACAGAAGCTAAAGAACACATCAGAGCACCTAATGCATCAATACTGCCACCTATTGGCAATTTATAATATTGGTGGCATTAATTTTCATTCATCCCTGGTAAACAGGATGCTTGTGTTAAATGGTGTGAAAAATCATCAGACACTGAGAAATGAACTGGGGTTGTAGCTGCCAAATAGGACTACCATATGTGGGTTGTACAACTTTAGATGATCACTAAGTGTGGCAAAGTGATATAGCAACTCCTTCTCTTATATCTAGCAGTGATCTACATGTTTGGAGGTTGGATGAGGCAATCCTATGCTTCGGCAGGTTCCATTCATTCAGCCTCTGTCTATCCCAATATTTTCCTTATAGATAGAAACTGTATACAGAGTCAGTTGGGTCTAGTGGTTCAGATGCTGGTCTAGAAACCAGGAGAAGGTGAGTTTTAAACCTCCCTTAGAAGACATGAAAGCCAGCTAGGTAACTTTGGGCTAGTTACTCTCTTTGCTAGTTGCTTAGCCCAGCCCACCTCATAGGGTTGTTGGGAAAATAGGAAGCAGGAATATTAGGTATGTTCACTAGCTTGAGTTGACTAAAATATTTGAAAAAGCAGAATAAAAAATTAATAATAAAACTGCCAAATCCAATCTAAAAATCTGGCTTTTATCTCTTGTTGATAAAAGGACACACAAAAAAAGTCTGGTTAGTTAATGCGGCAGTACCTGGACACAGGAGAAGAGAAAGAACTGGAGAAAAATCACAAAACACAAAGACCTGCCAACAGATATGGAAGGACAGGGGCAAAAGAAAACACAGCTAGTACCAATAGTAATAGGCACCTTGGATACAAATCCCAAAACATCTGGAGCACCAATTGAACACCATCATCCTTGGCAAAATCACCACCAGTCAATTGCAAAAGGCAGTTTTATTTGGAACAGCTTACATCCTGTGACCATACTTTTAACACCATCAAACAACACCAGCGTATTCCAAGTCCTTGGGAAGGATTCAGTGGGTGGATAAAAATGCCAAATTCAGCCCAAATATCTGGCTGACTGTGCCATGAATGATCATCATCATCATCATACAGAACTTAAGTATTTACAAATCAGGTTTATTTATGACTCTTCGCTAGAGGTTGATAAAAACATGGTTGAAGTGACCACTGACTCACACATTAAAGTCATTGGTTTACAAATCAAATAGTTAGCTTAATACATTAAGCTCATGATGGCTTGTTCGTGGATTCTGCATAAATGAAGACTGGGAACACTCAGTCAGGATCTCTCTATCTTCCCATCTATTACCCAAAAGACAATTACTTGGAGATCCCAAAGGTGCTTATTCTGGAGGTAACTGGACTTTCTTGTTTTTCCTTTGAAGACATTTCCCTTCTCATGCAAGGAACTTCTTCAGCTCTTGACAGGGCAGCGGGGAAGAAGTTTTGGTGTCAGAGCTTCTTGGAGGAGAAGCAAAACGTCTTCAAAGCAAAACAAACAATCAAACAAGAAAGTCCAGTTGCCTCCAGAATAAGCCCCTTTGGGTCCACCATGACCCGGATGACGGACAATCTCTATCACTTGGAGAGGCTGGCCACGTGTTGGGGGCTACGCAGGCCTCGGGGAGGAACAGGAGCGATTGCACCGACGTGCATGGGACGTGTCTGCTCTCGGCCTTTCTAAAGAGATAAAAGGAACAGCCCGGGTCTCTTGATCGCACGCAAGCCCAATCAAGGCCTTTTGCATCCGTAACAAGCGGCCCAGCGGGGGAGCCCGGCCCTTCAAGGCGATCTAGCCAGGCCCCCTCTTTGAAATCACTCAATCTATTTTAATGATTGGTTCGCGCCCGGGCGACATCAAAGGCGCCTCCAATCGCCACTCATGATCGGCTGACGGGGAGCCAAAATCAAAGTGCTTGGAAGGTGAGGGGAGTCTGAGCGCAGGAGGAGAAAGATGCAGGTTGGGGAGAAAGGGCGGGCGGGGGCTTTTCGCATAGAGAGGGGGAGCAGAGCAGGTTGCCACTTCGGCTCTTCCGGGCTCTCGGCTGAGTTTATGCCTATCCGTGGATAGAGCTGGATGACCCCCGGTCCCAATGGCAACTTTGGCGGTGCCAAACTCCGCGAACCACTTCACCTCCTTTCTGCAGGTAGGAAGATTTGTTGATTTATTTGGCGTGTGGCAAAATACAGCCCATGGGTTGTAAGAGTGGTTCAAATGTTCAAAGAGGTAGGAAGAAACTCCCTGGGTTAGAAGTAGCGTCGCCCCCATCTGGTTTCGCCTCGAGGGCGAGCTTCTTTCGGGGGGTCTTTAACCGAGGGGTGGTAGGGGGCTGCAATTCAGTAAGTGAGGATTTGCCTGATGCGGAGGAGATTCAGCAGTTGGGGAAACTTCACCTGTTGATTTTTCAGCCTGTCCTTTTGGCTGCTTCAAATACCCGACCGTTTGCTGTGGAAGGAATGGGGAAAGCGCGCTCCAACATTTTCAGGGAAAGCCTGTAAGGTTTCTGTGGAGATGTAAGATCCCATTCACTCAGAGGCGGCTTCCTCTTGGATTCCCATATAACTGTGAATAATCCCAGAGGAACTCTGGAGCAAGCAGCCTTGCCTTGAAGGGATCAGGATGCAAGGCGTATCATTATTTTTTATTAACCTGAAACAAAACATTAAAAAGAAACCACAAAGTCATAATTAGCAACCGACAACCAACTGATTATATGCCAACTTTGATGTGAACCACCTGTCTAATTTGACGTTCTGGAAGAGACTGTGGAGTTACAGTTGTGTAAATTCTGAGGCTATGCAGTGTTCTTGATTATAGGGAATGGTAGGGCAAGTTATCTTTTAGATTTACTAAAAGGACTGTTAGCCTCTGAACTTTGCGTATTTTAACCACATCTGCTTTCCTTCTACCGATCTCCCACTAAAGGTTCAGTATTGAAAACCTGCATTCTCATTTTAAGGAATAGCTAAGCAAGGACTCTGAAGGAGAGAAGTGGATTTTACCTGCTATGTTCAAGCTAGGTTAAATTGCTCCTGAACTGTAAGGACCAAATGGGTGCAAACAAATAGGAAATGTACTAGAATGATGCTAACTTTGGACCAGTGAGTCTGCTGAGATGCTGGAAAAAAGGGAAGGATAACCAATTCTGCAGGTGATTTTTTTTTTTTTTTTTTGCAGGTGAGCTCAGCTGAGATTTAGATAGCAAGAACATTTTAAAAAGTGGGGAAGGTGGCTTGTGATTCTAAAGAAACAAATGTTGACATATGTGATATTAATTTGAGATACAGACATCTTTAAGGGATTAAGTTGGGGCAGAATTGTGTTTATTTTGAATAAAAACATTACTTTTCAACTATTTGTTGTATGACTCCTGGAATATACATTTACAATGTGCTATTTTTTTTTGTTTATGGGTACTATACATATTTTAAATGTCTAATGAAAGTATTGCATTTTTTTACTTTGCAAAATGAGTATTATATGAGTATGTTATATACATTGTAGAAGAGGGAAGTAGATCCTACTGTGCTTTGTTCAGTGCCAAGAAGACTATTTAGAAATAGACAACAGCTCAGTAATATAGCTTTACTTGGAAACGGTTGCAAATTTAGTTCCTACATATCTCCTAATGAAAAGCTAGATACCGAGTTATTGTAAAGAATCTGCCTAAGACCTGATAAGCTGTTGCGATTGAGCTCAAACAATATTAGCTAGGCATCTAATTCTAGCTAGAAGAAGGCGACACTCTGAATAGGGAAATGTGACATTTTAATGCCTATTGAGACAAATTTAAAGTCACATCCACATTTAAGCCATTCCTTAAGGAAAAAAAAGTAATTTCCTGTATGCTAACCACAGGCCTAAAAGATACGGTAGATCATTAACTGTCATTAATGATTAGTTACAGACTCACCCCATGTATCCATTTGCACAATTTCCTGATTGATTCTGGATTTGCCTTTAACCAATAATATTGGCATATTTGGGGAGGGGGTGTAAGCGAGCATTTATTCTGGCTCCTCATTGACTTATTTAAAATCAAAACAAAGCCCGGGCAATGGAAATGCTCCATTCTCCTGTTGGCTTGACTCTTGCTTCACCAACCTTTCAGTTCTTGGGTGTAAACAAGCTCTTATCTGCTGCAATCTATTTATTGTAAGGAAGGGAATTTGAGCAAAGAACCACCTTAATCCTTAGGTTTCTAGTTAGTTTTTCACTCTTTTGTTTACAAAATCAACTCCCACCCCTCCTAAAACTGCTTGAGATTATTTTCCCTGCTGATCAAAGTAGCAGGCACAGAATTCCTGCCTCAGACTGCCTTTAGACATTCACTTTTATTCCTTATCATTTCATGTGTATGGAGGGAGGGAGAGAGTTAGAGAGTTTTATACAGCAATTTCCCATCCTAATTTGATCTGTTGTGAAAAGCGGGAGGGCTGTAAGAATGTTGCTATAAAGTGAATTTTTCTGAGATCAGAGCTCATAAGGGCTTTTAAAGTAAGGAACTGCATGGTTCCTTCACAGCAGGGAATTCTCCCAGAAAGGACAAATAATCAGCTTAAAACATATTCTGAAAAAAATCCTGCTCATTCTCCTACTGTTTCTGCTACAGGATATTCATTGGTTCAAGAGCTGTGGCAATTCAGGTGATGGGCACGGCTTAAGTTCCATTCTCAAAACTCTCCTGTTGATCAGATGGATAAAACCTTTATTAGTTGGAGCATTTCCTGCCTGATTGCAACTTTTCGAGAGTGGCTTGTGGAACAGGTTTCACTGAATTCAATATGACCTCCTTGCTAGGAGGAATGTATAGCAATGATGCTTTAATACAGGTTTGAAAAAGTTACAAAGGATTTGGGAGCCATTTCCCACTTTTCATACACATAATCCTCCATTAAAAGACGGCACATAACTGAAGCATATTCCGCTTTTAAATTCCTATCACCAATTTTTGTTCTCCTTTTTGGGTTCTCTCTCAAAATCTATGGCTTTATTACACGTTTTCAGTAGGAAATAGTCCAGTGACTTTGATTTTCTTAAAGAGAATTAGCAAGCTTTTCTTTCTGGCCATGTACAGAGTTTTGCATGGGGTTTGAACTGGCAATTAAGGAAACATTTAAATGATTTTTAAAATTATTTTTCAATAAATACAGAGAAAATTGTCACGACATGAAATCAAGTGACCAATGAAGTTCATAGTAAAGTAGCATCACGATTTTGGGGAATGACAAAATGAAAAATATAGTAACCAATCCTGGGAACACACAATTATCTTTGTAATTGCTTGAAAGTTCCAGTCATTTTGAAACGTTTCACTCTTCATAATTCCAAATAAAATACAATTAAAGCTGTTTCAGGAAAGCCAATATAACAGGACTAGAAGCCAGAAGAGTCTGGATGAATTGTATAACTGCCATCATCACTGGTCATGCTGCCTGATACTGGTGGCAGCTAGAATCCCTCATCCTATTGTTCCTACTTGATGGTGATGATTCACCACTATTTTCCCAAATATTCTTGAAGTTTGATCCTAGGATCGCTTTGTTTTTAAACCCAAAGCGATGCAGCTATATGACTTGCATCATTTTATGAAATGATAAACAGGATTTCTGTTTTTTATTCTAACATAGCTGCAGTTAACATTCCCGTCTGGATGTCCATCTTTTTATTTATTTATTGAATTTATATTGCCTCCTCTTTGCCCATTTTCCAATGCAGATAGTTCTTGACTTACAACTGGTTGCTTAAGGGCCATTTGAAATTATAATCTACCTGGGAAAGGGACCTATCACCCATATCCAAAATTTTGTCAGTCGCTCCTTGCTATGGTAAAGTGACCTTATTTTGGATGTTCAGCAACATAGCTGCATTAACAGCCATTTGTAGCATTCCAACCATATTTTACAATAGTTGCCAAAAATCAGCACTTCTAGTTTCTATTAAAACTGCACCATAGTGAACAATGGGTTCATTTTATGACTGCGCTGTTCACTTAACAATTACTGAAAAAGACACAATCGTGTCTATTTCCATTTTATGACTGTTGTGACTGTACAACTCTAATGGGCAAGCTCCATTACGGTCGTAACCTGAGGACTATCTGTATACATTGTCAGGATTTATGAGTAGAGACTTCCTGCTTCATTGAAATGCTTCTAGGATTCTGCCTCCTCTGCTTTTTTTTCTTCTCTTAAAATATATTTCAACACTAAAAGATCAAAGCAGCATAATGGGAAAAGTTTTTTTTTTAAAAAAAGGGGACACAGAAACAAACAAACAAACAAAAAACCAGCAAAAGCCATGCCAAAGAGAAACTATCAGTACCTACTAGGCCTGAAGCCTTGACAGGTCCTTGCAGTAGGATAAAATGTGCCTTCTACACTTCTGGGGAGTAGCATCAACTTAAAGCCTTTTTCACTATATCAAATCAGCTGCTTTGCATTTGGATCTCACCCCTCCCCCCCAAGCATAACCTCAGGCAATGAAAAATGGCTTGCAGATCTTTTGGCTTTTAACTGGAGGCATAAAATTATTGCTCTGAAGTGGATCTTTTTCCAGTGATTGGAACCAAAGCAGCTTCATCAGTTGGCAATGCTTTTACCCAGCCTTCCTTATTATATTGGTCTTTTTTAAAAAAGAAAAGATACAAAAGCTTGAACATCCATAGATAATATTCCTGTCCATGAACATTTATATAATGGTCTTGCTTAGGTTATAACTACAGCAAGTATTTACTCGAAACATCTTTAAATATCAATATTTGTCAACATTCTAAAATTTCCAGAGTCCATAATGACTCTGGGTAGCACATAATACTAATAATAGTTTTAAAAATACCATAACCCAAAAAAGGTGAATCTGTAGAGCTAAAATTTTAAAAAGAATGGGATGGAATGACATCTATCTATACTTTAGTGTTGTTCAAAAAGTCCCCCCCCCTCCCCCCCATAGTTAGCCACAGATATATTAAAGGATGGGAATCAGTTAGTTTGAATTTTATCTCAGTAGGAGCCTAACAGAATTTGGCAACATCCAGAAGATTGAGCTCCTTTGATCAGAAAGCAGAAATCGTGTGTAGAAAGTATCAGATACCAAATTAGGGCTTAGTGTAAACCAGACCTGGTCTTCCAACTCAAGTGGCTCTTGTTCTTCCTCTAAAGAGGGAGATGAAGTGATCTGCTCTAGCTGCTGACCAACATGCATTGTCCAGGCATTTTGAGAAAACTGCTTCTGTGCTTACAAACTATGTTTGGTTTGATTCCCATTGCAGATAATGGCAATTTAAGACAGATGAAACATCACTCATGGAGCCAAATTAAAGATCTATGCATGACAGGGGAAGAGGACAAAATGGCCATACATTTAATTGCCTTAGCATGGCAGGCAAAGTTAGTCAGAGGATGTATGCAAAGTGCAAAACACGTAGCAATGTGCTACAGAAGATGATTTGCTTGGATAGAGTTTGAGTAGATGTTGATTAAGGAATTGGGATGATTAACATCTATACCCTCACTCAGTCTTTTTGCTCTGCTTTCAGGACCGCTCTCCCAACTCATCTCCAGAGGACATCACTGCCAACTATCCCACCTTGGCCTTCCGAGCAGCACCTCCACTTCCCTGTTCTTCGGCCAGCTCACCAGGGTCTTATGAATCTGTGGGAATGTTTCAACTCTGGAGCAATGAGGTGCCATCACGCTCTCACACAACCATGGCATTTGGACAACCCAAGATGCCATTTCATGAGCAGATGGTGGCCAGCAATAATTGTGCCTCAGCCCATGAACTGCCACTGACACCGCCAGCTGAGGCCATCTACTCCTTGGAGTGGTCACCTGTCAAGATGTTGGCACCCGCAGTGCACCCCTCATATGCTTTCCCAGAAACCCAGGACTCCTCCAGTTTTCTGCAAGGCCCGTGGCCTTTGGGTCCAGCTATTCCTCCAGGCCCCTCCTCCACCGATGATACCCCTTGGTGGACCCTGCAGCAGCCAAACAATTTCTCTCTGGGACACCCACTAGTTCTCAGTCCCCAGCCTCCCCTTGCGCCCTTCCTTCAGAGCCCTCCCAAAGGGCTGTTGAGTACAGCTCGCCGCTGTTGTCGCTGCAAATGCCCCAATTGCCAGGGAGCCAGCAGGTCCCACGAGGAGCCAGGGAGGAAGAAGCAACATGTCTGCCATCTGCCAGGGTGTGGCAAGGTCTATGGCAAAACCTCTCACTTGAAGGCCCACCTCCGCTGGCATGCAGGCGAGCGCCCTTTCATTTGCTCCTGGCTGTACTGTGGGAAGAGCTTCACTCGCTCAGATGAGCTGCAAAGGCACCTTCGGACACACACGGGGGAAAAGCGTTTTGGCTGCCAGCTGTGCCCCAAGAGATTTATGCGGAGTGACCACCTAGCAAAGCATGTCAAGACCCACCAGGGAAAGCGGGTGCAGAATGTGGCTGTTGTGACAACAGCCGCAGTGGGCATCAAGCAAGAGTGATGTTAAACAAAGAGGCCTAAAAGAGCAGAGATGAGATCAAGGAAGCAAGGAGAAAGTTACAGCAGGGTTATGGTGTCTGGGCTGCAAAAATCTGGACAGACAGCAGATGACAGCAAAGAAATGGGTTGTTTTTTACATACTTTTCCTACCGTCTACTGATTTGGAGCCCTTGCTAAATTCATTTTACACCCAACACTAATATTGACCTATCATATTGTGTTCCCCAAAACCTGGCAACTATAGATCAGTGGGATGCTATGAAGTTTCAATCAGAAAATCCTGGCAATGTTCCCTAGCAACAATGAATGATTGGCTAGGATCTCAGGGCTCTTCAAACTCTTTAAGACTTGTGGATTTCAACTCCCAGAATTTCTCCTCCAGTCATGTTATCTCGGGAATTCTGGGAGTTGAAGTCCACAAGTCTTAAACTTGCCAAATTTTAAGACCTTTGGGGCTAGGTCCATTAAAACCAATAGTGATGCCTGAGCCCCTTCAATTCCATTGGTATAAAAACAGGAGGAGGCAGATAATTCTTTTGTGTCAAGATAGTACATGCTGGCCTCTATGGGACTAAATGGCTGCCAGCACAAAACTTCCATTTCTAGAAGGCAAATTGGTGAGTTGCTCCCCACTAGTCCCGACAACTACTTCAAACCTCCCCTCCCTCACCCTATGTTCTTTATAGTCCTAGATAGATTGCTTTTGAGAGGAGTGATGTTGTTCCTTTATCTAGGCTCAAGAGTACATTTCTAACAGAAAACTGGGTTGCAAGGCAAAGTACTTTTATTTTCTAAATATGGTTATTAGACCTGAAGGCAGTTTTGGGAAATAAAGAGTAGTGCTTTGCTTTGCGGAATATCAATTTCCAACTAGCTTTTTTTATTTTAAAACATCTTCAAAATATTAATGTCATGTTGGATAAGGAGCCTAATGGTGGTCAGGGAAGTGTCCACAGAAACAATCAAACGCATGCACTGAAAGGAAGTTAATAGGAAATTAATGCCTTGGGTTACCTTGAGAATTCATAGCAAGTACAAAACAGAGTTGACCCAGATAGTTGAATCTATATACTGTATTACTAAAACTATGATTGTCTGTAACCTTCAACTGGATTAAATAGTGCATCACAGGGCAACTGTTTTTGAATCAATGTGTTTCAAATGAGAGAATGCACCCAAAATCTGGGATCCATGACTCCTTCTGATTGAAATGTGGTAAAATTGTGGCTGCTTCAGTGCTACTGCACTGCCAAAGTTAGCTGCAGCCAGCCATGGTCATGTGATCATCATTTCCAGTGTTCCTTCTGACTTTCTACAAGAAAAGTCAATGGAAAGCAGTCAGGAAGTTGGAAATTGCTCTTGCTCCTATTGCTTTCTTGCCTGCCAATCATTCGGTTTCTCTGTTAGGTAAGGAAGCATCTCTGAAACAATGAGCCAGTGCGGCATGGGTTGTCTAGTACACTTTTCAATAAATTCTCAGATAAAATAAATCCCCTTTTGAGATGAGTGTGATTTCTGTGGACTTGACAAACACATTAATGCATCAATTTGCAAGCAGATCAACTGACTGCCTTCTGGGGTGGGTTTTTTTTTTTTTTTTGACTTTCCCATTTCACTTATAGTTGTGAGGTTCCAAGTGATCTCCCATCCAAATATTCACAGAAGTCAGTCCCACTTCTGAATCTAGATAAGGTCTGCTAGGAGGCAGTTTCCACTCATTCCCAGAAAGATATGAGAATATAGGCAATATCAAATACTCTATGAGAGCATATCCAGTCCAAACTGGTAGGGGGCATAATTTGTGAATGCTGTAGGAGCATTCACAAATTAGAGGGTGCAGCCCTCCCTGGATATACAGGCCCTTTTGCTTTCTTTTCTTGGGTCATTTCATAAAAAAAATAATAAAGAATTTAGAGATGAGAATATCCTGATAAGTTGATATTAAACCAGCCTTCCCCCATTTTGCTGTGCTTTAAGAAAACAAGCCAGTATGCAATGAAAAGGACTCCATAAGCTAATGTGAAGCTGTGGGCGTTGAAACTCATATGTCTGTGAACATGAATATACACATCCTCATGATAATGGCTGAAAATTCTGGCATGGCCTTCTCGTTGACATGCTAGTTGCAATCTATGCAGTGTCTTCCCTCCTCCCCTGCCCTCAGGTAGAAGCACTCAAACCTTTGATTCCAGCCTGCAATCAGTAACAAAAATGTCTAGGAACATTTTTATCATCTCATTTGCTGCTTCTGTGATATTAAGTGACGAAAGGTTTGAGGGTAAACCTACCTTTCAATGAAAACAGAAATAAAAATGAAACACCCTTGTGGTGGATCCCCTTTTGTCATATTTCATACTGTGGAATTCACAACTCTTTTATATTAGGCTTCCTCTGTGCGTGCATCTACATCCACATCAACACTCAAAAGATTTTTGACTCGTGGGAAAACTGGTGTGGCTTGGTGTCTTGAGGAAGAAAAAAATATTAATCTATATGTAACCTTGGACTACGCACACCTTAATGAGGGGATCATTCATGCTGAATGAATTTGTTTTCTTGCAGATGTTTAACTAGGTAACATCATCAGTGCACAACCAAGCTCAGAGAGCACCAAGGACCCCTCATTTCAAGCCCGAATTATAAATATTCTCCTTTATTACCTGAATTCCAGTTTAAAAAACACACACCCAACTCAGAACCATGTAGAAGCAGAGTGAACTGGTAGCTTGATTCTTCTTTCCGTCTTGAGACACTCACCTTTTTGTGAGAAGAACAGGTTACTATGAGGGGAATGGGGCTGAGAAGATGCTATTTTGTTTTCCAATGGAAAGATAGATCCTTTCACACTGCCTCCTGCTCTACTTGAGATAATCACTATTATTACTATTACTGTCAGTTCCTTTGGGACCCAAGGAACACTCCAGAGGGCTCTGTTCCTCCTCTTAATTGCCACAGAAACCAGCCCTCAGCTTTGTGTCCATGGGGCTATCCCTGCTACATCACAATGGGGTCTTTAACACACTTAGCTCCAGTGGAATCTTTGAGAAAAGTGTCAGCTGATGTTTTAACCAAGAAGGATGCACAACTGCATACATTTATGAGTTGTTCTAGTCTTTGTGATACCTTGTGGGTAAAAAGATCACTATACATTGGTATCCTTTTGTCTGTAGCGTGCCCCTCCTCAAAAGGATGCAGCAGTAATAACTAACCCAGATGTGGCATGTTGGGCTAAGCAAGTGTTAAGCCCCCACCTGCAGGATTGGACCCAAGCCCATAAAAGATGACCTGTTTCCAGCACCACCCAAGCTGTATGCCAGCAAAAGGGCATTACCTCAGAGGTGGAACCTTCTCCTGAAGCAAGTTTGGCAGACCCACCTAAGTTCTTTATTGGACAACAATGGAAGGTAACATCTGGGCATTGCTTGGGTAACAAGTACTCGGAGGTACAATTCTCTTATGGTTTGTCTAGTATTTTGCTTTTCAGCTTTCTTGAAAAAATTGTGTCAATGTTAGTATTTATTGCCTTTAAATGTTGGTGGAGCTATATATTTTTTTCTATGAGTACTTCCAATAGTTTTGCATACCCTGTTTTAGGTAATTTTGGAAGGACCTAGAGAAATAAAATTCCTAATCTTCATCTTAGAAATGTTTGTGTGTTTTTAACAGGAGGCACCTTTTGAACTTAATACCTGGTGAATGGGATGGCTGATACTCCTTTCACTTGCAAATTTTAGAGGAAACAAATGCAAAAACTGCTTAATTGAAAATAATCTTTTTCTTTGTTTCATAAAGAATGCTTCTGACCACTATCAGGATCAACTTGTAAGCAGAGCTGCCTTTGTCAAAATAGGCTGGGTGGCCTTTGAAGTGTAAAAGAACCAAGCTTCTTTCATTTATATCTCTGAGACTGTTGTTAAAAGGGGATTGACAGGAGAAATCCCTTTTCCCAACCCTTTGCTCTCACTATTAAGTTAAATCCTATTAATTCAGGATTTATAGATAGGAAGTTTTCCTTGATCCCTCCATACTGATGTTAATTGACAAATCTTGCACGCTAATACAGTAGATAGCCCTTGAGCTGGGATGCAGTGATGTGCCAGTGACAGCAAAAATGGATTAACAGCTGAGAAATGCTGAGAATGAAACCACAATCTCAAATTTTTTCTGAATGTAATAGCTACATTCACACCTTCCAATTTCCTATGCAATGGTAGTTTTCTCTCATGACTAGGATGATGGATTCTGTAATCTAAATGAGGAGGGACTTTGCATTGAGTTGAATAGATGCGGGATTAGTTTCAGGTATAATTTAAAAGTGGGAAAGGAGGAAAATATTCCCTTAGTACAATAAGAATTCAAGGCTGCCTTGAAGTCTACATGCCCAACACGTAAATGTTCAGTTATGAAGAATTGGAGAAAACAGAGAATTTGGTGGGTACCTCACAAGCTCCTCATGAAGAAATGTTACAGAAATCAGCTGTGGAAATAGGTTTTTGGAGGAAGCCTGTGCAGATTTTGTGTGATGCAATTTACTTCCTTGTTAGTTTTAATTAAAATCTTTATTACAACGAACAAAATATTCTCATTTCACATAATCTAAACCCCCTCATCCAAGAGCCTCCCACGTAAAGCCCTAGAGCCCCACAGCATGCATATACTGGGGTCTAGGGAAGAGCCTTCAGCTGTTTGCTCTGGTCCCAATATGGGGTCCTGCACCCATACGAGGAAGGGGGTGAAGTCTGGGCATTTTGAGCAGAATCAGAGGACAACAAAACTTTCCATCCCGCTGTTGCTACATTTCTCTTTCCTCCAGAGCAGCCAGAGAGAGGGAGGAGGGATGTGGGAGAAGCGTTCGATTTCCCCAGTTGAAGTGCCTATCTGACAGAGGCCACCATCCTGCAGGTCAAGGGTCACAGCTCATCCTCGTCAAGTTGGGCAAGTTGGGCACTACCTTGAGGGACATTAATTTCTGGGACCTCAGGATCGGGGAGCAGTGGCCTGGCCTCATCTTCAATCAGGACCTAATGAGGGGACAAAGAGAGATGATCAACTACAGAAATCTGTTCAAGACTGATCTCTGATATAACTGCTCTCGGGAACATTCTGCCAGGCTCATTTGTAGTAGTTCAGTATGTTGAGTTTTATGGGGGGAAAATTGTAAAGCAAAGCAATCCAAATTCCTCCTTAAGAAAAGCTGCACTCTGATCTACATACATTATGCACAATTTCATTCTATTAGAGCACGTGAACTATATTTTTATATCAAGAGCCGTGGTGGCGCAGTGGTTAGAATATAACATTGCAGGCTGACTTTGCCCACTGCCAGGAGTTCTATCCTGGCTGGCTCAGGGTTGACTCAGCCAAGGTTGGTAAAATGAGGACCCAGATTGTTGGGGTAATAGGCTGCTATTGTAATATGTTCAGAAAGAGGTATAAAGCACTATGAAACAGTATATAAATCCAAGTTATATCTGGCCTGCCAGGTTCAGGACTATCCAATATTTTGTCTCCTGAAAACATATTTCTAGAACATGAAATATCAACATTTGTTTCCATTCTCAGAAATAAGGTTTGATACAATTATTTTAAAGTGAAAATTAAATTATTTTTACAGCTATAGGCAAACATGTTATCTAAGCATATTTCCTCTATATGTTTAATTGGTTCACGATTTATCTTCTGTCAACTAATTATAACATGGACAATAATGATCCTACTTGCAATGATCTACACTTTTCTATCAGCCGCTTTCCCAGAGCCAGAAATGGGAAATCAGCAGCAGTGTCTTCATTATTTACTACACCAATTGTCCAAAAGACAAGGGGACAATTGTAGGCATCACTGCAAGTGGAACCTAAGTCTCTTGAATCTCTTAAACACACAATAAATCCTCTGTAAACTCAAAAGATGATATTGTGGTCAAGAACATCAAACTCAGAGAAGAGAAATCCTCTCTTAGCCACGTAGTCTCTTAGGCCTTAGGTGAAAGTATATTACCTTAACACCACTCCTAGGATTGTTGCATGAATAATAATGACTAGATCAGTGGTCACCAACCAGTGGGCCGCAAGAAAATTTTGGTAGGTCGAAGAGAAATCTCTCCCCCAGAGCACCCCCCAAAGCAATTAATCCAGGCTGCACAGAAACACAAGCCTGCGCCGCCCACATGGCCCGTGGGAACCCTCCCTGCCCACTCCTTACCTGGCAAACTTGCCTGCTAAATTGCTATTTTTCCTTTTTCTGACCATCAGCTGTTCGGGAGATTTAGATTAGCTAGGAAGCAGGAAATGGTTGGATTTCTTACTTTCTAGCTAGTCTTTAGATCTTTGGCTCTGCTTTTAAGTACAGCCAAACCTCCCTTAGGACTGAAAGTTCTATTATTCAGTGCAGAGTCACGGCAAGCAAATTTTATGTGACAGACTCAGGTAGCTGATGGCAGATAGATAGATGATTGAATGATTCTGTGAGCAACTAAATCTGCCTGCCTGCTTTGCCTATTTTTGGGTAAAAGTTGCTCTTTTTTAAAATAAAAAATTTCAATATTTACATACATGGTGTGTTGTGAGTTAATTTTGTGAGTCTGCTTGCAAGCAAATTTTATGAGTTTGCTTGCAAGCCAATTTTATGAGTTTGCTTGCAAGCCAATTTTATGTGACAGACTGAGCTAGCCGATGGCAGATGGATGAATCTGTCATTCTGGGTACAACTCAATCTGCCTGCCTGCTTTGCCTGATTTTGGGTAAAAGTTGCTCTTTTTTATGAAAAATTCAATATTTATATAAATATTTATAATATTTACATACAAGCCATGCCCAGCCAGTCACATGACCACCAAGCCACACCCACAAATTAGGCCACACCCACAGACCCAGTTAGTGGTCCCTGGGATTTAAAATTATGAGTTTGATGGTCCCTGAGGTCCAAAAGGTTGGTGTCCCCTGGACTAGATAGCAACAAACATTTATACTACCTCAGGGGTGCGATTCAAATTTTTTTAACAACCAGTTCTGTGGGTGTGTCTTAGTTGGTGGGCATGACTTAGTGGTCATGTGACTGGGTGGATGTGGCTTGGTGGTCATGTTATTGGCTGGGCATGGCCAACTCAATATCACTCACATCGAGGCACGCATCTCCTCACCTGGCCTTTCATGACTGTGGGGATGCTGCAACAGTCATAAGTGTGAAAAATGGTCATAAGTCACTTTTTTCAGTACCATTGTAACTTTGAATGGTCACTCCACACAAGCAAAGTACCAGCAAATGAGTGGGGGGGAAACTCCAGAGAAGTTCCTGAGACAGGAAGTCTAGTCCTGCCAAGAATGTAATAAGGGTTAACCAAGAGGCAGTTTCTATAAGCAACACCAGAATGTTTCCTTCCTGTCTTCTTTTCAGGATTAGGCCAGTAATTTCTTCTAACAACCAGTTCTCCGAACTGCTTAAAATGCTAACAACCAGTTCTTGCGAATAGGTGCAAATGTGTAGAATCCCACCCCTGTACTACCTCCAGTTCCTCAACAAAAAGGAGTTGTAAAAGTTAAATCAAGAAACAACTGGGTATCACTTCCCTGACAAAAATGTGCAAAATATATGCAAATAATAATATGTAGGGATTCCATTTCACTTTGCACATATATAACAGAGAGAAATGATGGGTATCAGAAGCCCAAGTGATAAGCTACTTATAAGCTGCTTCTTATGTAACCTACATCTGCATAACCAACCCATCTTACTCTCTTTTCTCCCTCTCCTCTTACCCCCAAATCACTGCAATTTAATCCTACACCAGTCTGGCTATTCTATGGACCTGATGAAATGAGCCACAGGTCACAAAAGCTTGCACTTTTTAATAACATTTGTTAGACAAAACACATCCTTGACTAACAAACATTCATTTAGTCACTGTTCGAAGTTAGAATGGTACTGAAAAAAGTGACTTATGCTGTTTTTCACACTTACAACCATTGTAGCGTCCCCATGGTCACATGATCAAAATTCAGATGCTTGGCAACTGGGTCATATTTATGACAGTTGCAGTGTCCTGAGAACACATGATCACTGTTTGCAACTTCTGATAAGCAAAGTCAATGGAGAAGCCAGATTCTCTTTACAACCATGTTACTATCTTAATAACTACAGGGATTCACTTAACCATGCTGGCAAAAGAAAGATAAAATGGGGCAAAACTCACTTAACAATTGTCTCCCTTAGAAATATTGAGCTTAGTTGTAGTTGTACATCAAGGACTACCTGTATTCTTCCATTTACAAAATAAAACTGAGATTTATCTAGTTATTCTTGAGCAGCTCTTGATTATGGAAGCTCATGTCCTCACTCGGTGTGTTTATCCATCAGTTATACTTTGACTTTCTTCTGATCTTTAGCACATTATATAGTCCACCCTAGCATAATGTTGTACTTTCATGCATTCAAATGGATTGTATGTATGAAATTAGACTGATCAGCATAATAGAGTTCATTAAGCTCATTATCTTATGATCACTAGGAAGGGCCCTTCGTTTGTCCACAAAAAGTTGCATTCTGATGAAACATGAATGCTCTCTGGTTTCTGGTTGTGTGAGAATGAAGACAAACCCAGAATCTTGCACTTCCTGCAGAACTGAAACAGCATTCACCATTTCTGATTGAGGAAATGGCTATTTTTATGGAATCATTTTTCTATGAATAATGATAAACCTAAAGGGATTAAAAGATTAGATCATATGTAAAAGCAATAGACAGTATCTGGGCCATTTCTTTTCTCTGCTGTTCTCCTCCCCCCTTCTAAACAACAATAATGTTTCAAGACAATTAAATATGTAGGAATTGCTTCTGTTGTAAAACCACCGGGAGACTGGTCTGCTAACTCTATTTTTAAAATATCAAACCAACCATAAATTTCCTGATCAAAATGACACTAAAAACTAACAGAGGTCAAGACATTCAGGTATTAAGTGGTATATAATTCTAAGTGCTATAGCTATTAATCTATCTCATCTACTAGGAATGTTATTTCTTATGAATCTGTCCACTCATGAGTCTCCCACCTGATAAAGTTCAGCTGCACACTTCTATCGGCAGAATTTGGTTCATTTGTCTAATTGCATTTCTATTTTCTATGAAGTCAGATTATGATAAATAACATTTTTCATTATCACGTCATAATAGAATGGCAAGGACTTGACTAAAGACTTTGACACTCTGTCTCCCTGTCTTCCAACTTTTTTCTTCTCTGCTGTCCTGGCATGGGGAGTACAAACAAATTAAATATTTGTACACAGGTACACTTTCTACAATACACATGTGTATTGGCAGATAGAGAAGCTACTTCTATAGAATATATCCTCAACTTCTGGTCATTAAAACCACACAAGGATTTCATGCAGTTTCTTTCCTCTCATTTACCTGTAATTTTCTTTAGTTGGGTGTGTGTGTAAAAATATGGGAAGGCATTATACATCATAGTTTGTCTACGACTATGTTTGACTATAGACATAGTTTGTCTATAGTTTGTCTATTTTGTATATAAAAATTTCTTAGACACAACTGTCTCATTTCATACACAGTCATCCATTCTGGACAAAAGAATCAGAATCTGGTAACACCTGTTCCATGACAAGATTGATAAAAACCAAGTTATAAAATAGAAGATAAAGAGGATCTCTGTGTATAAACTGGGCAAAGTGAGCAAAGGGTGTGTATGTGTGCACATGTGTGTGAGTGAGTGCACATAACATGCAATGTTTTCTCTATTCTATAGCTAATTACTTTATTTGCTCCTGTTTGCCTGCTATTTCTCCCTTTATCTTTTTCACATTGGGAGCTCTTCCTAGACTTAAAACAGTTTTGGTAGTTACCTGATTATATAACCCTTTTGCTTATATTAGTTGCAAAAATTGTACTGATCAACAACATGCTGAAACTGAGAAACTGCATTTAAGCTTTGATTCAATTGTTTATCGTTGCCATCTGCACTGATTGTGCTTACCAAGATCGCAAAAGGGGAGGGGAAAGGTTTACAATTACCCTCTCCCAAAATAAACCCCTGGTAACATGCGAAAGGCCAAGGACCAGCGAGTATGTACTGTATGTGTATGTGCATGCATGCAAGTAGAAATCTCCAGCAAAAGGGAAAAGAAACAATTAATTTTGGAGAGAAAGTGAACAGAACCAGAATAATCTGATCATTGTGATTATTCTGAACTCACCAAGAACTCACCAATTGCTGGG
This sequence comes from Hydrophis major, assembly GCA_033807585.1. Taxonomy (NCBI): domain Eukaryota; kingdom Metazoa; phylum Chordata; class Lepidosauria; order Squamata; family Elapidae; genus Hydrophis; species Hydrophis major. The sequence continues at coordinate 218,273,458 of CM066329.1, forward strand.
TTTCTTGCTGAGGGACACTGGAGAGCTGCATGTCAGGTTGCTCAGAAGATATGTGAGAGGATTCAGGCCCTGGAGAGCTTTGGCTGTGAGATGGCTGTAAATGAAAGGTGGGATGAAGAGAGAAAATTTGAAGAGAACCATCAGAAAAGCAAACCAGAAGCTGAGCATTTTGGGGATGAGTGCACCATTTAGCATTGACTGGATGTAAAAAATTATCCTTAAAAGGACATGATGGTTTCAATGCTGGAGACATGTTGTACCATTCATAGCTTCACTGAAGTCATCACTAATTTAGCACATATTTCGATCTCTCTCAAAATGAGGAGTGGATTCCTTTAATCTAATGGAATCAACTGATCTCCCAGATTTAAAAAAAAAAGCTTGCAAGTCTCTCCCTTCTAATGTGCCTATATACATAGCTACATAAATTTAATATAAGCATACAAATTTAATAAATAAATAAATAGAAGAATCAAATAGATGTTGAAAAAGATGTTCCTCTAACAGCAGCCAAATGATCAATGATCAGTAAACACATAATAACCATTGTCTTAATGGCCTCATAATAAATGCATCTGGTTTTTCTACATTGATTAATATCCTCTAAAATTACCTTTTCTCAATCTTTCTTGCCTAACAGTCTGCTGGGTAAATCAACACTTTGATATGTATTCTCGCAAAGATTTTTTCAGTGGGTGATACTAAAGAATAATAATTGTTTAGTAGCAATAGCAGACAATATATTCCCTTCCTACCTGCCCTGTTCTAGTTTTTCTGATATCTCTGCCTCAAGGATGGACTAAGCCAAAAAAAAAAATTGGGTTGCTTGGGGCATGGATTTCATTCATTCATTCATTCATCAATTTTTCCTATTTCTCAACTGACCATCTTGGGAGACCATGGAAACCCATTCTGTTCATCTGAATAGCCTCTCCTTATCAAAAGAAAGAAATCATCTCCTAGATGAGCTGGAACAGAGTTAAGAAGTCCTATTCTAGGTCTTCCTCAACCCAATTTCCTTTTCATTTGACCGTGATTCCATCTTCTCCAACTTTCAACATTTGGATAGAGCAGTTATAATCGTTAGACAGAATAACATATATGCTGTACATACACTTGGCATGGGCTCAGGGTCCTTTGACTGTACTAATAAGTTGTTCAAATAAAATGATGTATGGTAGACAAATATATTAGCATTTATTTTCAATATTTACATAGTAGCTTTCAGTATAATTATTTCCAGGATAGTTTACTTAGGAAAGAGCAACATATTAAGTAAATGGCCCAAATTGCTCATTATTTGTTGAGCTGCTCTATTAAAAGATGGCCAATAACCTTCTCTCTCTCCCACCTTTTTTTTTCCACATCAATAATGGAAATTTTACAAAGCAGCATTGATTAGGAATGGAGCAAGAAACTGTTTTGTCTTTACGGCAACTGGTTCACAACATATTTCAAGCAACAGACAGGATAGAATTATCTTAATCATGAATTGCTGTTTTTATATACAGTAATGGTTATTTCAGGCATTCACATTCTAAGTAGGCTCAGAGCTACTGTTTAATTAAATCAAATGACTGCATTGGATGTTAAGCTTTCTTCTCCAAAGTAGAAAATCTGTGTCAGCCACACACACCGAATTGCTATACTATCTGAGGTGGGAGCCTGAGTGATGCTTTTCTTGCCTTACCTCGACAGAAGGGAGGGGCTCAGGTGGGGCAGGACCAGGAAGATAAAGGGAAGGCAGAGAGGCATTGTGGGCCTGGAGGCTGGATCCCTTGTTCTGGTCCATGGAGGTCGAGGAAGAGGGCCGGGTTGAGCCACCTGTCAGTGAGTGGTGCAGAGCCCCCGTTCGTCCTAGACTGTGGGTTTTGCTCTCCCGACGCTGGTACTCTATGGGTGACTGCAGTGCTGGGAGGGGAAAAAAACAATAGGAAGAAACTTTGAACAATGGGGTCAACCTGGTTAACAAAAATAATGCACATGCCAAAAAAGAAGTTGTATGATATTCACTGAGAATAACAAGAAACCATTTCTGAACCAAGAGATAATTTCATTGAGTAAAAGAATTATGTGATGATTTGCCTGTCTGAATTAGCCATCACATTAGGCTTACCTGAGCTCTAACATCATCTACTGATTCCTCCTATGACTGATGTACTGAGGTGGCTGCTGGAGAGGATGGAAACCTTGATCTTAACATCATTTTTGAATGATCACTTTGTAAATTGCTCAGAGTCACTTAGGTGAGATGGATGATGTAGAAATTTGATAAAAAAAAATAAAATCTTTAAGAAAGATTTTTAAAATACTTTAAAAATAGATTTCTTGTTGCTGGCACATTCGGTGAGATTGGGTTTATGAGTGAATTTTGGGTATAAATATAGTTTAAAATGTTATTGCACTGAACCCAAAATAACAGAATTCTCAAAAATCTATTCAGATTTATGTTGGTTTCCTCATCCCCTTTTTTCTTCTTCAGTTTCCCCTCTTCTTTGACAAGATGGAAAGTGTCTGTAGCTTTGTCAGCTGTTTCCCCAAATAGGAATGCTGAGTTCTACCACTTTCAATACCTTGTGAAAGTTAGATGATCTACAAACCAGAATTATTCTCAAAGCTAAGGTCGCACCACTGCATTCTCCTATGTTGCCTTCAAATCCTGTCATCTTTTCTTTTCTTTTCTACCTTAGCAACAATTTCAGTTTTTATTTCATGTCATTAGTTGACATCACCCAGAGAAACAATTTCCTTTGGAGCAAAGGCAATGCTTTTTTTTTTTCCAACTCAAGGATTATCCAAATTCTTCCTTTTTCAAACCATTTTACCCCTTTCTGTAGAAATGGCTTTGATCTTTTTTTCCAATTACAACTATAGCTTGCTGGTTTGCCTTTTCAGCATGGTGTTCTATTTTCTTAACAGCAGAAATTGTTGAGCATAATGTTTTTCTTCTCCTGCCTCAGCCAAAGCTTTCATTAATACCTCTGCTATTGGATTAGGTCTGCATGTTCTGCAGCAACCAAAACCACAAGTATTTCTCCCCCCCTCTCAAGTATCCAGTTGACAGCTACTCTTTTCTTAACAACAGTTTTTTCCTCAGTTTCAGTTTTAAAAATTGATTCCTCTAGACAACCTACTTTTTCCTCAGCTTCAGCCCATGTTATGAATCAGGAATACAATGATCAAGAATATAATTATTCCAACTAATCCTGTTGCCTCCTGGTTAAGGATTTGTACTGGGACCCATGATATCCCTTCCTACTTTATAATAAATGGTACAAACTGATGCTGTACAGTATTATAGTTCTTTCAAGCAACTGCTTTTCCTCTCCATTCACTGAGAGACTTGTTACTGGTGATACAAAAGGGTTTTAGCTTCCTAATTTGCCTGTCAATAAAGATATTTTTTTCTATCCACTAATTTGGTACATAAAACAGGCAAGGAGGCAGCTATAGTTTTTCATTTCCTCAAATTGTGATTCTCTTCTTTGTCAATCTCATAACATTTAATAATTAAAAGCCCATATTGGCATACTTCTTCAATTTTACCATTCTCCACCACCACCCCCTTTTTTTTTTTTGGCCAGTATGGATTACCTAAAATAATAGTCTTCAGGTGATCCTTTTTTTAGTCACAGTTATAACCCGCCCGTTATGGAACTCTTCTGCAACTATTGTGCATTTAAAGTAGCTGTTGAAAAAAGTGTAAACCTCTTGTATATAATTGGTTTAAAGACATTGAAAGCAGCTTATTCTTCAAAAAATTTGTTCTATATCTCTGCCAGCTTTCCTCAAATCAAACACACTGAATATCATGAAGTTTTTGTTTCTTTTTTTTTTTTTTGAAAAAAGTTTTATTGATTTTAACAACGAACAAAAACACATAAAACATAAGACATAAAACATAAAAACATCCTCCTCCTTCATAAATTTACAGACAGTGTATCGGTTGGTTTGCCACTCCTTTTTGTGCATCCATTTCATAGTCTTAGTTTTTATTTCTTAAGTTCCATTAAAAACTGAGAGAAAGATGTATGGATACATGACGAAACCTAATGTTATCTTTCAGTTGAAGTTTAACCTGCAATATTTCTTTTTCATAATGGTGAGCCTATATAGCTCAATGAATATTTGAATATTTTTATTCTTTTCTCTTTTCTTTCATCTTTTATTTCCTCAGCGTCTTCTGTTCCCTGAAAATATTTATAAATATTTCATTTCTTTAACTGCTCTTTTTTAGTCAGTAACAGTCTGATATCTCTCATGCTGATTTTATAATATAAGATCCATTTGTCCTCACATTTTTTTTAAAAAAATAGCTTTGTTTATTGTCCAGGATCTGGAATTAATTTTTGTTAAATCAAAAAGCCATGGTAGCACAGTGATTAGAATGTAACATTGAAGGCTAACTCCGTCTGCAGCCAAAGTCCAATTCTCACTGGCTCAAGGTTCACTCTGCCTTCCATCCTTCCAAGGTTGGTAAAATGAGAACCCAGATTGTTGGGGCCAATATGCTGACTCTGTAAACTGCTTAGAGACAGCTGGAAAGCACTGAAGTGCTATATGTCTAAGTGCTATTGCTATCAATTTTCTTCTTTTTTCTACACACAGTATTTTCTCTATTGTTTCTAATTTTCTGTGCTATCCTTTAAAACCATTTTTTCTCAGATTTTCTTGATTCCCACCTCACTTTTTCTTAAAACTTTTTAGTCAGATAAATTGATTTGACATTATACAAGTTGAATAAATAAATAAACTCCTTTGGGGATCTATATTATACCGCTGTGATTTCATACGCTGAGACCAGATTTATTTGATTAGAAGTGGCAAATTTAATTTGGAAAAAAAAAGTAGCTTAAACACTTGCTATCACCAATCCAAAATAATAGGGATTTATTATACTTAAATGATCTCATCAACTATTTTCATGGCAGTGTAATATTTAGGGAAGTGCTGTTATATTCTGCCTCCCATTTATACAGAAGGCCAATTTTTATAAACAATTGGAATGTTTATATCATATGACCAAAAAGATTTATAAACAATTTATAAAAATATACACTGTTTTGGGGAAGAAGAGCAGGCTGTTTCTACAGGCCTTGAAATAGACATGATATCAAGCCTTTGTAGGATTTGTCACTGGTTATGAATTGTTTGTAGGTCTATGATTTTTTGCTTCTTTATCATTGTTCTTGCTGTAAAAAGTTGTCAGTTGCCTATTGTCTTTGGATTCAGGTAACTTCCAAATTTTAAAATTAAAGTAAATGTTTCAAGTGAAAAAAAATGAAAGTATTGAAAAAGCAACATAAGCAAACTTGCAGGTTTTGCCTTCACATTCCTTGTAATGAGTAGAGGGCCTCCACATGGGATTCTGGAGCTCCCTTCCTTCAAATGTGTTTTGTGTTGTGTTTGATCTGCACAAATCAAAGCACCCCCGTGTGAGACATGTTTGTTGCTTCTTTGTTCAATTTCATTAAGACCTGATCTTATTAGAATGGAAATTATAGACGAATTGACAAGTGGGAATCACATCTTTGAATAACACAAACCTTCCTAGGAGTAAAAAAAATCAGCATGCAGGCACCAAGCTGAGAACTGTTGCCCTGGTTCCTTTCCTATTAGAAGGAGCCCCTGAGAAATAAGTCCAATTTCTGCCTACAAGGATCAATCTAGGAATTACTCTGGCAAAGAATATATAATATTGAGCATATATATATATTTTTGTAGATTTTCACAGGTAGATTTTCACGTGTGTTCGGATCTTTTCCCGAACAAAAAACAAAAAACAGCTGCTAAGCCTGACACACCAGATTAAAAAGAACCCAATACACAAGCCTGAGGATGGCAGATGAGATTCTGCCAAAACGTCGCTATAATAAAAGCACAAATATTAAGACATGGGAAAATACCTGAAGATACCTAAATACCATACATATAAATACCTGTAAAAACATAAGAAAACAAATACATATATACTGCTTGATTGTCAAGCAGAACACACCAAACTCCAAGACCAATAAACACAGACCAAGACTCCCAACCAATCAGGATGAAGAAAAAACTATTCTAATACAGCAGTAGGCTAGCACCAAATTTAAAACAGAAACGGCTGTGAAAGCCTGACTCACAGATGAACACAATACAGAAGCCTGATGATGGCAGATGAGATTCTGCTGAAACGTTGCTACAACTTTAAAAGCACCACTACTATGACGTGGGAAAATACCCGAACAAAGCTGAATGCCATACATGTAAGTACCCGCGAAAACTTAAGAAAACATATATATATATATAGTACCATGTATATATGGTATTCAGCTTTGTTCAGGTATTTTCCCACATCATTACAGTTGTGCTTTTAAAGTTGTAGCAACGTTTCAGCAGAAATGTTGCATATATATATATAATCAAGATTCAAGAATAACAAAAAGCAGCTCTCCTTGATTAGTTTCCATCCATTGTTTCTTATCCTGTCCTCTGGTGCTTTGGAAAATAACTTGACTCTCTCCTCTTTGTGGCAGCTTCTCAAATACTGGAATACTGCTATCATATCCCTCTCAATCCTTTTCTCTAGACTAGCCAAACCCAAATCCTGCAACCCTTTTTCATATGTTTTAGTCAAATTCTATAAAAGCCAAAATCTATTTTTTTAAAGCCTCTAATTCAAATTACAATTTGAAAATGTTCTTCTTAACTATGAATGATTATTTCTCAAACTTCTAAAATGCAGTATGGAAATGTGATGTAAGAAATACTGAAGCCCTGCAGGAAGGTTGGGCAAAGTTTAAAAGGCAATTTCTGATAGGATGATTTGAATGGCCAAAGTTAGTAGGTAGCTATGTTTTTACTCCTACCATTAAGGAAGTCACGTTGGGTCTCCAAGATGAGGTTGATGTCAGTCACCCAGGCCTGGGCAATTTCCGGTGTTGCTGCCTGCAGTACATAACGGACGGTGCCCCGTTCTGCGCCACGAGAGATCAGTGCAAATTTGCAGGGATCATTGTCCACACAAGGCTCCAGGCCCAAGCTGCTTATCTGCAAGAGAAATTGATGGTGGATCAATCTAGTGTTGTGACTGCAACTGAGACAGATTATACGCTTGATTAAATAAATAAAAATAATAAAGTGAAATTGGCCCAAGCATAATCTAGACCACATGAATATGGTATCTTTTCCTAAACAACAATGTAAAAAAGCAAGAAAATTACATGAATAAAATAGAGAGAGTAAGATATTCAACAATCAAGCAAATACAAACCTTTACTTATTTTTGAGAGTAGATTTAGACTTAGCTTATTCCAATTCATAAAACATAAAACATGTGCCATACAGTGATATATTGCAAGGGTTTAAAGTACTGTATTACAACCCCAGTTTCATAATCTTTTCAGTTTTTGGCTGCCCATACAGAAATTGTATGGCTTTCTGGTTATACAATTATATCCTGATGCAAACAGAAGTTACATTCATTGATTGGCATAAGGCATGGAAATCAAACAAATATTAATGTTTTCCCCATTAGATTTGCAGCATAAAGAATTCCTTAGGTTCTTTATTTTTTGTTGCCCACATATTCTCAAATTGCATCTATAAGTCCAGAATCCAGATATCTGCATATATCAAGGAGAATATCAAATTTACTATATGGTATTATGGTATACAAATGCACAAGGCCCCTGTAGGAAGATGGGGCATCCAACTTTGGATATGAAACACTTCAATTGTAAAGTACCTTATGAGTAAGTGCCAGATGCTTTTATGTATCTGAATTCCCCACTGTTAACTCTGGAATACCTTGATGCTGCTCTTAAAGGCATATGTTGGGGCAGCATATGGACCACGCCTTCGCTCCAAGGTCTCACTTAGGATGACAATTTGCTCAAAGAGAAAGATGCGACGCTCACGAGCTCGGGCCAGGATCCCGCCTGCCTGCTCTATCACCCAAAAAGTGTTCTGCTGCAGCAGCTTCCCTTGTGAAGTCAGCTTCCCCTACAGAAAAAAAAGTAAGCTGCAATTTATCCAATTGTCTAAACGGCATAAAATTACCTTACTATGAGAACTTAGTGTTAGTAAGTCTAGCACACCCTTATAATGCTGCTCTATGTTGAAGGTTCTTTCCCATCAAAATGGTAGTTTTCTCTGTCAATAATTTTCTAAAATGTAGCTTGGGAGAGCATTCAGATAACAAATAACAGATAATCAGAGTTGGAAGGGACCTTATAGGTCATCTAGTCCAACCCCTGCCCAAGCAGGAGACCCTACACCATTTCTGACAAATGGCAGTCCAATCTCTTCTTGAAAGTCTCAAGTGATGGCGCTCCCACAACTTCCGAGGGCAAGCTGTTCCATTGGTTGATTGTTCTCACTGTCAGAAGGTTTCTCCTTATTTCCAGGTTAAATCTCTCCTTGTTCATTCACATATGCCACAATAGTTAATGTGGTAGTTTCAACAACTGCATCACCAGACATTTCAAAACATCTATCTTAAATCTTCTTTGGCAAAATGTCTTTAAATCTTGCCCTTATCTCCCACTCTCCCACCTCCCAGTAATATCCTATATTTAAAGCTCACATTCCCAAGTAAATCTGTATTGAAGTTGAGATCCTTCAGAAATAAACAATTAAGACCCTTCCTTGAAGATTGTACAACCTTCCTATCACTGTAAGACTGAAGTGACGATAGAGGTCAGGGAGGGTGTAAAAAGGGAATAGTTTCAATGCTGTCTACCATACTGAGCTAGCTAATCAGAAAAATCAGAGCTAAGAATCTCCAACCAGACATTGATCCTCAGAATTTACCTCAAAGCCTTGAAGACGTCCCACATTCATCATGTCATTGCAACGCTTGGGAACAAAGCACATAACGTCTACAGCTTTCTGAAATTCAAATGTGGAGAATGAAGCTAGAAAAGATGTACTGGATTCTCCAAGCCCAATTGCCACTGGATATATCAATTTCAGGGCTCATCAGTGAAGTATACTAAAGCTGTTAACCTTTTATTCTTCATCTTAAACTACAAAGGCGAGGGTAAACTGAGGGGAGGCGGAATCACAAAATAAGATTTGCTAGTCATACAGAAGGCTTCACTGGCCTGAGATCTGAAGATACAGTGTATCAAATGTACAATAACTGACATGGGATGTGGATTGCCCATCTGCCAATTTCCCCACAACTGTCAATCTTGTAAATGCTGGGTAATATTCCAACCGACCCATATGACTGCAATTCTTCATTCAAAAGCAATCGTGTAATATCAAGATCATTACAAAGGAACAGTGGCTCTATGATAGCTTCCCATTGGTTTCAGCTCCTACCTCCAGCTGTTCCGTGTTCTTCCCAGCTTTGCTATAATACTTCAGGAAATCCTGGAGACAGCAAGAGAAAGAAAGAACAAAAGGAAAGAATAACTGTTTTTATAAGAGAGAGAAAGAGAGCAACATGAGCTAGTTTATGATGAGTGACTAAATTCAGTGTCATCTACTGTTACTATTGTTCTATAGTTACCATTGTTACTATTACCAAGTTATCATTGTTCTATGACTTACCTACATCAGCTTATATCTATTTGGTGTCTCCTTCAAATATGTTGAGAGTATAACTCTGACTGTTTTGCACTCAGGATCTACTGAACCCACAATCCTCTCACAGTATGACCACTGATGAAAGCTACAGTCTAAAGGCTACCAAATGTGGCAAGAGTGACATAAACTTCAACCTCCTTGGAGAAGAGACAAGTCATGACTTAGAACTAAATTGTATCCCATCAAAAGACAGTTGGCAGCATCAGAGCCATTACAAAAATCTCACTGCTGTGTATTTTGTTTGCATAAAGGCCAACATTCCCATTAGGCAGGAATCTATAACTGGATCAATTTCCTAACTTTTAAATCAGCTCATGAACATTTGTACACATTCACGAACTGTGCAGAGTTAACGCTATTTGGAGCAATAATATTGAGGATTTCTTTTTTACAACTGAATGCCAATTTTTCAAATCATAATCATACTCATCACATTGTGAATATCTTGACAAAACACATTGTCACATTAATCTTGAAGAAACTTAAAATTAAAATTCTAAAGGTGAACATTTTTTTAAAAAATTGCAAGCTTCTGTATAATTAAACCCACTATTGGATTAGTGTAAGAAAAAATATAATTCTTTCAAAATATCCCCCTCCCTAAATTATGTTCCCAGGGACCTGAGAAACACTAAAATCTATTAGCTTTGCCATAAAATGCTGAAAAACTTGAATGATATTGATAGATAGAAGATTCTAAACGATGAAAAAGGCTCAGGGAAGTAAAACCATTAGAAGAAAACTTATATGAATGAAACACTATCTCTTTTCTCAAATAAGTTGTCTTTATAGTATTGCTCTCATTTCCTCATAGAATCTAGCCCACAACTGATCTTCCAAAACACCTGATATGTTGCTACATCCAAACAAATACATGTACTGTTATATCCAATCACATCTACATTCTAATTTGCATAATTTTGTTTAGAGGAGTTGTATCCCTACCCTTTCTATGTTTGTTTATTATAGTACCAGAGGCAACAGAAGCAATCTTGCTTCAACAAAATTATGTGCTGGCTTCCAGTTTAACTGAGCTCTTGGGGAAATCTGTGAGTGACTTTTCTCCTAAATAAAAAAAAAAAAAGAATGTTAATGCTTCTAGGACAACTCAGTGGGGTAGGTACGGGGTTGACAGCAGTACCTAACAGAAAAATGGCCCCAAAGCAGTTTTTAGTTGGAACAACAGAGCAGGAGGGAGGGCAATAATGTTGTAATAATTCCTCTATGGGAACCTGGCTCAGATGGATATCTGCTTATCTGCCTTCTAAGTTGTGTTGCCTGTATTTTTGTAAATAACACACCATTTCAAAAACAAAAAACCTCCAGGGCTCTCTTTATCCAAAGGAAACTAAAACCAGCAGTGCTATCCTTTAAAGGTCTTAGTCAGAAGTCTCCAAACTTGACAACTTTAAGACTCGTGGACTATGCTGCCTGGAGAATTCTGGGAGTTGAAGTCCACAAGTCTTAAAGTTGCCATGTTTGGGGACCCCTGGTCTTAGTATTCGGAGAATTGGAAATGGCATATACAAAAAGAGGAGAAAGCTAAAGAATATGAGGTAGACCCAGAAGAAGATGGAGAGGCAACATCATAGACACACTACAACAGCATCAACTACTAGTGAGGACGCCACAAGTGGAAGACTCAAAACGGAGGAAGAGGAGGAGGAGGAGGAGGAGGAGGAGGAGGAGGAGGAGGAGGAGTAAAAATGGTAGAAAAGGTCAAGAAACAGTTGATGTCAAAAATGTAGACAGGATGACAAATTCAAATTTGTTGCCATTAATGTCTGAACTGGGTAGATGCATACTTTCTGTTTGGCTCATTACTAGTTCAGGCAAACTCATTGCTTTCTAAGTGCACGAATGGATGACTGTTCTCCTCTCTCATTCCATTCCAAATGCCCCCCGCCCTCTCATTTTTCCCATCTTCAATTCAAAACTACTGTTTTCAACTCAAGCCATCCTGGGTTCTTCAGAGAGGATGGTCTCTATGCTTCATTTTGTTCCAAGAGCAGTTCTGACTGGCTCTGGTGCCTGGCACACACTGCCTCTCCTCTAATGGGTCATCCTGTCCTTTGCTGCTGGGATATTGTGTTGTTTATCCTGCAACTGATCTAACAATCACTGAAACATCCTCATCCCTATAAGCATGTGCTTCATTCCATCTTTACATCTCTTGGTGAAGGTAAAGATTGAATGGAATATAAGCTTTTAGGGTTGAGGAGAGGATATTTTAATGATTTGCTCTTTCTGTCCAGACTCTCCTTTCTTACCAATTCCTTAGTATTCTGCATCTGGGCTTTCCCTTCCCGGCCCTTTCATTTAATTTGACGATCTTTACACTGCAATGTGGGAACATTGCTATTTTATTTCTGTGAAGATAAACGAACAGTTCTTCCTTGCTACCCTTTCCATGGTCCTACAGAAAAATGGTCCCTATTGCTTTGATACAATTGTGTCATTGGAACCACAAAAGTATCATAAAGTGGGGTGAAAAACTCCCAGAAAGGATCTGCATTTGTGTCAAAGGAAGTAACATGAGAAGGGAAAGGTGAAGGTATCTATGCCTGCAAACATCTGGAGATGCAAAGGCAAGGCATAAGGACTTATATATTATATATTATTATATATTATAATTATAGATTATAGATTAGGAATCGATCTCTAAAAGAAGAAGGCAGGCACAGACAGTGCCCACAGGAGCCAATCAACAAAGGAGACTTGAGCTTATTTATTCATTACATTTTTAAACCACCCTCACAGAAGGAGCCCAACCTTGAAGCATGAAATCTGATAGGGTGACTTTGGGCCAATCACTGTCTGTCAGCCCAACCCACCTATGAGGTTGTTGTTGTGGGGAAAATAGGAGGAGGAAGGAATATTAGGTACGATGGCTGCCTTGAGTTACTTACTAAAAAAACAATAGTGGGATTAAAAAAATATTTTAAAAGGCTAATTGGAACTTGGCCCTTGTCCAGAGTAGAATTTCTGAAGCTGACATTAAGAAACAAATGGCTTAGGCTGCAGGGTGGAATTGCGCCTCGGTCTGAATCATTGTTTTCACTCTGGGGGAATTAGATAGAAATAATGTCCAGTAGGGGGTGAGGGAACTCTACCAGATGGAGTGGCCACTCCCTTTGGGACATTTCACTGGCCGAGTGCCCTAGAGAAAACCCAGATATTGTTAGGAGCTCCTTTTCACCAATTGTTCCCCTCTGGATTCTACAGCAGCCACCTCCAACTTGCTACTCTCCAGATGGGCATTCGTGTTATTAATGGGGAGTTAAGGCCACTGAGGTTTCAGCCATCTGGAGAATAACAGGCTAGTAGGGAAGCTTGCTCTTTAAAGATCAGCAGGAAATACGTGTAAAGATTCTTCCTTGCTGGATTTGCCTTCAGCTTTGGAGATCTTTGGAGATCAGTCTTTTTTGCCCTTAGCTTTGTAGATCAACAATCCACTTTTTGCTTCAGCACCTTGAGCAGCAGTTGGTATTTCATGATCCGCTGTACGGGCTTGATAAGTAAATCATTGAGCTGCAGGCGATGCCCCAATTCCTGCTTCAGTTCCTGGAAAAGAGAAAACGATGTTCAGCCAAGTCTGTAAAAAAAATGTGTGGGAGATTGACTGTGCATGCTATACAGATACCACACAAAATGTGACATGCTTTAAAAGGACACCTGCAAGTGAAAGACAAGTATTAGAGAGTTGCGAAAGCATGGGACCAAAAAAAAAAATTTAACATTTAAAAGCAGCTTCACACGTTTACATATTTAGAATGGAGCTTAGCATAGAAAAACATTTGTAGTCTACTATTCTTTATCTCTGAGCAGAAGGACCCTAGGGATAGGAAATTCACCAGTCTTTCAAAAGACCTTTCTTTCCCACCCCTTAGCTCAAGGACAGGTATTTCTGAGAGAAAAGACAGCCTGGGGCCAGTCAACAGCTGCTCATCTACTCCTTATGCCAATCTAAATAGTTAACACAGGCAACCTCTGATGGTACATGGCTTTTAAAGTCTCCCTCAACCAGGAGTTCTCACCTCAATTACGGCTAACAGATGCCAGGAGTTAATTCCCATGGGTTTCGCAAATCATTGCCTACCCACATTAAGATGAATGTGTGGTAGTGTGTAAGAAGAGGCAGATGTGTTGGGTGGCAATGGCTCCATACAAATGTTTCTCCTCAAGATGGGAGCTGCTAGGTGACAGGACTAAAAGAGGTTGCCAGGTACCCTGGAGTTCATCTGCGTTGGCTGAGAAAGGGGCACACAACAGCACAAAATCAAAGGTCCCTTATGCCGGCAGGAGATGAGTCAGACACAAGCAAGTTATGTGGTAGAGGCTGAGGGCAGGAAGAAAGAACAAAGCAGCAGTCAAGGCACATAGCCCCTTACCTCAAAGTAAGTGTCAATAAATTCAGAAACAATATGCTCAGATTTGGGTTTGTTCTGACAGTAAACAACATACATGTGCAATCGGCGCTCCTAGAATACAACAGGGAAACAGTTCAGTGGAACACTTTGGATAAAATTTTAACAATGTGTTTGTTAAAGAGCCAGGTCCAAACCTTCTGAGCAATTTATACAAGTTCTGATGAAAATCTTACTTTATAGCACATGCTGTCTTTGCCTTTGGGGCTTTTTTTATTGTTTCATCGTCATCTATGCTTAAGCCAGCATTTGTTTCTATAATGCTTCCAATAATGCTTGGGGAAACTCAGAATTAGCTTCCCCTAGCAGATCATAAGCAAGGCATGTATAATTTTCATAACTTGTAGTTCACAGCTTGTAGTTGTAACCACTGAATATGCATACTTACTAAGAAATAAATGTAATATTTTTTCTGATTGTTTATATAAATATATATGTATATACTTCACATTTATTTGGGACCAGACCTTGTTTTATTGAATGATTACAGTCAATTTTGTTGAATTATAGCAGTTTATTTTGTTGAATTACTACAGTTAAATAGTAGGCTAGGAAAAATATCTCATTTTAGCTAAGTTTCCTTTTACAAAGGAGAACTATGGGTTAATCATGGTAATTCATTGGGGCAATAGCAAAATAATTTTGTGAAAAACAAGATTCAGACAGGGTGTGAATGATTCATGGCAACTCTCCTCTCTTTGGAGTTTGATAATATTTAGAATGTAGCCCTGTTTAAAAAAAAAGTACAAAGCTATCTGATCTCAGGCAGCAAAGCTCCTAGTTTTCAAAGATGCTTTTTGAATTTATAAATAGCGTTCAGAGTTCTTCATTACTGTATACTGAAATTGTTTTATTAAATGTTCTGCAGCATGAAATTGACTAGGGCAGATGTAGCCTTTGACATGCTATAGTCAATTCCACCTTTATTCTATTAGAAGAATGTTTCTTTTTCCAACCATCTTACAATTGATGACTCCCATAATCACCAACTGAATGGTCAAAAGTCATGGTGCTTGAGGATTATGAGATTTAAAATGCAACAAAGTGGGGAAGTCTGTGCCACATGTAAATAACATTCCACTTTACAACTCTATACATCATTTCATTTGCACTGTTATCAGGCTATTATCACCAGTTGTGGGACAATAATTACCAATATTCCTAGACAATGAAAAATCTATTAAATATGGCACAGGTCAGGCTAACAAATGCTTGATAAGAAAAAGGGATCAATATCATCATCATTAGAGCATCTAGCTTTCTTAAGATGTGTAACAGATTTCCTCTTTTATACTTAAACTTGCATAATCCCCGAGTTAAGAAGCTACTGGACATGCTTTCCAGAGGAATTAGATGATTCAAAAGCTCTATCTAGGTCAGCATTCTGCGTTTGACCATGGCCATTCTGAAAATGTTTTAATGCAAATAAAAAGGGTAATTGTTTTATCTCAACCTTTAGAAACTAGAAATATATGTCCCTTGATTCAGAAATGTCATTTAACCATTCTGCTTCTTTTTCGACAGCTTTTCTACCCTCCAAATGTAGGGACTCACGTGCTTTATGAACAGCTCAGCCAGAAGATCAGGATCCTCCAGACATTTCTCCAGCTGCTTGAGTAAATAACTGTAGTTGGGGGGGGGGGAAGAGGGAGCAGATATGGTATCCATGAGAAAGGTGCCTTTGTCCCATCCCTCCCATTCCTCCCTCTCCATCTTTTATATGTCAGATTCAAACCAAAGTGCTTTTCAATGGAGGCTAAGAAATAAAAGTCCTTCTTAGGACTGAATTCTTTTGGGAAACAAAGGAAAGAGGATCAGTAATCCATTCAACCATAAGATAGTGGCCCATCAAAGTTCTTGTCCCTTATCTTCATAATTTCATATTGGCCACATTCACCTAGATAGGTAATCACTGGGTCACTATTAACCCTTGTAATAATCCAAAGTTACACCAGATTTCACCCAGATATGACCATTGGAGTACAGTTCCCATTACAGCCATTTGGCCTGATTACTTGAAGGTTCTACCTAGACCCACAGGTTCAATAGAAAGTTCCATTAATACCACATGCCATGCTCTACCCAGAAATGACTGCTTGTTTGTTCACTCACTCTTTATGCCAGTCATAGATCTGGTGGATGTTCCCAAAGATTATCTTATCCTTGCCCTTCATACCCTCAGGGATGCCACGGGTATTCATGGTCACCATATAGCCCTGCAAAATCAGAAGAAAAGGCTAGAGGGACCCTAGTTTGTTTCTTCTTTGAAAGATGGAAGGAGTAAATGAAGGAGGAATTAAGACAGAATTCCTGCCCTGACAGAAAGTAGGGGTGATGGGTTCTGACTTGGTAAGTGGGAGAAAGGGAGTACATGTGCATATATCTTATTTATAGCAACCATGGTTCTGAGGAATCCCTGAGAATCCCTGATATTCAGAAACACATCACAGATTCCTCAATGAGAGCAGAGCTAGCCAATTCCCTTTTTAAAAAAGTCTTCCCATTTTTAAATATCTTTCAATGAAATATGTCACAGGAGATTTTGGGAGTGGTAACATGCCTTTTGTCTACATGGAGACATGGTTAACAACATGCTGACCTACTAAAACAAAGATCAAGTTATTTACCTTGAACATGGTATAAATACCAAGTTTGCACCAAGTTGCATTACAAACTCAAAAATTCTTATCTAGAATGTAATATACTTTATAGTAGGATAGGCATTTTGTCTCCATATTTTGCTTGGACTTTAATTCCCATTACTCCAGTTAACATATCTCAAAGTAAACAACTTATTGGAGTTTAAAACTAAAAAATCTGGGGAATACTATACTATGTTGAGATTGATTTATATTTCCTCTAGTGCTTTTATTAGTTGGAGAAAAAAGGTTGAACTGCACAAAAAGAAGCAAACAGGTGCTCTTTTTCAAGGACTTCAGAAAATATGATGACTGACAAGGAAGGGACACACATTACTGCTACCTTTTCTTTCATTACTTGGTATTTTGGTATTCACCAAAGTTCAAGAATTATTTCTGTACTATCTTCTCCATTAAACCAGGTCTCTATGACTATAGTGCTTTGACTATAAACCTGAAAAATTTGAATTATTGCAAAAATGGGAGAGTTCAGCAAGAAATAACTCATTGGCAGTATTGAACTGAGGACACTTTAAAATAAAACACAAATTCATTTTAGATATGTAGTAACAGAAGCTCACATAAAATGGGTAACAAGTTGAAGAGGAGGAGGAATGGAAGAAGACGGATCAGCAATAAGCACACAGAAAATTAAAGTCAGTAAACTATAAAAGGAAGCATTATTTTATTATAAAGAGAGGTTTTGCCCAACTCAAGAAAAGGTGTAACTGAACCCACATTTTGCAAAATAATTGTGTCTGACAAAATATTTTAAAAATGCAGAAAATGAAAAACCAGTTGTTAAAAATATTAAACACATAACTTGTATTGCTTTAATACAAGTTAAAAATATAAGAAGCAGGAAGAGCAATGAAACCATTACATGACGACAATATAGAAAAAGTCATTATAGGACTCAGGGAAATTGGCAAATGAATCAAATGAATTTTGTACATTGGTCTTTACTTTAAAAGTTGCTGGAAGTGTACCCATGCCTGAATCAGAATTGATTGAAAATGAATACATTTTTTTCTCAAAATGGATCAGGACTTTGCATTCACCCAACAGATCTTAAAGAACAGTTGAGGAACTGCTGCAGCACGAAATCAAATGTGTAACATCTCTTAAATCAGACTTCTTAACAGAGAACTTGGACGGTAGCCAATATATTAGCAATATTTTTTAAAAGAAATGGGTTGGAGTTAAGGGAGAGGAAAAAAGAAAACAACATCCAGGAAATTACTGGCCTGTCTGAGATGCATTGATGAAAAACTCAAGATAACTGATATTGGTAAAACGTGCGTAAGCACAAGACTTGTTAAGGAAGAATTATTGTAAAGGGAGGTTCTGCTCTGCCAGCCATTGAAAATACTGTACCATAAAGGCATCAATAATAAAGCTGGATATACAGTAAGTGATCCAGTTGAGTACTGTAATCTCAGCTGTTCAGAAAACTATAATGTGGTGAACAAGCAGCCTTCATGCAACCATCAACTTCCTTTTTTTGACAGCCTAGATCAGGGGTGTCAAACTCAATTTCCTTGTGGGCCGGATCAGTGTTCTAGTTGTCCTCCATGGGCCAGTGGTGTGGGGAGGAGTTGGTGGGCGCATGCATGTGCAGCAGTCAGTGGGCACATGTGCACACAGAGTTGGCAGACGCATGCGTGCACAGGCCCTGCCCCCATCACAGCCGCCTCCTGTGTGCACATGCAGCTGCCGGGCCAGGCCTATGCACATGTGCTCCTGCTGTCTCCTGTGCACATATGCGCCCGCTGGGATAGCGTGGGCCAGGCCGAAGCAACATGTCCCCTTACAGTTTCCAGAATGGCCACACAGGTCAGATTTGGCCTGTGGGCCCTGAGTTAGATACTCCTGGCCTGGCCTACCCCAATTCTGTTGCTGAATACTGAAGATAAAATCAGTGATATTCAACACTAAAAGGCTAATATTAGCACTGTTTTCTTAATACATTTCTTCCAAAACAAGCCTTCAATACAATGAGCACAAATATTTTAGCTTTTAAGTAAAACCTTATCAAATTTTCAAAAGAGATATAAAAGAAGCCAACAGTTCCAGCCTGGCACAAAAATGTGATTTTAATAAATAAAATTCCTGACTATAAAAATGTTACTCGCCTTGCATTGCAGCAGTCAAACGTAGAGATATGCAAACATTTCTATTTCTGAATTCTAATTCCAATTCTAAATGAAGCAGTTGTTTCATGTTTGACCCACATATAGTTAGGATTGAAATAGATTTTGAATTAAAAATCAGGGCTTTTCAAGCTGAGTTTGAATGTCAAACAATTTGTACACAATTAGTCAAGACATAAGAGGGTAGACTGGTTGCTAGTTTGAAAGACAAGCAATTGAAGATGGAAATAAATAAATAGAGCCCAAAATGGAAATAAACACAACAAGCTGATTCAATGTTAAAATTTACAATTAAGACATTCAAAAGAATATCGCATTGTAAAATAATGTGCTCTCTACAGGATATTACATTCCACCCTGTTTTATGTTTCCCCCAGTAGCCAATATATATTTTGTACCCAAAAGCATGCAACCACTTCTCATTTGAATCTTTGGGATTTTACTCTCACCAAAACTTTGTCAAAATTTAATATACTACCAGTATGAACTTCGGGACATGGCTAGCCCATCTCAAAAAAATGAAACACAGATTAGAGGAGACAAAAAATTGAAGGGTAATGATACTGAGGTTTTCAAACCTCAAAGGAGCTTGGGTGGCAATGCAAAAAATCCCCAATCACACAGGGTTTGCCCTGGGTCAGTCCATAGTTACTTGAATGGCTCTTCAGACTGAAGATTAGAATCAAGCATTAATTTTCTTTTTCTTCTGCTCTTTTCAAGCAAAAAGACAGGCAGTCTCAAGCAATCTATTCTCTTTGGAGGAGGGAAAATATTTTTCCCAAGATCCCAAAAGATCTAGAGATGACCCGCTGATAGATAGGGAATTAGTGTCTAAGATGTAGAGTATGTGTGTGCACCTCCACAATCTGGCCCAGGTCTTCCACGTACATCTTCTCGGTTTCAATCAACTCCCTGAGAACAAACCTGCAGACAAGACGAAGCAGCAGTGTCTAAGGGGAAGGAAATGCATTGTGTGAGCCCTTTCCCCTCTTTTCTTATACACGGCATCCCTCCCATCTTCTTATTCTGCACACATGTGCCACTTACAGACATACAGTCAAGCCTTCTCTATGCAGAGGAGACTCTTGTATGACTCAGAGAAAGGACCTTGTTTGCAAGCTGCTTAAGATGTGATAGAGCAAGTATGATGCAAATATCTAAGGAGCCAGTTTTTCCTGAAGTATTACAGGAATGTTGATGCATAATTAACAACTGATTCTATATAGCATGTAGTCCTAGCACATTTGGAATGAAGATGTAGGACTTGATGGGATATACCCTGAATACAAAAGCTATGAAATAACTCTTGTTTCACCTACATTAAATTTGTGCCTCTGTACTTTCCTATATCCTAATGTCTGCTACATTAGCCTTCCACCTAGTTTTGTCTTTGTCCCTTTCTCCCATCATGGTTGTAAGCTACTGCACCAAGGAATATGCACTTACATACTCTTTTCTAAGGCACTATGCCTCTCCTCCTCTTCCTGCTCCTCAGAGTTTGTGGGTTGCACAAGAGGCTCCAAGGTAGACTCTGGAGTTCTGGGATCAGTGGGGAGCAGAGAGGGCTCAGGATCCTGCTGAAAAAAGAAAAGATTCCATTTCATGTTAAAATTTGCAGTAGACAATAATAGGTTAAAAGGCAGGTTGGGGATTCAAGGCAACTCAAAACATTTTACTCAAGCAAGAAGAGTTACTGTAGTGTCTCATTTCCTCTAATGTCATTCAGAATATGAGAAGTTTAATGATGCACAGGAAGGAATATTAATAAAAAAATCCAAGTTCATTTTTCCGGTTTGGAGCAGATTACTTGTTTTGATGCTGGACACTATTGACATTGGGCATATATCCCTTTTGATTTCCCAGCTTCTGAAAAGCAATTTAAAACCTCTTCACTTCTGAAATTTTAGAAGTTATGAGGTAAATAAAGCAAATTGCTGACCCACCATGAACTGTTCCAAGTTTTGCGGTAACAAAAATCCCAAAGGGAAAGAAAATACACTAATGCTCCAAATTACTGGAGGCAGGTAATTGATTCTTTGCCAAAGAAAAGAAAGTTACAGAACCCATTTCTTTTTAAACCAAACCAAACCAAAAAGCCCTCCCAATTTTAATGCCTTGTTTTCCACATACAGTATATGCGGAAAGCAAAACTGATTTATTTGGATTTGGTTCTCAGGTCAACTGTTTTTAAAAAGCTAAAGAGGTATATAATTTGCAAGCAAATCAAGCACTGCTTCTCAATAAGATTTACATCAATTTCCAAAACTGATGTTATTTGTAAAAACTAGACATTCACCCTTCTCTGATGCCTGCCAAATTTCACAATGAAAGTATATTATTGAATTCTGTGGTTCTTGAGTGCAATCTGTTTCGTTCTATATTTTATTAGAGAAAGATTTATATGGAAACATCAAATTTTTTCCACCATACCTAACTATTATGGCTTTTAAACTTCAAATCTACATAGTATTATTATAAATCAATGAATGCCTATTACAAATATGTTTTGAAATTTGCTAAAATGTTTTGGTCAATAAAGCATTAATAGTCTGTTTGTAGTCAGAAATTTTTACATATAAACTTCTGAGTAACAGTGGGCTTCATTTGAACATAAGAACCTATCTTATGTTGAATCAATCCGATAGCGTAAACCAGGTATATCCAAACCATGGCCTACAGGCTGCATATAACCCTGGACCCCCAGTAATGGGCTCCCACAAGATCATAATAAATATATTTTAAAATGAAGAAAGTTTGTTATGTATTGTATACATATATTAACTATATTATATATTTTATATGTGGTCCAAGACAATTCCTTTTCACTCAATACAGTGAGGCAAGCCAAAAGATTAGATATACCTAGTCTAATAGTCATATACTACTTAAACACAATGGCTGTAGCTCCATCAGTTTTTCACTTGAATCTTGTATTTAAGAAAGACAAAGGATTAAATTTGGGACCTTACATATAAAGTTATCCCATCTAACTATTCAGATAAGGAACCCTAATGCACAAGGAAGGGTTATTATTAGCAGTTACCAACTTAATAAGTTAGGTGGTTTTTGAGATTTTAGAAGATTCCCTTAACCTCGGCTCTGTTGCTGCCATTTTTATTTTACTTTCTTTTTTAATTGCTCTCATTGTATGATTACACAGAATGATTTCTTTTCTCCTAGCTCCTTTTGAATATTGGTATTCCTGAACTGTAAATAAAGTACATATTGGTTTCTATGAAGATGACATAATTCTTTAAAGGGGGAAATTGGCTCAAGAAGGGAAAGAAAAAGAAAAGGAGAGAAAAATAGGCTTTAAATCAGAACTGAGACCAGTTAAAGAAGTCATCACAAGATTGTCCAGCTAAACTATTCTTTGACTGCCTTTGGCTGCAGCTAACCTCATTTCATGCAACACTAACTGCATGAGCTGCAAATATTTAACTTCAGTGTCAAAGTATTTTTCTGAACCAAGCTAGGGAACATGAGTACAATTTTGGATATTTCTAGCCTATATCCTAATGTTGTAGGAACTGTATCTACCTTCCCAGAGAAAAGATAAAAATACATAAATTTATATTTATATAAACTCAGCATATATATTTAATGAATAAATAAACAAATAAAAGTATCCTGATTGTTGGTGAAACAAACCCTCCCAAATTTGCTTCTAGGAGTAAGAAGACATTTTATAGTGGCTCGATTTTAAAATTCCAAATGTGTTCACCGCTTCAGAAAAATAGTTGATTCTTCTTTAAAGTCTGCTTAAATATAACATCATCCATCAAGATATGCATTGAACAACATCTAATTCAAATCATTTTTTCTTCCTGCCTCCCCCACCTTCACAACCCACCTGGCTGCGTGTTTTTAAGCCATCTCCTTCTAGCAGGTTGGAGAGCAAAGGAAGGTCTGGGAGATGAGTATTGCCATCCTGAAATTATAAGGGAAGGGTATCAAACAACTTCATACCCAGGTTTATTATAAGATATACAGATATACAAAACTTTCTGATCCTCCTCTTTTAAATTTCCTTTAGATAACAGCACTACTCCTCACATCATTACACAATTTTAGCACCCAAAATCTCTGGCCATAGCTGCCAGTTTGTTCTACCAGCAAAATTAGCACACTTAATCCAAGCCTTTCTGTAAATTAGATATATATATAAATTTTTAAAAAGGCATCAAGATGCATCTAGGAAACTCCATATTAACAAAAAGGTTACAAGACAAACCAGAATAATTCATGCTATTGTACTGACACATGAAAAAGGACAACCATCCAATGCAATTTTGAAGGCTGACTCTTTCTAATTCACTTTGACCGGCAATAGGTGATCAGATGTCTCTGATTCATAGTATCATGTGCGTCATGATGCTGGTGTTCTTCAACAGCATGTGTGTTGTCTTGTTTGCTCAAACAAACCATTTGTTCTATGTCTTGCAATCTAGATCAACCTCTCCAACTTGGGTACCCTCCACATCTGTGGAGCTTAACTTAGGGAATCCTCAACCACGGACATCCGGATTGCAGGAAACTAGCCTAGATTCAATGGACTATTCTATCAGAGCTGAGGGCTGCCTAATCCTGCCTTGCAGTGAGGGACTGAACAAAATAGCTTTTGTTTGCACAGGCATGCATTTCTTTGCTCTTACAGTGCTGACTGACTCCTGTGGAACAGCAAAGGGTCCCTCTGGTTGGCTGAGGAGCCCTAGGTCAATACTCTTGCGTTCCTCCTGGCGCCCGTGGCGCCTTGTCCGGCCTTCTGTTTTCCTGAGTGGGCGTTCTCCCCGAGGTAGCCCACCACCACTTAGCTTGCGAACAGGGTTGGTAAGCCATTTCTTGAGGGTGCTAACTGAGTGGCGGGAAGCAGGGGAACTGGGAGCTGAGCTGCTAGATGCCTGTGGCTGGATTGAGGCCACTGAGGCAGAGATGCTGCCATCACTGCCTGCAACAGAGTACGGATCTGCAAGAAGAAGACAGAAACAATGAGTGCATCATGACAAATGTTAAGCGCCAAGGCGAAACATTCAAGTAAATGGACTCAAGACTGCCAAATAAGTTATACTCCATAATCTGGAAGTCCTTCCTCTAGTTACGAAAGCATACTTTATAGTATTCTATACATTCCCACCGAGGACAGGATCATCACTCAATGTTGCAGTATACATGTTGCATTTAGAAACAAATCCAGTTGAAATAGCCTGAGGTAGTAAGGTGGGAAATGCCCTTTATTGTATTTTTTTTTTCCTTCCCAGAGAAACCTCCTATGTTGTTGGTTCGTTTATTATCCTATTTTCCTTCAATAATAGGATTCATTGCTGCATGCATGGGGCTTTTGGCTAGCCTTAATGCACACACTGATCAAGCTCAATCCTGTCCAGCTTCAAAAAAAAGATGATGCACTATTTGCTCTCATGGTTATCAAGAAAATGGATAGCAGAAAGCGGGTCAATGTTCTGTCAGCATTTGAAGACCAAAGCATGAAATAAATATGAATTACAAAACCTTGGAGGCTGTTGTGGTTCGCCGGCAGCAGGTGTGGATGGCAGAACTCTCTGATAGTGAGGACTCGGATGAGGGGCCTGTGGGTGATGCAGGGATGGGCCCAGGACTATTAGAGAGTGGGGTGCAGGGCTGCTCGAAGGAAAGAGCAGCTGAAGCAGCTAGGGTGACTCAGGAGTAAGGCTGGAAGGTGATGGCCCCTCCCAAAGGGGATAAAAGCCAGCCCTCGGGGATATATTCTTTGCAGGAAGCAAAGAAGTTCTTTAGACTCAGAGTTCTCGTCGAAGTCCTGCTTACTTCGGTTTGTTTTTGAAACTTGTCGGTGGATATTTAATCAGTAATTAGTCTTCTGTACTTGGCACCCTTTTGCAACCTTGAAAGAGCTTGCTTTTGATATTGGAAAATTAGCTTTTACTGACTTGGCTGGGAATGCAGAATTCCCAGCGCTGCATTAAAAAAGGTTTGCTTTTTTACACAGTTTGTGTTTGTTTAATTTGAACAAGGCTTGGGTCAGAGAGGCATCGAAATATCATTTTATGCTTTGTAGCAAGGGTGGTAAGGTTTTTCTTTTGTCTCTGAATCAGATTTGAACTGGTGACTGTACTGAAAATTTAGAGTACAGAGTTAAGAGTTGGTAGGAATTAGGATCCAGTCATTTGGAAACAGACCCCATGATACTTCTTCAGTAACTAATTTGACAGACGTTTATTTATCTTTCAGGCTTATAGAATGCTTCACTTGTATTCAACTCTAAGCAGCATATGTGCATTCTTCATAACCAGGATTAAAATCAAAGAAACCAATCACCAATATGAATACTAAAAAAATCCTAAGTCACCAAGAAAACATTATTTCAATATAATCAGTCACAAAATGCAATGGGATATCTGCACATCATTAAACAACCAGTTGTTAATGATCTTAATTAATGTCAAAGAGCTGAAGCCGCTCTAATTGCATCCCTCTGCATTCTCCAAGCTAAATTTCATGTTACGCTTTTATGTTTCAAAAATCATTGCAGGTCCTTATGCATAAGGACAGCCCCCTTGTATGAACTGCAATATGTTCTACATGGAACTGCTCTTGAAGCCCACTTAGAAGCTTCAAATGATTGAGAAAGCAGCAGTTTGGGCACTGAGGAACATGTTGTGTTATGCCACATGATAGCCCTGCTTCATAAGTTGCACTTGTTGCCAGCCTGCTTCTGGATGGGATTCAAGATGCTGTTTATGACCCGTTTAGTCCCATGTGGCTTGGGTTCTGGTTATTTGTGGGACACCCTATCTCTCCCGATGTCTGATTTGATCTAACAGGATTGGCATGCTCCAAGTTCTTTCAAGTTAAGCAGTGTCATTTATGAAGACCTCAGAAGTTTGATTTCTCTAAGGCAGTACCTGCCCTCTGGAATGAGGTTGCCCCTGAAATTTGGTAGCCAGGTATTCTGGAAACCTAAAAAATTTCTAGATTGTGAGCTAGGGTGATTGGTACCCATGGTGCTGGGTGGGTGATATGTGTTTTTCTATCTTTGGCCAGATTCACCATTTTGTTTAATGTTGTACAGTTTAATCGTATTCAGTGTATTTGCCTATTTTGTGCATACTGTCATGCACCCACAGTTGATCTGGAACTGGGTGGTACCCAAATCAATCAATCAAATAAATAAATGAACAAGCAAATAAAATGCCTTATAGCACATCTGCTTTTAGGTATTCATTGTAAACCCTGTTGGAATAACATCAATGCAATATGAAAACGATCAGAAGTTGCATTAGCAATAGTCCTATGTAATTAGCAAAAACTTCAGCGTAGCTTGGATATTTTCTTAAATGACAGAAAACCTGCATATTCATTTCATGTATGTCACACAAAGTTCACTCTCCCCAAATTCAGCATCCAGTCTGGTGAAAAGCCACTGCAAGTGGCTGATGCCTCAATTTCACTAAAAGCAAATACCACTCCTGAAATTAAGGACATATATTGAAGTGAACTGAATGATTTTGCACTGAAAATGTTTCTCTCTCTCCCTTCCCAACCAATTTCATGAACAGGATGGGGTTTTTTTTTTTGAAGCGCAGCTTATGACTCTAATCAAGACATAAAATTCAGTAAGAGCAAGACTACAACCATTTTCCTAGGAGACACAGTCTTTATTTAAGTGCAACCGATGAGCCTAGAGAAACTGAAATCTGAAGCACAGACAAGATATTAATATTCCTCTCCTATATTCTAGTAGTGGGTTGACATAATGAAATAAAGTTTAAATTAAACCCTGGTTGATGGGTGCAGATGTTCATTTGTATGCATTAATATTTATAGAGCATGTATGAAAATGCAATCAACTGGGTGAGAATAAAGACTAAATTTACACAATCCAAGTTCTGTGAGAGGAAGATTTATTGAGCTGTGTACAGAAGCAGTTATGAAATCAGCTACACAATATGTATGATTTTTCAAATAAATCCTAAAGTTAGGTCAATAACATCTTATTCTGGACAAGACAATAAACATGGGTTGCACTGCAAGCTGACTACACAGTAAAATTATTGCATGCAGATTTATGCCAGATTCATACAAACTGATATGTACTTGAGATCTAGGGTTTATTTATTGTCTGATGATTGGCTGAATCTATGAATGAAAGAGCACATACACAGTTTTATTTTACTGTGCATCAGACAAAAACCATCAATTAATATAATCATGGAGAGGGAAATCAAGTAAAATTCAAGTAAAATTCATACATTTATGAACCAAGAACTGATGGCTCACAGGTGAATTAATTTTTGTTGTTTTTGTTAATTTTCTCACCTTCTTCATGGAACTCTATGCAATATACATAGCCCTGTCCCTTCTAGTTCATCCTTCACAATTACCATCTAAGGCAGGGTTGAGGAACAATAGGTTGGGGAACAATAAACTTCCTTATAGCTCTCTCTCTCATCTTACTTCAGGGTGGGAAACAATGGCCCTTTTATGACTTGTGGACTTCAACTCCCAGAATTCCTGAGCCAGCTATGCCATTGTTCCCCACCCGGATCTAAGATGAGAGAGAAGGCTATATGAGAGAGAAGGCTCATAGGGTTTGATAACCCTATGAAGATATATTAATTGAAGTCTCCTTGGCCCTAATTTACATTATAAATATTAGAACATACATGTAAACTGATTCATAAAAGTTCAGGGATGTTGTGTGAAATCTGTATCTGCTTCTTCTCCTTAGAGCCGTTCGGATCATCCAGAGAGTTTGAGGTGCTTCAGTCTGCGTCGTTGAAGGCTGAGCTTAATTACTGAGGAACGCTCCGTCCTGTATCACGTGGCTCCCTTGCGTTCCCCAGTTTATGCTCAGCCTTCGTGAGGATAGGCTGTGTGTATCTTCTCTCAAGTATTCCCTATTAATTTCAGGTTTGATTATTACCGTTTCTTCCTTCCTTAACTTCTGCGCATTTGGGGCGGATTTGCAGCAAGGGGAGAACGTTCTTCGCCCCCAGGAGGGATAAGAGCGGGTGGCTTTGCGCTCCGGTGCCAACCTCCCCCCCCCAATTCGGTTTCTTCCTGCCGCTTCTCCACGCCGCCCTGGTAGCGGCCTGATCAGATCGCGCTATAAAAGCGCAGCTGGTGTTCCCCCCCACCGTGAACACCAGTCGCCCCAGGAAGGGGCGAATACTTGTTTGGCTGCCTCTCTCGGCCTCTAAACTTGCTGGAGAGGCTTAGCCTTTGCTCTGAGCGGCCCGTTTTTAAGACAATTGTGGGTGGCTGCCATTTTGGGCACCGCCATGTGCTCGGGCGCCTTTTTAAACCGGCCTCATTGTAGCTACAAAGGGGCCTAGCTCCATTCACAGGCCTTTCAGCCTGTGAGAGCTGTATTGGGCATTAATAAAAGATTGGAAAAATTGTTGGTTTTCCGCAGCAGCGCTCAGGGCAAGGAGTTGCAGCCTATTCCTCCTGGTTGTTGCCTGGGAGCTCCAGCTGCCAGAGGCCTCCTTTCCAGCCTCAGGCGTTCATTTGGCGAATTGGAGATAGTTAACAGCAATCTCTGGGGTCACTCCCTTCTGGGAGCACTGAACCATCTCTCGAATTAGATATTTGTAAAAAAAAAAAAAAATACAAAATTAAAAATAAATAAATAAATAAATAAATAATAATATAAATAATATAAATAAATATTATATGTATATATATCTTATTGATATATGACTAGAACATATTATGAATAGTAATTTGATTATATATTCAATTGTACGTATATGTATATATATATTAATAATTATAACAATAACAATATTATAGATTGTATACATCTAAATTCCAAAAGGGGGCGCGGGCCAGCTGAAAGGACACCCGGCCTTTGTTGTAGGTCGAACCCTTGGCGAGCAGCCACCTTTAGATTTTTATTACAGTCCTTACTTCAAAAATAGCAGATGACAATTCCGCTAAAGGCCCTTCCTTGAAGGCCAGATCTAAATCCTACCACCTGCGCAGACAGGCTAAGAAAGCTTCTAAGGAAACCTCCAAGGCCTCTCAGAGAGACGCCTTAAGACGTCATAAGGCACTGGAGAAAGATATTTGACAGGCGATCTAGAGAGTCACAACAGGTGCCTCCAGCCCCCCCCCTCCATTCCTTCTACCTCCAGACATCTCCCCCTCCTCCAGATTGCTCTTCCCTCTCCAGGCGCAGCTTATCCCAGGGATACCAAGTCCCCGGACCATCGACCAGATGGACACCCGAAGCTACATTCACACCCACGGCCGCTGGTCTGCACCAGGAGGAGGCCGCCATAGTCAAGATCCCTGCACAAATGCAGGCATGGATGGAATGGGCTATCCACCAGGGGATTGCAGAGGGGCTCCAACAGATGTCCAGGTCCGGTCCCCCCTCGATGATGCCCGAGCACGAGTTGCTATCAGTCAGGTCCTCGCCTAGATCGGACCCTCGTCATGGTCAGGTACCTTTGCAGAGGGACAGCCCTCTCCCAGAAGGGGAACTGGAGGAGGCCATAGAGGACCTGGATCAGTTCAGGGAGGAGGAGGAATTTGAATGGGGGTCTTGCACCATGGGGAGCCCCTATCGGAGATAGACCCCATGGAGGGGATATGTCCGAGGATGAGGGTCTCACTCCCGATCAACCCACCTTTGTGGGCCTGTTCAAGCCACACATGTTTAAATCGCTCCTATTCAAGGCTAGGAACATACCTGGCCTGTCTGTTCAGTCCCCCTCGGCTCTTCCTTCTCCGGCAGAGGGACAAGAGGATGCCATTTTTAGGCAGCCCGTGGTGGAAGCGGAGGTTATTCTGGCTCCACCCATATTTCACGACCTGGTTTCAAACCAGTTGGATTCTACCAGGGCCCCTCCTGCCCCATCCAGCCAGGACAAGAGGTTCTTTAACCTCGATTCAAGCTTCTGCAACCTGCTTAACACCCTCGAGGTAGATGAGCCCATCGTTGGCTTAGCATCCTCCTCCTCCCCCAGTGATCCCCTGGAGGCTGTGAAACCCGAGGACAAGAGGTCCAAACTAGCCTTATGTGAGGCTCACCAAGCTGACACCTGGGCCATTACATCGGCCACGGCTGCCTCCTTCTTCACCAGGTCCTCGATCCGGTGGCTCTGCCAACTGAAACAGCATGTCCCCCCCCAACACAAGGGCACATCAGGACATCGCCAAACTGACGGCCACGGCAGAATTCTTGGCTGACGCCACCTACCACACGATTAAGTTCTCCACCCAAGCAATAACCTCTCATGTTACAGCCCGCCGCCTGCTCTGGCTCAAACATTGGCAGGCGGATGTAAAAAACAAGGTTAAGTTGGCCACTGCCCCCATCAAGGGGGACAAACTATTTGGCACTCCCTGGAACCATTACTAGCCGAAACCCGGAGCAAGAAAAAATTTCTTCCTCCCCTTTTTCGGAGGCCAGAATCAAGAGCCCCTCAGCCATTTTGGAGAGGTTCCTCCCGACCTTTCTACCAGTCACCTTTCCCACCCAAGTATCCAAGACCCCTCTCCTTCCGGCAATCCCAGCCCCAGGATCGAGCCTATCCGGGTGACAGGTACAGGAGGGGCGACAGCTACAGGCATCCCTTCAGGGGTCCAGGAGGGAAGCCCTTCCAGCGCACCAGATAGATCCCATCCCTCCCTTCCCATTGGTGGACGCCTCAAGCATTTCGCCGACCGATGGGACTCCTCCACCTCCGATGCCTGGGTCCGGGACACCATCAGACTCGGTCTCGCTCTTGAATTCCAATGTGCCCCCCCTGACTTTTTATGGCATCCCCCCCCTCGAGGGACCCCATCAAATGCAACTTAATGGATTCAGCTATCCATCATCTCCTTAACATACAGGCTATACAACCCATCCCACCATCCCAGCGGGGGCAAGGTCTTTACTCCCACCTCTTTGTGGTCCCCAAATCCTCAGATGGATGGAGGGCTATTCTAGACCTGAAACGCCTTAACCGTTACCTGATCCCCCGCAGGTTTAAGATGCACACCCTACAGTCCATTCTACTGGGCCTCAGGCAGGGGGCCTGGCTGTCCTCTATAGACCTTTCAGAGGCCTATCTCCACATCCCAATCCGGCCCTCCCATTCCAAATTCCTCAGGTTCTGTTACAACCACCACCACTTCCAATATGTGGCCCTTCCCTTTGGGTTGGCCTCTGCCCCGAGAACCTTCACGAAGGTCCTCGCGGCTCTGGCGGCCCATCTCAGAAGCCTCCCGGTTCGGCTCCACTCTTACCTGGATGACATCCTCATCCTGTCTCACTCCAGACTCCAAGCAGAGAAGGATATCAGAGCTACTCTCTCTGCCCTCCAAGACCATGGGTTCCTAGTAAACTGGCAAAAGAGCCAATTGTTACCATCTACCCGGATCGCCCACTTGGGGTCCATCATTGACTCAGTTCAAGGAAAGGTTTTCCTTTCCTCGGATTCCTTAGCATCCAGGAAACCGTCAAACATATCAGATGATCCAGAAAGGTAACACTTTTAGAATTGTCAAAATTACTAGGTAAAATGGTCTCATGTATCTCCATTGTTCCCTGGGCCCGTTTACACACCAGATCCCTACAGTGGTTCCTGCTCCCGTTCCAAAGGACCGGCAGAAGCAATTCAAAGGCCACGGTCAGGGTGCCTTCAAGGGTCCTCACGTCTCTCCTCTGCTGGACCAGTCCCGCCATCAACAAGGGACATTGCTTCAAGGAACCCCAACGCCTCATCCTCACCACAGATGCCAGCATGTCCGGATGGGGAGCTCACATCCACTCGCTCTCAACACAGGGCAGAAGGTCGCAGGCAGAACGGGCATGCAGTATAAACTGGTTGGAACTCTGCGCCATCCACCTGGCCCTGCGCAACTTCCTCCCTCAGGTACGCGGGCGGCATGTCCTTATACTCATGGACAACGTCACCGCCAAGGCTCACGTCAACCGGGGGCACCCAGTCCATACGCTTGATGAAAGAGGCCGAGCGCCTCTGCTGTTGGGCGGAGCGCAATCTCCTCTCCCTCAAAGCCGAACACATCTCAGGGGACTCCAACACCCAAGCAGACTGGCTGAGCAGGACCACGGTGGACCAGTCCGAGTGGCGTATCCACCCGTCACTGTTCAGGGAGGCGACCATGATGTTCGGTCTCCCGTCAGTTGACCTCTTCGCATCCCCCCACAACACACAACTCCCCAGGTTTTTCTCGAGGTACCCCTCCCATGGGGCCGAGAATTACAATGCCCTCCATTGCCCTTGGCCCACAGGGCTTCTATATGCATTCCCTCCATTAGCCCTGGTCCCCAGAGTCATCCAGAAGCTCATCTCCAAGAAAGCAGAACTGATTCTAGTGCCCCCTACTGGCCCAGACGCCCATGGTTTGCGGACCTTCGCAACTTATTGGTGGCCCCTCCCTGGAAAATCCCCCCGAACAGGATATCCCTTTCTCAGGGGCCCCTCCAACACCCGGATCCTCAGTGGCTCCAATTAGCTGTTTGGAGGTTGAGCGGGAGCGTCTAAGAAAAGAGCAGTTTTCTGACCAGGTTATTGATATCATTTTAGCTGCCAGGCGGCCCTCAACAACCCGAATATACAATGCCACTTGGAATAGTTTCTGCAAGTGGTGCCATAGTTTCCAGGTCAACCCACTTTCACCCTCCATCGCTCAAGTTTTGGAATTCCTCCAAGATGGTCTGAGGAAAGGACTTTCCCCGAACACCCTGAGGCATCAGGTCGCAGCCCTCTCAACCGTCATTGCGTGTGACAATCTGGGTTCCCTTTCCCTCCACCCTCACATTAGGGCATTCCTCAGGCAAGCCACTAACTTGTGTCCCCCAACAGTTCACCGATACCTGGGACCTCAGTAAGGTTCTTGTGTTCCTTACTAAATACCCCTTTGAGCCTCTCAGGGAGTCCACTCTCCAGTTTCTAACATTTAAGGTCGTGTTTCTGGTGGCCATTACTTTGGCTTGCCGAATATCGGAGATAGCAGCCTTGTCGGTGAGGAAGGACCATTGCATTTTCCATGCCGACCGGGTGGTTCTCCGACCAGATCCTACCTTCTTGCCCAAGGTCAACTCAGCCTTCCAAAGGGCACAGGAACTCACACTCCCGAACTTCTGCCCCAGTCCCTCGCGGGAAAGGGAGAAGCTTTGGCACACCCTGGACATGAGACGGGCCCTCCGCATTTACATTAAGCGTACCCAGCCCTTCAGGAGGTCCGAATCCCTATTCCTTTCCTTTCAGCCCAAATCATTAGGCCACAAAGTGTCCTCTTCAATCATCGGCCGCTGGATTAGAGCTACTATTGCCAAAGCTTGTTTGTCTCAGGCTCTGCCGGTCCCCAGCGGAATAACGGCACACTCCACCAGAAGTGCAGCCACCTCGGCAGCTTGGGCCATCCAAGCTCCAATTGCTGATATTTGTCGGGCAGCCACCTGGGCCTCCCCTTCTCCCTTCATTAGACATTATAAGATTGACATATTTGTCTCGGCGGAGGCTTCGTTTGGTAGACGAGTCCTCAAGGAACCGCAGAGACTACCAGACCAGACGGAGTCCCTCCCATAGGACAGCCAAGCTTTGGTATGTCCCACTCTCTGGATGATCCAAACGGCTCTGAGGAGAATGGGCATTGGTCCTTACCTGACACGCCATTTCTCTTGAGCCGTGAGGATCATCCAGCCCCACCCTTATTATTTCACCGTCTGGGGGGTCTTGTTTCGGCCAATGAACTTTTTAGTATAGTAGGATGAGAGCATGACCTTCTCTCCACTCTCGACTTCACATAAACTGGGGAATGCAAGGGAGCCACGTGATACAGGACGGAGCGTTCCTCAGTAATTAAGCTCAGCCTTCAACAACGCAGACTGAAGCACCTCCCACTCTCTGGATGATCCTCACGGCTCAAGAGAAATGGCGTGTCAGGTAAGGACCAACGCCCAATTTCCATAAAAATCCCTGAGATTTGGTAATCAACTATTCAGTATGATTGTGTACATTACTTAAACGATATGGGAGAGTGATTCAAATATGACTCCTCTTGAGCAGTTTTTACCGTACGTCACCATAAAATCTGAATTTGATGAAAAATGATTCAAATGTGCTTTAAATCTGCAAGGAGTTTCTATCCTCCAGATGTTGTTGAACTGCCACTCCAGGAATCTTTCACCATTGACTATGCTGGTTAGGGATCTTGCAAGTTGGAGTCCAGAAATATGTGGAAAAAGCAGTTCCCCCATATCTGGGTAAAATCAGGGTAGTCATGCCTAGTTTCAACAGAAATGTTTGGTTTGGCTACTCTCATAAAGTGAGCCTGAATGCATGGAATTATATCTGAAAATGCACACTGGAGACACTCCAATAAATATATGTAAGACAGCAGTATAGTCCCAATGCAACTAGCAAGATAAAGGAGTCTTGTTTTCAGGGATGAAAAAACCACTGTATTGCAGTAATAACCCATTTAGCCAGGGGCCATAATTCAATACAGTGGCATGGCACCTGCTCCTGAAATAACACTGCCTGCGTCAGGAAGTAGAGATGTGTCAAGCCAATGCCACAGGCATCTAAACCCATCTAGGAAACTAACACGACAGTGTGAGGGGTGTTGCTATGGCAACCAATTAGCTCTGTACATGTCCATGGTCTACTTGGGATGAAGGGTTGGGGGGGAAAACAACTTGCACCCACAAAATATAGCATGTAATGTCATTCTTACCGCTGCTGCTTATTACTCCATGATCTGAAGCCTATACTGTACTTGAATTCGTGTTGACTAAATGTTCTTCCATAGAAAATATTACTTCTAGAGAAAACTAGCAAGTCAAGGATAAGGTTGAAAGCTAAGGTAAGGACTGCTAATGGAAAGGAGAATGGAAAGGACTTCTCATTTGCACTCTAAAGTGAAATAAATCAGAGCAGCTTTACTGGGTTCCAGTTTTTGTTTTTGTTTTTATTTACAGACTCTCAAAATCAAATGACTTTAAAGAAAAGTTCAAATTGGCTGTCTGGTCCAAGCTTGCAAGTAGTATCTATATATGCATGTGTGAACCACTTTTAAGAACAGTTTATGTAGTTTGTATTTAACCTTAGTCTAGATAATTGTAAATTTGGCTGCATATGCCACAACCTCAATGAATGCATGCGCTATTTTAATTCCACAAGCCAATTACCTTTTATCCCTAACATTTTTTTTTTTTTGAGGTGGGGACATTTCTAATTAAACAATTAAACAATTGGGCCTCCCCCTGATATCTGGCGGATATCAGGGGTATCGTTGGTGAGAGAACGGGGTCATTTTCTGTGCGGTGTAACTTTTTGAGCATTTTAATCGAAAATAGGGGCACAAAGCATTTTAAATCCACTTTGCATTGTATGAGGAATATGAAATATTTCTTTAAATACTGTTTTTAATAGCATCCTACCACATGTTACCTCAGCCTCACCCTCTTTAAGGCTAGCGTCATCTCTGGCAACAGACGAACCTCCCAGTTTTGCTGGCATGGGAGAACAAAGAAAAAAGAAACGGGGATCTATCAAGAATCTATGAGGTCCAAGCTAGTGATTGGTGGGGCCACCCTCAAAACAGTGTGTCAGAAATAGCTTGTACAAGTCTGTCTTAACAACACATTATACCAGTCCATTCTCGCTGGCTGCTCTCCAGAAGTAAAACAAGAGGAAAGAGTGCAAGAGCCATGTTCACATAAGCTATATGTTGCTAAATGCTGATCTCCTTCAGATCCCTCCTGCTACTTCTATGGGTGATGGGGCAACCATTAATATCAGTGGAGGAGGAGTGTGCACAGCACGTTCCTTGGCAAGGCCTGGTGTAACTGGCTGCGTCTTCCACCATCTGTTCTTTAGAAGTTCGGTGTACTGGTGGGTGGAGCCATGTGTGGGAAAGAAAGGCTCAAAACACAAGGGGAGAGTACACATTTCCTTGTATTTTTCATGTTTTTTTTCTCAATGTATATAACAATGTATATAACAACAACAACAAAAAAAGCTGTTCCCTGACTCTTTCTTATAAACGGCGGTAAAAAGGACTTTCCGATAGCAGTTTTGGGTAATGACGGAAAAAAAGTTTGGGAAGCACTTGCATTAAAGCCTATGGAAGTGTGGAAATAAAAGCTGGCCTCGTGGTTGTTTGAATGAGAACACCATCAGTCTATCTATGATGGCTAATTAAAACCATGATAGTGCACAGCTGCGAGGTACAATGTTTATTAAGAGGTACTAATCATTATGCAGCTCTGTGGGGTATGATGGAAGGCAAGCCACAAAAGCCATTCACAAAAAGATTTTCTCTGTTTGTGGCTTCTAATGTTTCCATGTTTTATGGAGTCATGTACTATGTTATGACTTTTTCATACATTGCAAATTTAGAGATGAAATCTTTCTTAAAATTGCCTCACCATGGTACATAGGAATAGTTTGAACTGCTGCAGGGATATGTCTGTGGATATGGGACCTTCTGTCCACAAAGAAAAAGATGATAATGTTATGTTTGTAATGGAGAGGGCATTCTGTGCCAAGTTTCTGAAAACCATTATCTTTCCCCATAAAGCAGCACAAAATATCATCATTGCTTTCAATATTTTTAAGGTGGAGGATTCCAATGCAGAATAATTATCTGATATAAGGGTATTTGGCAGCATGAAGATAGGTGTCCAGCCAACTCCAGGATCACTTTGCAGACAACTGCAAACATGATGAGTAAGGTCTTGAAAATAAAATATTGTTATCCAAAAACTCCAGACTTCAAAGACAAAATCATCAACTTCTTTTTGTGGCATTTGTTTTTAGGTAACTCTAGAATTAGTAGCAGACAGAATCATATTTCAAAATGACATATCTCCCCCATTTTAAGCATGAAAGCTAGTAATTAAACTTAGGACTCCAATTTCCTGAGAAATTCTCCTAAGCAAGCCTCATTGAAATAAACACTAACTGTGCAACGTTTATCAAAAAGAACCCATAAAACTTGCAGATGGACTATGCCCTTCTTCTTCTAAAATAAAAATAGCTAGATTCTTTCTATTTTATCCACTAATTTGAATCCTCTCTGACTTAATTTTTTATCTCTCTCCTTTCTACATGTTCTCCGGGGGTGCATACCCCAAATACTTGCTTATGCTTCCTCCTTAGATCTTGAAAGAAAATGTATTTAATTCTAAATGCTGAAATAACTTTGGATAAATTCAGTATGACTTAATGGACAGAGGTGAGTGTAGATAAGTTAAAAAGAAATTTTCCAGCTGAGAGATCCTCCTACCTTTATTTCTTTCTTTAGAATGAAGAGCATGAAGAGATACGTGACCCCAATCCAAAAATGGACGTGAGGATCTGGGAGTGTGAATGGTGAGATAATCTTGCTGGCTTCCTAGTTCTTCCTTTGCTATGTAAAAGTTTTATTTAAATGGATCCAGAGTGAAATGCTCTCTAATACTGCAACCCTATTAGCACCCAATAATCTAAATACGATAGACCTGAGATGTCATTGGCTGTGCTGGTTCAGGTTTCTGAGAACTGAAGAGTATCAAAGTAGGAAAAACAGTTGTAGGAAGTTAGCACCCACCCCTCTCCTAGAAAATTGAAATAGCCTAGGAAATATTAAAAAGTCAGAATATTTCCCCTAAAAAGAGTAGAAATTCAGAAGCAGAAACTCCCTTCAGAAACAGAAGCTCACCTCCTACCTTTGTTAACGGGTGGGCCATTAAAGCGTGGGCCATAATGCCTTACATAACAAAGGTCTGCAGGTAAAGCTATAGCAATTGCCAAAATCCCTTTTAAGGGCATAATCATTCAGCAAGGCTCAACCAAGCCTGGAACTCAGGACAGCCTACAGAGTTGCCCCTGCATGGTCCCATGGGGTTCTGACAACCAATCAGAATACGCTCTAATTCAAATCCCAACAGAGGGTATAAAACCCAGGCACTCTCAGCATATCAGCCTTTTCTTGATCTCTTCCTTCATCTTGAAGCATGTGATCATCCTTCCTTTTCACTCTGGAGCTCAAGGCCATGTGGTCCTGTCCACCATTAAACCTTCCAAACAGCCTCCATGTTTCCAGTGTCTTTTTCCCCACTTGGAACTGAACCCGCCTGAAGGATATTTCTTCCAATACAGCTAGGCACATTATCCAGCAATACCCCACCTCCCTATTGAAATCCAGAGATTTACTTCTGAGCAAACATGTAGATAGGTTGCATCACAAAACAAATTATGTAGCAAAGCACAAAAACAAATCTTAAAAGTGTTAACACTGAGAGCATTATCTTTTCACTCAATACAACAAAGTAGCCTGCCTCCGGCAGAACATTTGATGTTATCAATACAGGCAAACAGATTATTCAATATTCACTTCCCTACTATACTTTGAGATAAAAAGGTAGTTATCTTTGGCTTTTCCACCTCACATTCATTGCCTGTGATCCCCATGCATCAGCCAAAATGATTCCACTATACAGGTAGTTCATTGGTATAGGTCCTCTATTTCTGGCACATGTTATCTGTTTCAGAAATTCCTGTTCCTAATCAACTGATCCAATGAAAATCTCACAGAACTATTGACTGAGGCTTTCAAAGATGGCAGCATTTTTTGTACACAGAAAATGAACAGAGGGGCCATAGCGTTTGAATGCTCTACATACAACTCTGGCATAGCAAGAGGTTTTTGAGACGACAAGACTTTTATCATCAACTATAGGCTCTTACATCAAATCCGAGTGAGAATGAATGAATATAAGTAACAACAACAATATATTTTTCCTCTATTCTAGCACAAATAGATGACAAAATCTGATG
Organism: Hydrophis major; assembly: GCA_033807585.1. Lineage (NCBI taxonomy): Eukaryota > Metazoa > Chordata > Lepidosauria > Squamata > Elapidae > Hydrophis > Hydrophis major. Next base: position 218,312,043 of record CM066329.1, read on the forward strand.
GATGGCAAGATATCCAGAGTTCCTATCTGAGGGAGATGGGCAATTCAAAAAAGTGAAAAATAAAATAAAAATAAATAATAGTCATGACACTACAGTACAGGGGCAAAAAAAACCCCAAAACTTAAATTTCTTTCCAGGAAAAGCAATGGAGACGAGATTAAAGTAGATGCTTTTAAATAGCGTGCAAAATAATGCCAACATTTGCTTCTTTAAAGGTCTCTTTATTAGGTTCAGTTTATGAAACAGTTATTGAACTGGGATGGGAAAGAAGAGAGTGAAGTCTGCCCAAACTTTCCAAAAGTTCATTTTCAACAATAGGGTGAGCACAAGAAAGGTTGCTCTCTGGGGGTAAAGATTAAGATCATGTTCCTTCTTTAGGTTTCATATACCTAATGTGAGATAATCAGGCAGCTGAACAGAATCATATAGAGTTGGAAATATCCTCAGATTTCATTTAGTCCAATCTATTGCTTAGAATAAAAATGCTGTGTATTTCAGAGATATGGCTATCCAGCTTCTGTTTAAAGACCTTAATTGAAGAGGAAGCCACCATTACATAAGACAGCTCCCTCCACTGCTTGACCTCATGAAATTTCTCCTAGTCTGAATGTATTTCCCTGTAGTTTCAATCCAATGGTTCTTGTTCTGCCTCCCAGGGAGAACTTTCTATCCTATACATGAACATACAGTAGTTCAGATATCTGAAGGCTACTTTTGAATCTCTTCTATCTTCTCTTCCAAGGTAAAATTTATCCATTTCCTTTAACTGTCTCTCACAGGACTTGATTTCTAATTCTCTCACCATTCTGATGGTCCTCCTCTAAATTCACCTCAGTTTAACCATTACTTGTTTTGACTGTGATATCTGAAACTGCTCACAGTATTCCAATTGGGGTCTGGCCTGGGTAGTTTAGAATGGGATAGTTACTTTTCATAATCGGAACTCTACATTTCTATTAATACAACATCCCAAAATAGATTTGTCTTTTTAGTTGCGGCATCACACTTTCAGCTCATGTTCAACTTGTGATCTACTAGAACCTAAGCAATGATCCCACTAAGTTTCAATGATACCTATGATATCATACTTGACCCCCTGTATTATGGTAGTACTTCTATTGTTACAGTTTTCTGCCAATCTCTAAGGCTCATCTCTGTTCAATTTGATTCTATTCCTGATTCCAAGCAATAGCTATGACAAGGAAATATTTTCCCATATTAGTGTTGTGAATGAATAATACCAATAAAGTTATCTTGAGCTTGAAGTCAAGTGCAGGGTTCTGGCCCTGCACTTCTGATTGGCTGTTAATGGCAGGATCGGATTGGTCCGTTCAGGAGCATCTGATTGGCCATTAACAGGCCATTCTCATTGGTTAACGGAGCTAGCGCTCCAGGTTTGCTATTGGTTGAATAGTTAATAAGTTGCCTATATAAGGAAGGCTATAGCAGCCCTCCAGTTTGAGCTGTCACAATATGTAAATAAAGAGTTTGAAGTTCACTGTTTCTACCGGCTCGTCTCCATCATTTGCACCCATGCTCCAGACATAACAATTAGTTTTGCTAATATGCAAATTTTACCTATTTTAATACTATATCCTTGTATATACTGCCATAATTTCTAAAATGTAGTCAATATTAACTTATTCTTTGTCTCTTCCACTGTTGGTCTTGCTGGGTATATTCAATTCTGGGCTTTTATCAACCTCTAAGACATCTCTAGAACATTGGCAATAAACAGTTTACTTCTCTGCATCTGAAAAGCTGCCATAAAAGCACAAATCAAATACAACCTAATGTTACCCACTCCCAAAATATGCTATTTTGGAAGTTTGTTCTGCTATGCCTAAAGGCAAGGCTGGTCCAGCTTTAGAGAGATCCATAACAGAAGCTTCTGTAGAGAGTTAGTTAGAATATTGATCCATCTGGTGTCTGACTCAATACTGCCTAAACAGCATTGGCAGTCTAAGACCTCAGAGGAAAGGAAGAAATTTTTTTCAGCTGTGCTCTCTGAAATTCCTGAACTTGAGACCTTCTATATATTCTTCAATGCACACATTATTTCAGAGTTATGGACCCATTCCCAAAAGGATAATACAGAAAAGGAAAGGGTTAGAAATGTCTATTGTCCAGGGGCAACTGTAAAAAAGAAAAATATATTTCTTAACGATTCATTTAGACTCAACACTCTTGCCTCATTTAATTCCATTCTAGACTGCAATATATTGGTTGTATAATCTTAAATATTATAGCTTTCCTCAAGAGAATTCTAGAAATTGCAGTTTCTTGACACTAATGAAACTTCACAGTTAGAAGTGTCTAATTCTACTCACGCACTGAGTGTTCCAGAGAAGAGGAACTTTTTATTAAAGAAGTGTATTTTTCTATTTTTTAATCAGTATTATCCCTTCCAACACCCTAATCCCCACTGAAAAAAACAATAGCAACACAGGCTTAAGTTGGTCATTTGATTCACAAGACCTTCATAATTAGTTCACCCTGTGAAGATCCTAATAAAATTTATATGCAATTTGCTAAGAATAAAAAGAACTTGTGGCAGAAAAGGGAGAAAGAAAAACTTTCTAAAGGACTCATAACATTTTACATTGAAATAAACAACTCTTATTTTGATGGAAACAGTTAACTGGGCTCCTACATGAATCAGCATTTATAACATCAGAGTGGCTTCAGTGAGCACCAGACATGTCCTATAAAAAGGTTCACTGTCAAATCTTGGAGTCCTTATCCCCTGACATTGTTTATGCTTTATTTGCATAATGACAGCACTAAAGAGGTTCTTTCTTCTTTGTGGACTATGGGAAGTAGAGAAGGAAAAAGGCATAACAAATCGATATAGGTGATGACAGAAACTTGGGACAAGAAATTCCTACTCTCATGTATTTAGGTAATGCCTGACATTTCCTTTCAATATTTATTTAAAAAAAAACCAGAATGTTGCTTTAAATCTACATACATTTAAATAGCAATAGCATTTAGACGCTTTTGCGTTTATATTGCTCTATAGTAAAGCCCACCTTGAGCAGTTTACAGAGTCCACCTATTGCCCCCAACAATCTGGGTACTAATTTTACCAACCTCAGAAGGATGGAAAGCTGAGTCAACCTTGAGATAGTCAGAATCAAGCTTTGGCTGTTGGCAGAATTAGCTTGCAATACTGTATTCTAACCACTGCATCACCATGGCTCCTTTTCTCTTCCTAGGGGATGACAATTCAGCCTAATATAGGCATCCCATGGAACATGGGTTTTTATCTAAACAGTTATATGAATTATATTAGTGGTGTCACAGCCATGAGCTAATAGAGAATCAAACAGGTAGAAAGAAAAGCAAGAAGAAAAGGAGTTATCAACGAAAAGCAAATTTCAAGGAAGAAATGTGGCATTAAAAATAAATAAAAAAGAAAATAGTCACGCCATATCGAGTCAGATGAAAGGTCCCACATCTGCAAGAGCTGAAGATTGTTGCAATTAAGTTGAGAAGAGAGTGCACAGAAAACTGGATATAGAATAGAAGGCCTAGGCTGAAATCCTTGCTCTGTTTGATGAATTGTTAGCAAATATATTCTCTCAGTCTTCCCATGTGGGAATGATTGTGATTCACCTCACAAGTATGTTGAAAAAGCAAAATAAATGAAGACTAAATTATTTCTGCATATTAAAAACATAGTGTAGTTAGCCATCAAACACAGCATAACAAGTCATGAATTTAAGCTAACTGAAAGCTTTGTTTTAATCAAAGCAATGAATAAAGGAACCAGTTATCTAAGCATCCTTCTCAACTCTGGTATCTTCCAGATGCTGGCTGGGAATTCTGAGCACAGTAACCCAAGCACTTCTGAAGGGCACTACTTTGGGGGAAGCTGCTCCAATAAAACATAATTTAAAAAAATCTAAGTACATGGATTTAGCTTCAAAGGGACAAATGCGCACTTTTCTGTACACTTGCTACACTCTGAAGCTTTTTGAAGCAATCGTTATAGAATGATAATTCTCTGACCACCTTGGCAAATCTCACTCATGTATTCAGATGATGCAAAATCTCTCACAAAATGTGTTCATCTTCCTTTAACAGAGTCTTTTATATGTTGCATCACCTCCTCCATTGTCCCCAGACAGCCGCTAATTAGGCATGATGGCCAGGCATCATGGGTGATATTGTTCAATGAACCTGGAAGGCATTAAATTGTAGACTGGTCAATAGGCTAAGTCCATGATGGCGAACCTGTGGCACGCGTGCCACAGGTGGCATGCAGAGCCATTTGTGCGGGCATGCGAGCCCCAGACAAACTTACCTCACTGCGCATGCGTATGCCTCCCAGCTGATTTTCGGCCTCTTTGAGGCCTTTTTTGGCCTCCCAGAAGCTCAAGGGAAGCCTCTGCAGCCGTTGGAGGCCAAAAACCAGACCCGTTTCCTCACTTCCTGTATTTCCAGAAATACAGGAAGTGATGAAACAGGCCTATTTTTGGCCTCCAAAGGCTGCAGAGGCTTCCCTTGAGCTTCTGGAAGGCCGAAAAGGCCTCAAACGGGCCAAAAATCAGCTGGGAAGTGCAGTGCACATAAGGGGGGGGGAATTGCACGCAGATGTGCAGGGGTCGTGGGAGCCTCACGCGTATTGTCTCCTGGGTGCTGGCATGTGAGCACAAGCGCGTGAGCAATTTTTGGCACAGGAGCCCAAAAAGGTTAGCCACCACTGGGCTAAGGCAACTCACACTGCGGTTTACCTTGCAGCCTGTTTACTTTCTGAAGTTTTTCAGAATACAGTCTATTACTGTCAAAGGTGATACCTGAGCTGTTCATCAAGAATGGAACACTTTCCCCCCCACTATTCAATCCGTTTTGAAAAGCTGAGCAAGATCTAATTGCAGCTTCAGATCATGGCCAGAAATCCCATTTGTTCTGTGCATTACTGGATTCAGGCAGAAAAATGAAAGAATGTTCACAAGGAGAACAACTGTGTCAATCATCTCATCCAGCCCCTTCTAGGGTAGCTGCTTGCATGAGGCATTTCCTGCAGAAGGAGCCTATTGAGTAGGGAATAGAACAATATGCCCATGAGAATACCACAAGCAGCAATGGAATGTGCATAAATCTCTAAGACTTGCATATACACATGCTGGAAAAATGCAGCCATTCAGGGAAGACCATCCCCCTTTTCTATAGGGCTAATCGTTTCTGTTAAGTACTTGGACACGGGTTGGAGTAAATGGAGACAGCCTCTGAATGTGAACTTTCAGCTCTTTATTGCATAGTGACTTCTCAAAACAACAACAGTGAACTCTGCCTTATATAGGCAACCCTTGTGAGAATTGTCCAATAGCGAGCTATGAACGCTAGCTCTTTTAACCAATAATAATCCTCTGTTAAGGGCCAATCGGATTCCTAAGACCTAACCAATCCGATCTGGCCACCTAACAGCCAATCAGAAGTGCAGGGCCAGAACCCTGCACTTTACCTCAAGCTCATACTTTATTAACTATGGTACATACACAACACCCCTTCCTCCTGGCTTCTTGATTACGGTTTAGTTATATAGTCCTTTAAATAGGACGGTTGTCTTTTAAGTCTTTTGGATTTTCGTTGGACTGGTTGATTGCAATCCTGTTGAGGTAGATTGTTGTTTGGCAGTGGATCTGCTTCTTGCTCAGGTGCAATTTCTTGCGTGCAAACAATTCTCCTTCCTGCTCCATTTCCTGAGTCTCACTTAATTCGTCGCTCCCTTCGAGCAGGTTCCCTAGAACGTCATCTTCTTCTGTACCTCCCCCCCCCTCGGTTTGGTCATGGGGGAGTTGTTGACTGGCCGTTGTGAGTCGTGACCGTAATTGGTCGATATGCCGTTTCCACAGTCTATTGTCACAGCATTTCACTATGTAGGATTTGGGGCTGGTCACTCATACTACCGTTGCCTCTATCCATAACGGATCGCCTGATAAATTTCGTGCGTAAATGTGGTCTCCTACCTGGAAGGTGCGATAGCGGCCACTGGATCCTATTGGCTTTTCCGGTTAGTAAGCAGGGTGCAACCGGTCGAGGTGGGAACGGAGTCTTCGTCCCATCAGTAGTTCGGCGGGAGTTCTGCCGGTAACACTATGTGGAGTTATGTGTTGCAAAAAGAGAATTTGGTTGACTTTTTCATCGATATTGTCATAGTCCATTTTTTGCAAAGTCTTTTTAACAAATTGGAGCATGCGTTCCGCTCGGCCATTGGTCGCAGGGTGCGCAGGCGAGGTGAGCGCATGGCGCGGTCAGCGAGGTATTGCTCGAACATTAGTGCCGTAAACTGTGGCCCGTTATCGGACACCAAGACGTCAGGCAATCCGTTGGTTGCAAAGAGTCTATTTAGGATCTTGATCACTGCCTCGGAAGTTGTAGCCGTCATATGATGAATTTCTAACCAATTGGAGTATGCGTCGACTGTCAGCAGGAAGGTATATCCTTTAGTTGGCCCCGCGAAATCCAGGTGGATTCTGGACCAGGGTCCACGTGGCGTCTCCCATTCAGTAGGCATGGCTTTTGGTGGGGCATTGCTGGCTTGTTGGCAATTGGTACACGCTTTGACCCACTGCTCGATTTGCCGGTCCATGCCCAGCCACCATGCGTAGCTTCGTGCAAGCGCTTTCATCCACACGATGCCGGGGTGGCCCTCGTGCAGAATTTGTAGCAACGTCTTCCGGAGTCGTTCTGGGACAACGACTCTATCGCCCCAGATAATACAGCCTTTTTGGGGAAAAAGTTCAGTCTGTCGTGATTTGAATGGCACAAAGTCATCTGGTACTTGGTCCAATGGCCATCCGCGTTCTACCCAGCCTAGGACTCGAGCTAGGGTGTGGTCTCGTTTGGTTTCTCTTGTGATGTCTCGGGCGGTCATAGGTGGCGAGTTGAGTGTTTTGATCTGCAACATGGTTGCTGTTGGTGCCGGATCGTCAAGAGTCTCTGGAAGCGGTGCTCGGCTTAATGCATCAGCGTGGGGAATGGCTTTCCCTGGGTGATATTGCAGGCGATAATTATAAGCATCTAGGAATTCTGACCATTGGGTCATTCTAGGGGATAATATGTAGGGGGTTGGCTTGTCCCCGGCGATTATCCCTAGCAACGGTTTGTGGTCAGTTTTATGGTAAATGTCCTTCCATACACATATTCATGAAATTTCTTTACAGATGAAACTATTGCGAGAGCTTCTTTATCAATTTGTCCATAGTTCCGCTCTGCTTGTGAAAGAGTCTTCGAAAAATATGCAACAGGGGCTTCGTTCCCATTAGGCAGTATATGACTCAAAATGGCGCCCACCCTGAAAAGCGATGCATCGCAGGTTATAACTAATGGTAAAGTCTTGTTATATTGCATAAGTACAGAGTCAGATGTGAGCAGTTTTTTAACATTCCGGAACGCTTGTTCTTCCTGGTAACCCCATACCCACAATGCTTTTTTATCTAATAACCGGTGTAACGGTTCAGCAACAGTCGCCTTGTGCGGTAAAAATATATTATAGAAACTAATGAGGCCTAAGAACGCCTGGAGATCGGCCTTGTTTCGTGGCCTGGGAGCGTTTTTTATAGCCTTTAATTTACTTTCGGTAGGATGAATGCCCTGGCTATCAATCCGATACCCTAGAAACTCAACACTGTCAGTATATAAGTTACATTTATTTTTTTTCACCTTAAGTCCTGCCTCTTGGAATTTTTTAAGAACACATTTCAAACGATCCTGCAAGATTTTTTTGGTAGGGGCTGCAATTAATACGTCATCAAAATACGGAACCACGCCCTTGATTCCCTGTAACAACCTTTCCATGAGGCTTTGGAATATCCCCAAGGCTACACTAACCCCAAATTGCAATCGGGTACATTTAAAGGCACCTCTGTGCATTACAATTGTTTGGGCTTGGGCCGTCTTTTCATCCACTGGTAGTTGTTGATAAGCTTGAGCTAAATCTAATTTAACGAAAACCTTTCCGCCCCCCAAGGAATGAAGGAGGTGCTGCACCACCGGAACTGGATACGCATTCTGCTGTAGGGCGTGGTTTAAAGTGGCCTAGTAGTCCCCACAAATTCGGATTGACCCGTCTGGCTTAATGGGTGTTACAATAGGGGTTTCCCATGGAGAGTGATCGATGGGCTTCAACACCCCTTGAGCAATTAGCTTGTCGAGTTGTTCGTCGATCTTTGCTTTAAGAGCGAATGGAACTCGATGGGGCTTCAAGCGAATAGGGGCTACTTTTTGATCTAGACTAAATGAGATTGGGGTCCCCTTATACTCGCCTAAACAGTCCGCAAAGACGTCGCTGAACTCAGAAATAAGGTCTTCCTCCCACTCACAACCACCGACTCGGTTCACGCCAGCCACTTCAATGCCGAGTGGCGCGAACCATTGGAGGCCTAATAAACTAGGCCTATCTCTATTGATGATCGTTAGAGGTAAGTACGCTGTATGCTTTTTGAAGGAGACTCGGACTCGGCAGGACCCGACAACAGGGATTCGATTTCCTTGGTAGTCCTTGAGGATGAGGCGTTGAAATTGGAGGTCTTGGCGTTGGATTGTGGGGATAAGTTACTTGAGTGTCTTCCAAGACACCATCGAGAGGGACGATCCCAAGTTGACCTCCATGTGGCAAGGCTGGTTCTCGATGGCTACCGTGACTCAAATTTTCTTAGTGTCCAAAACTGAGGCGTGACCTATAGTGATAGTATGGTGAGCCTCTTCTTTTTGCAAAGCTCGATTTCTATAGGAGTGGTTTACTGGGTCTCGCCTTACAGGACGGCTTCCTGTCGATTGGCGATAGTTGGCCCCTCTTGAGGCCTGGCTGGGTCCTGTTAAGCTGCGACAGACCCGGCTGATGTGGCCTCGTTTCCCGCACTCATGGCAGAGTGCGTCACGGAATTTGCATTCGGCCCTGGCATGGTTTGCTCCACAGCCAGCGCAAAGGCGTAAGGGCTTAGGGCGAGGGTCCCAGTCGGACCGCAGTCGATGGACCCCCTTCTTTGTCGCTGTCTGACGACGAAGAGAGGTCCTCGTGGTGCGTTGTTGGGAGCTGCCCTTCTGAGTTGGGTGAGTTTTCGCTGGTCGGTGGTGTTGCTGAAGTGCGGCTTTGCCGTAATTGTGCAGCCGACTTTTTGGTTGCCTCCACAGCCGTGGCTTTGGCGATGGCATCAGCAAGGCTGATGTCGCTTTTCGCCATCAGCTTGCTTTGCACGCCTAGCGCATCTAATCCCGATTACTCGATCTCTTAGTGCTTCTTCTAAATCGGCGAACCCGCAGAGGCCCCCTAAATTTCGGAGGTCCGCCACGAAATCGGCCACGCTCTCTCCCTTTCGTTGGTTTCTCAGATAAAACTCGTGGCGTCTCACAAGTGTCGGCACGGTTGGCACGTAATGGTCTCTCAGGATGAGTTCGAAGTCGTCCCAGCTCATGGCTTTCACTTCTCGAGATTTGGCGAGTGCTTTAGCCATCTTAAATACAGCTGGGCCGCAATGCGTCAGGAACAGTGCCCGCTTCTTTGCTGGTGTGGCGTCCTTCAAGTTCTTCATCTCGAGAAACATTTGGAAGCGATCCATGTAGGATTCCCAATCTTCTTGGTTTGGATTGAACGGAGCGGGTGGTACGATGCTCGGTATTGCTTCCTGGCTTCTTAGGTTCAGACGTCTCCACATCCCATCCTCGTTGCCAGTGTTGAGTAGGGAATAGAACAATATGCCCATGAGAATACCACAAGCAGCAATGGAATGTGCATAAATCTCTAAGACTTGCATATACACATGCTGGAAAAATGCAGCCATTCAGGGAAGACCATCCCCCTTTTCTATAGGGCTAATCCTTTCTGTTAAGTACTTGGACATGGGTCGGAGTAAATGGAGACAGCCTCTGAATGTGAACTTTCAGCTCTTTATTGCATAGTGACTTCTCAAAACAACAACAGTGAACTCTGCCTTATATAGGCAACCCTTGTGAGAATTGTCCAATAGCGAGCTATGAATGCTAGCTCTTTTAACCAATAATAATCCTCTGTTAAGGGCCAATCGGATTCCTAAGAACTAACCAATCCGATCTGGCCACCTAACAGCCAATCAGAAGTGCAAGGCCAGAACCCTGCACTTTACCTCAAGCTCATACTTTATTAACTATGGTACATACACAACACTTTCCATGCCATAAACTAATTTTCTTGTTTCTGCATTAACCACATCTTTGGTGCTATGAAAGGACTACAAGCTTCTATTCAATTTGTTCCCCCTCTTTTACTATTTGTCTCAATATGTGGCAGCACTTTCTTGGCTGATGATGTGTGGGTTTGGAAACTAAGCAGGGTTGGCCCTGGTTAAATAATTATATGGAAAGTTATTAAAGAATTAAGGGCAATAACCAGATTGGAAAGTTATGAAAATGTCCAAAAAGTAGACATGAAAATCCACTTCTACACTATTGCCAGGAAAATTGCAAGGCCATACTCATGAAGTCAGCGGGAGTTGAGCTCACTCAGACGACTTTATCTTACCTTTATTATTCAAGGAAGATAATTTGCTCAACTTCTTAGTCAGGCTGGTCAAAATGTCCCTATCACTTCTCTGTCTCTTTAAACTATTACTATGGCCATGCAGAAGAGAAAGCAGAAAAGAGCTTAGCCAATGAAAGAGATGAGCAGACTTCAGTTTAACAAAACTTTCAGCACAGAAAATACTCGTAAAATGTTATCAGATATTCAGGCAACCAAAAATGTAAATGAAATCTAAGTGCAGCTAATAAATTTCAGGGAAGTGCAAATCCAGATTTAATCTGAAATGTATCTTCAGACACTGTTGCATTTTTAGGTCCCAAGTTTCACCTATTTTTAGACAAATCTTTTGCCCCACCTTCTAAAATCATACTTTCAACATTCTCCATGAGTGTTTCAGAAAACAGATGTATTGTTTTTAATGTTGTGCTTTCGGTAAAATTAAATATCCATGCTTTATTCTTTGGCTTATTGGGCTAATTCATAATATCTTGAAGAAAGCCTTGAGAATGTTTAACAGTATAGAGTCACCCCTGGGTTGTTGGTTTTTTTTTTTTTTTTTGGAAAGCAGCAGGGGTAATTGCATACAAGTTTCCATATAGGCATACTTGTAGTAACAGGATACAATTTAAAAGAAATTACTTCTCCAAGAATGATAACCTGTACCTGAACCAAATCAGAAACTCCTTGTCATGCATGGAGAAAAAGCAATAAACCCAGTCCTGTGCTACTTCAACACTCCCAAAGGCAGCACGTTATTGATTGGTTCAAAACTATACTTTAATTTTCTCTTTGTGGAAAATAATACAGGCTTCTATTGCTCCTGAAATTGTGCATCCCAACAACAGTGCTGAAAGTGCCACTGTGGAATTGGCAGCTTGGATGGAGGAAACAATAGTGAATGGAGAAGAAGGATGAGATCACCGTGAAAGCTGGTGGAGAAAGCAGACTGACTTGTGGGGAAGCAGCCAAGGGAAGGAGCTCTCTCAGCAACTTGTTGTAAAGTTTGTGTCACCTCTACAAAAACATAGCAGATGAAGACATACCTACTCACCAGCAGCATGCAAAAGCACAATGCTTTTACCCAAAGATGTAGTCCTATGTCTATCAGACCTGCAGCAGACTCTGGCACCATCCATTGGTCTGGAGACCAATCACCACATGGAAGCTACATTCCCTGTCTTCCAGACATAGTGTCCTTGCATGGGGGACATTAATCATTGGTTGAAGAAAGGTATACCTACAATAGTCCTTTATTTACTCTGCTCTCCCCTTCACTCTCCACTTAATTTTCCTTTGGTATCATGTCGGTGAACCTGTGGGCTGGAACAATCTTACCTTTCAGTATTTGGATTGCCTAGTGTTTAGAAATGCTGTATTTATAAGTATTAACTAATGACATCAAAACTATAACAGTGGATGAATACTGCAGCTAACAGGATTGCCCTAAGGCCATCAATTAGCAGAACAAAAGATCAGCCAAAGGACTTACAGATCTGTAGCTCAGTCCCTGGTATCAGTGGATCTGAGGGCTAACTACAGCTTTGAAAGGGAGGGATTTAATTAGGCTTTTTGCAAAGGAGAAAGGGTTTATAAAAACCTCTTCCTTGACAAGCTTTCATTAGTGCTCCTCATGCCTCTTACTTATGGGAAAATAAACACTGGACATATCAAATGCAAGCAGGATTTTAGCTTTTTTTTTTTTTTTTTTGCTGACTTTTAGACTATGCTTATGCTGTTTTCATGCCAGGAAAAGCTTATCTGCTTATTTTTTATGAGTTGGGATGGTGTTAAGAGGACAGCAAAATCAACCAAACAACCTCAATTAATAATTTGTTACTACAGGAGCAATAAGAGGGAAGAGATTTGCTTGCAGACCTTACAGCCCAAGTTCAAAAAATAATCCTTCGGCACCAATAGTTACAGAACTGATTCTCCCAAACCCACATACTGTAGGCAGAACAGATCGTGTAGTTTAGAGTATTTTTCTGCTTTCTCTACCTTTTGATTGGGCATTTTTCTCTTTAATCTTGAAATGGAGTAGCTTCAGACACTCCCTACTTAAAATGGCTATAAGAATTTGCTTTGGTAAGGAATTTTGCTTCCCCTCCTCCCCACCAAATGGTGTCTAGAGCCAAATGTTACATGTATTTCAGGAAGCAACTCACAGTAGCTGGAAAATTCAACAGCTTTACCACGTATGCATATGCCTGATACATCGGGTGGTAAAACTTTTGATGAGCTGGCTACTGGCCCTGTCCAACGAGGTAATTCCTATGCGTCATACACCACCAGAAGGGGAGATGGGTAGAAGCACATCTCTGATTCATACTAATATTATTTACACTGGTAAACCTTTATTCATCTTCGCACAATCTCTTGACATGACTTTGGAAGGAGAGTAAGGAAAAATTACTTATTTATAACATTTTCTGTTTCTGGTTTCCATCATTGGAAACAATCCCAAAATAATGAAAGAAATAATTTTTCAATAGTCATTTAGGTCAGGGGTGGGGAACGATGGCCCTTTTATGAATTGTGGACTTCAACTCCCAGAATTCCTGAGCCAGCCATGCTTTCTCAGGAACTCTGGGAGTTGAAGTCCACTAATCATAAAAGGGACATAATTCCCCACCTCTGGTTTAGGTACATGACAAAGAACTCAGTTTAATTTAAAAAGCTTGCACAGCTATTTGACAAAATAACTTACGACATTGAAAATTCATCTATTACCTTGTTCTGTCTTTTAAAGTTGATTTTAGGAACAGCTCTGCTTGCAATTGGTTGTTTCCACAACACACAACACTTTAGGGCCACAACCAGGCCAAGCCAAACAGTGATGCCTGCTTGTTATGAACTAAACAGACAAATAAATTTCCACAATAAGATGGGCCAAACTCTCAGAGAAACAGTGACTGCTGGAAAACAATAGACTTGAGCACTAATCCTTAGAATGCAGGACTGTTCTCAAGCTATGGAATAAATACAATTAATTTCTATGATAATTTAAGAAGATGAAAAGATGAGGTATAGGTAGTCCTTGACTTAACAACCATAACAGTGAGTTTTGCCTCATTTTACAACCTTTTTTCCCACAATTTTTAAGGTGAATCAGTATATTGTTATATTAGTAACCCGGTTGTTAAGTGAATCTGGGCTTCTCCATTGACTTTGCCTGACAGAAAGTTGTAAAAGGTGATTATATAATCCCAGGACACTACAACCATTATAAGCACATACCAGTTGCCAAGCATGCAAATTTTGATCATGTGACCATGGGGATGCTACAACAACCATAAGTATGAAAAATGGTCATAATTCACTTTTTTCAGTGCCGTTGTAACTTTGGTCACTAAAGGAATGATTGCAAATCGAAGACTATCTATACTAAAGAGCTAATTCCATATTCATCCCATATTACTAATAATAATATGTAAGTCTGCTCTCATATGAGAAGATATACAGAGTTCAGCGATTTGATCCTCTTAACACAGGAGTTCCTAAACATTTTGCCATTACATCTGCCTTGAGGATAACCTCCTCTAAAAATCCAAACACTAAAAACAATGCAATGAGATTTGGGGAAAGGTGAATTTATTGTAACAATGCAGCTAAAGGATTTTTCAAATTTCCCCTGGACTCTGTCTGCACCTCCCCAAGGAATGTACCGTATATCTCAGTTTGGGAAACCCTGCTGTGACGGATCAATACGAAGAAGGCTACCCAATGAAGCAAAAAAAAGGAGACAAATTTAGTCTACAATTAGGCTGAGAAGCAACTACCTTAGCCAAGTCTGAATTAACAAACTAAAAGAGAAGGACAGCAACCAAACAATTATGTTGAGATGGGCAGCAAACAAATTCAATATATAAATAAAAATAAATAATTACTGTAGTGATGGTTTTTTAAATCACCTAATGACATTAAGCAGTATCATATACTCAGAAACCCTTCATAAGATATTTGTAACTTCCTTTTGCACGTGTGCACCATCAATGCAATTAAAGATAGCTGAACACGTTTACAGGTAAGAGAAGGATTCTTATTCATTTTATAATTGCAATAATAGAAAAGAGGAATGCTTGGAGTTATGCTCTGAAATTATTTATATTGAGAATTGGGGTGTAAAGTGCTCTTGGCACTAATCATGTACTGAGTTTCTGTAGAGACACCTTATGCCAATGAACATATGTTGATCCAGAAGACATTTATATACTAGTTCAAGCCTTCTCCTTAGTCCCCAGGCAAGATTTTTTTAAAGATTCAGAGAGGAATAACGTTTGAGTCCCTGATCAATTTATTTATTTTTCCTCCATGGTTTATTATCCACTGACATCAATGGCCCAATAAACACAATTTTATTCCACCCACCTCACTATCCAAAGCAAACTTGGGCTGCTTACAATCATTAAAACAACTCTTGGATTTACACAGTACTGATGCATTGTCACAACTGATCATTTCAAATGGCTCCCGTGCATTTTTAAAGTCTGAAATCATTGCTCCCCATGCTCCAAGAATAGAAGGCCTGTTCACCAATGTGAGGATTTGAACACTTCACTAATATGACCGCAACTTGAATTCTACGGAATGAAGTAGTTCCAGATTCGACCTGCCCTCCTGAATGTCAAATTCCACCAAGGGAAAAGTTTGGACTGGTGATAAATGTGTCCATGCCTGTCTGTGAAGACCAGGAGGAAGAAGAAAGTAGGCCTGAGTAGGGCAGTGCAGAATAATTGGTCACCATCAATCTGAGAGCAGCACCAACCATATCTGGACTGGAGGCACTCTTGATAACTGGAACCGCCAGATGCAGGTTTTGAGGTTCAGCCAGCATTTATTTCAGGATCAGATTCTCAAGAAACATCCTGTGGAGAGAAGTACTCAAGAGAGGGCATCCTAATCTTTCTTGGTTGCTTAAAAAGATGGTTGCTAGCTTTGCTCTGGAAAGCTTTGCTTCCTAATCCCTCAGCACCCTGGAAACAGCTGCAATTACTTGTGTCAAGAGGAAAGGCACTCTTGACATGACTCAATGCACTCTTTTTTGCAGGAAGGGAGACTTGCATAAAGAAAAGCCCGATGCAGATTCTCCCTCCACACGGAAGCCTTGTTTGCTGCCTGCATAATTAATAAGAGCACTTGAAGATATGTAAGGAAATGTATATTTTAACACTTC
This sequence comes from Hydrophis major, assembly GCA_033807585.1. Lineage (NCBI taxonomy): Eukaryota > Metazoa > Chordata > Lepidosauria > Squamata > Elapidae > Hydrophis > Hydrophis major. Next base: position 218,327,720 of record CM066329.1, read on the forward strand.
CATTTGACTGTGGGAAAGCAGCATTAACAATCCACCTTTGATCCGAGAACAAAAGAAAGGGAATTAATACCAGCTTCTCTTCCCCTAGTTCCGGCTTCACCACTCAAGTCTCAGCTGTGCTCCCAGATATGAGGACAAATGTCATGCTTGCTCCCACAACCTCTGTTCTAATTTCACCAAACCACTGTCATTTGGATAGCTGCTTCTAGGCCCCAAGAGACCTAGTTCCAGGTCCTTCGAACCAGAGGAATAAACCAGAAAGCCTTGGAGGTCCAATCAAAATAGACCAGAGATTAACAGATACATTAATGATTATGTTCATATGTCAAACCAAGTCATGTTCTGCTTAGTAATCATAGATACGACTGCTACCTAGACTCACATAACATGAAAGCTATAAACCACAGCATATAAATCACAGTGATTGGGTTCAGAAAACATAGCACAATTAGACAAATTGCCATATGACTTTTATGTTTTGGATGACTCTTGTTCATAAGTGTGAAGCCTGAAAACTCTGATCAGAAAGAGGAAACTAGCAGTATGTTTACTCATGAATAAAAAATACACTTCCAATGTTATTACAAGAATGCGAACAATTTAAATGCAATACAGGGAAATAAAAAAAAAATCAAAAACTATTGCAGAAAAAAATCAATTAAAAAAATAGGTCTGCACTATAAATTTCAGAACTGTTCAACTGTCACAGTCCCTAATCCATGGACATGGAATCATATGGACAGGGCTTGGGGTAATGGGAGCTACATCCGATATATATGGAGAACTTTGGAAAGGTATTCCATTATACAAAAACCAAAGAAACACTAGAAATAAAACTCTACATCTTCCTCAGTTTTTGCAGTTTCCTTAAATGATATGCAGCCTTAATATATGTACTGATGGTGTTATCAAGTTTGGGTAATGAAATGTCTGCAAGAAAACAATTAAGTTTAGTATCAAAAGCTCCTGATGTAGTATAACCTCAGTGGGACTTTATTTCTAAATCATATAAACAAGGGCCTCCACCTTGAACATGTGTCACACACATTACCTGCACATAAACAGAACATGGTTTCAATAGCTCTTTTGCATCCACCATTTTGAAGCCAGTGACTGTTGCTGGGAAAACCTATATATAAGCAGATCCCCAAACTAGCCATTTTAAAAAGCTTAAGGGTGGTTTGAAATAGGCGATGTTGTCAAAATCTGAAATTATCTGTCTCTCACCCAAACGAATAGTCAACAACCAGAAAAAGGAGCAGCCAGTAAAATGAACATTATCTGAACACAGGATCTGGAGCAGCACAGGTACCCATTTGGCAACAAGATTCCAACCCTCAGCTTGTCCCTTCTAACCTATTATTAATTTAGCTACATGGCTGAGAATTGGCAGGCTTCAGCTTTCCTAAGTGGAAGGGAAGAGGAGGGTATACAGAGAGAAAACAACAATAAGGAATGTATTACTGGACAGAATTATTTGGGTGGACATGTAAAGCACAAATGAAAAGACAAGGAGTCAGATGTGAGAAGGCCTAATTAGGAATCCATACACTATAGAATCAAAATCATATGTGCATTTTTTTCACATGCATATGTGGGTAAGTGCATTGATCTACATTATGTTAATTGAATTCAGTGATTTTGAAATTGCTACAAAGGATCCTGCTGGGGTTTCTTAATCATTTTATCATGGAATTCTCAACTAGACAAAGAGCAATACTGAAGAATTCCCTAGCATTATACTCCCCAGCCTGTGCCTGCAAGGAAGTGCTCAGTGCTGTTTTGGAGTGTACTAAAATGTGGGTCCACTGGAAATTTAAAGTTCTCCGTGGCCTGATGGCATTTCAGACATAAAGCTCAGAATCCTTTACAGGATCCTTGGTATAATAGAGTTAACACAAAAAAATCCCTGAAAATGAGAAGTATAAAAAGCCAACAACACAGCCAGTTGCTACCCACACATCATTATTATTTTTATAAGAAATATCCGAACACATGGGTTTGTCTTGAGCTACATGTTTGTCTTTTTTAAGCAGATCTCTGCACTGAGGAACTTACAATCTAAATGTCAACAGATGGAAAAGCTAGGGGAGATAAGGAAAAATGAATGGTAGTTACATATAACCTAGAGTTCTTTTCTAACAGTTGGGTACAGGCACCTGGCTTTTAAGGCCAAAGACAGGACATGAAAAGGAGGGCTTAGATAAGATTTGGAGAACGGGAATCAAGAGTGGTAACCCTTGTAGTAAGTTCCAAGCATAAGAGGATGCAAAACATATATACAAAGAGATGGACCATGCCTTCTGACCCTACTCACTAAATCAGGATTAGCATTTAAGAGTCTAGGTCTCTTGTCCCATAACACCACCTTCAACCCCAGATTCTTTTTCAACATTACTATACTGATATCAGCCTCAATCATTTGGGCAATTGGCTGGAAATAAGGTGGAGAAGAGGCAGTACTAAGTAGCAGAAAACTCAAGGAAGACAGTTCTCAAACATCCTTCCCTGATACTTCTCATCTCTCTCTCTCTCTCTCTCTCTCTCTTCTTTAGCATTTTAAAACTCTGCTCATGCAGAGAATGCTTTATATTCTCAAGTGTGTGTACAGAACACATTGATATAAGAAACCTCACATATTCACAGACTGCAGGAGAAATGCAATCATGCATGCAGTGATACACAGCCACATATTCCGACATGCATGCACAGCCTCCCCCACATCCAGTTTTTTTTTCCTGTTCCTCTCTTCCACAGCCAGACTTCTTGTACATATAGCCTCCCACAAGTTGTCCCTTCTGCTCACATGTACAAACTGAGTGCCGAACCAGATATGTGCAATGAGAGATGTAAACAAGAATCTTACAGTGATTCATATAGAGATCCAATTCTTCTAAATACAAATATGCATGCAAAATCATGCTAAAGTATTAGAAACAACAAACAAAAGTGCAGTCTTCTGGAGAGAGAGCATGTTCATATGTTTTAGAAAAATTTGTCTCTTTAAACAGCCGCTAAAAATTGACCTCTTCACTTGTCTGAAAGCCAAGATATTGGACCACTCCAGTTGCACCTGTGATACTTGCCACAAACTTTTCTAAACCACCCCTCCCCATGCTGTGTCATTCTGCCCCATTAGTGCCCTCTGTAGCCTGGCCACAAGAAACTGACATCTGAGGTAACTTGACATAAACCCAATCTAATTGTTTGGTAAGCAGAAAGTACCAGAGTAGTACAAGAATGTGAGGAACCATGTTAAAGAAAGCAGATCCCACCCCATTTGCCAACACCTGGAGAGCAAACTCAGACCCACCCAGGGAAACCATAGTACCTGTGAAACGCTGAAGGAGACAGACATGGAAAAACAGTGCCTCTCTATGTCAGGCACAGGGATGATTCAATGGTGAGTGGTGTGCTTGCCACTGAAATAACAAAATAATATTAATTTCTGACAAGAAGGAAGTGGCAGTGATAGCCAGGGAAGGTATCCCAGGCCAGGTGTTATTATTCAGCAGGGATGACAACGCCCATGCCATCCTACTGGTTGGTGATGCCCACTTTGAATAATGATGCTGCTACTGAGCAGGTGGCATTCAAGCAATGATGGATGAACGAGCGGCGTCTAAGAAAAAGGGCAACATAAAGGCTGGCGGTGCTTAAGCAGGCAGGGGCAGGGGGTGGGGAGTTGGAGAGAGGAGAAAAACAGTGCCTACATTGGGAATCCCACTCACCTCGTGCCCTAGAGGGGCAGCAGCTGCACTTGGCCAGGACTTTGCGGAACAAGTGGTGGCAAGCACAGCCTTGCTGGCTCCCACCTCTCATGGTGCCGCCCGGCTGTGCTGGGCTCCGTCACTCACTATGCCAGCCATCGAGCGAGGGGACAGTACTTCCCAGGCAGTGAAAGGGGGCTGTGGGGGGGAGAGTTCTTGCCACCGCAGCCGTTTGCTCAGTGACAGAACAACAGGGCTGGGCTCCTCGCCCATAGGGAGGAGGAGCTTCTGCAGCTGCCCCCTTGCTTCTCTTCTCCCTCCCTCCCTTCCTCTTTTTCTCTTTCTGTCTCTCTCTCTCTCTCTCTCTCTCTCTTCATCCATCTCCAAAGCTTCCCGGAGCCAGACTCCCCCTCCCTTCCTCCTTCCTCACTCTTGCTGAGCCATTGCAGCCAGCTCTGCAGCAGCTGAGCCTGCAGTAGGCACAAGTGAGATCTCTTGGTGTTCCCACCACTGCGGAAGGCTACCCGTGAGGAAGGAGAAAAAAAGAGAAGGAAAACAAACCTCGGTGGATGCAGCCTCTGGGATTGGAAAGGCCAGGAAACAAGGAGGAGTACATTAGAAGGCACACATGTGTCTGTGTAAATGTGTGTGTATGTGGACACACACATAAAAAGGGTGAGTATGCAGCATGTCCAAAGTGTATCAAGAAGAGGAATGAGTAGACAGCTTTTCTTGTGCTGATGGCTGTGCGTTAGTGTTATAGTTCCCCGTTCCCTCCCTCCTCCCACCCCTGGCCACACAGGACAGCAGGCAGTGGACGGGGATTTGTACAGTCCTTTTCATATCAACTTCCTATTGCAAAGGTAAAGCCTCAGGACTCAACCCACATCTTTAAAGCAAAAGACAGCTGAAAATGCCTACGCAGAAGGCAATACAGTACTTAGTTGGGTCAGTCATTCTCTCAGCACAACCTGCCTCTCATACTGATAGGAATTAAATTTGAGAAAGGAGTGCTAGGCTCCTTAGGTTCCTGGAGAAAAAGTAGGATGTGCTGTAAATCTTAACAAGTAAACTAGAAATTCATTTTCACCTAGGAAAAATTTATACACAAAACTCGTAATGCGTTAAGAACTGATATGATGTAGTGGTTAAGTTGTTGGACTGGGCTCGAGGAGACCAGGCTGAAGTCCATAATAAGCTCAACTGTTCAATTATTTCAGGGTTTATTGTTGAGATGATGACACAGCCATGCCCGTGCACACTTAAAGTTCCCAGAAAAGCTGTTATCAATATATTTGAAAAAAGAGACAGATGATAATCACAGGAAGGACACCATTCTTTTGCTCTGTGCACTAAGAATGAGTTTGCTGTGCTTCATGTTTTCCTCACAATGAAGTTTGCTTAGGGGATGAATGGTCAAATGAAGTCTAATTATCAAAGGTGTCAGACTTATCTGAAAAGGCCCAGGTTCAAATGCTCTGTCAGCCATTTAATATTTTTGAGCCAATTGCAATACTCAATTCTTCCTTACAGATTTGTTATCAGATAAAATGGAGGTGAGTAGATGGGAACTATACAGACTGTTCAAGAATTTTTGGAAGAAAAATTAGGTGTAAGTAAAATATGCAAAAACAAGACAAAAATGCAGTTTGAATAAAGGAAATGTTGATTACACTGGCACCAACCCCGAGAGGTTACATTTATTGCCATATTTTAATGTTTTTCTCCCTTTCCTCATAACCATAATCTCATGCTTTTACATTCCCACTGCCCCACAAAAACAGCCAATCCTTTATCAGGAATATGCTTCACTACTATTGGAAGACTTCCACCTTCTAATGCTTCACAGGCATGTTGTGACTACAACCCTCATCATCTCCAACTAGAATCTAAACAGTACAGTAACTAATATGCTTATCTTGCAGAACTAGAAAGAAACTCAAAATTGTCACCCAGGACCACAAAGTTCCTTGAGACTATCCAATATGCTACAGAATGATGATTATATTTTGGTATATCAACACATTCGGTTGTTTAATGATCAGCATTAAAAGCTAGTCATAAGATCAATTCTCTAGAGAAGTGCTTCCTATTTCTTTTTCTTTCATTACCCAAAACCATTTGTTGGCGGTCCTCAGTTTGATAGGTGGTCCCTTCCTTCAGCACCCATTGTAACTTCTAATGAACACTGAATAAATGGTCATAATTTGAGGTCTACCTCTGTTATAAAAATGATATCACTGAACGATATCTATATCATTTCAGCCAATTGTCATCGGTAATTTCAATGATGTTTGTCTTAATAGAAGGAATACTTTGGGAGATTTTTGAATATATTTTAGTATACAGGGCATTCTTTAAATCCATTTAAATGTTGTGATGGGTAATGGGTTTGTATGACTATCAGAAGAAAAACATCTACCCAATTCTGGGAAATTTACCCAGGTTTGGGAAGCATTAGAGGTAAAAGCAAAGAAATAAAAAGAAAGTTGAGGAAAAACATTTTCCCTTTGGTATGATGTTTTCCTACTTGTAGGATGTATTCGGCTGTTATATTGGGTAGCTTTTAAAAATAACATCATGCATTTCCTTCAGAGATTGTACAATCTCCTCTGTCACTCTACCATTCCATTCTGCTGCAAATTGTAGATTAGACGTTGTCAGCAACCTGTTTAATTGAGGAATGCGAATTTTTTTAAATCTCAAATCAGATTTGAATCAGAGATTAGTTCTAGCACTTATTTTCAAAGTGCAAGTTCAAGTGTATAACATATGGAGCAATAATAATGGTAAAAGTTACCTGTACAAACTGTCATTATTTCTCAGATTCTTTTCAAAAATAAGGATTGAAGAGGACATTTAAGATTCTATTTTTCTCAAGTCTGGCTTAAATCATAGCAACCTTTTTTAATATTAAAGATGCAATCATCTTAATAACATTATGTTTCCACTCTAAGACCATTGGTTTTATGGGCCATTTAAATTAGTCATTGCTTTTGATGAGTTGCTGAGAATAGTTTTATTACAGAATCTAGGTCAAGCTTGTTCATCCCAGTACTTCTCAAATACATAAAATTATCATCTTTGTAACCCTGTACCAAAATGCCTATTGATCATGGGAGCATTAGTGCCAAATTATTTGGAAGCTGCTGCATGGAGAGAACTTAATCCTCCTGCCTTTCTCTCACAAACTACAATTTCAGAAAAATGTTTAAAAAATAGTTGTGTGGATATTACTCAAAATATCAGGGCAGGTGGAGGTGAGGGCAAGGCCTGGTATCCTATAGCCAGGATGCTGTTGGAAGAGGATGACATTTGTACGTTTGTATAGTGAAAGGAAGATAAAGAAAGATAGTATTAAAAAAAAGCACAAGAGAAGCAGAAGCTATGAATTTGGGACAAAAAATAACAGTATGCAGTGACAGGAAGGAAAGTAAATTGTCTCAGTAAGTCTGCAGAACATTGGTTGTGCTGCAAGAGCAAAGACAGAAGGTAGATGAGGAATTACAAATCAATTATTTGAATGTATATTTGTTATGTTATCTATTTAACTGTCATGCACATTTTACCTACTATTTCTATCCTCATACAGTAATCACTCAAGGGAATAGAGGTGGCTGTTGTATCTTTAAATTGGTAGCTTTTCCACTTCACAATTGCTCTCCTGAGAGATTGGAAATAATGAGTTCATTAGAAAGCTCACAGTTGGAGAAACCTCTCCATGTAGGTCACTGCAAGTTTATAGTTAATTGGCTAGCCACTTGGAGTGACTAGCCAGCTACTCGGCTTCTAGTAAGTCCTCACTGGAGCAGAACCAAGCATTCCCCTTGAGACCTGGCTGTACAGAATGGCAGATCGCTAGTGCCAATTTCAGATGCAGTTCAGTAAGAATATACTGAAGCTGACTTTGGCAGTACTAGATTACAAGAAAAGTCTCACTACTCATTTGAAGAGCCTGTTGGGCAAACCAAGAAAAGCAGGGGCATGGCAAGCAGATGGAACTGGCAAGGAGTCTTACCTCCATTCAAAAGCCCATTAACTCAGATATGTCATCAGGTTCTGAAAGAAACATGCCAAACGACCCTGCCTGCTGCTGATGGAAACTTTGCTGTAATCTATTAATTATTCTGGGAACTAATCAGCAGAGACTCATCCTTTCTGTCAAGTTTTCAGCATAGGCGAGAAAGAATGGAGACAAGTTTCTGAACGGTGAACTTCAGCTCTTTATTTACATTATAACTTGCTCAATTGAACAGTAGTAGAACCTGCCTTATATAGGCAAACCTTGTAACAATTACCCAATAACGAGCTAGGAACGTTAGCTCTTGAACCAATAAGACATTTCTATTAAGGGCCAATCGGATTCCCCAGAATGGGCCAATCCGGTCCGGCCGCTTAACAGCCAATTAGAAGTGCAGGGCCAGAACCCTGCACTTGACTCCAAGCTCATACTTATTAGTTATATTGCATACACAACACTTTCTGCCCCTTTCTTCAATCTTCTTACCTCTGTTTTGAATTCCTCATTTATTTTGCTTATTGTCATGAACAGCTTACTCTTTTCTGACCTCTATGTCCCTCTTTTCTCTGCATTAGTTTAAAACAACTTCAGCCAGCTGTCAGTCATTCTAATTCTCCCACTTTAAACCCAGAGAACCCAATACTGGCTCCTATATTCTGAGGCTGCATTCTTGACTGTTAGCTGCCCATGAAAGGTCTTATTTCCTAATATTTGATTTCTTTTCTTTACAATTACATGACAGACAAGAAAAATAAAAATAATTTCTATATTGTTATTGCTTCCAGGTAGCATTACAATGTAGCCCCAAATGCTACTGGCCAAATGACATTATCTACCTATTCCATCTTTTCTTCCTTTCATAGTAATGTTAACTATGTTCCATTCATTTGAATTAAATATTCATTTATATTAAATCAAATAAAGTGTTCTCTTGCCCAATTCACCCTTGTTCTTGGCCTAGATTTTTACCTATTTGGGAGCAATTATGCCAAATGTGACTCTGGCACCCTCTTGATGAGTTAAACCAAACTGAGCACTGCCTCCCATCTGATCTCACCAGTTGTTAGTTTGCAGTCCCTGAATTCCCAAACAGTTGTTGAAGATTATGGGAATTTCAATTAACATATTTAGCAAATATTACGCAGGGGAAGGCAATTCCATTGTAGGAGTCAACAGATCTATTACAGTATTTCAGGCATGGGCTTTCCTCAGCCTAACCTAAAGTTGTTAGGAATTGAGTCTAGAATCTGATACTTGCAAAATACTCGCATTCAAAAATCATTCTAAAGAAAATGGCCTTGGGGAAAGGAACTATATTTGAAAAATTGGGAAATTAGGCATTTAATACATGTAGCTCTCTTCATTCCACGATTTGCATTTCAGATTTCCTGTCACTGATTAGGTATGTGACAGTTTTATTTCCCAAAATGACAATCAGCCAGTTCGGATTTTCTTCATTGCTTTGTACTCATATAACAGACAGATTTCTAGAACATTTGATATATAAATATGACTTTTTTTTTAAGAATGCAAAAAAAACCATTTGTAAGTCATATAAAAGAATTGGTTTGCTGTTAAAGGGCAGGAAGAGCAACGTGGAACCATGGATACTAGCATGTCCTCTTCTCCCATATGTTAATTTAAAATAAATCATATCACAAGAGATTTGCTGATCACTACAATACTAGCAGCTGGCAGGCTCCAGCTGTTGACAGAACCATCCTGCTATTCTACCTTGTCTTCAGTCTTGCTATCTTCCCTCTCTTTGGATGGTCTGAAATACAGTATGTCTTTAATGTGGCTAGATCCGAGCAGACATCAAATAGACAAAGCAATCCAACACAAACATCTTTCCCAACCCATTTTCTAGAAACAATAAAGAAGAATGTTTATTGCTCAGTGACCATGCTAGTTATTTAATTTGGTTTTATCATACTGTTTCCTGTAGCACAAAGAGTAGTTCTTTTTAAATACAAAGGAATTGACCATAATCAGGAAAAAGATGTACAGAATGGCTAAGGCTGGGCTCATATTTTATTCAAAGTCTTTGATTGGTTTAAGCTTTGTGGTAGGCTGGATTCAAATATCACATTAAGCCATGTCTGCTCGACCATGGTTTATTGTAAAAAAAAAAAAAGTCACAATCAAGAAGATTCACACAACAAACTTCATCATTATTTTTCATGCTGGTTTAGCCATTGCAGTGTACTCTGGTTTTTGAGTTAGCATGATGCATTAATCCAACCAATAATGGCTTATTATAAAATATACTTAACACAAACAATCTCTTTGTAAGCTGCAAACCCAAGTTAAGATTGTGCAATACCAGCGAAGCAAATAAGAGGAATTGGTAACATTGATAACATTGGCATGATGACGCCTCTCATAAGTATCCCATTTGAATGGTGTATAGGTCAAAAATTGAATACACACAAAAGGTTAATAGCTAGTGGTATAGAAAGAATTTGTAGAAACACTGCCTGTCAGAAAAGACAAGATTTATTAAGGCATTACAATCATTGTCCAACTACTCCAGATCAGTGAGAAGTCTTAATTATTTCTTTAGTTTCCAACACTGTATGCTACTTATTTGATGTAGTTGCACAGTATAGGAATAATGTACTTAGAAAGGGAACTTACATCCCTGGGAAACATGGCAGTAGAGAAAGTATAGTCAATCAATCAATTATTCAAGTATGTTGGAGCATAACAAGACTAAAAGAAATGGCAAAGCAGTTTTCCTTATTGCACTAGATCTGGAGAGGAAACCTAACAATAAAATAAATTGAACGGCTCACCTTCTTCCGTGATCTGAATCCTAGGGATCTCTGAGGATGCTGCTGCTTCTTGCTGGGATCCCATGTCAGGCTGCCCCCTGTTGTTTTTGTTGCTAGCCTGGGGTTGCATCTCAGCCCCCTGCTCTTGTGAGTACAGGTCTGGCAGCTGTAATGAAGCAGGAAAATATGTTCAGGTTTTAGGTTAGGATTCAAACAGCCTGTTTGGTATGGAGCCTCAGTATCAGGAATAGATCACAAGCTGGCACATAGCAGTTAATAGATATATTTTTGACACGTGCAGTTAGTGTAGTTTGCAGATCATTTTTGTGAGCATCAAGGATGCCTGACCTACATCCCACAGACATATTGCAGTTTTCATACCATTTTTCTTATTAAAGTAGTTTCTTTCCCTTATATTAAAAAAAAAAATCTGAGAATGTGTTGTGGCTGAGGTTTGAGCCTGCGTTGTTAGAGGATGGACAATGGGGAAGAGGAGGATTTGGAAATGCCTTCCTCCCCAGGACCTTTCTCTTCGGCAATGCCTTCCTCCCTGATTGTGCCTCAGGTGTTCGGCAGATAACCGAGAGGGAAAACCCGAGGCTAATCAGGAAAAGGAGGAGAGCATATCAGAGTCTCTGTTAGGGATAACATTGTTTACCCTAACTGGTTTAGGTAAAATAATAAATAAGTAATCATAGTTTGTATGTTAAAGTGTCTGCAACTTTAACTGTGGGATAGTAATTAAGGGAGTGGTTGTGAAAGCACTTTAAAAGAGGCAAGACTGCAGCTTGCTCTCTCTCTGGTTTTGATGATCCCTGATTACTGCAAGGACTCAAGACTGCATTGCTCGAACGGGAGAGAAAACAAAGGACTGACTTGTAAGTGAACTGACATAGGATATTCTAAACGGACTTTGCTAACTGAATATCCCTGAATGGACTGACTAAATGATACATGACTATTGGACTGTTATTTTGACTATGCTATGAACTAATAATGGAATAAACTATATTTTTGATAGCACAAGCGTATCTGTTATTTTTACTGTATGTTAATAAACATACAAGCTGAGCTCACTCATTTATCTGTGTGCCTATCTGACTAACGCTGCACATTCTGTTTAGCTTGTCTCCCTAACCCTGGTTGGGGAAACCAGGCTTAACACTGGTTATGGGCCCAGAGGCTGCAAAGTCAGTTTAACTAGGATAAAACAGATTTATGTTAAAAGTGAGAGTTTGTGTTGTTATACATTACAGTAAACAGACAGCTGTGTTTTATTAATTATAGTTTTATATCCATATAAAGAAAACATGGCACAAGTCAATCTACAAAGTTTGTCCCTTATATCCAAGCTGGATGGAACAAACTATGTATCATGGTCTATGAAATGTAGTCTGCTTCTACGAAGAGAAGGTTTGTGGAATATAATTGAAAATCCACCAAACGTAGAAGAATGGGATCGAGAGGATGATGAAGATAGAATAAAGATAGAAGAATTTATGCATAAAAACCAACAAGCTATTTGCATAATTGGGTTAACCTTAACTGATCAACAGCTTGTTTATATCCACGGAGAGAAAACGGCTGTTGGGTGTTGGCAGAAGCTGAAGAGGATTTATGTTCGAGATAATGTTGGTGCTCACATAAATCTAACACGGAAGCTTTTCAGTACACATCTCCAAACAAATGGTGATATGCTGAGTCATTTGAAAACTATGCAAAGCATTTTTCAAGAACTGCACGAGAAAGAGCTTATTTTCTCTGAACTACACCAAGTCTACATAATTCTATCTTCCCTTGATGAAAGTTATGATAACTACGTAACTTCCCTTGAAATTTTGCCAAAGGAAAGCCTAACTTTAACTGATATAACTGGCAGATTGATTGAAGAGGCCAGAAGAAGGCTTGAAAGAGACGAGTTAAGGAGGCAGCAACCTCAAAAAGAAGATAATGAATCTCCTACTGCATACGCAATTAAAAAGTGTTTTAATTGTGGAGGAAGAGGACATTTGGCAAGATTTTGTAAAAAGGCAAAACGCCAGAACGCTTGCCAGAATACTAAAAGTCATCAAAAGATAAATAAAAATTTAGAGTTAGCCATGTATACTAACGGAGCTGTAAAAAATAATTTATGGGTGGTTGACAGTGGAGCATCCCATTGTATAACAAATGATAACAAAAATTTTATTAAAATGTCCAAGAGTACACAGCAGATATCGTTAGCCAATGGCTGGAAACTGAAAGCTAAAGGTCAAGGTATAGCATATTGTTCTTTTATAAAAGAGAATGTAAAAATGTTATATGTACCACAATTTAAGTTTAATTTAATTTCAGTTAGAATTTTGGTTAAACTAGGATATGTAGTTACTTTTAAAGGAGATAACTGCATAATTGAAAAAGAAGATAAGAAAATTACTGCATCTTTAAGAGGTGAATTATATGTGTTAAATGATAATGGTTTAAAGGTGACTAACACAGTTTATGAAAATAAGAAACCTCATGATGAATGTATTCACTTGTTACATCGAAGGCTAGGGCATTTAAATTTTAAAATGCTTAAGAAAACTGTTGAATTATCTAAGGGAATAAGTTTGAAACCTTGTAATAAGTATTTGCAATGTAATGCCTGTAATCAAAGTAAGAGCAGGGTCACACCGGCTAATAGAGTTGACGGATTTACTACCAAAGAGCCTTTAGAGGTAGTATTTGCAGATTTAATAGGTCCGAAAAAACCAAGTGTAGGAGGAGCTCGTTACATATTAAGTATAATGGACCACTATTCTAGATATGGGTTTTGCTATTTAATGAAGAGCAAAACTGAAACGTATCAAAATCTCTTTAATTGGATAAAATTTGCTGAAAGGAAAACTAAAAAGAAATTAGTAACTCTTATAACAGATAATGGTATGGAATTTACAAATAATAAATTCCAGAACAGACTAAGAATGTTAGGTATTCAACATAAAATGTCTGCACCATATAGGCCACAACATAATGCCTTTATAGAGAGAAGAGGCCAAACATTACAATCAATGGCACGAACTATGATGTCTGATTCAGGATTACCTGACAATTTATGGGGAGAAGCAATAATGTGTGGTAATCATATATTAAATAATGTTGTTAATTCAACAACAGGTGAATTACCATTCACATTGTGGCATGGTACAAAACCTGATTTAAGTTACATGCGCACATTTGGAGCACCAGCATGGGTGCATATCCCTACACAACTTAGACACAAAGGACACCATAGAGCTAAAAGATTATATTTTGTAGGATATGAATCTAATCATAGATCTTATAGATTCTGGGAACCAGGTACATCTAGAGTTTACACCAGTGCTAGTGCTAAATTCCTAGAACATGTAGGATGGAATAGATTAGAGCAAGATTTAAATAATGAAGTAATTATTGAACCCTACAAAAGGCAGAAAGATCAGAATAGTTATAAGAAGAGTCCAATTAAAGAAGAAGTCCACGAAGAGCAAATAGGACCAGAACAAGAGGAAACAGTTGATCAGGAAGAGTTAGATAATCAAGAAGAGTTAATTAATGAAAGTCCACCTGTAAGTCCTGTAATACCTAGACGTACTACACGTGTAACTAGACCACCTGATAGGTATCAAGCAAGTATAGTTTGCCAAGTAACTAAAGTTCCAACTAGTGTAGATGAACTTAGGATGTATCCTGCTAAGGATCAGGAGAATTGGCAAAAGGCAATGGAAAAGGAATTAAATTCATTAAAGGTAATGAAAGTTTATGAAAATGCTAAATTACCTCCAGGAGAAAAATCCATTGGGTGCAAATGGATATTTAAAGTAAAAACTGGAAATGATGGGACTGTTACCCATAAAGCTAGGTTAGTAGCTCAAGGATTTAATCAAACTGCATCTGATTACGATGAAGTTTTTGCACCAAGTCTTAAAGCAACATCTTTAAGAGCAGCATTAGTGTGGGCAGCTAAGAAAAACTATGTCATTAACCATTTAGATGTAGAAACTGCTTATCTACATGCACCATTGCAGCACACTATATATTTAAGAAAACCAGTAGGTATAAAAGACAATAAAGTAAATAGTAATGATTGTTGGAAACTCAAAAAGAGTCTTTACGGGTTGAAACAATCTGGGTTTGAGTGGAACCAATATATTGTGAAAGAGTTAAACAATATAGGTTTTAAATCTGGTTTAGCAGATCCATGTGTGTTTAAAAGAGAAAATAATGGAACGGTGTCATTATTGTTATTATTTACAGATGATATTGCTTTGATAACTAAGACTAATAATGAAGCTAATGAGATTATATCATTATTAGCCAAAAAGATAAAATTAAAGCATTTAGGTGAAATTTAAAAGTATCTAGGATTGACAATTAACAAAACAAAAAATGGTTTTAAGATATCTCAAGAAGATAAAATTTGCCAATTAATTAAAACGTTTAAAATGGAACTTTGTAAACCGGCAAAGACTCCAATGAGTCAGGAAGTTTGCCAAACTGATGATCAAAGTCCCAAATTTGATAAGTCTATTTATCAATCTTTGATTGGTAGCTTATCATATATAAGCAATTGGTCAAGGCCAGATATAGCTTATAGTGTAAATCAGCTGGCACGTTTTAATTCAGATCCACATCAATGTCATTGGCAATCATTAAAGAGAATTTTAAGATATCTTAAAGGAACAATGAACCATGCATTGTATATAGAACCAAAGGGTGATTTGAGTCTTAGTGCCTATGCAGATGCAAGTTTTGCAACTGATATAAACACAAGAAAATCAACATCTGGGATGGCTATATTATTTGGTAAAACACTAATAGGGTGGAGGTCAATCAGACAACAGCATATTAGCTTGTCCACGATGGAAGCGGAATTTTCATGTCTGTCATTATTATGCACTGACTTGATTTTGTACAAACAGTTATTATTAGACATGGGTGTAACTGTAAAAGATTCCATTATTGTGTACGAGGATAACCAAGCAGCTATAAAGTTAGCTACTAGTATTGCTGTAAAAACTAGATCAAAGCATACTGATTTAAGATACTTAAATGTTAGAGAATCTGTAAAGAATGGGCTAATTAAATTGGAATACTGCATGACAGAAGAAAACATTGCAGACCAATTTACAAAAGCTCAAGGAGTAATTAAGTTTAAAGAGAGTTGTAACAAATATGATTTAAAGATGTAAATAGTTATATTATTATTTAACCTAAAAGGGGAGAATGTTAGGGATAACATTGTTTACCCTAACTGGTTTAGGTAAAATAATAAATAAGTAATCATCGTTTGTATGTTAAAGTGTCTGCAACTTTAACTGTGGGATAGTAATTAAGGGAGTGGTTGTGAAAGCACTTTAAAAGAGGCAAGACTGCAGCTTGCTCTCTCTCTGGTTTTGATGATCCCTGATTACTGCAAGGACTCAAGACTGCATTGCTCGAACGGGAGAGAAAACAAAGGACTGATTTGTAAGTGAACTGACATAGGATATTCTAAACGGACTTTGCTAACTGAATATCCCTGAATGGACTGACTAAATGATACATGACTATTGGACTGTTATTTTGACTATGCTATGAACTAATAATGGAATAAACTATATTTTTGATAGCACAAGCGTATCTGTTATTTTTACTGTATGTTAATAAACATACAAGCTTAGCTCACTCATTTATCTGTGTGCCTATCTGACTAACGCTGCACATTCTGTTTAGCTTGTCTCCCTAACCCTGGTTGGGGAAACCAGGCTTAACAGTCTCTGACTGAGAATCAAGCAGAGGAATGCTGGCTTGATGCGAGGCAGCATCGCAGGCAAAAGTGTGAGCTGCAACACAGGAGGAAGGGACGAATCAGAGACTGAGCTGAGGGACTGACACACCCCACAGGGAATAAAAGTGGATGTGTTCGCTCTGAGAGTTTCGTACGGGACAACGTGTGACTTATTCAGAGGAGCTTTGGATTATTCTGTGTTGTGATAGCTTGTCTGATTTATATTCCTGCTTTCTTGTCGGACTTGGCAGACAACGTGTGTGAGACTGCCAAGAACTTTTTCGGCTCAAGGAATTAACTCTATAATTACTGGATTTGCTTGCTTGTTTGTATTCAGTTGGAATTTGGACTTCTCACCTCCTTTGTAAAAGTGAGACATAATAAGAATGTATGTACTGTATATCTCTATCTATATATTCCGGCATGAAGTATTCATATGCAGTCATAGAAGGCAAGATATACTTCAATGTAACAGCTAAAAAGCAGAATGGAATCTCACTTCTTTTCTATCTGTTGTGGCAAACTTCAAAACTATGTCAATTCATCTTGAATGCCTAGCTAGAAAAAGAGAAACTTACTTTTAAAAGAATGAGAAATAAAGAAACAAGAATTTCCAAGTCTCCAAGGACAGAATCTCCAAGTCTCCAAGTGCAGGAGGATTTCTATTCTAATGTCTGGATCAGAGACAGACAATATATTTGACCCCAAGGGATGCCTTAGTTTCCAAGCCAGAACTTCATGCCTCACCATTACCTCTCTTTCCTCTCACCCGACCCCATCAGTTTACGTATCATTAGTTTCCCACTGTGAAAATCCAATTACTGTATTTTACACATGTGAAAGTTGGAAGCATTGGGTTCAGAAGAGGATTGCTAAGGGAGAAAAAGAACAAGGATACTTCCCTGTTTCCCAGTATCTGCTTTCTAACTTCAGCTCTCCACGATACTTATGCAAGAGAAGGGGAAGCCATGAACATTTTCTCCCTTTGCTCCCCAGTGAAGGAAACCAAGGTACTGTATTTCCAATGCTATTGGCTGCTTCTTTGCAAGCTTTACAGGGATTTTTTTTTTGGGGGGGGGGGGGGAGGGAAACAATGCACCTACTTCCTCTCTCCCTTCATTTAAACTAGTCTCATATAGTACAGAGATTGGTCATCCAAGTGTCAACCCTGAAGTTGACCTGGCCAAAGCCATCTTGAAGCTTCAGTATTGCCACACTGGAGCAAGGGATAGGGAGGGGGGAATTAGAGATAGCTGGGGTTGTGTAGTCAAAATAAAATACTTTTCCCTGGAAACCAAGGACATTCTCACACCTGGCTGGAAGAAGGAGGAGCAAGGTCACCAGACCTGCAGATGCTGCTATGATTTGGGCCACGTGACTGATTGGGTTTGAGGGGAAAACTTACTTTTTTTTTTTTTTTTTACAAAATTTTATTGAACAAAAAGATAAAACATTTAAAAACATTGAATGTGGTGTCTTAATAGCTATTTCAGATAGTAATATATATTTACATCTTATATACATCAATGTCAACAACTCATATATTCCTAGTCGATCATCTTTACATCTTTATCTTATTTTAATTTAAATTTTACATCCTTCTTCCCAACCAGTGGTAAAACTTTTCCCATACTTTGTAATATTCAGATTCATCTTTATTTTTTAGTTCCAAGGTTAATCTGTCCATTTCTGCACATGTCCATGTCTTTTTAATTATCTCTATTTCATCTGGAATTTCCTTAAGTTTCCACTTTTGAGCATAAACTGGTCTTGCAACTGTAATCACAGGTATTATTAGGTACATCATATCTTTATTATATTTCTCTATATGAATGCCAAGTAAGAAAAATTCTGGTTTCTATTCAAGTTTGATTCCACCCATTTCCTCTAATCAGCTCTGAATTTTATGCCAGAAATCCTGGGATTTCCTACAAGTCCACCATACATGATAGTATGATCCATTTTCCTGGGAGCAATTCCAACAGATAGGAGATAAATTTGGGTACATTTTAGCTAATTTTGTTGGGGGGGATATGCCATCTAGAAAACATTTTCTATAAATTTTCTTTGTACGATGTGGCTAATGTTATTTTTTTATTTCTTTCCCATAGGATTTGCCAATTATCCAAATTAATAACATGTCCAATATCTTAGATAACTTTTACTTTTAATTAGATGAAAACCAAGGAGTCTTTATAGGGATGTGGTGGCTCAGTGGCTAAGATGCTGAGCTTGTCAATCAGAAAGGTCGGCAGTTCAGCAGTTCGAATCCCTAGCGCTGCGTAACGGAGTGAGCTCCCGTTACTTGTCCCAGTTTCTGCCAACCTAGCAGTTCGAAAGCATGTAAAAAATGCAAGTAGAAAAATAGGGATCACTTTGGTAGGAAGGTAACAGTGTTCCGTGCACCTTTGGCATTTAGTCATGCCGGCCACATGACCACGGAGACGTCTTCGGACAGGGCTGGCTGTTTAGCTTTGAGCACCATCCCCTAGAGCTGAAAATGACTAGTATGCATTTGCAACAGGAACCTGCTTAATTTCACTGTGTATGCGTATGATGCAAATTGTACACGTGGATAGTGGATAGTGGATAGTGGATAGTGGATAGTGACAATAAAGGTATTCTGTTCTGTTCTTTTCCTTTACATTAAGGGGCCTCTCAGAGTTGGTTTTCACCAGATATGTGCCAATTCGATATTTCCAATAAAGCTATTATTTCAGGAATTCACCTGCCTTGGAGTTTTTGCTTGCAATGGATACATTACTTGGAACCCTGACATCAAATAGGGCACCAAATCTACAGAAGTGGTGTTGAGAGTTGTTCTGGATTACACAGTGCCTGGTCACAAACATAGGTGATCCAATTTCTATGATTAATATAAAAGAGCCCGAGAGATAGAATTTTCACATAAAGGGGCACGGGATCTTTTTTCCCACTGAGTTGGGTACTTCAAAGAAGAGACTATTAACTCCACAGCAAAATGGAATCTCTTTGTTCTGAAGAAATGTATCTCTTTAGAAAAAAAAATGAAATGAAATCCCTATGGAAAGATGATCTCTTCAAGCCCAAGCTTTTGCACTTTATGGAGGTATGTGTTTGATTGCTAGGAATTTCTATAGGAAACAAAATGCAGAGTTAAATGGACTTGACATGGTAGACTAATTTGAAACTGATCTGAAACCTTTTTGCTATATAATGCTCTTGCTGGAATTGGTAGAGTGAGGACAGAGCAAAGTATTGAGTAGACAGGAAGTGTGAGGATATTGGGGACATAGAAAGAAAAACAGTAATTTTTACAAGTAGATTTAAAAAGAGAAGAAACAAAGACAAGCCAATGTGCATGCTAATTCTGGCAGAAAATCAAACAAATAAGAAAAGAGCAAATTCTGGTTCCTGGACATATTCTTCCCATCTTACTACCTAAATTTAAACTCCTGTTTTCTTCATTGGTCTGACAGAGACCACCAGGAAGCCTGTAAATGGAATATAAATGTTTCTGTTTTGCTCTACAGCAAAAAGAAATAAGCAGTGGCTGACATACTGCTCCATATAAAGAGCTCCTATTTAACTACTATCATCAATAACTTTAATAGTTGAAGCTAGTGGCCACCATGTCCATATGGCACTGGATTCAGGAGTTGCATAGAAAGAATAAACACTTTATGTGAATCTACACTTTATGTTCACCAGATTTCATAAAATAACCACAGCTTATTTCTCAAGATCCAATACTCTTTCTTCTTTGAAATTGGGATGACCAGATGCTAGTAACAGAGCCTCTGTGATACCACAATTTGATAAGTCCACAAGTGAAATTGAGATAATGGCTGTATTATCTGATATAAAAGTAGTACTATATGACAACTAGTCTGGCCTGAATACGCTCCAATTTTGTGAGGTTTTTCCACTGTGTTACTGATATAAAAATTAAATAAAGGGCTAAGATATACCCTTGTTTAACACTCTCAGAAGTAGACATTGCAGCAATAATACTACATCAAGCTACATCTGCTCGGTTCCCTCCACAGCTCCTAAAATTAGCAAAGCTCCAGCCTTTTTTGTATAGTCATCCTTCTTCTTATAACATGGATCCAAGCCCAGATCCAGAATGATTAAGCACAGAAGTTGGGCACTGTAAGAATGATGGCCCACTATAGAACCAACTATTCAGCAACTAATCTCTCTTGGGTTGCCATGCATAAACAAGCCTTGATAGAGGAAAATATTTGTAGTTCAGGGTTGAAATGAGGAATTCTTGGTGATCTCTGAGTTTGGTTATTTTCACTCCACTCCCTGCCAGTACTGATGATGTTACCTAGTTTGGGTAATGAAATGTCTGCAAAAAAATAACCAGCCTCAGGACCCCTCATAAACAAGTCAGTGCAAAAACTCTCAAGCCAGTAGAGAACCATACTCGCTGCTCAATATGACATGTAGGTCATCCAACCAAAATGGACCGATCTGGGTGGTAGATTACAATACACAAACAAGGAAGCAAACACTAACTTGCCTACATCAGGCTTGCAAATAGCTATAGACACAGTTACTTGCAGCAAAGTAAAAAAAAAAAAAAAAATCCCACCAGGTGACCATGTAATGAAAAACTAGCTATTTTTTCCTTTATTGGCCAGCAAAATGCTACAGGTTTATTAACGTAAATTTAATCCGTAATAATCCATTCAGAGTGGAAGTCATGTTATTCTGCTTCTTGCTAAGGGGATAAAACTTGAGCTTTCCTGAGATCACAAGTCTACTTTTTCTGATACTACACCAGGGAAAACAGATTTGTATGGATTTCGGTGAGATTGTGATATTTATAAACTTTTAAAAGGTGAAGTTTGTTCTGTACGGTCATTTACATTCTTGTAGACGCCGTGCTGTGATTGGTCAAAGCACGCAGGGATCTGATTGGTCGAGCGAGCCGCTCTGATTGGCCCACTGCGGATCTCCCGCGATTGGTGGAAACTAATCGCGGGAGATTTAAAGTGGTGCCATTGGCTGCGGCCGCCGCAGCTTGGGAATAAAAAGCCGCAGTTTTTCCCCCGGAACCCAAGCTGTTCTCGGGACCAATAAATGAGCTGAACCAAGTCACTGAGTCCTGGTCTCCTTGCCACACCGGACATAACACTGGCGACAAAGGTGGGATTCCAAGGCTAATCCCTCACCAACACGTGTCCGGAGGAAGCGAGACCGACGAGATGGCCAGCATCCCACCGCCCGCGCCCTTCAATCCCGCTACTGAGGACTGGGAATCATACACAGACAGATTCCTCATGTTCCTCAAATGTAGCAACATGAACGACGCCACCGGGCCAAAGAAAAGAGCCGTCTTCCTGACACACTGCAGGCCCGCAGTGTTCAAGATGGCAAAAGCTCTAGTGAAACCTGCAGACATCAAGGAGATGGACTGGGCCGACCTCGAACCATTGCTCCGGAACCACTATGCCCCTGCTGTGCCCACCCTCATCAGGCGGCACGATTTCTACCGGCAGGACCAGAGAGCGGGCGAGAGCACCAGTGATTTTGTGGCTGAACTGCGAAGCCTAGGGGGCATGTGTGGGTTCTCGGACATGGATGAGGCCTTACGGGACCGCGTCGTACTCGGACTCTGAGACCCAGTCCTACAGAGCCGACTGATGGCCAAAGGAGACATCGCCCTCGCCGACGCCATCGCTGAAGCCACCGCAGCCGAGGCAACCCGGAAATCGGCGAACTGCATGCGGAGACCAGACACCGGAGACCGCACCGTGACCGCCGACCCAGGACGGGCGACCGAGGCCCACCCGGAAGCAAGTCACCGCGAGACCACTACCCATCATGGCGAATTCCACTCCGCCTCCGACACCACGGACGAGGAGGAGGAGATCCACTGGCTCCAGGCGAAAGGTAACCAGCGAAATCGGCGGAGTCGTAAGTCAGGGACCGCATGTGCCGGGTGCGGAGGTGACCACCCTCGAGCAGAGTGCCGTTTCTTCAATGCAGTCTGCCGGCACTGCGACAAAAAGGGTCACATCGCCCGAGTCTGCCAATTGAGGAACGCCTACAGCCCCAGACGGCGGGATCACAGTGAGTGGAGATGGGACAGCACACCCCCCAGAGCCAGAGATCGCCAAGCCAACAGCCGATGGGACCGGAGCGGACGGAACCAACGAGGTGGCGAAACCCGGCGGAAGGAGGAAACCCACCAGACGGTCATCATTGGCCACGCATCAACCACCGACGCCCGAAAAGTCTACGTGGAGGTAGGCATCGAAGGCGAGCCATGCAAAATGGAGGTGGACTCCGGGTCTTACCTCTCCATGGTCACCTGGCAAGAAATCAAACGCTTGGTGCCTACCATCCACAAGAAGGGACTGGAGAACCAGAGACTAAAAATCAAGGACTACCAGGGAAACCGCATCCCGGTAGTCAGAACCGGACAATTCAAGGTAACATTCAAGGGCCACACTGCAAAGCTTCCCCTGACGATCATGGACCGAGACCGACCCAGCCTTTTGGGACTGCAATGGTTCGCACCACTCGGCATCGAAGTCATGGGCATCAACCACACCGCCGAGACCGATTGGGAACAGCAACTGGCACGGGACTTCCAGGAAGTGTTCGACAGCACCCTAGGCAAGTACCGAGGGCCCCCCATCTCCTTCAGCCTAGACCCCAACATTCCCCCGATACGCCTAAAACCAAGGCGGGTACCCTTTGCACTCAGGCCAAAAATAGACGAGCAAATTGACAAGCTCGTCAAGCAAGGGGTCCTACAACCAATTGACCATACCTGGTGGGAGACCCCAATAGTCATCCCAGTCAAGCCCGATGGGTCAGTAAGAATCTGCGGGGACTATAAGGCCACCCTAAATTGCGCCTTACAACAAAGCGCCTACCCCGTCCCAGTAGTGCAGCACCTTCTACACTCACTGGGGGAAGGCAAGGTTTTTGCGAAGCTCGACCTGGCACAAGCATACCAACAGCTGCCGGTCGATGCAGAAACCGCTGAGGTGCAAACCATAGTCACCCACCGGGGAGCGTTTCGCTGTAACCGACTCCAGTTTGGAGTCAGCGTGACGCCTGGAATTTTCCAGAGCCTCATGGAGAGGCTTTTGCAAGGAATTAAGGGGGTGGTGCCCTACTTCGACGACGTGCTGGTATCGGCAACCAACCAGCTAGAACTAGAGGGTCGGCTAAGGGAGGTGCTAACGAAATTCAAGGAAACCGGGCTAAAAGTGAAGAGAGAAAAATGCCAGCTTTATACAGAGCGGGTCAAGTTCCTGGGGTACCTCCTAGACCGGCACTGCATCCACCCAACCGCAAACAAAATCAGAGCCATTGAGGAGGCCCCCACACCCAGGAATAAAACGGAATTGCAGGCATTTCTGGGACTGCTTAATTTTTACAATGTTTTCCTGCCCCAAAAGGCGACCGCGGCGGAGCCTTTGCATAGACTTTTGGACAAGGCGGCCACCTGGACTTGGGGGAAACGCGAGAAAGCCGCCTTCAGGAAAACCAAGGACCTGCTCACCTCAGATGCCGTCCTCATCCAATACAATAAGACCCTACCACTTGCCGTCACATGCAACGCCTCATCCTTCGTTGTCGGCGCCGTCCTCAGCCACACACTCCTGGATGGAAGAGAAGCACCCATCACTTTCTTCTCGAGGATACTCACCAAACCAGAGAGGAACTATAGCCAGCTGGACAAGGAGGCCCTAGCCATCGTCGCAGCAGTGAAGAGGTTCCATGAGTACTTCTACGGCCACACGTTCACCATTACCACAGACCACAAGCTGCTGCTGGGCATCCTGGCAGGGAACCGGGCCACCCTGAACATCCTATCTCCCAGAATGACAAGGTGGTCCGAATTCCTTGCCGCCTACAGCTACCGGCTCACACACTGACCCGGTAAGACTATCACCTACGCAGACGCCTTGAGCCGCTCGCCGTTACCCGACCTAGACACCGACCCAGCACCCATGACGAGCACCCTCAGCATAGAGACTCTGCCTGATCTACCCATAACCGCGTCAGACATTGCCCGAGAAACTAATAAAGACAAACATCTGGCGCGGGTATTACATTGGGTAGAAAAAGGGTGGCCGGAAAAAGACGATGACGAAGCATTCAAGACATTCCAGAACCGGCAAACAGAACTCTCACTACAAAAAGGGTGTGTACTGTGGGGGGATAGGGTTGTTATTCCGGAAAAACTACAAGGGAAGGTATTGGAGTTTACACGAGGGGCACCCGGGCATAGTTAGAACAAAAGCCCTGGCCAGAAGTTATACTTGATGGCCAGGGATGGACAAGCAAATTGAGGCCTGGGTGGCAAGATGTGAACGCTGCCAAGAAACCAGACCAAGCCCTCCCGCGGCACCGATCCTGGAATGGGAAACCCCCAGGGGACCATGGTCCAGGATCCACATAGATTTTGCCGGGCCCACTAAGGGACATACATTCCTTATAACGGTAGATGCTTACTCCAACTGGTTGGAGGAAAGCAACATGAAAACCACCACCACGGAGGCCGTGACCAAGGAACTTAGCAAGCTATTCGCAACCCACAGCCTCCCAGATGTCATCGTGTCGGACAACGGGCCCCAATTCACCTCACTAGAATTTGAAAAATTCCTAGCGGAACGGGGCATACGACACGCATTGACAGCTCCGGCACATCCGGCGGCAAACAGAAGGGCGGAACGGATGGTTCAATTTACTAAAAAAAACATCCAAAAAATCGAACACAGGGAAATCCAAGAAAAAATAAATAAAATGCTCTTCATACAACATATAACCCCGAACACAACAATGAACAAAAGCCCGGCAGAGCTACTAATGGGGAGGAAAATAAGGTCCCCACTAGACAGGCTGCACCCCACATACAACCCGGAGAAACCCCCCAGCTCCTCCAGCAAGCACCGGTCCTTTGCACCAGGCAACGCCGTCTATGCAAAGAACCTAACCGGAGACCCACTATGGGTACCAGCAACCATAACCCAACTGACAGGCCCCCGCTCGTACCGGCTGAAAACAACCGACGGACGAGCCTGGAAACGCCACATCGATCAACTAAGATCGAGAACAATCACAGGAAACACAACCAACATGCAACCAAACACAGACAACCCCCCTAATACAAGCCAAGAGAGGAGGGAATACCCCGGGAACCAGAACCCAATAGAAAGAAACCAGCAACACTTACCGACGGACAGCCAGCTCGAAGCCTCACCAGGAAGAAGTAGCCAGGCCAGCTCAACCAGCCCAGAAAGACTAGGCAGGAGCGACGGAAACCACAGCTCAACCAGCCCGGGTAGACCAGGAGGGAGCTGCGACAAGAGGCCCGGCAACACCTTCCAGGCGGTTCCATCGACGAGGCCGAGAGCAACAGAGAACCCGACCGAACCGGCCAGGAGCCAAGCAACAACTGACCTGCGCAGGTCCAGTAGGCAAGTACGGAGCCCCGCCTACTTACGGGACTACGTCACGTAGGACCAAACCAAGAGGGGAGGGGTGTTCTGTACGGTCATTTACATTCTTGTAGACGCCGCGCTGTGATTGGTCAAAGCGCGCAGGGATCTGATTGGTCGAGCGAGCCACTCTGATTGGCCTGCTGCAAATCTCCCGCGATTGGTGGAAACTAATTGCGGGAGATTCAAAGTGGTGCCATTGGCTGCGGCCACCGCGGCTTGGGAATAAAAAGCTGCAGTTTTTCCCCCGGAACCCGAGCCGTTCTCGGGACCAATAAATGAGCTGAACCAAGTCACTGAGTCCTGGTCTCCTTGCCGCGCCGGACATAACAAAGTTAGCTTAAGAAGATATTTGAATTGTTATTTTACAGGCTGAGAATACAATTGACAGGATTCACAAACATCTGATTTGTCCTGCAGGTCACTCATTGATGGTAAAATTCCTACCCCTCCTCCTCTCACTCCGTAATTTTCTGGGTTGGGCAAAGGTAATGAATGAGAGAGGGGAAAAAATCTTCTTTCATTAGCCATGGGGTTGGGAGAGGGCAGCCCTAAAACACCATGGAACTGAAAGACCCCTGGTTATCCTTGGCTTTCAACCAACCAAAGCTGCAGAGAGCTGCCTGCCTTTTCTGCTGTTTGTTCATGTTACTAATGCCTTTCAGAAAGGGGCAGCCCTTTTTAAACTGAGCAGACATTTTGCTTAAATTACAAGCATTTAGAAATCAAGACACTTGTTTTTGTTTACCAATTATGAAAAAAAAGTTTGTACAACAACAACAACCCAATTCCTTAAGAATGGAATGCCGCAATATCCCCATGCAGTTTTTAAATAACTGTGGCTGCATAGCTTCAGCAAAACTCCAAACAACTCTATAACTTTAAAAAAAAAAGCTTCAAAGAAATCATTCCACCAAATAACCCCAAAGATACCATATAATGCTGTCTTACCAGCCTTGTCCAAGGTAGCACATTTACTGGAGTTCTGCTAAGACAGAAGCATTCCAAAGATGATAAAAAACCAATCTTTACTTTTTCATAAGAGCTGTGCCTGACCCGCCCTTTAGCACTGCTCAGCAATCCCCACAAGTTCATTTTTCTGTCCTGGACTAGGGATATCAGCCCTGTAGGTGGGGGCAAGCATAGACTCACCCTGATGAAAAGATTGAAAGAGGAATTACTCCTAGGTCCATCGCCACATCCCAGTTTTCAGAACAATAACTTTGAAGCTGAGTTTGGGGATAATGGGAAAACTTCACCCCTCCACAAACAAAGTTTAAAAACCTCAGCCTAGCCTTAATGAAGAAAATTGCACAATTGGACAGAAGATATTCTTAATCATTTTACCTTCGGACCTTCAGGGCTGGAAAAGTCTGAAGGATAAGGATGACCCTAATCTGGTGTGATTTACTTCTTCTGACCTCCCACATAAATTTAACAAAACTAAAACTCTGTCTGTAATGGCTAGCACTCTGTCAAATACCCACAGCCCTCGTGGTCACAGACAACAACATGGAAATGTACTGACGGCAGTTCAAAGTCCATCAGAAGTCAAGAATCTTACAGACAGAGATACTGATTCTCTCAGTATCACTGTTGATGTCAAGAGTTATTTTCTTTACTGGGGAATTATCAATCCTCCATCTCAGTATTACAATTAATACCTCACGAACATCCCCCACCCCCCCACTTAAATCCCGTTTCCTTGGACAATGCCTTCTCTCCAAACAGATAAAACATAACTGACCCAAAGGTGCTCCTCATAAACCTTCAGTCGCCCCTAATTATCTCCACTGTGCTTAAATGTTACATGCAAGAGACTGCCTCTTTTCTTTCAAAAGTTTTCCTCCTCCCACTGCCTGGTTCCCTCAAATCTTACCCAGGGTTGGCTGGGTAGGGCCAGCGAAGTTAGAATATCCCCCATGGCTCCTAGCATTTGGTCAGTGCGTCCCCCTGTCTGCTGTGGAGCCTTCATAATGTGGAGGATCCTGCTCACCTTCTCCCACTACACTCGGCTTCAAAGCTGGAAGCATCTGGAGGACTGGGAGGAGACTGGGCACCCTGCCTCTGTGAATATGTGTGCGTGTCTATGTCTGTGTCTGTGTTGGGTGCTGGAACAGTCAAGTAAAAACCATTTCCAAGTCAGCCAGCTCCAGTTACCATAACTTTTCTGCTACAAGCTGCTGCCTCTTTAGCTGCACTCCTGTGTGACTGGATCCTAAACCCTTTATCTCTTAAAAAATCATCTCCATTTACAGGCATTCAGTCATGGATTAGGGACAAAGGGGACACTGCAGACAAAGTTGAGTGTGTCGCCATGCCTGGGAGTTGAATTCTATATCAAAGGAAAATGGCAGATAGCATGATTTAAAGGGGACATCAGCAGAGACAAATCCACTAGCCCTGGCAAATCTCAGGGTTCAGAAGCATTAAATTTGAAAGTAGTTTAAACAGACTGTGAACATGCAGGAGTAAGTGAAA
Organism: Hydrophis major; assembly: GCA_033807585.1. Classification (NCBI taxonomy): domain Eukaryota; kingdom Metazoa; phylum Chordata; class Lepidosauria; order Squamata; family Elapidae; genus Hydrophis; species Hydrophis major. The sequence continues at coordinate 218,355,934 of CM066329.1, forward strand.
GAACTAATGGAAAATCAAACATTTAATTATGATACTATGACACAGAGATAAACATCTACAGTATTCATTCAGTGAGCAGCATAGTTAATCCTGCAGCTGAACAGTTCTGCTACTGAGCAGAAGAGATATGTTCAAGATAGTCAGCCACTAGAGGGCACCACATAGTCTGCCTCAGTTATTCTTCCATGACTTCCATTCACAAGTCAAGTATACAACTTAGATGGTCTTTTAATTCTTTCCAAACCTAAGAAAACCTAGCCATTTCCAAATCAATACTGGCTGCTCTCTGCCAAGGGGAGGCATCGTGCTTGGGTTGATTTGGAATTTTCACTGACAAAATGGCTTTTGTGATGGAGATTGCCAGTTCACAAAATGGCTGCCAACGGTAGACACTGCCAATTATAATGCCCGCTTGCCAGAAAGTAAACTCATGAGGTGCACTCATTCCCCAGCTATATTCTTCACCACTTCAACTTAATTTTGTCTTCCCCTCCCACACACCCTACCTTGAAAGTATAGAGGCACTTCCAAGATAAGTTGCAGCCATGTAGCATTTTTATTTGCTAAGAATACATAGTAGGGTTTACATGGAACCCTGAGAGATTCTTATGAATAAAAATACTAGTGTTTTGCTTAATAACAGGAATACTTCCTGTTAGTTTTTACTCTTTTTATGTTTCAAAAAAAATATTAGGCAAGATAGGAAGCCTGGCAAGAGCCAAAAGAGGTGTTGCCAGGCAAGTTGTTAGCCAGGCAAGTTGTTACTGACCCCAGAGGTTGTATTCAGCAGGTTCTGACCAGTTCTGGAGAACCAATAGCGGAAATTTTGAGTAGTTCGGAGAACTGGCAAATACCATCCCAACTGGAGATTTTACAGTATCCTTCCCCTGCCACACCCACCAAGCCACGCCCATAGAACTGGTAGTAAAAAAAAATGAATCCCACCACTGGCTGACCCCTATTTTTCACAAACACAACTAGTTGATGGGATCTATTTGATAGCTACCTAGTAACCAGCAAATGCTTCTAGAACAGGCCAATGGAAAACTTTCGAAGTGATCTCCAAATTCAGGGAATAGAAAGACCACCTATGTGGAACAAAGAGAAATGGCGAATCCCTCACACTTCTGTTTTATCCCATGAGTGTTCATTTCTATCTGCTGTGTTACCTGAATAGAAAAGGCTAAGATTAGGTGAACTAGATCAACTCACTTCTTTGAATCTACCAAGTGATCGTTTTCATGCTTTCTATAAATTTTCTGATACCAACAAGGTTTATTTCTAAGAAAGTATGCCTACATTTCAACTATAAAAATCAATACTTATAACAATTATCAAGCCACTATCTCAGTTATCATGAGAAATCATGTATATAACCTACTGTGATCAGCAGTGGCCTTTTCCTCATGATAGGTTTATCTCTTTTGGTCTGTTTGCATTTACTTGAATGCTTCTTGAATGCATGTTTGCTTCTGCCTCAATGGGAAATCTCATTTATACAAATTATCAACACCAAAAGAAATTTCTCCAAGTGCCTTCCAAGATTGGGTTGGTCATATTTCTAGGAGGAAATTCTAACACATCTAGAAGGCTATTAATTGTAAGAAGTTGATTTAAAAGAATATGTAACGCCAACAAACTCCTTGTTTCTCTCACAAGTCTCTTGCAATTACGGTACAATAATCTCTCCAGCTAGTTTCTTCTTCTGCCCTCTATATATAGTCTTGTAAATACGGGAACAGGGTCACCCTCACCCTCATGTTCATTTCCTGCAGTTTTTCATTCCCACTTTCCAGAGAGAGAGAGAGACACACACACACAAAAACATTTTTGGAGCCAAAAGCCTTGAGCTCAAGCCATGAGGGAAGGAAAAAGGGGTGGAGAGATCAGTGCTCTGGCTTCTCCGCCACGCAACCGCAGCTTCCTCATCATGCAAAGCTTTTGCAGAGTTTCTCCTCCCATTGAGAGCTTCTGGCCCCAAAATTAATACTTGTGCGAAATGCACAAAGTCTCCTCTGTCTTCTAGCATCACTATTGCAGCCACATCTCTTGCCCTCCAAGTATTTGCTGCTGGAGCCTGAAAAAATAATTATAATTATTTTAAAAATGATTATGCTGGCAATGGTAACCTCCTGGATTAATCCTCCTGCAGAATTGATTCACACTGACTTGAGGCTGCTAACCTCCTGGTCTGGATTTGCACTCTATGCTAAATTCTGGATCCCCACTTTTGCATGGCTATATAATACCTCAATGGCAATCCAATTAGTCAAGAGAAAAGCAGTTTGGTTTCTAATTAGTTACCCAAAAGCAAGGCACAAAGCATTTCCACCAATTTTGGTGGATTTTTCTTTCAACCATTAAATCAAACTCAGGGAAAAGACATGAAAGAAGGGTATAGGGGAAGGTAGCTGAGCCACAAAGACAACTTTTTCTCTGACATGCCCCATGACGTTGCCTTCATCTTGTTTCCAACAAAAAATGAAGATTTTGGCCACAGCAACACAACCCCCCTCTCCATCTCTTTTAAGTGCAGCATGTCACTTGTTCCAAGAAGCAGAGTTTCAATCATATGGCAATCACACGAGGACCCAGGCTGTTAGGGGCAATACGCTGACTCTTTAAATCGCTTAGAGAGGGATGTAAAGCACTGTGAAGCAATATATAAGTCTAAGTGCTGTTGCTATTTTGGCCATCTTCACCCTCCACTGGATGGCCCTGACCTAGCCCATAAGTGAAGTAGTATTTCCTATCCATTCAAGGGCAGCTTTAAGGCATATGAAATTCCTTAACTTCTGTTTCCCCATTACCTTAGAGAAAGCCCATGTTTTGCTAGAAACTGGAAGAGAAGTGATAAATGGAAACCAAGGATTGGCAACAGGGATAGCCAATTTCACATCCTGGTATAATTTTCTGCCGTTTCAAGCACCAGGGGAAAACAGTAGTGAGGAAAGGCCATTTGGTCATGACGCATGAGGTTATGAATCAACTTAAATGCCAGGGTGTACATAATTCTGAATCATATATTTATATATATATATATATCCAGCACATAGTGTAATAACACTAGCAGGGTCACTGAACTGTGTGAACCAGAACTATATTTTAGATATATCCAGTACAAGGCAAGGGAGTGAGGTAAGACAAGCCTAATTAGAGTAGAGACACTGGAACACTTGAGTCAGAGACTCTGTATTTTATGGAGGATGTGGCAGAAAGAAACAGCTGGAAGGTCTATAGACTTGAAGAGCCTGCTCCAAATAGCCATGAACCCCAATTTCCATTCTCCCTGGCAAGATTTGTGGGCATTGTGGTCCAAAGCTGCAGATTGGCAGAACTGGTCCAGATTCTAATTGGGTGGTTTTTCAGTGTCTGGATGAGGATTTGGCCTCTACTTGCTGAGGCACTGGGAACTGAAAAGCAAAAAAGATGGGATAGAAAGATGGGTACATACCAAAAAGAAAGGGAAGAGACTGTGCATTCAGCACAAGGGGCCACTTTGGGGCCCAGCATGAGATTGAAAGTCGGAACTGACTCTTTTTTGGTTGCTACTTCTGGCTTAATGTGAGCCTATTACCCATATCAAAACTCACCCCATATGAAGGTACGAATGTGAAAATACTTCTGAACATATGGCACAACCTCCTCTTTCATCCTGGAGTAAACAAAAACACTTCCATCACAACCTTTCAGTTTTGTAAATCAATCACAGTCCAGTGATAGTTTCATATTCTCTGGTAAATGATCCCTCTCTTTAGATTTATATTGCTTTGCCTACTTTAAAACAACTTTCAAATTGTATGAAGACACTTTTGCCTTTCATTCACTTTGTTAAGTAGGACCACCTCCAAGTTTAATGGAACCAATAAAAGAAAACAAAATAGCCCTTAAGTGCCATTGCAAAAATCCCTGGGCTTCCAAATTTTGCATGGGCCTGCATTAATTGTTTTGCTCAGTATGCCACAGCACCTTTTACAACGGCAACCTGTGTGAACATCTACAAGGATCCTGCTTCCTGAGGAAGGAATCATTTTGAAATTTTCCAGAGCTGAGCCATTGGCAGAAACTCAGGTAATGGCAGCATTCCAGCTGTAGGTACATTAAAAAAAAAAAAACAGTGAGGAGGTTGCCCTGCAGAAGGAACAGAGTGCCTCTTCGGGTTATACGTGGGGTGTAACCTGTCGAGTGGGGACCTTAGCTTTCTACCCATTAGTAGTTCGGCTGGGCTTTTATTGGTTGTGGTATTCGGGGTTATGTGTTGGGTGAAGAGTAGTCTGTTGATTTTCTCTTGGATCTCCCCGTGGTCTATTTTCCGGATGGTCTTTTTAGTGAATTGGACCATCCGTTCCGCCCTACCATTCGCCGCCGGGTGCGCCGGTGCTGTCAGCGCGTGGCGGATGCCCCTTTCCGCTAGGAATTTTTCGAATTCCAGCGAGGTAAACTGGGGCCCGTTGTCGGAGACGACGTCTGGGAGGCCGTGTGTTGCAAAGAGTTTGCAGAGTTCTTTGGTCACGGCCTCCGTGGTTGTCGTCTTCATGTTGCTTACCTCCAGCCAGTTGGAGTAAGCGTCAACTGTTATGAGGAAGGTGTGTCCTTTTGTGGGCCCGGCAAAGTCTATATGGATTCTAGACCAAGGTCCCCTTGGGGTTTCCCACTCTAGGACGGGTGCTGTGGGTGGGCTGGGCCTCGTTTCCTGGCATCGTTGGCACCTAGCTACCCAGGCCTCTATTTGTTTGTCCATCCCTGGCCACCAAGCGTAACTTCTGGCCAGGGCTTTAGTCCTCACGATGCCAGGGTGCCCCTCGTGTAGCATTTCCAAAACCTTCCCCTGTAGCTTTTCCGGAATGACCACTCTGTCCCCCCATAGTATGCACCCTTTTAACAACGAGAGCTCCGTTTGGCGGTTTCGGAACATTTTGACCGACTCGTCGTTGTCCCTTTCCGGCCACCCTTTCTCCACCCAATGCAACACCCGCGCCAGACGTTTGTCTTTATTAGTCTCTCGGGCAATGTCTGACGCAGTTATGGGAAGGTTGGGTAGAGTCTCTATGCTGAGGGTGGTCGTTGTGGGTGCTGGGTCGGTGTCGGGTTCTGGTAGCGGCGAGCGGCTTAAGGCGTCTGCATGGGAGATCGTCTTACCCGGTCTGTGTATGAGTTCGTAGTTGTAGGCTGCCAGGAACTCGGACCACCTTGTCATTCGGGGAGACAGAATGTTCGGGGTGGCCCGGTTCCCTGCAAGGATACCCAGCAGCGGCTTGTGGTCCGTTATGATGGTGAAAGTCCGGCCGTAGAGGTATTCGTGGAATCATTTTATGGCAGCAACTATAGCCAGAGCCTCTTTGTCCAGTTGGCTATAGTTCCGCTCCGGTTTGGTGAGGGTCCTTGAAAAGAACGCGATGGGCGCTTCTTTTCTGTCGGGAAGGGTATGGCTGAGGACAGCGCCGACGCCGAAGGGTGATGCGTCGCATGTGACGGCCAGAGGTAGGGTCTCGTTGAATTGTATGAGGACGGCGTCGGAGGTGAGGAGGTCCTTCGTTCTTTGCAAGGCGGCTTGCTCCCGTTTCCCCCAAGTCCAGGTCGCCGCCTTGTCCAGGAGCCTATGCAAGGGCTCTGCCGCCGTCGCCTTTTGGGGTAGGAAAACATTGTAAAAGTTCAGTAACCCCAAGAATGCTTGTAGTTCAGTCTTTGATTTAGGTGTGGGGGCTTCTTTGATGGCCTTGATTTTTTTGCTTGTGGGGTGAATGCCGTGCCAGTCTAGGAGGTAGCCCAGGAATTCCACTCGTTCCGTGCAAAGCTGGCATTTTTCCCTCTTTACTTTTAGCCCCGTCTCTTTAAATTTAGTTAGGACCTCCCTTAGTCGACCTTCTAGTTCGGCTTGGTTGGCTGCCGACACTAGGACGTCGTCGAAATAAGGTACCACCCCCTTGATACCTTGCAATAGCCTCTCCATTAGGCTCTGGAATATGCCCAGTGCCACGCTGACTCCGAATTGGAGTCGGTTGCATTTGAATGCTCCCCGGTGGGTGACAATGGTCTGCGCTTCTGCCGTTTGCTCGTCGACTGGCAACTGTTGGTATGCCTGGGCGAGATCGAGCTTGGCGAAAACCTTGCCCCCTCCCAGTGAGTGCAGTAGGTGTTGCACTACTGGGATGGGGTAGGCGCTTTGTTGCAGCGCGCCATTTAGGGTGGCCTTATAGTCCCCACAGATTCTCACCGACCCATCGGGCTTGATCGGGGTGACTATGGGGGTCTCCCACCGGGCATGGTCTATGGGCTGCAGGACCCCTTGTTTGACGAGCTTATCAATTTGCTCGTCTATTTTGGGTTTCAGTGCGAATGGCACCCGCCTTGGTTTCAGGCGTTTGGGGGGGAACGTTAGGGTCTAGGTCGAACGAGATAAGGAGCCCTCGGTACTTGCCTAGGTTCCCGTCGAAGACCTCTTGGAACTCCCGGGCTAGTTGCTGCTCCCAGCCGTCGTCGGTGACGTGGTTGACTCCCGTGAGGGCGATGTCGAGCGGGGCGAACCATTGCAGTCCCAGTAGGCTTGGGCGGTCGCGGTCGACGATCGTTAGGGGGAGTCGTTCGGTGCGCCCCTTATACGTGATGTTAAAGCTTTTGGTGCCGACTACCGGGATGCGGTTTCCCTGGTAGTCCTTCACAATGAGTCTCTGGCTGTCTACGTTCCTCCTTTGGAGGGTAGGCACCAACCGCTTTATCTCGTGCCATGCAATCATGGAGAGGTAGGACCTGGAATCCACCTCCATTTTGCACGGCTGGCCCTCGATGCGTACCTCGACGTGGACCTTCCGGGCGTCGTTGGTGATGGCGTGGCCGATGGTGACCGTCTGGTGGGTCTCCTCTCTCCGCCGGTTGTCGCCGCCTCGCGAGGATCATCCATTCCGGTCCCATCGGCTGTCCGAGGGGCGATCTCTGGTCCGGGGTGGTGTGCTCTCCCTCCTCCGGTCGCTCTGGTCCCATCGTGCCGGACTGCGGTTTTTCTTCAGGCGGCAAACCCGGGCGATGTGTCCCTTTTTGTCGCAATGCCGGCAGATTGAATCGAAAAACCGGCATTCCGACCTGGGGTGGTCGCCGCCGCAGCCGGCACAGTTGGTCCTCGACTTACGACCTTGCCGGTTCCGTGGGTCGCGCCCTGTCTGGAGTCGGTGGATGTCCTCCTCGTCATCGGACGTGCCGGATGCCGAGTGGAAATCGCCCTGGTGTGTTGTCGTCTCGGTTTTTGGCTCGGTCGACCTCGCCGGGTTATTGTTTCCGCCGCGGTCCCTCGTGTCCGGTCTGCGCATGCTGTCGGTGGAAGTTCGGGTTGCTTCTGCGGCTGCGGCTGCGGTGAGGGTGTCTGCTAGGCTGATGTCGCCCTTAGCCATCAGCCGGCTCTGGAGGGCGGGGTCCCACAGACCGAGCACGATTCGGTCTCTCAGAGCGTTGTTTAGGTTATCGAATTCGCAGAGCCCCCCTAGGTGCTGCAGCTCGGCGACGAAGTCGCTGAAACTCTCACCCGATCTCTGGTCCCGCCAGTAGAACTCGTTGCGCTGGATCAGGATGGGTACCTCTGGGGCGTAGTGTTGCCGAAGGATGGGTTCGAGGACGTCCCAGTCCATGGTGGTCGCATCGGTGGGCTTGGCCAACGCTTTGGCCATCTGGAAGACCTCGGTCCCGCAGTGGGTGAGGAAGACAGCGCGTTTCAGTGGGCCGGAGGCGTCCTTCATGCCAGTGCACTCGAGGTACATGCGGAATCGGTCGGAGAACGATTCCCAGTCCTCGGTGGTGGGGTTGAAGGGGGCGGGCGGTGAGATTTTCGCCATCTCGGTGCTTCGTCTGGCTTCCGTCGGACACGTGGTTCAGTTCAGGGTCTGGATCCCACCTTCGTCGCCAGTGTTGTGTCCGCGAAATGATGCCAGGAGTCGGTGACTTAGTGCAAAGCTCTTTATTGATCTGCAGGAACCGAACTGGCGAAAGGAAAAAAGCCCGCGGCTTTTATTCCTTTCGCCGCCGCGGCCGCGGCCAATGGCACCGCTTTGAATCTCCCGCGGTCTGAACGGACCAATCGCGGGAGATTCTTAGCGAGCCAATCGGCGCGGCTCGCCTGACCAATCGGAGAGCCCCGCGCTTTGGCCAATCAAAGCGCGGGGATCTCGAGTATGTTAATGAAGGACAGAACACTACCCAATATCAGGTTTCAGGTAGGGATTGGTAAAACAAAATTTCTGTCTCTCTGCAAGAGCCAGGCAAATGTATATATGGGATACATCAGAGAAATATGCTGAGTGGGCTGGGATACCTAGAATATTCTAAAGCTGCTTTCCTGCTCCCCAAGAGAGTTTCTCTCCAAGAAACTTATAAACCATATATTCCGCATCTCTTACAACAAGCAAAAATTAATCATCAATGTGATCTCTACCGGAACTTCAACATCAAGAGTTTGCCAGGATAAAAAAGCAACTTATATTATGGAACTCACCTCTTTGAAGAAAACAGTCCAGACTTCAACCAACACCCATTCACAAAAATGACATAACGCTAACCCCATCCTGGATTGTGAATCCATCCAGCCACACACTCAAACTAAGCTCAAGAGTCTGTTCTGGCTTGAGGATTATCCTTTTGCCCCACTAAACTCACACAAAATATACAATTCTGTGGGGACCTTGATTTTCTTTCTTTTTTCTTTTTGCTGCTTAAGGCTTCAGAAATAGTTTCAAATCAAGAAACAAATCACAGAAACTCAGCCATTGTTAACCCAACACATCCTGGAACAACATACTGATACAGATCACACCAAATCTTCAAAACATGAAAATAAATTAAAAGCCTACATGTATATACCCCCAGATGCAACATTGTTACATTGAATGCTTTGGCCAGCAAGTTAAAACCACAATTATCAGTAGGTTTAGGAATCTCCCAGGATCAGGAGTTCAACACAAATGCTGGAAACTAAATCTGGAATCTTCTGCAAATTAGGGAGGGGACATAGTTTTCAGCTTACAAGGAAGGGAAAGAAAAGATGTACCAACACTTAGCTAAATTTAGATGTTTCCTGAAAAAAAAGTTGTTATCCACCCTGGCAGATAAGAATCCGTGATTGTGCAATGCCACTCCTTATGTTTTATTGTTAGATTTTAATGTTTTCATATTAATTGTATTTTTAATTCTGTACATTACACTGCATAACAGGCATTATATGCTTAATTAATTAACCCTAATGTTACTTTTTCCTTTAAGTGCAATGGCAGGATTATCTATTTCTGAATCCCTAAATCTTCTAAACTGAAAATTATTTATAGCCTGCTGATCACATTTTTACCTAATTTTTAACAGGAATCCATCATTTTTGCCTCCTTTTAAATTCCAATTTTTAAATTTTTTAATTCTGATATGCTGTTTTTTTTTAAATTTAAATTGTATTGTGCACCACCCAGAGTTCCTCTGAGGAAGATGGGTGGTTCAAAAATGTGATAAACAAATAAATTTGCTATGATTACTGTCATAAACACATTATTTAGCTTTATCCTAGAGTCTGGAAGCTCTGGGGATCTGGATGGGGAAGATCAGGCTTCAGAACAAAAATTCCAGAACTGGAGTTATTTCGCCCTTGAAACTGGGTGAAGTTGCACTGCCTTGGTTCGTTTCTGTGCACAATCTGGGAGTTGTCCAAGACTGATAGCTCCTGCTTGAAGTGGCTATGATTAGTTGTGGCTCAGGAAAACATCCCAAAGCTCTATTTTATGTGCTAGTTGTACCTATTCGCCATACCTACCTCCTGACTGGATTATTGCAACATTGTCTATATGGTACTATCCTGAAGACCATTCAGAAGCTTCAGCCAGTGCAGAATGAGATGACATGGATAATTAGTTATCCCTTATTATGCTCACAAGTTGCACTGGATCTCAATAGGCTTCCAGATCCCAATTCAAACCCTGTGTGACATAAGACCACCTGCTTCCAAAAATATCTGCCCAATAGGAGCTTCTTTGTGGTGGCCTCACACTCATTTTAGAATGATTTCCCCCAGATATACAGTTGTCCCCGCTTCTGCAGGCCTTTATTTGATCTTTGGGATCAAGCTAATCTGTAAAAGTTTTTAACTGTCATTTTATTGTTTAACATATTTTATATTGTATTTTTTATCCTTTTATATGTTGCAAGTATCAGTTTTGAGTCTGAGCAACCCTATAAATAGCAACAGCAATAGCACTTATAAAAAGTGTCATTATCATTATTACATTTACTTGTGAGATTTATATTCTGCCTTTGTTCAGGAACTCGGGATGCTGTTTGCAGTGCTCCCTGCTCCTTTTTCATTACAACATATAATAGTTTGAATATAGGTTACGATAAAGCAGGGACTGGCTTGAAGAAACTCAGACAGTTTCTTTGGTTCAGGCAGTACTAAAATCAAGATCTTGATTACCTATATCCAACATCTTCATCATTGCACTTGTCTCTCAGTTTCAAAATACCTTTTCAATGCCAGTTTACTGAAACTTGTATTATTCTGAATTTCAGTTGAAAGAACAAAGCTAAAATCTGATGAATTGCCCCAAACACAACAGAAGAGAACATTGTGTAGTAATGCCACAATTTTTACGCCCAAGAGAAAAGGCAAAACTCTGCAATACACACTACCCAAACCAGCTGTGCAGCATTTTCTTCTTTTTAAAGGCATTGTTGATATCCCTACAGAGGCAAAACATTCTCCAGTGTTAAACTGGAACCAGTTTAATTGCATGAAATCTGGAGAGTGACAAAAAGTGCATTTTGTACCCCCATTTTTTTTAAAAAATGTTCATACTGCCCAGCTCAGCTGTGGAGGGAAGAAGGCAGTTTAAAACACGTTCCAACGAGAGAGAGAGAGAGAAATGTTCCCCTCTCCACTTGAATTCAATCCTGGCCGCTCAAAACAGACAAAATCTGTGGGGCTTATTCCGCTTCCAAATGTACTCAAGATGGTTGGCGGGCAGAAGCCAAGCCAGACAGATAGATATATCTTTCTATTGCAGCAATTGAAATGTTGGATTTGGGACCAGGTTACGAAATACGTTCCAAAAAGGAAGAAAGCAGAAAACGACTGTCAGCTGAAATTAAAGCCAGGCCCGCCTGCTCTCGGCCTTCATCCCGCTTCTCTCACAAAATGTTCCCAAGCTTTTGAAAAAGTCGCCGCGTCTTGTCCAATCGCAGCGCGAGTTTGAGTCAGGCCGGGATTTGGCGCGAGCCGCATTTTTGCAGCTGTCTTTGCAATTGGGCTTCGAGGAGACTTCTAATAAGATATTTATTATTTTCTCTCTTCTTCGCCGCCGCCACCACAGCCTTGTTCTGTCTACTGTGGAGAAAGGGGAGGCTATTCCACCCCCCCAATCCCTTTGTTGTTCGCCCCTCCTAATGATCAAGTCACCCGCGTTCCCCCACCCCATCCGCGGGCAATTTGATCTAAGGCACCAGGCGCCGGCAATAAAGGCGATCCCGCTTGCAAGGGAGGATGGAGGAGGGATAGTCTGGAAAGAGAAATACGATCTCTGCGGCCAGGAATTTATCCGGCCGGGAACTTATCCAGGCCAGCTCCACCGCCGGAGTTTAAGAAGCGTCTGCAAACAGGACCGGGCTGCTGCATTTGCTGAGTTCAGGGCGTCTCATATTCACATCGCAAACCGGGCCGAGGAAGTTTAGTCGGTCTTTAAAATTTGCGCTTGTGGGACGAGGCAACGAAAACGACCACGTGGAGAACTAGAAGGAACGGGGAGACGGGTGAAGGGAGGAGGTGGGGGTGCGAAATCTGTAATCCTGCAGTCTGTACAGCTGGGCAATTGAAACTGAGGCCTCGTTCAGGGAAAGAGGCCTTGCGAGTTACTTTATGTCAAAGAACGGAAGATTTGGGGTGGCGGGGTGGGTAGCCGAGGAAGAACAAGATCATTGAGTGGTGCTTCTAGGCTCTTCAAGTAGAGTTTGCAGCCCTCTTGACTTATTAGGCACTTTTGCAGGTGAACACTGATTGCACTAAGGCTGAAATAGCTCTTTTAAAACAGGAGCAGTTCTCCACTCCTAACCCAAGTGGGAACAGCTTGCAATCAAAAGGACAAACAGACCAACAGTCTCTTTTTTGGCCATATCCCCTTGATCAGTTCACCTGCCCATAATGAAACAGGTTTAAGCAGCGATTAACTTAAAAATACTGATTCTCTCCCTTTCTAACAGAATAACAGAGTTGGAAGGGATCTTGGAGGTCTTTTAGTCCAAACCCTGCTCTGACAGGAAACCCTATACCACTTCAGACAAATGGTTGTCCAATCTCTTCTTAAAAACCTCCATTGTTGGAGCCCCCACAACTTCTAGTGGCAAGTCTTTCCATTGATTAATTGTTGTGTCAGGAAATTTCTCCTTAGTTCTAGGTTGCTTCTCTCCTTGGTTAGTTTTCATCCATTGCTCCTTTTGTCTTGCCTTTAGGTGCTTTGGAGAATAGGTTGGCCTCCTTTTCTTTGTGGCAGATTATAGGAACACAGCTGTCATGTCACCCCCTAGTAGTCTTTCTCTTCATTAAACTAGCAAACATTCTTTATTTTAGTCTCCAGTTCCCTAATCAACTTTGTTGCTCTTTCTCTGTAATCTTTCTAGATACTCAACATCTTTTTTACATTGTGGCAACCAAAACTGGGTGCAGTATTCCAAGTGTCTTACCAAGGCATTATAAAGTGGTATTAATACTTCATATGATCTTGATTCTATCCCTCTGTTAATGTAGCCTAGGACTGTGTTGGCTTTTTTGGCAGCTGCAGCACATTGCTGGCTCACATTTAAGTGATTGTCCACGAGGACTCCAAGATCCCTCTCACAGTTACTACTATTGAGCCAGGTACTATTTATATACTATACCTATGCATTTGGACATGACAATTGCTAGTATGTAACATAAGTTCCACTGCACCATTCTTGTTACTGGAGGCACAAAAGGCCAATATCAGGTGAAGTGAATCACTGCGAAGGGAGGCATTTCTGAGTAATGTGGACATGCTTTATCTATCCAATGACAGATTAACTCTGCTGGTGCTATTTTCTCCTTTAAGAGTTAAGACAAAACCATGGCATCAGTCAGTGATCTGTCAAAATCATGCAATAGCTCTAGCCTGACAAATCTGCAGTAATAAAAGTGCTTTAACTCAAAGGCCTTGACTGTCTAAAACCGTGAACAGATTGGACCAGCCCTATTCCAATTGTCTTTGAAAGCAGGATAGAAAGTCAGCATCTGTCGTCTAGATAAAGAATGAAAAAGGGGAGATAAATTCTTAAGTTAAGTACAGGTATGGTGTGCGTTGCTTAAAAAAAAAAAAACACCAGCTGGTAAAATTCCAAAGGGGATGGATAGGCAAAATCATCCACAGGGCAAGTTATAAGGGAACATATGATTTGTTTTAAGTCCCTTATATGGCCAATCACCTCAGAGAATTTAAAATATCAACACCAAGCAGAAACAAACAAATTTAAAAAAAATTAAATAACAACCAAGAAAACCAATCAACATTTCATGGGCTCAGTTAACCTCCTGACACCGATGTCCAGGCAAACCAATCGGGTCTTAAGGGAGAGCTACAACCAGCAGAGTTAAAAACCAACCTGTTGGGGGGGGGGAGGGTTGTGATGTGACAGGAAAGACTCTGGCAAATGCTGAAATTACTAGTACCTCCATTGTGATACAAGCTCCACCCCTTTTATACCATATGTGCTCTGATGTCACCTAGGAATAGGAGTGATGCTTATGTTGCGATGTCACAATGCTCACATTTTGATTTGGATGGACACTGGAAACCCGTGGATGCCTCTATGTACAGCCTGCTGCTATTTATCATCGGTATTCAGCAGCAATCAGAACAAAAGCAATATAGAGAAAGGTTAGGGATCAGCAAAGGGAGAAGCCATTTTCATACCAGTAAAGCTTTGTGCAGGCTTATAGAATGGGCATTGTAACTTAGTAGTGAAGAAAGGTTATCTGATGCTAATTGTGCTGCATTCAGACATAAGCCTTATGCTTGTTGTGTGTTCCTACATTTATTCTGCTCCTCATCTTACAAATGTCCTCAGATCTGGAGAAAATACTTCTCTATTTTGTCATTATTAAATAACAAACCTTTCTCTACTTATAGCTCTGGCAGGCTGGTGCAAAAGGGGTAGCAGAGATTTTGTTTCAGTAAAGCTGTTGGCTCTTATTATTTTTCAAAGCGTCAGATTTTTGTCTGTAAGGAAAAGAATGGATTCATCTTCAAACACCCACATATCAGGAACACACACCTATGTGAAAGAGGCTTGTTTCTATTTGTAGAATCCTTCCACTTTCTTAAGCTCATGAAACCTAGTTGGGAGTACATAACCAGCATGCAATCTTCAAGTCCCCCTTTTGTAGCCTTTGGGACTTGCCTGCTAGTAACTGATGGCATCAGTTCCTCCCGTTGAAAATTTTTTATATATGCCCTAAAGTGAATGTCTCAAGGAAAAATACCCAAAATCCCTACAAAGAAGCTCTATCCGTTTGTGTGTGATGGCCATCTATCTGTTCTGTTTTACAATTACACTTGTACTCTCGTATCCTGACTGTTTTATACAAGCTGCAGTTCCTTGCTCCTGACTGAAACTGGCCTAATGCCAGCTTATGCACAGGTTATGCACTGTTTTCTGCTTTGCTCTGTCCCAATGAACACTACCTCGTCTTTCCCCCACAATCTTGTGCCCTTGTTGACTTCTAGTGCTGACAATTCCCACCAGAAATACCTCTGGCTGGGGTACTGAAAATATACTCCAGCAACTCTAAAAATGCCAGACTAGGGAAAGTTAGTCATTAAATCCTGAACAATACAATGGTAACACTAGCATTATTTTGCCAGTTCCAATTTTTCTTAACCGTAAATGCAGGGGGGGGTTTGGGGGGTTGGGGTTGGGGGGGTGGCCAAGGACTCTTATTTAATGACTTTGGGAGACCAAGGGCCATATGGAAGGAAGGAAAAGGAAAGCAGATGGTTGGAAAGAGCACTCTGTGCAAGATCCTGTAAAGCTGCTGCCTGAATGTAGTATTAGATTTGATGAATAAATCCCTCTTTATGTTCCAGATGGAACCATTCATGATGAGTGAGCATTCAGTGACTTTTCATTAAAAAAAAAAAAAAAAAGACTTGATGACAGACAGTGGAAAGCTTATGTTTCAATTTTTATTGGGTGGATGGGTTGGGTCGGTGGTGGGATTCAAATTTTCTTTTACTGGTCCTGTGGGCGTGGCCTGGTGGGTGTGGCAGAGGAAGGTTACTGCAAAATCCCCATTCCCTCCTCACCCCACTAACCTGCTTTCCAGCTCTGTTCTCCTGTGCAGGGCAACAAAAGAAGAGCCAGCCAATCAGCTGGGACTCGGGAGGCAGAGATTAGATGGGGGCGGGGCCAGTCAGAGGTGGGATTTGCTGGTTCTCCGAACTACTCAAAATTTCCGCTACCGGTTCTCCAGAACTGGTCAGAACCTGCTGAATACCACCTCTGGGGTCAGTAGGTGAGGTGCTTTCCCCTTTTAAAAACAGTGGGTTGTATCCCTCTTCCAATCTGCTTAAAAATGTAGAAATTTGCATTTCTGCTCAACATAAGCTGACTAGAAGTTACTCTTGCTCTACATTTCTCATGTCTTCAGACTTAAAAGTGAAGGACATGCCTTCCACCTCCAGCCTTACAATCACCTTCATCAATCTTGTTTGGAAAAAAGTCTGTATTGGTTCTGCATATTTGACTGTCCCTAGGTAGCCTATAAGGGACGTGGTGGCTCTGGCTAAGAGGCTGAGCTTGTCAATCAGAAAGGTTAGCAGTTCAGCGGTTCGAATCCTTAGCACCGTGTAATGGAGTGAGCTCCCGTTACTTGTCCCAGCTTCTGCCAAAGCAGTAGTTCTAAAGCATGTAAAAATGCAAGTAGGAAAATAGGGACCCCTTTGGTGGGAAGGTAACAGCGTTCCGTGCTCCTTCGGTGTTTTGTTATGCTGGCCACATGACCACGGAGATGTCTTCGGACAGCGCTGGCTCTTCGGCTTTGCAACGGAGATGAGCACCACCCCCTAGATCTGGAAACAACTAGCACGTATGTGCAAGGGGAACCTTTACCGTTGCCTAGATAGCCTACTAAATGGGCTTAAATGGTGTCAATCCAATGGACTTTGGGATCTGTTCATTCTTTCCCTTTGGTGATTCTGCTCTTAATGGAGCTCAGTAGCACTGCTTCCAAAGGATGAGGCAGACTGTGGTCGATAGGGGATGAAGCTCATTTAAGAGGCAAAGAGTTCATTAGTACCAAGAGCTCGATGCAGAATCAGACAGATTCTAACCATCTTTCCCACCTCCAGTGCTGAGGGGGCCTGACATTCTTAACTCTAATCCCTAATGCAGACTGAAAGTGTCACTGCAGGTTCAAGCATGGGAGCCTCTTCTTTCTCACGTTTGGTTTGGACAGGGCTGGGAAGACTCGGATTCGAATCCCTGTCACAAAGTTTACTCTATCTCATTAGACAAATCGTCTGTCTAATTTACATACTGTGGATTTTCCACCAGTGTTTATTACTTTAACCCTCCATTTTGCTGACTTTAAAAAAATAGTTTTATTTTCCCTGCCGAGAAGGCCCAGTGGGACATAAATATCACACCAGGCTCTCTCTCTCTTTTTTTTAAAATGCTATCTCTTTACACTTTGGGCCTGAACTGTCCATTAACACATCTGTACCACAGGAGGATGCAAGTTCAGAATACCGATAATGCGCACACGATCAGCCTGATGTGTGAAATTCCCAAATAGGAATTTTTTTTTGCCAGTTAGCCATTTTGTGCAGTGTTTATATCAGAAACCATCACTACCCCGCCATCCTCTCCCATCCTTGAGAGCAAAGCACGTGGATTGCATAATCTGAGAAGGAATGGGGTGGTGGGTAGAGGATGCTTCACAGTTCAGCCCAAACATTTCCAAGCAGTAACACTTGACGGATCCCTTCCCAGTTCCTTTCCACAAGGATTCTCTGCCGGTTCCAAACCTGGATGACCTTCACAACCTATCTGTTTTGAAAGCTGCATCTGTTTGTCTTCTCTGTTTGCTCTGATGCATTTGAAAATGGAGCAAAATACACGTAGTCCTCTACTTACAACTGTTCAAGGTTACAGCGGCACTGAAAAAAGTGACTTATGACTAGATGCAATACTGGATGCAGTATTGCAAGTGCGGCCTTATAAAAGTGGTATTAACACTTCACGTGATCTTGATTCTATCCCTCTGTTTCTGTGTTTGTCTGAATTATATGCAAGAATGTTTATGCGTTAAAGTTCCTTTCCTGCCCCCACTCCAATGTTCCTTGTGATCTATTCCTCCCCCATAACCTTCAGTCCTATCCTTGGGAGAATCTTGACCAGCACACTATGATTCAATGAAACGTAGCAGAACCCCGCCTGTCTTTGAGATCTAACCTCCTTAGAAGAGAAATTGCCAAATAAGGGGTAAACCCCAGGAATGGCATCCTCTCCGCCAAGCAAAGGAATTCAACCAAGCCTGAGATGGCTGCAGAGAGTGAGAGGGACAAAGGGCATGTAGATACAAAAATGAGGGTAGTTAGTGTTGCTTTTTTTCCCCCCGATACACCCCCTTTAAAAGACCCCTGTCTCCACAGCCAGGTGGACTGGATGCCCATGTGGGCTACCATCCCAGAGCATTGCCAAGTCGAACTTCAGATCAGCAATGCCCAGTGAGCCTCCCTGGCACAAAGGGAGCATGGATAAAAATAGATGCATTTGAATGTTAAAAATAGTCTCGCTCAGCACGCAATTGGCAAGGCAGTGGCAAAACACCACTCAGGGTGGGGAGGAGGAGGAAGGAATAAGGGGTGTTCAGGCATCAACGGCTGCAGACTTCAGAGGAGGAGGGGGGTCTCTGCCTTCAGCAACAGCTGTGGGTTTGGGGGATCAGGTTTCACAGAGCTACAAAACCAAAAACTGGACAGCACTACAGTTGGACCCTCAACCTCATTCCAAGAACCGAACAGACTCACTGTAATGTTTACCACATGTCAGGCTTGTTGGTTCTTTGGACTTCAACAAGCTGACATGTACACAGCAAACACATTCCACATTATTACAACCATATTTAATGAAAAGGGGGAGAAAAGATGGGCTTGGAGGGGGTGGACAGAGTGAGTAGGAAGGCAATGTCCCTGTTTTGCTCTGGGGCCCTGCACAATTTCCCTATATGCTTGTACTGTATAGGGAAATTATATAACGTAATGGCGCCATCTGCTGGGCACCAGGTTCAACGAGGTTCCTTTACGCCAGTCCCTACTGCAAAATTTCCTTGGGGCAGGCAAGGAGACCCATGCATTCGCCTGCAATAACTTCCTCGGTACCCATCAAGCTCCCTGTGCTCGTTTTTAATTTTAATGTAAAACAAAAAAACAAAATCTGAAATGGAAACCTACAAACTCTCTAGGAACCCCTGGGGGGCCTCTGTAGCCACTTTTAGGAAATAAACCTGGTGTGTGCAGACCCCTTTGTTGGGAATCCCATCTGTCTATAAAGAAAAAGGCAAATGGAAGCTGGGGTGTTGGGAGAGCATCCTGGGGGTTGGGGGGGGAGGTTAACTAGGATGGGAAGATTCCCTCCATGCTTCCCTTTCTAGGAAATGAATGTGTAGGTCCTGGCTGTGCCCAGACTTGCCATCTTTTTAAGCAGTTAAATGAGGACAAAGAATATGGAAAGCTTAGAGAGCTCCAAGGACCCTCACCTGTCAATCCTGTGCTGCAATTATTCTCCTTGATTAATATGGTTTTAGTTATTTCATATTTCTCCCCCTTTACCTGTGCAACTGCCATGCATGGTCCTCAGGGAAGCAAGTTATGATCCAGGGCTAAACCGGTGGTAGGATTCGGACAGTTCGCACCAAGTTGAGAGAACCGGTTGTTAACTTTCTGAGCAGTTTGGTGAACTGGTTGTTGGAAGAAATCATTAGGGCAAAGAACCGGCTGTTAAATTGTATGAATCCCAGCACTGGGCTAAACCCACATTCGCCTCTGCGCAGTCTACTTTCCTGGACTTCTTCATAAACCCGTCAAGCTAGTGGCTGAGATGTGTAATAAGCTCACTCCCATCTGTTCTGGTCACTTGTGTCCAAGCCGTTTATAAAAAGCTTGCCAAATGGCATCTATAGGCCCAGCCCTTAGGGAAGAGTCCACTATGGCTGAAAGATAGAAAACTCCTTATTGATCCTTACACTGATAGTGAACTCTACCCTAGTCTCAAGCCATTTCACTCAAGAAACTTGGTCAAATCCTTATCTTCCATTCTCCCTCCCTACAAACAGAGATTGGGAAAATGTTTTTGATAAGTGCTTTGCCCCTCAGGGACAGAGGAGAAAACAGTTCTACACCAAAATACTAAGCACATCTACACCAAAATACTAAGCAACACTGGCCACATCTGGCCCCTAGGCTGTCCCTATCTGGCCTTCATGGATTGCTTTTATTTTGAAGGCAACTATTTCTTTTTCTTCAATTGATGTCTGTGCATGCATTTAAGACACCTCACACCTTCACAGCCTTACTGGTTTGGCCTTCGGCAATAATTTCAATTTCCCATGGGGTCCTTCAGGAAAATTAATTGCCCACTCTTGCCTTAACAGCTTGTCTAATGGGCTCGTATTTTCATGGGAAGTGGGGACTGAGGCACAAATTAGTCTCTGCCCTTTGCTTCGAGCAGCCAAATATCTTTGATCGATTCTAATCTTGCTGGTGAAAACTTAAGACAAACATGCACACGTTTACAGCAGTTGATCAATACCAGACAAAAATAGTTTGTTACTACGTTCACATTACTTCCGGCAAAACTTCTTGCCAGAACCTTTTGCTATATGCGACACGAAATTTTCACTCTTTTACTTACATCGAACAGGGGAAATCAGCCTGCTGCTTTTCCTCCACTACTGCACATGATTCTCAGTGTGTTGTGAAGCAACCAGATCTCAGGATCTCTGATTTGCTGCAAAACTGTGGAGGGAAGTTGTATATGTTTTTAGACTCCCACCCCTTCTAATTTTTTGTTGTTTTTAATTATCAGGAACAGCCTGGCAAAGAGCCATAGCAGCTGGTTTTGGCCAGAATTTCTCATACCTCAAGAGCCTTTATTCACTTATACTCCAGAAAAAGAAAACAGCAGCATATGGAAGACTTTGGAAACATCCAAAGAAATACCAGGCACCATTTCCTTCGCCATACTAAAAGCCCCCAGCAATTATCACTGTTGTTTTTTAAGTTGCTTTGCTCTGCATGCCAATCTTAGCTCTAATATAATAATGTCTTTTATTGGTTTACAGCTCATCCTTAACTTACTACAGTTCATTTAGTGGCCATTCAAAGTTCTAATGGTACTGAAAAAAGTGACTTATGACTGTTTTTTCACACTTATTTTTTTTTTTAAAACAAATTTTATTAATTTTACAGAGAACACAAACAAAACTAAAAGATCTTTTCTGAAGGTTGTCTGATCCCGGGTTGAAACTCTTCACACAGACACAAATTCAAACATCATATTCACTTTATATATCCTTCCATATCTTATTATCATTTTCTTTTATATATATATATATAAACCATTTTTATCAATTTTATATAAACAATGCACAAGGCATAACAGCTTATAAGTTCTTTTCTAAGAAAAAATAATAAAAGAAGAAAACCAATAGAACATAACAATTCCAAATTATAGTATCAATACTTTGTCTATTTAACTTCATATCTTATCCCAACTTCTCCTTTTCATCCAAATTATTTCTTATTAATAAATTTTTTTTTTGCCTTTTTTCAATATACAACATCCAAAAAAAAAAAAACCATAACAAAACCTTTATATATCCTTTCATATCTTATTATCATTTTCAATAATATTCTTTGTCTGTTCTATTTCCAATTATCCATTCATCTTTTTTCTTTTATTATATTTCTCCTGTGCACCAATTGGAGTAACGTCTATAACTCATTACCCTAACTTAAAAGTACTTCATATAACAATTTTTCTTGGGATTCTGTTTAAAAGATTCTAAAATTACACAATGAATTTTATACTCTAAATACACATATAAAAAACACAATCTTATGTACCCTCCAGAATCCCTCTTTTATCCTAAATTAAATTCACCCATTGTCTCTGAATAAAATTTTTTTCTTTAGATCTTGCTTCCCCCCATTGAGGCTTCTCCTCCCCCCCTTTCTCTCTTGCTTATTCTTCTCCTTGCCCTTTTTACCCCTTTGTCTTTCCTCCTCCCTTTTCTTACTCCCTTTCCTTTGCTTTCTAACCTTGCCGCCACCTTTCCGCTCATTTTTCTCTTCTTTGGTTGTTTTTATAATTCTTAAAATCCCCTTTTTCTTATCCTTTTTCTCCTCCTCCCCGGAAAGAACCCATTGTTCATCAAAGATGGCTTCTTCTTCCTCTTCTTCTTTGTCCCAGTCCTTCTGCTGCGTAGTCAACTTTTCATAAGTACATAACGCCATTTCTAAGAATTGAAACAAAGTGCCCAAAGTATCTTCTTTTTTATATTTTTGATATTCAGTCTTTAGTTCATCCACAAGCGATGCCATTATGAAAAAAGAAACTTTTCCCAAAACAACCACAAATATTTTTAATCAAGAATAATTCAAAAAAAAAAAATCCAAAAATTAATACTTTTCTTCCTTCTTCTCTTTCTCTTTCTGGGGTTAATGTTTAATCAAAGAGGTCCAATTACCATATACCTTTCTTTGGGATTCTAGGCAATCTCCTCCTTTTTCAGCTTCTGCTCCAATTTTTTTTCCTCTCCCTTCCCACTTGCAATATCAATTTTAAATAATCAGAAATCCATACCTCCAACAAGGGTTTTCCAATTTCTTAAGTTTTTCAATGTCCAAAAACCTTTTTGTCCCTTAGCTTCAACTCTCAAAACAATTCACTTTCAATGTCCAATATGTCCAAACATATCTGCTGTTTCCATGGGGTGGGAGAGTGAAGAAAAAAAAAAAAAGTTCCCTTTAACAGCTTCTCCGCCGCTTTCGATCTTCTTAGGGATACAATGTATCCTCCAGCAATTCAAACAGCTCAGTTCCAACAAATTTGAAAGATGTTACTTGACCCGGCTCAGACAGCACTTTCACTCTTCTTACTTCCTCCAGCGCAATCTTACCCAGTTGCTGGCTTCTTCGTGGCGGCCATTGCTGATCGCCGCTCCACCGCCTTGGGAAAAAGGGGTTTTTCCGGAGGAGGAGGGGGTCTGTGACACCCCCAACCCCCTGTCCGACTCCCCTCTCTCTTCAGCTGTCCCTACAGGGCAGCCATATCCCCCTGACCCATCTGGATCGGGGGTACCTCGGCGGCTAGCACAGCAGGAATCGCGAGCTGTCGCGAATTCCTGCTGCCCCGAAGCCACACGAAACTGGAAACCCTGTTTTTTCACACTTATGACCTTTGCAGCATCCCCAGGATCATGTGATAAAAATTCTGATGCTTGGCAACTGTTTCATACTTATGACCATTACTTACTTATGACCATTACTGTGTCCCAAAGTCATTGTTATGTCCCAAGGTGTGATCCCCTTTTGAGACCTTCTGACAAGCAAAGTTAATGGGGAAGCCAGATTAGCTTAACAATTGGGTTACTAACTTATCAACTGCAGTAATTCACATAACAGCTGTGCCAAGACAGGTAATAAAATGGGACAACACTCCCTTAACAAATGTCTCACTTAGCAACAGAAATTTTGGGCTCGATTGTGGTCATAAGTCAAGGACTATCTGTATTTGATTTTTAACCTGCCTTTGTTTTGGTCACTTAAGGTAACATACACATCTTAAAGCTCCCTCCAAATTCCCTCCATATTCCCCCAAACAACCACCCTGTGAGATGGGTTGGTTTAAGAGAGAGTGACTGGCCCAGAGTCTCCCAGATGCTTTTCATGCCTAGCAGAGGATTTGATCTCAGGATATCCTGGTTTGTAGCAGGGGTGGGATTCAAATTTTGTAACAACCGGTTCTGTGGGCGTGGCTTAGCTGGTGGGCGTGGGTTGGTGGTCATATGACTGGGTGGACGTGGCTTGGTGGTCATGTTATTGGCTGGGCGTGGCCAACTCAATATCACTCACATCGAGGAACGCATCTCCTCGCCTGGCCTCTCATGACTGTGGGGATGCTGCAACAGTGGTAAGTGTGAGAAATGGTCATAAGTCAAAAATGGTCATTTTTTTCAGTGCCATTATAACTTTGAACGGTCACTCCACTCAAGCAAAGTACCAACAAAGGAGGGGAGGAAAAAACTCCAGAGACGTTCCTGAGACAGGAAGTCTAGTCCTGCCAAGAATGTAATAAGGGTTAACGGAGAGGCAGTTTCTGTAAGCAACACCAGAATGTCTCCTTCCTGCCTTCCTTACAGGATTAGGCCAGTAATTTCTTCTAACAACCGGTTCTCCGAACTTCTTAGAATGTTAACAACCGGTTTTAGCGAATAGGTGCGAACTGGTAGAATCCCACCCCAGTTTGTAGTCTAGCATCTTAGACAGCATTGTTGTTTGTTTGTTTTAGTGCCATCCTTGCAAATATCTTGAAGGCTGAGGTTGTTCAGCAGATGGCAGCTTTTGAAATTTTTACTTTTTTTCCGTTTTAAATTTGGGGAAGACAAAAATATTTACATATATAATATTTAAGACTAGAAATAGTCACTTCAGTTTTGCAGCTCACAAGTCTTTTGAGTGGGGCATATGTCCCAACTTCTGCATATTCACTCAAAAACAAATGGCGTTGTATTCAAGGCCACCTATGCCTAAGGAAACGTGGACAAGACGGCAAATTAAATTGAAGTTAACGCTAAAGCCACACAGGTGGCCCTCAAATTGCTTCTTTAGCTGCACTTCCCCAGTGTATTTTTGATAGAGGTCCAGCTAGACTAAAACCTAATTGTTCACTCCAAGGCATGACAAATTAGAACATCGGGATACACATTATTATTCAAAAAAGCTACGAATGCGCTGAAATGGAGCGGCTCATGCTTCAATTAAATGGGAAGGAAGAGTCAGAGTATTATTTGGTCTGTGATAAGTGGTACAGCTGGGTAGAGCGCAAGAAAAAAGGTATAGAGGATAGATGAACCCAGGACACATATTATAGTTGTATATATTGAATGTATGATAATAACGATTTCAAGCTTCTTGTCTATTATATAAATATTATGAAGGCTCTATCCGATTAACCAATACAGTTATAATCCAATAGTAATAGCAGAATAATATATTATTTATTAGCAGATAATTGATAAGGGATAAGGAATACTTGCCAATGATTAGTTATTACTGTTTACTATGAGCTATCAATCTTAATATCAAATGCAATAGAAAGAAATATGTTTATTGCTCTATTTATATTCTTTTTATTTTTACATATTTGTATGTTTGTTCGTGTTTTAATCTTATGTAAATAAAGTCTATTTTAAAACTTTTTTAAAAAAAATAGGGTTTTTCACACAGGTCATCATTTTTTTAAGAGAGATTAATTACCCCAAGCTGCAAAGACCACAAATTCATGGACCTTGGGTTTCTCCAAAAATATTGATGGAAGGGTTTTATGCAATACAATGTTGTTTAGAGCTATTGCCTGTTGGAGATATTGATATAGCTTGCAAGCAACCATGATGTTCAAATAATGCTATTGTTTGAAATGTATGCATTTTGCATGAACTCATTTAAACATAGAAATGTTTTAAGGAAATAAAACAATCAAGTGGCTGGGAGAGTGAGATCTTCTGTATACCAGGTAAAATGGAGATTCTGGTTAATATGACACAGTCATAAAACAGTGAAATGTGAATGATATGAGTAGGATGTGAATTGTTTATTAAGAATGTGTTATATGTAGGCATCTAAAAACAGATAAGAGAGAGATAGTTTGGAGAGGATGATTCTAGATGAGAATAATTGTTATGTCACAACAGTGGGGTTCTGCTTTAAACCTTAAATACTTCTTCTTTGATTTAATTTCTTGGGAAAATGACTGGGCCTACCAAAATTTGAAATCAGTGTTTTTTGGGATGGCTATTTTGTGAATAGGCACACACAGCACAGATTGCAGACATGTTCACTGCTCCAAAAATATCAGGTGGGGGGTTGTAACTAAAATTAAAACCCACAGAAACAAAATTAAAGCCTCCACAATCAGAAGCCATAGAAGTTCAATTACCAGGATCATATTCTATAGAACAAGGCTAGATTCTGCTAGATGTAGACAATTTATGTGTCTTCACTCTATTTACCTTTTTATTTATTAAATATATATGCCGCCAAGCGGCTCTGGATGACTTCATCAAGATAGGTTGGTCTCAGGATTTGACCTGATTAATGCTACCCCGTTTCTCCAACAATACGGCCTCCCCCAATCGGAAGTCCCAGCATGTTTTATAGGCATGAAATAAAATTAAGCCCCTCCCCCAAATTAAGGCCGATATTAAAACATGCAAAATGGGGGGGGGAAGAGGGGGGCTTGCTGTTAGGAAGTACTTTTGTTGCACACCCGGATATGGTGCTGCCTGCGTTGACCCCGATACGAAGTGCCCCACCAACACCGAGGTCAACATCCAAGCCATCGCCGCCCTCCCGAAGATGCAATGGGGGGGGAAATTAAGTCACCCCTGAAAAGATGACCTAGCCATTTTTTCGGGGCTCAAAAAAAAATAAGACCTGGCCTTATTATATGAGAAACACGGTACTAGGAAATCCCAAGGCCATGGAACTAAACTTGGAAGCTGAAGAAATATTCCAGAAGAAAGGAAGGCCATTGGATATTCCTGCCAGGAAAACGATGTGGTTGTGTCTAGTTGGTTACCAGATGTAGAGTTCAAAAAGGGCATCCTTACATTTATCAACAGTTGCACAAAGTTTTAAAAGTACACATTTACTCCAAGAACAGACACCTCACTGAATGTCAGCCCACTTCTAGAGGCATTCTAGAAAACTGCCTGGGGTGTCAAAATTCCATGAGCATTTGCCTATGATATATAAATGTCTATGAGCAAGCAGTCACTTGCTATACTTTTACAGAAAGCACAAGAGACTGGTTTAAAAAGAACATTAACTTTGAATCTGTAGGAAACTATACTTGCATGAAATTGGCTGTGCTCATATCAGATCTCTGTCCTGCTTATTGTTTCTGTTCCCAATCTCAGCAGTTAGCTGAGTGTTTGCCAAAAGGATGGATGAAGGGCCCCCACCACCATTATTGACAAACACAATTGTTACAAAACAGCGGCAATGATGACATACTTTATATTATTTCTGTAGGATGGCCGGGTGATTCTGAGTAGATGCTATGAATTAGGATTTCAGGAATAGCCAAACAGATTTTTACATACTTTATGGTTGCTTTTTGGATAGTGTTGGAATGGGACGGGGTAGTTTCTTTACAGATGCTAGAAACTGGGAGATTGAGAGTTCTAGTCCTGCCTTAGGCACAAAGCCAGCTGGGTGACCTTGGTCCAGTCAGTCTCTCTCAGTCCTAGAAGAAAGACAAGAGCAAACCACTTCTGAAATCTTGACAAGAAAACTTGCCAGGAGTTGCCAGGAGTCAACTTCAACTCGGGAGAAAGAAAAAACAACAACCCATCCCATCTTAATACTGGGTGCATCTAAAAAAATATTAAGTCTGCCTTAATTATAGGCTGGGAATAAGATGAAGCAATGGTATGGGGCATCATTGGAAAAAGAAGTTGACCGAGAAGAATGCATACTGTCAGTCTCAAAGAATATTTCCCTTCAACTTATCATTCATGTCTTAGTCAATTACTTGAATGTGACTGGAGTTTACATAGAAATGTTCTGACAAATCTTGACTTGCTAAAAAGACAGCCAAAATCTGTCTGGGTGCTCCCATATATGGACACAATAAATACTGTCAGCCATCCTGCCACATGACCCCCAAACATATAAACTGAACTTGTGGCTGATAATATAAGTCTGAGAAAAGGAAAGATAATGGTTCGCACAGGGAAAGGACTAAGAAGCTGTGAGAAGGGGAGGAAAGGGAAGAGAAATGGCTGGCAAACAAGGATGGGATTAAGCAGTGCCAAGTTGCTGAAGAGATGCAGTTCCTGAGAAATTCAAGACCACCAAAGAGGAATTGGAATGGAAATTGCTAGGAAGGAATGTCCCTTTAGGGCAGGGGTGTCCAACCTTGGCAACTTTAAAACTTCAACTCCCAAAATTCCCCAGCCAGCATGACTGCCTGAGGAATTATGGGAGTTGAAGTCGACAAATCTTAGAAGTTGCCAAATTTGGTTCATTCCTGCTTTAGGGATATCTGATGGGGAAAGAACTAAAAACACTACACGTGCCCATGTTTTGCTGACTGTAACAGATTGCCGATTAAATTTAATTGAAGCCCTTGATAAATGTTTTGGGGAATTTAGTGGCAGCTACATTACAGGATGGGCACATTGTCATTTTAAAAGAAGAGTACTGTTGCTGGAGAGAGAGTTAATTTCTGAACTGCAGAGCAATTACGACCAAATAATTTGCTACATTAAAATCCCCTTTGAAGGGTGACAAGGAAGACAAAATTGTAGGCCTGTTTGTAGGAACTGCTTGCTTAGTTATCTGCCTGGAAAACCCAGAGTTTCAGAGTCTTTTCATACCATTTATTCTAAGAATTGCTTTAAGGGTGGGATTCATAAGACCTTCCTGTCTTCCTGCTGTCTATTGTCTGACCAATCTTGAGAAATCACATCAAATCACCTTAAGTCCCTTGAGATTGAAACTGACTCATTCCCCAATAAGCCAGATATATTTGGGGTATCTGCAGAGGTGGTATTCAGCAGATTCTGGCCAGTTCTGGAGAACCGGTAGTGGAAATTTTGAGTAGTTCGGAGAAATGGCAAATACCACTTCTGACTGGCCCCGCCCCCATCTATTCTCTGCCTCCCAAGTCTCAGCTGATTGGCTGGCTCTTCTTTTGTTGCCCTGCACAGGAGAACAGCGCTGGAAAGCAGGTTAGTGGGGTGGGAATGGGATTTTGCCGTAATCTTCCCCCAGGAGTGGGGAGGGAATGGAGATTTTACAGTATCCTTCCCCTGCTATGTTCACCAAGCCACACCCATCAAGTCACATCCACAGAACTGGTATAAAAAATATTTGAATCCCACCACTAGGTATCTGTTTGTGAAATACCCTGAATATTTTGTGAATTTTTCAGAAGAGGGTGTTTTGGCAGAGTACTCCACAAGATAGGCTCTAACCTTGAATAAATGAGTGCAGAATTGGTGCTCCATTAATTCCCAATTATAGGTGTTAGGAATGTAAGTCACCTAACAGTTATTTGGGTTGGAAATATATAAACCAGGATAGATATTTTAATACTGTATCTTTAAGAAAGTGCAAAAAAAATGTAATTGGATATGGTTTCTCAAACAGCCATAAGATGGAACCAGAAACCTGGGTTGTTTAGTTTTTAGTCTCAGAAGAGAGTGTGTCTCAATGAGTCTCTGTTTTCTTCTGTTGGAGAGTTTTGCCGTTCCTCCTAAATGGACTGTTATTCTTGGATTTGATGTAAATCTGATGCTGAACTGTTTTTGATACTGGACTTTGTTATTGGATTATCCCTGAATTGAACACTGACTGCCTTATCTGTGAATGACTTTGGACTGTATTTGAACTTTGCTTAAACGTTTCTGGAAGTAAAAACCTACATTTACTGTACAGTGTATCTGTGTGCTGTATGTGTATTATTCAAACACTTCTCTCACTACGTCTCCCTGTATGCGCTCATTCTCCTAACAGGGAATTACCTCAACAATTGGTCAACATGCTATATCTCTAAAGAGATAGAAGGAATGTAAGGGATTATTAGTTCTTATCACTTTGTTGTTTGTGTGTATACTGAGAATTTATGCAACAGAGACAAATTCCTTGTGTGTCCAATAAATAATCTTCTCTTCTCTTTTCTCTTTTCCCTTCCACTCCACTCTCCACCTCATTCCATTCTACTCTCCATCAATTCCCATGCAGAGTTGAATTGATGTGGACAAAGTTCAATAGGAAATAAGATTATCCCAAGATAGAAAGAAATTCCAATGCCTCACTTTCTGGTAGATGTGCTCTGTCTCAGCAAATTGGTAAGATGAAACCAATGGTATAAGTAGACCTATATTTGGTGGTTTCAACCAAAGAGGTTAGTGAAGCAAACATGGTTTGAATCAAGAGGGAAAAAAACCAAAAGAAATACTTCCAAAATGGAGAGCAACCATGCTTTCTATATAGAACAAAAGTTAAACATAATGTAACCTTTTTTAAGGAAAAGGGCTCTTGTTTATGCACTGTTTTCTTGGCTAAGCAACAAATAACTAGAAAAGCATAGGCTGATAGAAAATCCATTTAGCTATATAAAAATTGGTCCTATATTAGTAAATTAGCTCTCTGATCAATCCACTTAAGAATCAGAATATATGTTTTAATGTAATTCAATGCTTGTAGGATCCATTTAATCTGCTGTTTCCATCTATAGAGGGGTTTCTATTTCCCCTTTCTTTGTTCATTGTTTCTTCAATACATAGAATAGTATAATCTATCATTGATGCAAAGGTTTTATATGAGGGATTTATTTATTTAGCAAATTGTGGGGCAGCAATTCTAAGCACATTTAAATAAGTTTTAAATTTCCTAGAAAAAGCAAAATTCACATCAAAATAATTCTGTCAAATGTCTTTCATGCCACCAAACAAATCCCGAGTTGAAAATTGAAAGTCAGCAACACATCTTATAGAATGCTTATCCTGTGTTGGGAGATAATGTTTGGCAGTCGGTTGCTTAAAGGAACCATCAAAATTAAGTCCTCAGGTCTATGACTACTGCATTTATGTCATTGTCCAAGTACAGGCTTTTCTGCAGCTCTATCAAAATTGCAATCATAAATTCTCAGGTCTTAAAGTCATCCTTGATCAAAGTAGATAGCAAATTTACTGAGATCTCCATCATATTTGCCAGGTATGGTGATGGAGAATGGATGCTTATGCCACTGTATCCTGGCCAGGGGGAAGGAATAGCTTTGGCAGCTTTAGTCTTTATTGGGTTTTGATCTTTGTAAAGGAGATTTAAGCAGTAGGGTAAGAACTTCCAGAATCCGGATGGCATAAATTGTTATACAATGGAGAAAAGTGGGAAATTTTGTTAAGGGTTTGGTACATGCTTTCTTCTCTAACTGAATATTTCTTACAGCAAAATGCTGAAAGTCATGTTATTAGGAGAGATTGGAAAAAAACTTTTTTGCTTGAATTTCTACTGCCATTTTAAAGACCACTAGATAACCTGTGTCCTATTAGGTCATTGTTTCAGAATATTTCCTTATCTAAACTGAGAAACAGAATGACCATGGGTTGGCAAAAAAATCACTGGGAGTAGGAGTGATTTCTGACTTCCTGTTGGTTTCCCCATTGTTTCTTTAGAGAAAGCTGGGAGGGAGCATTGAAAATCTTCCCCCCTCCTTCCCTTTTCTTGCCACATCTAGTTTAGACTTCCTGCTGGCTTTCCCATTGACTTACAAAAAGAATAGGCACTGCGAACAGTGTATTCACAGGGGTATGGTGAGTCAGGAAGAGTGAGCAAGTGATGCTAGAGGGAAGACTTGCTGGATATAGCACAGGTCAGGAAGTGCATGTGTGTGTGAGAGAGAGGTCCCACATAGAACCAGGAAGTGCATCGGATGTGATGCAGGCAAGGAAGTGTATGTAATGGTGCACAAGAGGTACTGCACAGGTCAGGGAGGGTGCATAGAGGTGCCTTGGAGGACTGCAACTTGGGTCAGGGTATGCAAAAGTGCACAGGAGATGCCATAAGGGTCAGGGAGGATGCATGTTCTGCAGAAATGTGCAGGGGAGAAATGCCCAAGTGGTTGGGAATAGAGGAGGGGGGACAGGGGGAGGTGCGGAATGGGTTGGGAAGCCTGAATGGAGGTGCACAAGTAGCTGGCATGGCACAAGTGCAGAGAGGCTGGAGAAGTTACATGAGTGATGAAACTTACCCAAGCAACTTGCAACCCTCTCTGCCAGCTTTTCTATTATCAACTGTGCTTGAGGGAGCTGGCAGGGAGCAAATACATTTACACCTCCTGCCAACTTCTCCATTGCCATGTAGGAAGCTGGCAAGGAGTACAGAAAATGACATGACTACAGCTGATTGTAAGAGTGGTGTGGTGTAGCATTAACTTTGGATGCATTCTGTAAATTAACCCATTTGAGGTAAGTTGAACAAAATGGGTATAATGCCCCATTTTGCCCAACTGATGTTTACAAAGAGACATGAATTTTAGTTAAGACTATCCACCACTCCTTATGAAAGTGTTATTTCATGTTTCTCCTATTACAATTAGGTTTCTTTAGATGTTTTTGTTAAAAGCTGCATGCAGGGGATAAGGGAAGTCGTTGCAAAACTTCCCATCCCTTGTTAAGACATAAAAGAATATAAAGCATCCATGAAACAAATTGCACGGCTCGCCTATTTTTATCCTGCTCTGTATAAGTTATATGCATTGGTCCACCTACTTGATAGCTCCGTAACTGACTTCCTGGAAGCAAGCACCATAGAGTAAATATATATATGTATATAGGATTATACTGACTCAAGTGAAAAGTTATGGCCTTCTACAAGTTGAGCTCTACTTTGTTGGTTTCAGAGACACATTCGTGTGGCTTTATTGACAAAGCAGAAATGATCTGCCACAGCCTTTCTCCGAGTTGTTTTCAGTCCAGCTAACAGTTCTGGGATTTCTAATGGCCTTCCATACTTGGTTAGTTCTTCAAGATCAAACACACAATGCTTCAATCTGGATGCCAATCTTTGCCTGCCTCTATAGCTATGTCCTTGCCATCGTACCTGCTGATCTAACATTTAAGGCAGTGATGGCTAACCTATGACACGCGTGTCACTCGTGACACGCCGAGGCACTTTGACACGCCTGTTGATGTGGGGAAAACCTGCACATTTAGAGGCTGCCTGTGCTCTGCTCCAATCCCTGCTCCCTGCTTGTTGCGTGGAGGCGTGGTGTCACCGCTGCCGCAAGATCTTTGCAACAGAGAACCAGTTTTAACCGCCATAAACTGAGGTTTGTCAGTTTCATTACCTCAGGAATGCTACAGATCCATGAGGTTCACAGCACTGTAAGGTGGCCTTCCGATCCCCACATCCTGCACCTGCAGCCCTGAGATGAGTTTCACAGCTCTGTGTGATCACCCCAGCCCAGTCTGTCATAAACCAAATTATTGATATTTCTTGAAGTGACACACGACCCGAGGAAGGCTACACTTTTTCCCGATTTTCGACACACCAAGCTGAAAAGGTTAGCCATCACCGATTTAAGGTAATCAAAGAAAATTAACCAGGATCAAGAAAAGCGTATTCCTACTGAGCTCCCTACCTTAAAAGGTTCACATTCTAGGCTGAATATAAGTTGTGCAAATATGTAGATGCACAGAGTTGGTCAATGCACGAGGGTAGCAAGAAAGAAAAGTATAAATTTCAGTACAGGAGATGGGATTGAGCAACCACTGAAAGGGAACTAATGATGCGGCAGCTAAATGTTAGCCCTAAAATGCCATCCCCGAGTGCATATCTGCTCCGCAGTATGGCAATTGCAGAGTTCAAAGATCCTATGAGAGTATTGGCTGTCTGAATAATCAAGCAAAAGTGATGCTCTCCCAGGTTTGTCCAATGAAAGAATCCTTGTTTTCTGTCATTCCCAACTTTCCTGGTAATTTATCTTCACCTTTCAGCTTATGACTTTAAAAAACGAACAGCAGCCATGCAAAGGCGGCAGAAATAAAAATGCTTCCTAACTTGGCACCTCTTCCACTGCATCTTATCCGCTGGTTTCCCCCCTCCCAGATTCAAATTGCCCCCACCTTTCTGGTGTTTGGAAGGGTGTTAAAGGCCTTTGTTGCACAAAACTCTGGTGGGTATTATTGAAGCTCCCTTTTCTTCATTTTCTTTGTTCCACCCAGGTGTTATCTCTACCATTTTTATTAGTTTTTGTGTGTGTTATTTTCAAGTGTTTTTAGCAGTTTGTAAATAGCCCAGAGTCCCAAGGAACTGGGCAGCATAAACACAATCATCCTTCAAAAGCAGCCTAGACCTGAGGTGGCTGTGAGGTCATCATAGGAGAACCATGAGGGCTTGAAGAAATGTTTTGATTTAAAACCCGAGTTAAGTCTTGGCACCATAGTCAGTGGCACCAAGATATGTAAAGGGGGTCCGTGGTGAAGAAAAGGTTGAGACATATTAGCCTAAACTAGGGGGTCTTCACACTTGACAGCTTGTGGACTTCAACTCCCAGAATTCCTCTTCCAGTCATGTTAGCTCAGGAATTCTGGGAGTTGAAGTCCACAAGTCTTAAACTTGCCAAGTTTGAAGACCCTTGGCCTAGACAATCAGGAGCACCCATGGAGTGGGGGCGACAGTCAAAGCAGGCAAGATGGCAGACACAGCAAGGCAATTCAAATCCCACTCCTTTGTATGTGCATGCAATATTAATACATGTACAAAAGGGGTAAAGCTTGGATCACAATGCCACATCTACCACCTTGCTTCTTTTGACCAAATACCCTTGGGTGTTTTTGTAAAATATGTAACTGTAAAGCAATAGCAAACCAAACAAGATTCTTACACAAAACTCGGAACTGTGGATCAAGCAATCAACCAGCAATGTCATGGTACCATATCAAAATGTACCTCAATAATAAGGGATAGAAATGGTGTTTTAAGGCAAGAATCTAATTCTTGAAGGTGGTCCGAATTACATGTCCAGACAGATACAGGAAAAATGGACATTTCTGTGTTTTCCTATGATACCAGACTTGCTGATTTTAGATACCCCATCTCTAAAATATTTCAAATTCTGTACCAATTTCAGAGCACACTCGGCCCACAATTATGCATCTGTTCTCAGGAGTAAAAATCCATTGATTTCGGCAAGTTTACATGGCAAACAACTGTGCAGCCTGCTTCTTTAAGATCTAAAAGATGCTGGACAAGGTAAGATGCTGGATAAGGAAAGAAAATTAAAACCAAGACATTCTGAACAAGTACTTTTCAAAACACAAGAGGCAATGTTTTTCTGTAATAATTTCTGCTCTGGTTCAATAGTTCAGATCTTCCTTCACTTCAGCAGATAGATCTTATCAGACCAATAAACCGCACATAATAAAAGCGGACTTCCAAACTTGTTTGAGAACCAGGGAACATTTCCTGCTTCAAACTGGCAGTCCCCTAAAACACAACAGCTAAAATGGGTTGGTACATACCCACTCATAGGTTACTAAGCCAGATCTTTTTGCTTAGTGGGAGAAGGTGGTATTTTATCTGGTTTCCGTTTTCCACCCTTTTGTTAGAAGTCAGTCGATATACCCACAGTGGAAAGGAGAGGACATCTTTGCTGGCTGGTTTCATGAGGGAAAAATGCCCTTCCCAAGACCCCCTTCTTATGGTGGCTCTGACAATTATCTAATGCAGTTTTAACAATTGGGGTTACAATTTCTTTTTACTCTCCCGCCCCCCCACTCCTCTCTTTATTGTGCCCTTCGGGTCACATTCCATCATCTCAAACTGTAAAATCCTTTGAATAAATAGGTGGAAATATGTAAACCACAAACAGGCATTCCACAAAGATGAGAACAAGTGCCACATGTTCAGTTATTCTTTTTTAAAACAGCAAAAGAAAGCCCCGTTGTCCAAACTGTGCGTTCAAGGGAAGCTCTCACCAATACAAGACAAACTGAGTATTAGAAGTCATCTCTGCCAGAGGAGACACGCTTAGTTAGCCAAGAGACATTTCCCTCCCTCTCCCTCTCCCTCCCCCAAACACTCAACAGGTAGGTGCCAGATTCAGGAGCATTACAGACCCACCAGAGATTTAAGAGAAGGCCTGGCTAAAATCCCAGTAACACAAGTTGTCCCAAGTGAGAAGGCTGGAATAATTACAGGAGAGTCGATATGCCAGCAAGAAGCATAGGAACACAAGGGGTGGCCCCATGAGACGGCTGATCCTCCTCTCCAAGGAGAACGCTTGAATTGTGGCCTGTCTGTCCAGAATCAAGAAGCTTCTTGTTTATTTCAGAGATATGTCCCAATGTTTCAAGAAAGTTCAACTGAGTTGGCCTTGATAACAGATCCTGAAGAAAAAGTAGCACAGGAGTGCATGAGCAAGGCAGGAACGCCTGGGCTCCACAAGTCATCAAAGTTGGGGATAGGTGTACATCTGAACACCAAGTAAGGAACGGTGTACAAAGTCCAAGCCCTGCCTCAGGCTTCGGTACCCAGGCTCTTCAGTCACTCTGATCCCATCCCAAATCACATAAAACACCCCGTTTATTTGTCCCATTTCCCATTCACTTGACATTAACCCTAGACACTGTACACTCTAGGCTGCAACGATCCCTGGCATCTGTGGCGGCGGGAGGTGGTAAATAAAGGCAGAATGGCAGTTGCAAGGGTGCAATTGAAACTCCACCCCTTTTGTACATGTGATGTCACATGCAGGCTCAAAGGGGTTGGGGTTTTAATTGTACTGCTGCTACAGCTGTCTCTTTTGACCTCCTCCCCTTACACCTGCTACTGCCAGGGATGCTATTCTGCATGTGTTCTTTGCTGAACTATATTCCATTTCTCACAGTCCCATTCTCAAAGTGGCTTGCACTTTGGAAAAAAGGAGAAAGGAGCTTGGAGTTATGGAAGAATTGAGATAACAGGGCTCTCTGGGTTTCAACCATACTTGGGAATCAAGCTCAAAATATGAACCCTCTCTCCTACGTGAGGCATAAAACGAGAGTGGACCAATAGGGTTGTGCAGAAGGGTTCCACGTCTGGGGACTAGATTTGACCTCTTGCAGAGGTAACATTGGAAGAATCTCTTTCCTCTATTTCCCACCCACCTTTGCCAAATGGATTGCTTTTTAGCACCTGGGCAATTTGTCACTCATTTGGACCTAGTCCATTAAGGGCAAATATCATAGGAGCACTCAGAGAGAGAGAGCTGTATTTTAATACCAAAAACACTGGAAGTGAGGATTTCCAAATGCTCCCACAATCCACAGCTTAACTCAGAAACAAATTTGGTTGAGAGAAAACTGAAGAAAAAAATGTGGGGAAGTAAATTGTAAAGAAAGGAAGGTTTGGCTCCTTCAATCAATATGAAACTCTCATTTCGTATTTGTTTTTTTAAAAAAGGGAAAAAAAATGAAATCACCCTTGGACTTACCACTTGATCACACCTATTTTATCCTCAAGAGCCAAAGGATTGAGGTGGTGAATTCTGGACTTTACAGCTTCAGATTTTAAATTTTGGTGGTGGTATGTATATATTTATCGCTCAGTAAAAGAAGGGAAAAAAAAATCTCCTTTGCATGAAGTAAACTAGCACATTGAAAAGACAGGCTCAGTAGAGGTACCTATGATATGTATGCTACTCGGTGCAGGGACAGCCCATTTTTGTCTGTTTCTCTTTTTCCAAAAGCAAATCATTCAGCATGACAGCCCACTTAACACAACTATTTTGAGTGAGTCCTAAATTCCATCATCTTTCTTGCTTCACTCTCATGCCTCACGTCTTTGTTCTCCAGTTCCTCAAACGATCAATTACATACAAAATGTCAATTTCAGCCCCAAAGCTCAAGCTTTGTACTCTGGATTAAGATCATGTGATATAGTTGGCTCTGACGGATGACAGAGCTCTCTCCACAAGAGCGGAGTTCGGGAATAACACGAAGCCATTCCTGGGCATGTGGCATCAGAGATCAGTCATTGGTGATACCCTTGGCCCGTAGTTCCTCTTGCACCCGAGCAAGATATGTAGGATCTGGATAGCCAAACCTGGGGGAAATGAAGACAAAGGTTTATGAACTTACCGTCCTTTGACCTAAACTCTGGCAGTTTTAAGTTACCCAAAAGTGGTTTAACTTGGGATTCTCTGAAAGCTTTGGGAAAAATTCAGTGGACAACTTCCTTTTATTAAAATACTTAACTAGCCTCTGCTGACTCCCATTCCCTCAAATGTGTGAAGGTTTCTGGATCTGCTCTAGGCTGTGACCCCACTGACCTAAGTGGCACAAAAGAGACCAGTGTAAAGCAAGTGCACATCCCAGAGCAATTTTCCTTGAAATGATGATTTCTGTGTATTCTGGCTATTTCCTCTTCTATGATAGGAGATGTTATCCTATTGCAGATAATCCTATTGCAGATAAGAAAATGTCCTAGAACATTTTCTAGATTAGTCTTTCTCCACTTTTGCAACACTGAGATGTTTGGACTTCCAATTCCTAGAATTCTTAACAATAGCTATGCTCTGGATCCTGCTGGATATATAGGTTTCTTGCCAAATAAATTGATGTGGAAAATTATTCCCCAACAGAAAGATATCCACAGTCAGATACTTCTGCAGGTTGATCGAGAAAAGGTTTAGTTGGTGCATCAATCATGTAGCCGGTCTAAGCAAACCAAAAAACCCAGGCTCAGTTCATAATGCAACGTTGGCTCATCAAAACTTTCTTCGGCACCCAATATATATTGAAAAGGATCCAATGCAAAGCAAAACGATAAAAAACAACAATAGAATAATGTAACAATACCGAGTTAGAACAGGTTCCCATTTCCTTTAAATCACTAAGGTCAGTTGATAATTTCTCTTAGTCTAATCTATCTCAAAGGCTGCTGCAAAGATAAATATATAGGCAAAAAAATCTATATGCCGCAATGATCACCTTGAAGTGCGAATGAAGGTACATAAATATGCACATCAAGTTAAAAAAAAATCCTGACTGTAGCATTTCAAGAAGACATGACATTGGAGCTGTATATCTGAAAAGCTCCTGGTGAGGATAAAATAACGTATTATTTGGAGACCCAGCATAAACGTCTATTCTATGAAGTTCTTGGTGATATCCAATGATACAACTAAGTTGTTTTCAATTTGTAACCTACTGAGATCAAATAGCATTCTTGCTCTTTATTGACTCTGGACTTTGCAGCCTGGTACCTTTTAATGCTATGGTTTGGGTTCTCACAGGACCTTACTGAGCTCCAAGTGGCCTTTACTATTAACCCCTCCCTTTGGCAACCCCTTGTTCCAAACCCTCCCCCTTTATTTTAATTCCCTCCGCTTCACAGCCACAGGCATCCCGGGGTGGGCTGCTGAAGGTTTGTACGGGTTTGCCCAAACCCCTTGTTCCGATTCTGCACGGTTTGGAGAATTGGCAAGTTGGATCATTGGATGGCCCTGCCCCTGCCTGTTTTTTGGGCTATTTTCAGCAGTTTTTTGGGTAAAAATCAGCCTGAAAATTGGCCTGAAAACAGCCTGGAAAAAAAATGGCCTGTTTTTCGGGCTGTTTTCAGGCCATTTTTGGCTGGAAAAACAGCCTGAAAAACTGCCTGAAATGGCCAAAAAACAGGCTGGGGCAGGGCTAGCCAGTGATACGATTAACCCCAACTGGCTGAATCCTACCTGTTCCTTTGAGGTGAGTGGCTGGGAGGCGGGGCTGGGTGCGATGAGTGACATCACCTACCCAATCACATGACCAACTGGCCACGCCTACCCAGAGAACCGGTTGTTAAAAAAATTGCAGCCCACCACTGCAGGCATCCCAGTGTTTCTCAACCTTTGCAACACTGAGGTTTCAATTCCTAGATTTCTTAACAGCAGCCAGTTGGCAAGCCCTTACAGCTGGGGTCCCCCAGTGCAGTTGGTTTTGTGATGGATGTCATTCCAGGTGATGACGTTGGCTCGCCCTGTGGTCATGGAGGTCCCAATGGTGAAGGTGAGCCGTTGATCAAAGGCCTTGCGGAAGAGCGCCAGAACTTTGTTGCCTTCGGGGCAGTCAGGTAAGTAAGCCACACGGGTGGTGCCTGGGTAGCGGACACCAGGATTGGGATGTTCCACCTGCAAGAGAAGGATGAATTCTGAGGAAAAAACTTAACTACAAACAAGAGATGGAGAAGCTGACCTATAGGTTGGGAAGTCAAGACACAGTGCAGGTGAAATCTCCTAGACTAACCCTGAGTCAGCCTGCAACAACTTATTATTTGTACCTGGCTGACTATAGTTCTTGTTCATATTGCCATTTTCCCCATACTACTGCCCTCAAAATATACTGGACCACAACTCCAATTGTACTCCCAAAGTCAATGTGGACATCTAATTGAAAAAGGTTGAACTCTGAGTCTACAAATAGTGGAGTAGCAGGAACAGAAACACAAGCTGTTATTCACTTTAATAGCTTTGGTTAAGAGAGTGAAATATGGGCTGGTCTTGCCTCTTTTTAGAAAAAAAATGGAATCCAATACAATTATGTATAATTTACAAAAGTGGCTAATATTTTAATGTACATATTTTTTTTTCAACAGATCAGTCCTACTTAACTTGGCATTGCAGAAATTTTGAGCCACACATCCTAATGTCCCCAAATACTTGATAAAGAGGATATGTGGTTTAGCAAATGCAAAGATTGGATAAGACTGCTAAACTATTAAACTTAACTCTTTTGTTTCTGGTCATATATAGAACAACTCTTCTGATCTTAATCTGAAAGAAATGTTAATATGGATCTTCCATTCTAATAACAATGGCGGATTTATATGCTATGCTAAAAGCCATGGATAGATTGCACATTTGTGGGATCTGTAGCTTTCACTCAATTTGAAAGGTCCACCAGCCAGAATCTAGTGAAGAAGAAAAAAGAGAGTTGGGGAACTTGTTCTGAGAACCAGTCCTTCTTCATCTGTGATCCCAGCCCTTACTCATTTCAATCTTGTAATTTAGCTCGCAGGAGAAAGAATCAAATCAAGTTTTAATGTTGCTTTTCTTAACCAATTGGCAATCCAAAATCTTCCCTATTTAGTTCAAAATTTTCCCAGATATTTTACTATGGAGCAGGGGTCTTCAACCTTGGCAACTTTAAGATTTCTGGACTTCAACTCACAGAATTCCTCAGCAGCTTTTCTGGCTGAAGAATTCTGGGAATTGAAGTTCACAAGTCTTAAAGTTGCCAAGGTTGAAGACCCCTGCTATAGATGATAATTCTTCCACGGCTGCAGCTATAACACTGTACAATATTTAAGCTGTTCAAAGATGAGTGGATGGGAATGGCCACTGAACATCTTATTTTCAGATGTGACTATATCAACTATATTTTCCCTTTGTATTCCCTGAGAAAATGGCCATGCAGCACTCCTTGGCTTGCCTGCTCATTTTCCCTTCCCCTTTGAATTCTATTATCAAACTGAAAAATATACAGCTTCACCAATCTACAAAAGGCAAACCATTAAAATACCAATGAGGCCATAGGAACAGGGCTTCTCTGAAATTTCCCCCCAGGGTATTTCCATTCTGCTGTTCTCTCTCAAAAGGTATCATCCTGATAGATCAGATAGATTGGTCTGCCTTCTGGTCACTTTGTCAAAAGAATGGGAAAATACTCTTGATTCAAGAACAATAGATCTAAACACCCTGGGTAATCTTCTAATAATAACTTGAATTCAAAGTTGAATTCATCTTGAATTCAAAGAATATCAAAGAAGATTTAGAATTTTTTTCATAGTAAGAAGGAACATCTCGGTGACCTTGGCCAACCTGGAAAATAGCAATTTGGGTATTGGCGATTGGTAGGGCTACTGTCTAGATTGGGAAGTTGAAAAACATCCAGGAGATGGCAAGCTATGTCTGTCCTGCTATCAAGAAAGTAGGAGCATGGGTTCCGGTTTGCGTGGCTTCGGGGCAGCAGGAATTCGCGACAGCTCGCGATTCCTGCTGTGCTAGCCGTCGAGGTACCCCCGATCCAGATGGGTCAGGGGGATATGGCTGCCCTGTAGGGACAGCTGAAGAGAGAGGGGAGTCGGATAGAGAGGTGGGGGTGTCGCAGACCCCCCCCTTCTCCGGGAAAACCCCTTTTTCCCAAGGCGGTGGAGCGGCGGTCAGCAATGGCCGCCATGAAGAAGCCAGCAACCGGGTAAGAACTGTGCTGGAGGAAGTGTGAAGAGTGAAAGTTCTGTCTGAGCCGGGTCAAGTAACACCTTTTAAATTGCCTGGAATTGAGCTGCTTGAATTGCTGGAGGATACATTGTATCCCTAAGAAGAGCGAAAAGCTGCGGAGAAGCTGTCAAAGGGAACTTTTTTTTTTTTTACTCTCCCACCCCACGGAAAAAGCAGAAATATTTGGATATATTAGACATTGAAAGTGGATTGCTTTGAAAGCTGAAGCTAAGAGACAAAGGGATTTTTGGACATTGAAAAATTTAAGAAATTGGAAAATCTCTGCTGGAGGTATGGATTTTTGATTATTTAAAATTGTCATTGCAAGTGGGAAGGGAGAAAAAAAAATTGGAGCAGAAGCTGAAAAAGGAGGAGATTGTCTAGAACGTCTTTGTGGATCCCAAAAGAAGATATATGGTAATTGGACCTCTTTGATTAAAAATTAATCCAGAAAGAGAAAGAGAAGAAGGAAGAAAAGTATTAACTTTTGGAATTTTTTTTTTTTAATTGCTTTTGATTATCTTTGATTAAAAATACTTGTGGTTGTTTTGGAAAAAGTTTCCCTTTTTATAATGGCATTGTTTGTGGATGAACTAGAGATTGAATATCAAAAATATAAAAAAGAAGATACTTTGGGCGCTTTGTTTCAATTCTTAGAAATGGCATTATGCTCTGTTGAAAAGTTGATTACGCAGCAGAAGGACTGGGACAAGGAAGAAGAGGAAGAAGAAGCCATTTTTGATGAACAATGGGTCCATCCCGGAGAGGAGGAGAAAAAGGATAAGAAAAAGGGGATTTTAAGAATTATAAAAACAACCATAAGAGAGAAAAATGAGCGAAAAGATGGAGGCAAGGTTAGAAAGCAAAGGAAAAGGAGTAAGAAAAGCGAAGGGAAAAAGCAAAGGGGTAGAAAGGGCAAGGAGAAGAATAAGCAAGAGAGAAAGGGGGGGAGGAGAAGCCTTAATGGGGGGAAGCAAGACCTAAAGAAAAAAAGTTTATTTAGAGACAATGGGTGAATTTAATTTGGATTAAAAGAGGGATTCTGGAGGGTATATAAGATTGTGTTTTTATATGTGTATTTAGAATATAAAATTTATTATGTAATTTTAGAATCTTTTAAACAGAATCCCAAGAAAGATTGTAATATGTAGTATTTCTAAGTTAGGGTAATGAGTTATAGATGTTACTCCAATTGGTGTACAGGAGAAGTATAGTAAAAGAAAAAAAAAAAGATGAATGGATAATTGGAAATAAAACAGACAAAGAATGTTGTTGAAAATGGTAATAAGATATGGAAGGATATATATGCTTTTTTTTTTTTTTGGATTTTGTATATTGATAAAAGGCAATAAAATTTTAATTAATAAATAATTTGGATGGAAAAGAGAAGTAGGGACAAGATATGAAGTTAATATTATATGAAATATTGATATTATAATCTGGAAATGTTATGCCTTATTGGTCTTTTTTTTATTATTTTTTCTTAGAAAAGAATTTATAAGCTGTTATGCCTTGATTCTTTGTGCATTGTTCTTATAAAACTGATAAAAATGGTTTTTATATATATATATAAAAAAGAAAATGATAATAAGATATGGAAGGAGATATGGGTTGAATATGATGTTTGAATTTGTGTCTGTGTAAAGAGTTTTAACCCGGGAACAGACAACCTTCAGAAAAGATCTTTTAGTTTTGTTTATGTTTTGTGTTTGTATGTTTGTGTATTGTGTTTATGGTAAAACTAACAAAATTTGTTTTTTATAAAAAAAAAAGGAAAAAAGAATCAATAAAACCTTGGAGGAATGTTAGACGAGAATAATTTAAACAAGCCAGAAAGAAAAGAATATGATGATTATAAAATGGATAAATATGGAAGAGAAATGAAATTGAATAGGAGTAAAGAGAAATAATGAGAAATTTGCTAAAAGATATTTGTGTGTCCATATGGAGATGGGATAAATTGGAATTATGCTGTATAAAAATAATGTTTTGTTTGACTTGTAAGGATTTACAATGTTAAGAGGTTTTATGTGTTTATGTATTTAATGGTTAATGATGTGTTGTTTTATCTTTAAAATTAATAAAAATTTGTTTCAAAAAAAAAGAAAGTAGGAGCATGACCAACTAGTATTCAAAAACTGGGTCTCGCTTGTGAAACACTTGTCATTTTCTCTCTGGCCGTTTTCGTTCTGATTTCCTTATGTCACTGAACTTAATTCCAGAATGTACATGTGACCTGCACTTACCTACCAAGAGCAAGAAAAATAAAGGACTTATTCTGAGTAATTTACCCAATCAGCTCAGCAAGAAAAAAAAAAAAAGCTCAGTGAATGAATTATGCCCTGGGTTATCATTTTCATAGTTTCATCCAAGGCAATAACTAAATTTGGTCATGTCTCACCTAATGCCCCTGCGTATTCTTGAATATTACTTTTTTGTGGAGCATACATCCTAAATATAGACACTACCCTTTTAAAACTAAAATATTGACGCTATAAAGATGTCCTTATCCTCCAGCAGAATCCCATGACGTTTGACAGCAAGAATATTATGGAGGTATTTCTTCTGCAGGTGAATCGTTTGAATCTAGGCCATTCGCACAACTTTTTTAAACTCTAGAGAAGGAAGTGCAGATTTCAGGGATCCTTGCAACTGGTTTTGCAGGCTCAAGTAGCTTCAGGCTTGAATTGCACTACCCAACAAATCCTTCTGCAGTTTCAGGAATTTTGAAAAACAGTTGGCAATATGGAATGTAGGCCACTGAGCATCTTTAGTTCCTGGCACATTTGTTTCTTACCTGGATGTCACACCTTTTCTTCCCAGAGCTGAAGGTGGTAATCCTGCTGTGCTTTTCCCCTTCTCCCACCCGGCCATTTTGTTCTCGCAACTCCCAGCTTTGTGAAGAGGATATGACTGTCCCAAAATCACCTAGGGAGTGCTCAGTCTGAGTTTTTTCAGTCCTAATCTGACACAGACATCAGTATGCCCCGCCAGTTTTCATAAAAAGCTTTCGCACATCTTTTTTTATTTGCACATAGGAGAGTCTTCCCCCACCTGCCAACCATAAATTTCCGGCCTCTGGTTTTCAATTTGTCTCCTTTTACTTACAGAAGACTCTAAAAAGCATCAGGCAAACATCACAAAATGGCACCTTTAAATTCCTGATAAGTAACTGCTTTCTCCATTTACTGTCTGCTGATCCTGCTCTCTTTCAATAAGAACAAACCAATTCACAAATAAGGAAATATTTCTCCCTATAACATAATGATGCTTCCTTCACCCTCAGATATGCACCGTTTTTCTGGAGAGGTCCAAAAAGTCAGCAAAACCAGAATTAAAGAATTCTACCTTTTTAAAAATTAAGGTTGTATCAACTAAACATCAGTGTTAATAACTGTCATCTGTTTGGTTAACCTAACGTATGGCATGTTAAATTTTGTCATTTTTAAAGGAACCAGACTGTGCATATGACACAGACCAGGAAGCTATGACATTAGACTAGCCAGTTTAGTCCAACGGTTAAGGCACTAGGCTACAAACTGGGAGATGATGAGTTCTAGTCTCATTTTAGCTAGGAAAGCCAGTTGGGTGACCTTGGGCCAGTCATTCTCTCTCTCAGCCTAACCACTTCATAGGGTTT
This sequence comes from Hydrophis major, assembly GCA_033807585.1. NCBI lineage: Eukaryota > Metazoa > Chordata > Lepidosauria > Squamata > Elapidae > Hydrophis > Hydrophis major. The sequence continues at coordinate 218,400,626 of CM066329.1, forward strand.
TATTGCAGGAAAAATAGGAGGAAGATGTGTTGGATATGTTCTCTGCCTTATTTGTAAAATAATGAAGGCAGGGTATAAATACATGATTAAAAATAAAACTAAGGTTTTTCTGCCAATTATTACAAACCTTCATGGATTCTCTTAAGTGACTTCACTGAGGTCTAGCAGCAACCTTCCTTGGCTAGTCCTAAAAAAACCAACCCTAAACAAGCTCGGATCTGATTAATTCTGAGATAGAAATTCCACCTCTGTAGGCTAAACTAGGAAATTGGGGCGGGAGGAGAGGAAGGCAGAAAAAAGCATTTCCATATATTGTATATTGTTGGGAAAAAAACACCAGTCATGAATCCCCTCTATTTTATTTTAATCTGTTACATCACTTTCTACCATTAATACCTACAGATTTAGTCTTCGGGAAGACATGAAAGGATGGCTTAAAGACCTACTCTTGAATCCTATCAAGTTTTAATATGATCTGATCCAACCTGCTGCCTCTCAGAGTCTTGAGATTACAATTCTTACAACTCATCAGCCAGCATGGCCAATTGGCCCTCTCTTTACATGTCTACTCAGAACAAAATGCCATTCCATTTAATCTGCTTCCTCTCAATAGGATGCCAAAAAGGTAGTGCAATCATTACTGAAGGCTATGGTTGAAAGGAACCTTGAAGGCTTCTTGTCCTATTCTACCCGAGGCAAAAATCCACAGATCAAGCCAGTTAAATGGGTTTTCCAACCTTTGTTTGAAAATCTCCAAAGATGGAGCACTCATGACACTGGGAGCGAGGCTGTCCAAATGTTTAATATTTGATAATAGTAATTTGATAATAATAGTTGGAGTCAGGAAATTCCAACTTATTTCAAGTGTAGATGTCTCACTATAAAACTTTCACCCACTGGTTTCTTACCCTCAGATGCTCTGGAAAATAAATCCATATCCTCTGGTCTGTGACATCATTCATGTATTGCAAGGGTCTTCAAACTTGGCAAGTTTAAGACTTGTGAACTTCAACTCCCAGAATTCCTGAGCTCACTTGACTGGAGGAGGAATCCTGGGAGTTGAAATCCACAAGTCTTAAAGCTGTCAAGATTGAAGACATCTGATGTATTGAAAAGATTGTTATCAAGTCTCCCTTTATCTTTCTCTTCTTACCAAGTTTCTTTAACCATTCTTTAGCCTTCAAACCACTCACCACCTGTGCTATTCTTTCTGTGCACTTCATATATTAGGATGACCAAAACTGGACACCAAATTTCAGATACGGTCTGTTCAGTGCAAGACAGAGCACAGCTATCACTCCCTGTTATCACAATATTTTATTTCTTTTGTTGTGACCCAAGAATGCACTGACCCTTTTGGTAGCTGCAGCACACTGGTGGGTCATGCTTGATTTGTGATGCAGCAAGATTCCCAAAACCTTCTCACAAGCACCACTCCAAAGTCAAGAACTGTCTATCTTCTATCTGGGCATCTTTTTTTTCCCTACCTCATGGCAGAGCCTTGCATTTGTCAACAATAAATACCATTTTGTTGGATAAGGTCCAATTTTGAAGTCATGAAGATTTGTTCACTAAAGGTGGTGGCAATGTTAATTTACGAGCCTAACAAAATATCCTACTCTAAGATTCAATCCAATCCCATTCCTGAATTCATTATTTTTTTTTAAAAAAAAACAAACCCTAAGTAGACATTCACCATTTACTATTTTTGGTGTAGAAATCACTGTACTTGAGGACACCACAGTGATGGAAACTTGTCCTGACACCATTTGTTCTCTCCTGCAGCCTATAAGTCATAATAAATTTCTATGTAGAGCAGGAATTTATATAAACAGACTTGATACTACAAATGGCCTGCCAGCTTTCTTTTGGGGTCCCAAGAATTAGCCCAGAGAAGATGAGATAGTTCAACCTTTTTTGTTTACATGAAATGGAATTGAGTGGTTAAAATGGATGCCCCTATGCCTCGGAGAGATTTAATGCTCTTTTAAAAACAAACATTTCTGTGTTCCCAATGCATTATGGCCATGCCCACTGCTGGCATACAACCCATGCATTGCCATATAAAACCTGGTGTCAATTCTGGTATAGGGGATGCTATTACGTTCAACTCCATTTTTGACAGAATTTTCTAGCCATTTGTGACCAGGGCCATCTTGCTCTTTTCTCAATTCTCTCCCTATCTTTTGCTTTCTCCCGTTTGGTGCCAACCCATTCAGTCCAATGCCTGGAGAATATGCAGCCTTTGACCTCATCTGAAAACTCTTCGGGGGGGGGGGGGAATAACAGCCTCAAGTTACAGGTCCAGCCTGATGTTTAGAAGGAAGAGGGTGTCATAGAGAAAAAGAGGACAAGTCCTGTTTTTTTGCTCCAGTCTCAACTATTGCTCACTTTAGTTCCAATGTGTCCTCAAACAAATTCCCTAAAGGGAACACAGTCTTTAAGAGTGAGAAAGGATTCCTGCTTCTGACTTTGGCCTAGCTAGTCCTGCATGGAAGCTGAGGGTTCTGGGAGATGTAGTCTTAGCTGGAAGTTTCCAGAACAGGGGAAATGACCCTGTGAAGACCATTTCCAAACAACAGAAAGAAGAAAAGAGAAACCCAACTTACTCCTTGTATGCCAGGGGGGAAGACATACTGGATTATGATGGTGCCATATTTCTCGTAACCAGGAAGCAGAAGACTTGAGTCCTTGGAGACTAGCATGCGTCCATTCTCTGGCTGGTTCCCTACCAGCTGCCCATAGAAACGGCCACACATTGGGCAGGCTTTCTTGACCTGTAAGGCCCGGGTGATGCAGTCCTCACAGAAGGAGTGCTTGCATTTCTCCAAAGTCTTAATGTTCTGGATCTCCCCCAAACAAATGGGGCACTGGCTGTCCTGTTCCTCCTCCCCTCCCCTTGAGCAGCTGGCCATCCCTCCACTGCCACTTACTACTCTTGGCCCGGAGGTCTGCTGTCCTCGGGATATCAAGGCAGCTCCTCGACGATGGAGCTCGACAGCTCCGTGTTCCCGGCTCTTCTCCATCAAGGCCATACAGCCCATCAGCTCACTCTGACGCTGAGCTTTCTTCAATTCCTTCTCCGTTTCCTTGAGCAGTGCTTTGAGAGCCTTACGAGCCAGGTAAAGGCCATTGCTTGGTCCATGGGCAGGCATGGTAATCTGTAGCACATAGATCTCGGACGTCTCACCATCAATCAAGACACTGACTTTATTATCCTCTTTCAACTTGACCAGTTTGGCAGGACTTTCCTTGGTCAGGAAGTCCCAGACGTGCTTATTTACCGTGAGCCTATTTTTAGTGGTGCCTCCACAAGCGGCCATCCTGGATAAAACAAATGATACTGAAAAGACAGAGAGAGAGAGAGAGGGAGAGAGAGAGAAAGATAATCAGTTACAGAAGTGGTTCCAGGCAAACGTACAAATGGATACATCCAGACAGAATCCCTTGTTGGGTTTCTTTATCGCTACTGGCTAGAAGAGTCAAGAAATTGGGTGGTTTCATTGTTTTGGGGGGAAAATATTTTTGCTTTTGTTGAGCATCCCAACTCATATTATCAAATCCTGAAGCATTTTGAATTCAGACTGTTTAGATTCAGTATATCCATCCTACATAATCAAGTGTTCATATATGCCCTCTGTCAAATTCCTAAAACACTTGAAGAAACCACAAATCTAAGAGAGCAAAGAGAGCAAAGAGAGGAAAAATGGCTCTGACCAACCAGGAAAGTATTGATCCCCAAACTATACATTCTGGATTAAGTTGGCCTAGGTCTTTCATTTTTCCCCTCCTGGTTAAAATGGTGGAGCTCTAATCCTACCCATTTGAAGATCCTAATTTGGCCAAGACTGATTATGATTACATTTTATTATTAATGTGGGTGAAACAGAACCAAAAAGAATAATCCATTTGTTTCAGCTCTCTCTGAATTTCTAAGTAGACTAACAAATAGCCCATTATCAACTGCAAGAATGGCTTTTTAAAAATAAACCAGCGGATTGGGTATATGTGAGCAGAATCAGAATTACCATACCTGCTTTTCACATTGGAGGGAGGGAGAAAAACTGTATTAACACAATTGCTAATTATGTGAATGTCACCTTATCTTCTTTGGCCCAAGCATTAAAATTCCTGAGCGCAGACATACTGCATGGCTGGTAAACCTGTGGGAGTCTGGATATTGCTAAACTATCATTCCTAGTGTCCCTTGTTATTGGCTCTGTAGAACCAGTTTGTTAAAATCTGCAGTTCAGCAACATCCAGAGGGCAAGTTTCCTACAAGACTGAGACACTAGTTGCGAACATCTGAATGGGCTTAACTGACAGACCAATCTATTCTTGCATAATGTGGATTCTTTCCTTCTTTCATCACCTTATACACTCCTTTGTATATGAAGACAGTTAACCAGAAATCTAATTTATACCTGGTCAATCCTAGTTTAGCTAGTTCAGTGATCAATAACAAATTGCTTTTCTATATCTTGGACAAAAATCTCTCTATCTATATATATTTAGTTGGATTTCCAAAATCCAAACCCGGAATTTTATTTTATTTTTGAATGCAAAGCATAGGTGCTACTGAGCTACCTTCTCTTACAAGATGGTGGGTTAACATAAAGCTCTTGCATTTTGCCTGGACTGCCATAAATTCCTGCACTGATAAGCAATCAGTGGGAAATCTATGAATCTTTTCAGTTTAAATCTCAGCTTACAAGTCAGAAAATCAGTCCATCTCTCAGTTCAGCTATCTTTCAAGACAAGAAAAAATATTTTCAAATGATGATTGAAGTGTAAACATTGCTGTACCAAAAAAAGTCTGAAATAAGGAACATCGCTGAGGATCACCTAAGACCAAAAGAAATCTACAGTCAGACTGTATTACAAAATTCTACCCCTAAGCCAGTATTTTGCAAGAGACTTTGTGACATCTTAGTAGAACATTGCAAGTAATCAGGGCCCACTAGCAGCCCATGATGAGTAAAAGGGAAGAAAAAAAGAATTAAAACCCTCTGGGGAGGTATAGTCTAAGAGTGGAGCTTGGGGAGATTAATAGATGAAAGCCTAATTGGGCTGAGTAAAAGAGATACAGTAGATGCAACATAATCAGTGGGCTTAGTAAAATCCCAAATGTTAGCTTTTTGGAGACAAGTTCCAAAGAGTTCAGTGAGCTTTATACAATAGCTACTAAGCTTCTGTTAAGGGAGCCTTTTTTTAAAGCTGATCCTTTAGACTAAGCATTTACTTTTCAAGCATATGTATTGGTATTTATTTCTTTATTATTTATTAAATTTATATGCTTCCTGTCTCACTATCCAGGGATTCTTATCTACAAATGACTTAAAACAGCTGAAGTAGTGAATAGCAAAACATGTCTTTTTATGGCACATAGGTAATGCTGGAATTCACCTCCATAAACAGCATACAGAATTCACCTCCATAAACAGCATACAGCTTTGAGATTTCCAGTTGGTTCCCCATCTAAATGCTAAGTAACCCTGACCCTCGGAGATTGCCAGTCCTTGCCTAAACAGATTCATGAAAATTCACCCTATTGATGATGGCACTGGGCATTCGTTCTGCAAGTTTTTCCAAATAGCTATTGCTATGAAGTGCAGATTGGAAAGCATTCTGTCTTGCTCCTACATTTCCCTAGAGATATCTGGCTGGGGAAATAAAATACAGCACTAACCTGAGCAGATCACTTATCAGCTTCAACATGGTTTTGTTGTTTTTTTTGCTCTCAACAAGATACCAAGCTATACCCTAGCAGCTATACATGTAAGGGTTTTATTACAACCTTAGAAAACTACCATAACGATCACATGGAGAATGTCAAAGGTTACCATTTGCAGCAGACATTTTTGCATGATGGCACTAATTTACCTGAAACATTACTCAAGGAGAAATTTTAAATTTGCATTAAAATACTACGTTAATTACTAGTTACACAGGCTCCTCCTCCCTTTCCTTGAATTTTCTGTACCTTGGGAATTTCCATTCCAACAGTGACTTAGAATAACTTTATGGTCACTTTAAACGTACACTAATCGGCATACATTCAAATGAAATTTCATTGCCTACAGCTCTCAAACGGTCACTTCAAAAGCTCCTCCTAGAAATGGTTATTAAAAAGCAGCCTTTTAAAAGACACAAACGGAAATTAATTTTGCTCCCAAAATAGTCTGGTAGTTGCAAAATGTGGGAATTAAAACACCCCACCCATCATCCCAAGCCTTGTGCAACTGGGTATGGGAAACAATCGCCTCGTCAGGGCCAGCTATATGGGGAGGGGAGGGTTGGTTTAGGGTCTGTGGAAACGCCAGTTGTCCCCTATAAAGGAGGGAAAAGACCTGATGCAACGCCACAAAAGCAGATGCACCAGGCCTCTGAAGGGGGAGCCGGTAATCTTGGTCGTCGTCGTCGCCTTAAATTCCTACCTAGGATAAGCGGGACCTTCTAAAGACGAGCGACGGAACCCAGCAGTGCAAGAAAAGGGACCAGCTTCCTCCTCCAGTCTCGAGGCGTAAACGCTCCGGGGATATGTGGCAAGGAGGCCCGCTACTGTTGGAGCGCAAACCCTTCTCAAGGAGGAGCAAAAGCGGGCGGAACGCCCTCTGCTCAGCCGACAAAAGAGGCGCCCAACCCCGCCGCACGTCACTTTTCGAGAGGGCGCGACGCCACCGCAATACCCTACCTGGGGAGCCCATGAGAGAGGCTGGGATCGAAGACCGGCCGGATGTGGGAGTTCAGCTGAGCTGCGAATCAGAAACTGCAAAAGGGAGAAGAGAAGAGAGGAGGCGGGTTAAATCGAGGCTGTGCAGAGGAGGCGGAGAGGGAGGGAGGGAGAGGGCGTGCGCATATTTATAGTTGGCGCGGAGGAGCTCTGATGGGAGAACCTGGGTGTGATCCTTCGCCCAAAGATGCCTGTTTTCGGCTTTTTCTTCCCGGGTTGTGGGAACCCTTGGAGTATCCTAGTTGGGTAAATGAAACGTCTGCAAGCGAACCACCACGCTCACAGACCACCAAGGACCGACCCCACAGCTCAATCCTGAGTTGCAAATATTGCCTTCCGTTGGCACTTTTCCTGGGTGCGAGCGAAGAGACTAATCATTGCCCTACGGGGGGGAAAAATCCCCTTTTTCTGTTTCCATGTTTCCACTCAGTATTTATTTCATTTGTCATTTGGGATTATAAAATAACAGGTATAAGTAAACATAGTTATGAATACATGAAATGGATACATATAAGAAAAATAAAAGGAAACAATAGGTCAGGGACGGTAGGCACGTTGGTGCGCTTATGCACCTTAGTAAAAACTACATTGTCTAGTATTGAATCGGGCATGCTAAATAGATGGCTTCATTGACCCCTTGGGCTGGCTGGATCTGTGGAGGAATATGGACTTAAATCCCAAGCACTTTTATTATATTTCCCTTCAAGATCCTCCAAGAGGCTATGAAGCTAATAACTAGCATTACAATGAATACCTCAGAGTGGAGCCAAGTACTCTTGGCCATCTCTTCCACATCTGTTTCCATTCTGTGCAACCGAAGGCAAGGCTTTTCAATGAAGCAGGAGGAAGCCAAGAGGTCACGGGTCACTGACTGAAAGTGAATGTGTTGGAGTTCATAATGGCCAGTCACAGTATCAGACATAATTATGATTACTTGAATAAGCCATAGTTAGGCTTACTCATTGCATTAAACCATAAACCATGATGTATGGATCACGGTTGAGTTCACACCACACCATGCTAAATTAAAACCAAGTGGGTGATCTAATCATAGCATATGTTGACTTTTATGTACCCATGACTCCTCTTTGCAATAAGTGGGCATTTTTATGAAGGAATTTATCACAGAAAATCTGTTGTTTTTTTAATTTGGGAATTAAGTAGAAGTTACCAAATGTGTTCATGATGCCAAATTATTTGGATATTGTATGATTGGTATATTGCAAAGAAACAAGGAGCTCCACACTATCTATTTAAATTGGAGAGTGGCACGTAGGATTCAGTGTAGGAAATTTACAGTGCAAAGGTAAAGCAATGCTTCCTGGGACAATAAACTAATTATACATAGCTGGATGCTGCTGGGGTAAAAGCTAGTCCTGACTGGCCCAAAAAATCTTAAGTGTTAAGGTAGACAAATGGAACAAAAGTTTAAATGAGTGTGCTCACTATGAATAGGGTAAATTCCTTGTTTTCATTAGGAAAGCAACTGAAAATAAAATGGTGAAAACAATACCATACTGTATAGTTTTTGTTGCAAGGTTTCTAAATTGAGACTGAATTTTGGGGGGAAAGCAGCCAGTTCTTTTATGAGAAAGGATTGTAAATTCTTTTTTAAGGCCTGAAAAAAAATGGGAAGGCATATTGCTAAAATTTGTCAAACATACAATTGTGCAAACTGTGCGATGGGAATCACTTTGCTCCCTCTCACATGAAATTAAAAGCCAGGCAGCTAATGATTCAGAAGGGGCAAAATTGGGGAGAGTTAAAGTGAAGTCCTTCAGAGGAAACAGAGGTTTCCAAACCAAATCCTGAATGTTAAAGAGCATCTTGTGGCCACTCACATAGCATCATAAGGGTTGAGTTGTTCCAGAAATAGTTATTATAGTGGGTGCAACCAGTCACAAGACACCTATTTTTTTAGGCTGCAAACTTGACAGTTGGCTCCTTGCTACCCCCGCAGCCTTCAAGGATGTTCCCTAGTGATCCAGATGTAGTATACTTCTCTCCCTCTCTCCTTTTTCTTCCTTAGCATGTGGGCACCCTTCCAAGAAAACACCGGACAGCAGATTTCCATCATTTTAACTTCTAAAATGCCTATAGGTCCCAGAGTATTCTTATAAATAAAGAATACTGATGCTTTGATTTCCAGAATGAACTTCCTGTCCAATGGAAATAATCCATTAAAGGCTAAGGCAGGGAGGCTAGTGGGATTCGAGGGTAGTCTTGGGCGTCACACCAGGATCTCAAAACGCCAGCCTTTTGGAAATTTTAGTCGTCCACTTGGTTTTTGGGGTAAATTCATGAAGAATTAATTTAATCAGTGGTTACCAATCATAATGACTGTAAGTGTACTTTATATGTAGCATCAGAGGCAATGTTGTCTCAATATGCCAGCTGTAATTCGCCATTATGAGAAGAAACTGCCAAACTGATCACTGCTCTTATGATTTTAATTTGCAAATTGAAATCTATAATGCAAACAGAATGTCTCTGTACAAATCATTTTTCTGCTCTGATGAGGAGCAGAGCAGGATGGAAAGAAAAACACAACACAAAAAGGCCCTGCATAGATGTGACTTCTACGGATCCTATAGAATCCTCCACAACTGTCATGCCCTTGTTGGAATCTGATTCTGAGGGGGAGGCTGAGCAGCTGACAGGGAGTGTGGCTGTGGAAGAAACTGGGAAAGGGCACAGTCCGTCTGGGCAGAGCAGGGGAGAGCAAGGCAGAGGGAATTCAGAGGAATCTAGGCCCACCCCCATCCTAGGGCACACAGGGAGGAACGGAGAAGGGAGCAACATGAGTTGCATGGCTTATGGGGGAGGAAAGGGCCCTAATTCCCTTCATTAGCTGCAGCTGGGAACACAGTGTTTAAAAAGGGAGTTTGCGCTCAGCAAGTTGTTGGAAGCAAATTGTGAGTTATCTTTTATTGTCAAGGCTTATCTGGGTTCCTGGCATCACCCAACTGTGTGTGTTTTGTTGGCCTTTGAAGCCTGCAATTCCTTATCCTGCCCTGTCCAGTTAATTGCTGCAGTGTGGTTTGTATGGATTTTTATTTACAGTTTATATGTACTTTATTTTTGGACTGAATTTCTTCCACTTAAAGACTGTTCTTGGGAGAGTTTTTTTTCTCCAGCCGAAAATAACTCGACATTGGGGGCAAAGTTGGAGGTATTATAGGGACTTTTCTTACTTTTGTGACTGTGTTGCCTTTGTGCCACGCCTTGGGTCATCACAACAAGTTGCTTGCATGTGTTAATGCAAACCCATCTCCTTCATTAGGTACGTTGATAGTGGGAAGCAGTCAGGCAAAACAGCCATATTACTATATAGCAGGGCTGTCAAACTCCTGGTCTGTGGGCCAGATGCATCATGTGCTGGCCACGCCCATGCCCAGTTTAGCGAAGGGAAAAAAAGTCCTGATACGTAACATGACGCTGCCATGACATGAGTTTGATGCTATATAGTCTCAGAAAAACAATTTCATCTGATGACATCCTTCCTACTAGGATTTCTCTTCATTCCTTCAATGGGTACTCTAAAAGACCACACCATGTTATGATGACCCTACAGGGAATTTGCTGTTGGCCCTAATAGTCTCAAAGCCCTCCTGTGGCTGCTTTATCAATATCATTATCTAGGAAAGTCAACTTCTCAGAATTTATTTTAGAAACTGGATTAGGGCATCTCCAAGTCAAATGAAGTTTGGATTGCAGGAGGCAAGATGGAACAAGAGTGATCGCTCCACAACAAAGCAACCTATGTGGTGAAATTGCATCCCTCAGCAATAAAGGCCCTCTGGATGTCTTTGGTCCTTTTATGTTAATGTGAAACACTGTACTCAGTATAAGTTTAGGAGTGTTGACTTGTCAAAACCCATGTGATACTAAACCCTGACAAATAGGCCCTTAGCTTACTGATTTCTATAGTGATTAAGCCCAGCTTCTCTAATTTGGCACACTTCTGATGTGTATTATTATAAAGGCCTGTCAGCTCCCCATCAGCATGCCAAGGTGGCCCGGAGGGGGAGAAGTTGAAAGCCAATATATAGTTGGAAAGCACCCGATTTGGGAAAAGCTGGTCATAAATAATTAAAAGACTCTAATTACTAGACAAGAATTTAGGCCAAAAGGTAATGGGGGGGAGAAGAGAGACCATAAAAAGTAACTGTTCCCTGTTTACCTTATACCATAAACATAATGAAGAATAAAGACCTTGTGAAATACTTTTGGTGGTGTATTATCTATGAGTGAAATTATCTTAAATGGTACTGCTTATGTTGCCTTCATCTGAAGTGAAGTGTTAGGTGTTATTTAAGTGCTGAGAATAACTGTTTTATCGCCAAGAGATAGTTGTGTTTCAAAGATGGTATTCAGCAGTCCAGCCCAATCCCAGATGAGGGAAATTAATTTCAGTGCAGAGTGTAAAAGGCTCTCTTTCTAAGATCACCTTTCCACCATTCCAAAGCATCTCCAGCATTATCTTCACTTTGTATGCCTCAGGACATTATACTGTGACAGATGGATTTCACATGGACCAGCAGATGGCCTTAGTGCATAAGCGCAGCAGGAAGGTGCTGAAGGGTTCTACGAACAGAAACTGGGCATTAATAGCCCAGTTGGTTGCTGGTTTGGACTAAGAAAAACATATTTGTCACAGAACTATCATGGGGCTGATCTTGAAAGTTATAGAGTACCATGAGTGTGTAGCTATATTCCTTGACCTGGAACTTGCCTCCAGAAGTTGCGGATGCTCCAACACTGGAAGTTTTTAAGTAGAGATTGGACAGCCATTTGTTCAAAATGGTATAGGGTTTCTGCCTGAACAGGGGGTTGGACTAGAAGACCTCCAAGGTCCCTTCCAAATCTGTTATTCTGCTAACACTCCAGGTGTATTGGCATTCAGAAACTCCAGAAATTCTGAAGGGCATCAGATATGTTGGTATATGATATATAGTCTACTATATAGAGCTGCTGCTAAATGGAATGGCAGCCTAAGGTAAATAAGAGCCCGAGTCTTTGATTGGCTATGCACATTTCACTAAATGAAAACCAAATATAATTTAGCGTAATGCTCACAGCCATTCAAAGACTCAGTCTTGACCGTTGAGTATGCATAATATATGTAATCAAGTCAATTAAAAACTTAGAACTGTTTTTGTACAACATATTAAACTGGCTAATGTTTACTTTAGTAAGTTTTTGTGGGTCAGCTTACAGTTAGTCCTCAAATTACAAGTTTCATTAGTGACTGTTCAATGTTACAATGGCATTGAAAAATGCAACATGGCCATTTTTCAGTTACAACCTTTGTAGCATCCCCATGGTCATGTGATCAAAATCCAAGTGCTTGTCAGCTGGTTCATATTTTTGACTGTTGCTGTGTCCCAAGTCATGTGGTTACCTTTTGCAACCGTCTGACAAGCAAAGTCAATGAGGAAGCCAGATTCACTTAACAACTAGCTTACTAATTTATTAATTGCAGTGATTCACTTAACAACTGACAAGAAAGTTCGTAAAATGGGGCAGAACTCACTTAACAAATATCTCACCTAACAACAGAAATGTTGGGCTTAATTATGGTCGTAATTCGAGGACTACCTGTGTTATGTAAATCCAGAAAATAGTTAATTCAATAACCCTGGTAAACATGAGAAAACCCAGTCACTGTATTGCTTAAACATAGCCGGCATACTTTATAAACTATGATTTATAATTTAGCAAATTAAGCAACTAGTATTTATTCAGTAGACTATAATTCAGCAAACCATAGCTTAAGATGACATATCAATCTAGTCTCTCACTAGAGTTCATCCTAAAATGAATCTCAATATGGCTTAAGCAAAGTCTGGAAAATACTTTGGTGGCAGAGGCACCTTCTCAATATATGCAGATATGGACAATTGTGGGGGAAGAAAACAATGTCATTGGGTAAATGCCAGAACTTACATAAGTGTGTAACTGAGGCACTTACATGGTGATGTTAGTATACCTGGCTTATCATTTTGGCATAGTTATGGTTTATTCCAATTGCTACTAAAGTTTGGCATTTCCCAAATATTCTCCTTGGGGTAGAATATACTCTCACCTTAGTTTGTTTGTGACAGCAGATCACTTCTTACATTGTTATAAATGCTGCAAAAACATTCCTAGTAATGGCAACTGTATGATTCATTATTTGAACACTGATAAGCAAATGCTGTGCTGTATATGTGGTCATCAACATGGGGATTGATTGCAAAATGTTTTAACAACATCTTTAAAAGCTAGTAGTAAAAATATTATATTCTACATTCAGAGCAGGCATATGTCAAAAAGTCAAGATGATGATTGTGACAGCATAATCAAGCCCCAATCCTTTTTTACAGTCTTGTGTATTACATTTATCAAGCAAGTGGAGGGTACAACTGGAACCATGGTTGTTTTATTGACTATTTTGACTTTGCACTGTGAATGTCCTTATCCATAATCTGAGCCTAGCTTCACAAATTGCAGCAAAGAGAAACATACCAATTAATCATCTATCAGTTCAGCTATTAGTCTTGACTCCTCCATCCACTTCAAACAGGTGAATCATCTTTTATACTTTTGAAAGATGGCATGTATTTATTTATCCATACAGTATATCCTGACAAGTCACAGTTTTAAGAATAGTTGCAAAGGAACTACACAGATCTAATGAGTAGGGAAATAAAAGACAAAAGAAATGTACAGCCATAATACTGCTTGGTATAGTTGCCCTCCACAACAGGAGATTCACACTTCAGCATTCATTCACACACACACACACAATTCAGGAGGATTTCTAAGAACTTGCCTTGGAATGTAAGACACTTAGCAGAAACCAAAATATAATTCCTGTATTTCTCAATCAGCATATTTGTACATATCTCTGACTGCACCAAATTAATGTACTTAAAAATCAGCCTTATCTATGTAATGATACCCCAACAGGGTAAGGAATAGAATCCAATGTTTATATAAGTGACATTTAAATAATTCTAGAGGCTGCTGGGTTCCTTAATGAAATCTGAAGTGGGAAAATATTATCTGAATGGTAGGTGTTGATTGTTCCCGTCCTGCCATTGCAGTATGCAGCCACAGGAAAATATTAAATGCTTTTCAGCTCTTATGCAGTGGTAATGAAGTTCCTCAAACCTGGCCTGAATGGGGCATCAAAATGTATGCAAATGAAATATGCTTTAGGCAGTTTGGGAGATATCAGCATATGTAGCTCTTTGCGTGGCACAGAAGTTGATGCTAAAATGGCAGAATAGCTAAAAATAAGATAAACAAAACAAAGCCAGCCACAAGCCAATAGTTTAAAAAAAAAGGTTTGGTAGGTTCTAAATAAAAACACTTTTTATAAGATATATATAGAGGATTTGGTCATACTTTCTCCAAATCAAATCTGCTTTCAGTTTGATTTACTTCCTCTTAAAAATATACAAAATTTTAAACACATTACAACTGCAAATAAATTATCTGGCCCACAAACATGTTAACAGGCTGCCTGTCCATACACTGTACATATCCTGCATGTCAGTCTATAAAATATATTTCTCCCAGTTTAGCAAAAGCTTTCTTGATGGAAAACCATTTCATTTGCCGCAAGAGAATGGGCACTTCCAGAGTTAGTTTTGTGCAAACAACTTTGTATGTAGAAAAAGACATAACTTAATCTATGTTACGGATTGTTCAAGAAATGCAAACATTTATATAGCAGATCTGACTCAAAAGAAGCTGGATTGTCTGCCATTTTGGAGCTAGACAAGGTCCCGATTCTCCTAGACAGAATCCCTCACCTTGTCATGTACTGAGAGGACAGCCACTGCATTGTTTTCTTGTCCTGGAAAATCCTTTCCCTTGTTGTTGCTACTGGATAGCGGGTACGGGGGCAGGCAACAGAGTGGGTGACAAAACATGGTTTGCCAGCTGAGTTCTCTCTATACAGAGCTTTCACTAGAGATCAAACTATTCTTCCTAAGTGCTGTAGATTCAGGTGCCCTATACTACAAAACCTCTCCTCTCCGGTGACTGGGTCTGTGGTATTTGCAGTCAAACATTTGAAGGGTATAAAGTTGCTTATCCCTGGAACAATGCAGTGTCCACTTGTGGAACTAACCCAGACAAATAAAAACACAGCTGTCAGTTATTTGGATGGGAGTGATCCTTTAAAAATAAAGCAGCCTGCACAGTCACCTACATTTTGGCAACGAATCCAGTGGAACAACCCTCCTTCTAAAGCCCTCCACCTTCCCAGTTCAACTCCACCCCAAGAGAATTTGACAGCGACCAAACATATAGCTTCTGCTCAGTTACAAAAGACATGCATCTCTACACACAAATGCAACCTTAACTCCAGCCGCAAACCTAATTCCTGTTTACACTATTTCCTCAAATCATCAAAATGGAAGGAGGGGAGGGTGAGGTGCTAACTCCAGAATTCAGTACCCTTTGTGAACACATTATGGGCAGCCTTTCAGACATGCTTTAACAAACACGGCCCAGTCAGTGAGAAAGTCCTCAGCTTGAGAATGCAATCTGTTTTGTCAAGGAAGAAAAGGAAAATTCAGCAATGCATCTCTTTGCTTACCCTGGCTAGAGCTGCTTTCTACTCTTATAATCATTAAGCTCTGCTCACTATTGGACCCTAACAAAACAAAAAAAAAAAACCCAATGTGACCTTGGGCAACACCAGGTCTTTACATTTCAAGGAATTTCACCTTTATAATAATAATGAAAAATCTCTTTCAGATCTCATCCCTGGAAGAGAGGAGGAAGGCAAGCTTTTTACATGGCATGATACTTATGTGTGGTCGGAATTAATGGAATAGTTGTAGGGAGGTAGAAAAAACACTTGAGAAGTGGGCTATTTGCAACTAGGGTGGTGTTAATTTTTTTTTTTTTTTAATCTTTCCTACCCCCCCTTCAATTTGAGGAGAAAAGCTGCCAGTTACAACAGAGGAGAATATGAATGTGTGTGTGTGTTTGTGTGTATGTGTATGTATGTATGTCAAGGTTGAACATTGGTGGTCTCTGAATTTGGCTGTCATTTTACAAGCATTTCAGCAACTTTTAAACAGAATGCAATGCCTAAAAAGATTACATGGTATAGCAATGAAACACCTACAAATGAAAACCAAACTCAGAGACCATCAACAACCAACAAAACTGCCAGATTTTTACAGAGCTATTCAATAGCAGCAATGAAAAATTAGGCCCAATAGCCTTGGAGTCACAAGGAGAGATGTGGAACAAAGAGAGAAGGAGGGGGCTTGGGAGGAGAAACAATGGCTTGAGGAAAAAGGGACCTGGGGGAGGAGGGGAGGAAGGCTGTCAAATTCTTTGCCATCCTCCTGATCCCAGTCACATCTACATTTTCCTCCTCTCCCACATATCTCAGAGGTACCCACCAAAATCCCAACCCCCGTTTTCTTCTCCACCACCTTCAAGAGCCTCATATGAAGCACAGCAATAGAATCTTCTCCCGTCCTTTAATCCAAGTAGAGAAAAGGTGGGCACTTAAGATTTTGCTTGCTTGACCAATAATGTTGCAAAAATAATCCCTCTGCCACCCTGAGAGGGGGGGGGGACCTTTGCTCACCTGCCTGCTCGCCTGCATGGTTTTAGGAGGCTTGATAGGTAGATCCATAGACAACTCTGTGGGTAAATCATTACCTAAAATACCCGTGTGTGTATGGTGTCTGTACACGCATTTCCCCTAAAAGTCCTCCCCCACTAAAACAAGCTATCATGCTCCCCACCATTAACACATAAACCATCTTTTAGGCAACACCCCTGCTGCAAAGCCAGCTGACAACACACAAAGAAGAGACTGACTGCTGCAGCTGCTTGTGGCCGTTGCCTGAATATGCAGATGGCCTCTGATCAATGCGCCACATTAAGATGATGATGATGATGATGACCCTTTAAAAACAAAAACAAAAAACCCAAAATGAAAAAGAGAGCCACCCGGCCAACCGAGCCTGAAGGCGCCCTGGAGCGAAGCCCACCAACCCTCTTTTGCTCGCGCTCCATTTCCTCCCCCCACCCCTCATGCTCCCAGACTTTTTTTTTTTTTTTTGGTAAAGACACCCCCTATTTTGCAATCGGCGCTCCCCAGCTCGGCACCCACCATAGCGGAACATCCAAGGGTGGCAGGAACGGTCCGTCCATCGAAGCTGCAGCTGCTGCGTGCGAAGACGGCGTTGGGGGAGGGGTGGAAGACGGGACGGGGGTAGGCAACGAAGGCGCCGAGGCTTCAGAAAGCGGGGCTGACGAAGCGACCTATGGCGCGTCCGGGAACGCGTGCCTGTGCCGCCGCTCTGCTCAAGGTCTCCCTCCCCGCCAAGCAGCGGCTACGACAGCAGCAGCCATCGCCGGGCGCGTCACGTGGCGCCGCTTGTTGCTGGCAATGACGGCCATAGCCATAGCAACCGCGCGCCGGGATGGCGGAGAAGCGAGGGAGCGAGCGCGCGGTACTGTAGGCGAGGAGCGGCGGCTTCGGCTTTCTCTTGGCGCAAAGACAAGGCAGCGGCCGCCACGACCGCGTCGCTCGCGGTTCCCTCCCTCCCTCGCTCGTTGGCTGCGTTCTTGCTTTGGTTGCCATTTGAGAGGCTGGCGGGATAGAATCCAAATTGGGTCTAGGGACTTCTCGGCTAGAGCGGCGGCTATGCCGGAGGTAGCCCCCTTCCCGTTCAGGTTCTCCTCCTCCCCCGCTTGCCTGAAAGCAAATGAAGTGGGGTGGCTTGGCAGGTCAAGTGCAATGAAGTGGCGTTTGGTTGGGTTTTCAGGTTTTACACCTAAGCAACGCAGGCCTCCTTTAGAGACCCAGGCTGGCCGGGGCTGGGGGGGGGGGGGCGCGCGCGCGCGGGGAGGGGGGTGGGGAGGCAACCAGAAATCGGTCGCATTATAGTCCACGTACTTTGGGGTCGGAGCCTTAAGAACAACCAGTCTTCACATACATCAATTAGATCCATAAACCCCCTTTCCCCCACAAACGGGATGACCTTGGTGACTGAAATAATTAAGTTCCAAATAAAGCAGGAAGCGGAGAGGTGGTAGGCAGGCAATAGAACAAGGGTCTCCAATGCTCATTTATATTGTTAACTGCAAGAATCCTTCTCTAATAAAAGATGTAAATTTACACATGCAGGATTGAGGTCATTATTCACCACCCCCCTCCAGTTGGTAGACTTTACACAACAAAAATCTTACAAGATTGAAGTTGACTCCTCCTTCCATAATGGATTATCAGTTTATTATTTCCCTAATGAAGATGTGAGAAAGGCATGGACCATAACAGCTTATTCAGGTCTGGGTACCAACTCCTAGGCTGGAGCAAGATTCAAATAGTTGATGGGGAGGGGAATTATGCTCCATCTTAATTATCACACCATTTCTTATGCTTACAATAACCAAAAACAAAGGCTATAATTGTATAATTGTAATTTAGGCATGGCTACCTCCAAACAAATTCAGGTTCTAAGTTCATAAAACTCCATGGAAGAGCGATTTGCAAAGACTCCTGGAAAATAAATACTTATTATGAAAATAAGCATCTTGTTGATAACCTGCTTGATATAGCAGTTAACAAAAAGAATGTCTATTTTGTTGATGTTGCTAATGGTGCTAGGATTGAGGGAAAATGGTTGGAAAGAAATTAAAATATTGGGACTTGCAGATTGAAGTTAAAATCAAATATCTGTGGGGGAAAATCCATTTTTACACCAATCATGATTGGAGCCCTCAGAACAATACCTAAAGGACTTCTTCAATATATGGATATATTGAATTTATCACACTTGAACACCCTAATTTTTACAAGACACCCTGTTTGAAACTGCAGAGATTCTTAAGCACTATCCTAACAATTCTTAGGTCCTTGGTTGAGACTTGAATTAAGTCTTAACTGACTTTAACTGCAAATTACTTATAGACTATAATAGCTATTCAACTTAAGAATCTTTTGCATCTCAAAAGATCAATGGATTGAAATGATCTTAATCTTTTTAGATACAGAGACTGTCTGGCACTCAACTGTTATAATACTATTATAATAGACAGATAAGGATTGTTTATGTATGCAGTCTCGGTTAATGATAGAACTCTCATCCGCAAAGGAAGTTTTGCAGGAGTATCAGTTCTTGATCAGTTTTAGATAGGAATGGTGAATCTTGGATAATTAAACAAGCAATTAAAAAGCATGAATCCTGCCAAATTGCTGTCATCTTTATAAATCAAACCAGCTTGAAACAAGAACTCCTGCTAGTGAAGAGGGCAATCCAGACAAGACTTAATGTCTCCAGTTTCATTTCAAATTAACCCTGATTCATCTGGCCAAAATCATAACATTCTTGTTTAACTGATTTCTCTCCCCCCCCCCCCAAGCTTGCATAATTTTTTTCCTGAAAGTTCAGAAATGTGATAAGTAAAAATAATGGACATCATTTCAATTCAGAAAGCTGTGAAGAGCCTAGGAAAGTCTTTTCTTCTTTCACTGAAACAGAGAGTTCACCCTTCTACCCCGCTAGGTTAGCAGTATACAACAGCACAGTTGGGCACTTCATACAGACAACTTTTGGTTCAATAATTTATTTTTAGCCATACAAGAGTAAACCAGAAATACATATTGTATACAATTACAAAACACTGAAAGAGGTTGGAAGGAAGACAGCCCCACACCATAAATGTATCTCCATGGCACAGTCCTTAGTGTGCTGGGAGCTGAAATGACATCCGTCCCAACACGGCAGTAATGGGCAGAAAGGGAAAACATGAAAAACCATAAAGTCTGCATGTTTTAGGTCCAAAGCAACAAACTGAGTAGCACTGTACCCTGTACTATAACTAGAGCTTCCAGGCCTTGATGTTGCTGAACTGTAATTCCCAGTGTTTGTCATAAATGACCATAGAGAGCTGGAGTTATTGGGAATGATAGTTCAGAGACAGTTGGAGTGTGATTGTTTCCCCATGCTGCTAGGACAGCTACTAGAGAATGCGGGATCTCTTAACCAAGCCAACAATAAATGAATAATGATCATTTAATTTATCCAGTTCCTTGTCTGCATTCCTCACTTTGTTAAATGAAGTATCCAAGAATTTCCATTCTGGTGAATGAAAAGGGATTTTGTTTTTAATGCATCTGCTAATTTATAGCAGTTTCCTCCGCTTAAGAGGCTTTTTGATCAACCACCAAGACAAGCCATTTTCCCAAAATACATTGGTTTGCCAATTTGATATATATAAAAAGAAACATATAGCGCTGTTATGCATAGACAGACAGATGCTGCTTCTCATAGCATCCTGAAGTTGGGCAGGATACCTTCCCTATCCCATAACACTAAACAAAATAAATGAGGCTTGGTCTGATTCCCACTTCAACATGGAGGTGTTTATGACTGGATAGGCAACCAATGCTCTCTATCTGTTGCTGAACTCTCAACAGTCCCTGCCTTTATTGGTCATGGTATTGATGCTGTTGCCAGTTCACCAACATCTGAGACTTGCTTTAATTTTAATGTTAAAGCTTTACAAACTAAATGGCAAGGACTTTCACCCTTAGCATTTCTCAGCAGCTTTCAAATGTTGTATTGTATAGTGTAGTCTAGATATACCTTAGGCTCTTTGTGGGTTACGCCAACTCAATCTGGGTTATGTGCGCAATAGACACCCCCTGTTTAAAATTACCCAAAAGATTAGAATTACTGTGTCTTCTGACAAGGGAGACTCAAAGAAGCTTTACAGTATCCAGAATAGGGACTCAGATGATAGTGCTATTACTCAGGAGTTTACTCTAAATTTATTTAGCAGATAACCTCCCAAACCCTGCTTCAACTAGAAAAGGGAAGCAAAATGGATACATGAGAGCAATGAACCTAAAATATTTTTTTCTCATCAATAGCAACCTGTGGGTCACAAAGTTCAAAGAATCTGCAATTCTACATGGAAAACAGCTTAAGGGATACTGGTTTCAGTGCTGGGCTCTTTTCTTTAGTAGGAGAGATTTCTATTATTGACAACAGGACTAGAATCAGAGCAAAACTATTCACAAGGATGGGGCACAGTACAGTCTTCCATTTGTGTATACAGGGATGGTAGAAAAGATATACAACTGGTACATGGCTTTGAAACAGGCAGTACAATGGGGTATTGTAGGATACAATATTTGATTGTGTAAATGGGGAAGATTCCCTTCAACCCCTTTCTTCCAAGGCACGACTAACTTCGCATTGCATATTATTCTATTTCAACATTATCCTGCTCTAAATGATGAAACACTGGTACTATTTAACGGAAAGGAAGAAGTCAGTGTTTAGATAAAAATCAGCCACTCCTCTTCCTCCTGCATGGAAGGAGAAGCAGCTCCTCGAAGCATTCATAACCAGTTTCTTTGGTACTCTGGATCATTTATCACCTCAGCAGAAGATCAGAGTTAAGGCACTTGGTTCAGCAGCCGTCCCTCAGTTGCAAGAGTGGGGCTCGTCTGAAGTCAGCCCAATTCCCCTGCTGACCCCAGAATAGCAGGATGAAAAAACTATCCTACTTACGGAGAATCAGGGAGCAGGGTGAGGGACAACTACAAAGGTGCTGAAAAGGTTTTGATTTGGGTCAGCAAGACATACTGGAAAAACGGCTAAGCAAATATATTGGTGACAAAGTCCAGAAAGCGCTTGGCATATTGTTCTGGATGCACTGTAGAGATCTCTGCACCAGCCTGTAGGGGAAGACAAAATGTCAACAACTACCACAAAACAGCCCCCTTAATTTTTAATCATTACAGTGAAAACAGTGTGGCAATGGGCTGTGAATATTGGAGACGCTGGGGATATAACATCCGAGTCCTAAGTTCCATAAAGCCAATCAGGAGTAGCAGTTAAGGTGCTAGTCTAGAACCTTGGAGTGTTCCAATCCTTAGGCATGAAAATCAGCTGGGCTAGATACTTTCAGCCCAACCCATGTCATAGAGTCCTTATTGTGGGGAAAATGGGAGGAAGGAACATTAGGTATGAATACTGCCTTTAGTTGTACAAAATAAAGTTCAGATATATATATCTAAAACTAAAATGTATTGATCAGCTGCTATTAACATGCGTATTCTCCACTGCAAATATTTCTGACCCAGTGGAACATCCCTCTTGCTTCTTCTCTTGAATACATTATATCTGCTCCTTCCCATCTTCCCCTCAAGGAAATGTCCTTGTACTTAAAAAACATAAAAGCCATTGCCCCAATGATACAATAAAAATAACTCTTCTATGAATCACCCACAGCAAATAGCATTTTAAAACAAAATTCTATTGAGGGGTGGTGCAGGTCTTCCTGGCACTGACATAGTTTCTCCACTTCACTTCCTTGCTTCTAGTCTGTAGCTACAAAACTCACATCAATTGTATTCTTTAGGACACAACTATTCTTTGATTTAAAAAGCTAGATAAAAAATATCGGGTGTTATCTCTGATAACTAACTTAAAACAACAAATCCTCAATTTCAGCGTGTCCCCACTCCATGGGGTAGTCATGCACTGCCAATGGCTATGCTGGTTGGGATCATGGTTTCTTCTCTGTTTCCCTCATAATTAGAAGAGATTCTAAATTCCTGCTGCTCCCAAGCATACAGCAAGACACTGGAACAGCTCCTATCTATAGGAAAGGCCACTTTTATGCCTTCTCTATCACACAGTGATGATACAATATAACCAACTTAAGAGGGACAGCCTTTGGCCATTGTTACTCAAGAAGGAAAAAGTAATGCTGAAGCAGGAAAAGAGTACACTATTTGGCAGAAATAATGGTCATGGGAAGGGAAGATAAAGGCTGGGATGCTGGCCAGCTAATCAAAAGCATGGCTCCCTTCTTAGCATTATTTGATCACCATAACAGACAGGGTGGCAAGCCAAACTCACCCCATGCTTGACTGTCTTAGCTGCATGGGCAGCCTTCTTCCTGGCATCATACTGCGTGAGGATGTCTATGAGGCCCATGAAGTAAACCTCTTTTTGGGGACTATCTAGAAAATTAAGAGAAAACAGTGAAAGATATGTATGATTCCATATTTTACCTGTGTTCCCCTTCCATACAAATATCCATACGCAAACCCAAAAGATGAACATTAATAACAACAAAGCCCCCATAGAAAACACATAAGCAAAAAGAGTAGTTCTACAGGGTTGAGGCAGGAAGAAAAGATTCCTTTCCTGAATCAAAATATAGCAAACCAATCCTGAATAATTGATTTGAGCAACCACATTCTTTAGGTTCACAGGCTGGTCTAAGACTTTAATAAAATTTATGTATACTTCTTTATCTTCCTTCTGTGTAACTTGCATTGCAAATTCAAGCCCATAGCAATATACAAAAAATTTTAAAGACAATTCTGATTATTAAACACCTTTTTTCTCGGAAGCTGATATCCAGATCTGACTGACATGTAATCAGCACCACTCTCTCCCTTCCATAAATAAAGAGTTACAAAAGTTGATGCGCTGAAGAAAGACCATCCTGGCACAAATAGTTAAATACAGGTGGTCCTTGATTTAGGACTACAGTTGAGCCCAAAGGAGGATTCCAGCCTTTGCAAATACTTTTCAATAAACATGCTCTGAATTTGTTCATGAGTCTCCTGTCAATTTGATTTATATCACATTAAGCAAAGTAGTTGTTAAGTGAGTTTTTCCCTCTTGCCTCAGTTAAGTGAATCATTACAACTTGGCTGTTAAATGAATCTGGCTTCCCCATCAACTTTGCCTGTCAGAAGGTCACTGCAACCATCATAAATATGAGCCACTTGTCAAGCAATTGAATTTTGATCACGTGATCCTAGGGATGTTACAACAATCATGTGAAAAACGGTCAGAGGTCATTTTTTTCAATGAATGGTTGTAAGTTGAAGACCTGTATAACTAGCCACAGGCACAGAGAAAATTGAGAGGACCAGATGTTACAGTTGGAATATACCACAAGGCACACATACATCTTTGATATCATAGTTAAAATACTCTTTTTATGAGTTTGGTGGAGCCTTCCCCAAACTAGTACAGTCTGGAAACTCCCCATAATGCCCATTCAGCAACACCTTTGACTGACCAGCTGAAAATCACAGGAGCTGTAGGACAACTTACTTGGAGGGTGTCAGCTTGAAAAAGAGTAATCTAGTATTTTGGAATTAACAAAGGGAACTCCTTCACAAACCCTGCTTAAACTACACTGGGATTTCAGTTTTAATCAGATGTTACTCAGTTATCCTTTGTGTATGCCTTTCAAGATTATAAGCTAGGAGGAGATTCCATTGCTTGATATTTATTGTATATACTGATTATATTAAGTATTTAAGCAAGGCTTAATTTTTTTTTTTAAACAAATTTTATTAATTTTACAGAGAACACAATAAAACATAAACAAAACTAAAAGATCTTTTCTGAAGGTTGTCTGATCCCGGGTTGAAACTCTTCACACAGACACAAATTCAAACATCATATTCACTTTATATATCCTTCCATAACTTATTATCATTTTCTTTTATATATATATATATAAACCATTTTTATCAATTTTATATAAACAATGCACAAGGCATAACAGCTTATAAGTTCTTTTCTAAGAAAAAATAATAAAAGAAGAAAACCAATAGAACATAACAATTCCAAATTATAGTATCAATACTTTGTCTATTTAACTTCATATCTTATCCCAACTTCTCCTTTTCATCCAAATTATTTCTTATTAATTAAATTTTTTTTTGCCTTTTTTCAATATACAACATCCAAAAAAAAAAAAAAACATAACAAAACCTTTATATATCCTTTCATATCTTATTACCATTTTCAATAATATTCTTTGTCTGTTCTATTTCCAACTATCCATTCATCTTTTTTCTTTTATTATACTTCTCCTATACACCAATTGGAGTAACGTCTATAACTCATTACCCTAACTTAAAAGTACTTCATATAACAATTTTTCTTGGGATTCTGTTTAATAGGTTCTAAAATTACACAATGAATTTTATACTCTAAATACACATCTAAAAACCACAATCTTATGTACCCTCCAGAATCCCTCTTTTATCCTAAATTAAATTCACCCATTGTCTCTGAATAAATTTTTTTTCTTTAGATCTTGCTTCCCCCCATTGAGGCTTCTCCTCCCCCCCTTTCTCTCTTGTTTATTCTTCTCCTTGCCCTTTTTACCCCTTTGTCTTTCCTCCTCCCTTTTCTTACTCTCTTTCCTTTGCTTTCTAACCTTGCCTCCACCTTTCCGCTCATTTTTCTCTTCTTTGGTTGTTTTTATAATTCTTAAAATCCCCTTTTTCTTATCCTTTTTCTCCTCCTCCCCGGAAAGAACCCATTGTTCATCAAAGATGGCTTCTTCTTCCTCTTCTTCTTTGTCCCAGTCCTTCTGCTGCGTAGTCAACTTTTCATAAGTACATAACGCCATTTCTAAGAATTGAAACAAAGTGCCCAAAGTATCTTTTTTATATTTTTTATATTCAGTCTTTAGTTCATCCACAAGCGATGCCATTATGAAAAAAGAAACTTTTCCCAAAACAACCACAAATATTTTTAATCAAAAATAATTCAAAAAAAAAAATTCCAAAAATTAATACTTTTCTTCCTTCTTCTCTTTCTCTTTCTGGGGTTAATGTTTAATCAAAGAGGTCCAATTACCATATACCTTTCTTTGGGATTCTAGGCAATCTTCTCCTTTTTCAGCTTCTGCTCCAATTTTTTTTCCTCTCCCTTCCCACTTGCAATATCAATTTTAAATAATCAGAAATCCATACCTCCAACAAAGGTTTTCCAATTTCTTAAGTTTTTCAATGTCCAAAAACCCTTTTGTCCCTTAGCTTCAACTCTCAAAACAATTCACTTTCAATGTCCAATATGTCCAAACATTTCTGCTGTTTCCATGGGGTGGGAGAGTAAAGAAAAAAAAAAAGTTCCCTTTAACAGCTTCTCCGCCGCTTTTGATCTTCTTAGGGATACAATGTATCCTCCAGCAATTCAAACAGCTCAGTTCCAACAAATTTGAAAGATGTTACTTGACCCGACTCAGACAGCACTTTCACTCTTCTTACTTCCTCCAGCGCAATCTTACCCGGTTGCTGGCTTCTTCGTGGCGGCCATTGCTGACCGCCGCTCTACCGCCTTGGGAAAAAGGGGTTTTTCCGGAGGAGGAGGGGGTCTGCGACACCCCCAACCCCCTGTCCGACTCCCCTCTCTCTTCAGCTGTCCCTACAGGGCAGCCATATCCCCCTGACCCATCTGGATCGGGGGTACCTCGGCGGCTAGCACAGCAGGAATCGCGAGCTGTCGTGAATTCCTGCTGCCCCGAAGCCACGCGAAACCGGAAACCTAGGCTTAATTTTTTTTTTTTTTAGCTAGCCCCAAACTTTGGAATCGTTGCTAGTTAATCACTCCTAGGCAAGATGGATGAATGATTTGACTCAACAAAAGGCTGTTTCTGATATTTCTGGGCTGCCTGTAATCACATATGACAAGAGAAAATTAAAGTAAAAGAACTGACTTCTGTACTCTGGAGTGTTCTCTAAAACTGACTAAAGGCAAAACTTTCTTGATAAACTAAGAAAGAGTCACAAATGATAGTAACTATGATGCAGATTCTGGTGTGCAAAATGCTGCAATAAACAAAAGGCCCGAAGGCATTCCTTTTCTATCCATTTAAACACCAGTTTAATAAAAATTTTGTTTTATCCCAACTTACTTTCAGCACTCTTAGTGGCATAGACATCAATATAAGGGTCAAAGTCACCAGGCTCCAGCGGTTTGTGGGAGTTCAGATAACTGCCAATGCCCTCAGGATAGGTTCCATATGAGCCCACAGGTGCCCCTGGTTCACCCTCTGCATCTTCCTCTTCCTCTTTTATGTCTTCCTCTTCTTCTTGTTCAGCTCGCTGTACATCATGGATACCCAACAGAAGGCTGTAGTCCATAATCTTTAGCTGCACTAGGAACTGAAGAAACAAACACAATAGTGAGATGGCCAGGAGCTGTATATGTTTGTCTCATTATTCATTCCAAATGAAAATCCCACAACACAAACTCATGAAACAAGTTATTCCATATATTATAAAATTGCAAAGATTTTTATCACTTCATGCTCTTTTGCATCTGTCTCTGTCCTTTTCACTATATTTTACTTGGACTGTCATAATGCTTAAGATCCCATGATCCCTTAATGGGGAGAATGGAGAGTCATTTCAATAAACTGTGACTGCTACTCTTCTGCAGGTACCACAACAGCTCCCAAAGTGACCAAAACAGTTTCCCTCACCAAAACAATATATAGCCAACCTAGGAGGAAATACTGCTTTGACATATAGCAAGCTACAGTTTCAGAAGGAAACACACTTAATCCAGTAAGGTACTGTTCACCCTGGAGGGGACTATATTCTAAAGAATTAGATATGTAGCCTATGGGGAATTGTAGAGCTGAATGTCCTCACTGAGACAACCTTTTATTAGCTTAGACTGAGGAACCATCCCTGGTCTTTCTTTGATTTAACAGCCTTGCAATAGTTATTCATTCTCCCATATTTTTCTATTCAAGGTCTAAAGTAATTATCAGAGATGCTTTCCTCGACTCTTCAGGACAACAGGCAAAAAGACAGAAAAGATATTCTTTTTTAAAATAAACAAGTCTCCTGTTCAAATGGAACAACTGCTTTTAGTGAGAGCTTATAAGTTTTTCTAACATAATTGTTATTGCTGTTGTTCTTAATATGTATATACAAGCACCTATGGGGCTTTGCTAATGGTAAATTCAAAATAACACACGTATTATACTTTGATGATTGTTGCTTAATTGAATGCCCCTTCTGGATCTATGTGATTAAAAAAGAATGATTAAAATATCACAGGGAACTCCCCAGGTTCAAAAAGGTATCTATAACCTTTGGCTGTGTGCTTGCCAACAAGCCCACATTAAAACCACGCTTCTACTGTTAAGAGGCATCAGTCACAACAGTCATTCTATTGCTGTTTTAGAGGTACATTGTAGCTAGTTTAGCTCAAAAGAAGCCTGAAAATAGCAAGGTTTCAACATAGCTTCAAAATAAACGTAAGCTTTAAAGGTAGGCTTTCTCCAAGCTAAGGCCATCCAAATAAAGTTGGTTATTCACACTGGCTGCGACTAACAAGATTTCATTCATTCTGAGAACATGTTTTGGGTGCTCCATGAAAACCACGATTCAATTGCTCATTTACTAAATGGCTGTGGGGGGCAGACAATGTATGGTCACAAATGCCCAATTTGCAAATTTGGTGACCCTATTCTCTGTTCACTATCAACCTGTGGTTTATTTTTTTCTAAGGCATGTGGGCAAATTTACAAATAGGTACTTGTGCTACATAAGCACCCCATATTTATTCTCAACCAATACGGAGGAGTCCATGAGAAATCCAAGATTATTTGGGGAAATTAAAAATCTGGTCAGCATTGGTTATTTGCACTACATTAGTTTCCTTTAAAAATTGCTTAGACTTAAAAGGTTTCTTTTTTAAAGTAGAATGGTCTGCAAGGAAGATATCCATGGGCACACTAACATCAAGGACATCATACAAAATGAAGAATCCAAGATGGATCCATCTGGGCAGATGGTATTATTAGCTTGCCTGAGACTTCCCTGCAAATTTTGTAGGCAACTAGACATTTGAATTTCATCTAAACCCAGCTTGCTATTTCAGCATCTCAAAGATTAGACCTAAGATTTTAACTCTTGAATGTTGTAAAAACCCATTCTTCAATCAAGATGACTCAAATTAGTTTCCTATTCTGGATTGTGATGATCCTCAGCAATACTAGGCCATAATGTGGATCGGTGCAAACTACCTTTGCACACCTAATAACACCCTTGTATTTTGTACACCAAGATTTATGACTCAACATGTCTGGGGCTGTAATTCATGTAATGAACTACACTTAAAACATAGCCTGTTTTGCATACAGAAAGTAATTCAAGAATATGTCATGGTTATTTTCCTTGCTCTGGCCTTTTTACATTTTGAAATAACTTGATAACAAAACCAGTTTGCCTAGACCCCAAAACTCCAAAATCAGCACGGTATAAACTGATGATCTGTTTATGGTATCTTAACTGATAAATACACCTTAAACCACTATGTTGTGTCATGTTAAAAGTTAAACACTCAAGCTATCATGCATGTATAGATTCATCTAGCAGCTGTGACAGCAAAATCAAAATTTACATTGCATTTACCCTGAATTCAAACAAGCATAAAAACAGTTCTTGCTTTTAAAAGGAGTTTTAATCTGAAGATGGCATGTGCTGAGGGAGGGGGACACTCCCCCTTTGGCAACCTGTCCCCATGATTAATTGCTTTGGCTGTTCAAACTAGTGGGCCTACTTTCCAAATGGAATGCATCCAACTTTAATTCTCAAACATGAGCCCTTTTCTATAACTGGAATGATTAATCTTTTTAAAACAAGCCTTTTCTTTCCCACCCTGAGGAATTAGGGAAAAAACCGAGCCCAACCCCTCTCAAGAGTATTGGCACAATGGCAGTTACAAAGGTTATTGAAAGGCAACACAATTACAATGATAAGAAGTTAAAGAACTATCCCAAACTCAGAAATTGAATACATATTACAGTAGATCAACCTGGCTTCAGGAACCAGAAGCTGTTTTTGGTGAACATTTGCTTTCAGTATTCAAAGACATAAAGCAGTCTTCTAAGACAGTGCCCCGCCCCCTTTTGGGCACCAGGGACCAGTTACATAGAGAGGTTTTTCCATGGACTGGAGGAGGTATATTTTTGTGTGCTGCCTGCATTCCACCAATGGGCCTTCACTTGTTGAGCGGCCCAGTTTCTGGCATGCCGTGGACCAGTGCCAGTCCACAGACCGGGGGTTGGGGACCCTTGTTCTAAGAGAAACGGAAACACAGAAGATTCCTCCACAAGCAAATATTTGACATTTATCAAGTGTTTTCATTTGGTCAAAGCATCCAAGTGGCTCTATACAATTACTATTGAATTATAATTCAATATTGCTAGCATGAATGAGTTTATTCTTATACCATATGACAGTATCTAAGACTAAGACTAAAAGATCTAGAATAATCTTGGGAAAAGCATCAATTCAAAACCTATAATTTTTTAACTAGAAACTTCTCAGATCACAGTTCATGTTTTTAACCAGGATATTAAGCAGTCACAATGAAAAAGAATCATAGAGTGGGAAGGGTGTTTAAACCCATTGAATCTAACCTTGTGCAAAGTGCAGGAATTTAAATTAAAGCAACCCCAACAAATGAGAGCCAGTATAGTCTAGTGGTTAAGGCTCCAGGCTAGAAAGCAAGAGATCCTGAGTTCAAGTCCTGCCTTAGCCATGAGAGCCAGTTTGGGAGATCTTGAGCCAATCACTCTCTCTCAGCCCAACTCATCGTACAGTTTTTGTTGTGGGGAAAACAGGAGAAGGAAGGTGTGTTGGATAGGTTGGCTGCCTTGAGTTATTTTTAAAAATAATATAGGTGGGAGATGGATGGTTGGACAGACAGACAGATCCTGTTTTGTCTCTATTTGATTGAATAATTCTCATCTACTATGGAACTGTATTTGAAGCTTTATTATTGTCAGTGAAATCCATCATTTTGTGTCCTGTACTCTTGAACAACGGAGATCAATCTTGGCCTACTCTTGTGTGGCATCCATTCAGGTATTTGAAGATTACTGTCAAATAACCACCCGCAATTCTTTCAATTTATCTTCATGGGACTTAAGTTCCCTCCCTCTTTAGGTTATTATTTAGATCAATCACCCTCACATCTCAGTCTAACTATCTCAAAGAACTGTAAGCATTTGCTATAGCTTTTTCCTTCTGCAGGATAAAAACATTAGGCAACCTAATTAATGAACAGAACAGAGATTTTACTCCATTCCACCACTTCTTTCTTTTCAGCCCTCAGGGAGAAGAAGGAAAAAAAAGCTTATCGCTAAAAGCATATTTTCAATTCTCCCAAGAATTCCATGTTACATTACATCAGTCATTTTTATAACAAGGCTGCCAGATTGAAAGCAAGTATGGAGTTGTGCTTAAGAGTACGGAACTAGAGCCAGAAGAGATGCAGGTTCAAATCCCCACATAGCCATAAAGCTCACTAGGGTTTGTGAACCAGTCAGAAAGATCTCACAGAAGCATTTGAGTGGGTAGCAAAGAAGGGAGAGAAAAGTCCCAAATGTATTATTGAGGGTTTCTGGGAATGAAAGCCAAGCTATTAAATAAACAAGACATCACACAATAAAATTGCTCTTAATATTATATGGTAGAGGGATACCAAGAGATCATTATGTGTGGCTTTCTCAATCTGGTTTTCTCCTGGTATTCTGTGACTAGAACACCCATAGGTTCCGGCTAACGGCCATCCTAACTGAGCTTTCTGAGTGTTGTTAGCCTTAATCTATCTGGAGCAGGAGCCATCAAGTTCAGGAGATTGATGAATATTGGTGGTTAAAGTAGAATGTAGTGGTTAAGGTGCTGGTCTGGAAACCAGGAGATGGTGAATTCTAGTCCCATTTTAGCTGTGAAAGCCAGCTGGGTGACTTTGGGCTAGTCAGTCTCTCAGTCCAATCCACCTCACAGGGTTGTCGCTGTGGGGAAAATAGGAGGATGAAGGAGTTTAATGTATGTTGAGTTATTTATAAAGTAATAAAGGCGGAATAAAAAATATAATTAACAAATAAATTTATTCTCATCTCTTCTGAAACTCCTTATCCAGAAAGCAAAGAAAAATCCTAAATCTAACCTCACTTTTTGTGAAGAACCAATCAGCAAGCATTAACATTGTGGGAAGCAACCCCCACCTAGAAGAATGAAATACTTTTGAGGAATATTTTAAAAGGCAGAATATTATATTTCCCTAAATGAGAAATGGAGAAACATGTTTTTTAGAGGCAGGAAACAGACTCAGTCTTTCTTAATAGCATCCAGCAAATATTTTGTACCCATTAAGAAAGACTGGGCCAGCCTATCAGACCTTCAGCTCCAGGATGATGGGATTAAGAAAAACAGGACATGATCCTTCAGAACATAATAGGATTAACCCACTACCATTTAGCAGAAGACACAGAGCTCACTACATTGCACAATGTCCTAAGGGCATTTCAGATATTGCACCGCCTGCAAAGCACTCCAAACTTCAACCAAACTTAGCTCAGACAAGCACTTAAAATTTGCATTTCCTCATTTGCCTATGGAGCCAGCTATGACCCCAACAGGACCCCACAGGAATCTGACAACAGCCAACAGAATGCATGTTCTTGCACAGGAACAGGAAGCTCAAATACAAAGCCCAAAGAAGGTATACCCCCCCACTCTCAACTCCATTTTGTCAGCTGTCCCAAAAATCACATGTGGTTGATCGTTTTACTTCAGCAATAAATGGAACCTTTCTTTCCAAACAGCCTCCATGTTTCCAGTGTCTTTCTCCAGCTTGGAACTGAACCAGGTGGATTCCAACAACAGAAACATAATACAGAAACAAGACCTGTCCTTGTTTGGCCAACTCCTACCAAGTGCAGGGAAATCATGAGTCCAGGCAGTTCAAATGAATATTTAGGTTTATTGTAAGCTAAAGCTCTCTACAAGAATCTGAACTACTAATGGTAAAAACTAGTTGATGGTAGATAAGAGTCAACGGAATGATGATGTGTTTGAACCTTCCCTCTGGCTCCAGTCTGGTCATCTCCTACAACTTCACTGGAAACATTCAGTGTATTGCTCATGAGGCTGAGACTTTCATTTAGAAGATCAGCAGAAGATTTCAGCCTACTTGTGCCTAGGGGCTGACACTAAGTGACCTCAATTGTCACATCCAAAGCATCATTTTTTTAAAAAAAGCCCAAGAAGCCCATTGCCCACCAGACCCCTGATTTGGGTCAGCAGTAAAACTGAAGTTGGAGCAAGAAAAATCAGAACATTTGAGAGAAACAGAGCTGATGAAGGAGAAAGGCTGCATGGTTAATAGTTAGACATTGAGCATCTGCAGCCCTCCCCCCCAATCACATGCTATTAACAGTCATTAAGGCCAATAAGGAAAATCTCACACTGCAGAAGAAGTTTAAATTCTGCAGATTCAATCCCTAAGGAAATATAATAGCTGATGAAATGCTAGCTGTGAGCAATTTTTTCCAGAACTGGAAGTTAACCTCAATTCTCACCTCATTATGGCAAATGGGGTGCAAATGTTGACCAGCAATTCAGAAAATCAGGGTCTGAAACCTCTACCAGAGAACTGAACCACAATTCTTTCACAATAGAACTTGTCCCTCAAAGTTACAAATACAGTACAAATATTTGCAGCTGCCATACCAGAAGTCTGAAAGAATAAAAAAGCAAAACAAGGAACTAGAGATAAGAAAACAATGAATAAATACCTCGGTACATAACAGTTACTATGAACTTTACTTTCATGAGAAGCTTAGATTTCTTCCCCCTTTGCCATGTAAACAACCCTTCCTGCCATTAATCTGGGGCCAGTTAAATGCTTAGAATTGCCTTTCTCCTTTTCGGTGTTACATTTTGTTTAAAGCGCTTTCTATACAATTCTGCCATTACAAGTTCACATAAATTGAAAAATGTTTTTAGTTAAAAGAGTGTGCCTTTATGATGACACAATTCTCAATATGATTATATCCTGTCATTCAAATCAATCACATCTACAGAGACTCTGAAGCACCCTTCTCTAACATGTCATCTTCGACAGGGCTGATAGAATCTCCACCCGACCTTAGATGACTAGAAAATTCAGAAGCTAGGAGGCAGCTTCAAAAATTCCCAAATTAGCTTATGAAAAGAATGGAGGGAAAGTGATTTGCTGCTATGTAATCCTCCTAAGAATGCTGTACAACTCTAGAAATATCCTGGGAACCCGTCAATATCCCTGGTGGAGACTGACTTTGAGGGAGAAGAGAAACAGCCAACAGGAAGTGTGGCTGTGGAGGAGGCTGGGGAAGGGCAGAGGCCAGCTGAGCAGTCAGAGGAGGACCCAGGCCCATCCCCTATCCATCCTAGGGCACATAGGAAGCAGAGGATTAGGGAGAGACTTGGTCTCGGGAGGAGAGGGTCTCGATCCTCTTCATGGGCTGCAGGTGTGAGAACTGAATAAGAGTTTGGACCTGCGTTCTGGCAAACGCTGGAGATAAAGTGTGTTTTATTTTGGTCTGAAGTTATCTTGGTTGGCATCCTTCCAACAGACTGTGCCTTGTTATCTCCTTGAATTTGGTAATTACTTATCCTGGTCCATTGTGGAAATTCCTTCATTGTAGTTTGTTTTGGTTTTTTATTTCACCTCTATCTGCTCATTAAGTTCGGACTGTATTGCTTTCTTTTGAAGACTATTTTTGAGTATGTTTTATCTCCAACTGAGTATTATTGAACAGTGGGGCCAAGTTGGAAGCATTAAAGGACATTTATTTACATTTTGGGTTTTGTTATGTTTGTGTTACACTCTGGGTCACCACAGAACCAATGCTTTTTGCCACATGCAAATAATATAGGAAAAATACCCAGAGGAAGAGAGGTCCATCATATATACTGTATCAATGACCTTCAGGGTTACCTGGAGCAAGCTGAATATAGTTACTGAAAGCCCTTTGCTCATTGTGTCAAAAAGTCCTACCCCATTGCCTTCCAGAGCCAACCTGGAACCTTAGAACACAGTTTGGGAACAGTTTTTAGTTCTTCAGAAACAAGAACCGATTACTCTCAAACTAAACAATTCTTCATGACATCCTCCAACTGAGGATGACATCATTGCCCCTGTAATTTTCCCAAGCCTAAGACTTGATGAGTTGTCAGAAAAGGATCTGCCTACAAATAATTATACTGAGAATATTTTCTCCCTTTTAAGGGCATTTCCTGTTTATATTGCTGGGCGGCCTGTTAGTTTAAAGAAGCAGATTATCAGTTATGAGAAACTGTACAAAAAATTCAGTCCAATTCCTCCAAGGAAATTTGCAGTAGGAAGATGGCAATTTCAATGGCTCAAGCGTGGGAAACAGGGAAAGAAGCAGAAATGTAAGGTAGAATGGGTGTGTGTGTGTGTGTGCAATAGCAAAGCTCATGTTCAGTCTGTGACGTGGGAACCATTATGGCATTATTCCCTTGTGCCATACAGATGGCATTCCAGTATTATGGCTTTTTCAGCCTCCAATCCAGAAGATGGACGCAGACAGGGAAGAAGCCTTGGTGCTTCTGGTCAGGAATGCTGCAGATGCTCCCATACCACAAGCACAACATTAGATGTTATTTAGAGATAGGGAGTAATGGAAGGAGTTGACTTGCTGACAGATACGAGAGAGAAAATTGTAACTTTTGACCTTAAAAGGTATTAAGATGGGAATCAGAACAGTAGGGTGGGTTACCATTAGTAACACCTTCTCAGACTCAACTGAACCATGAAAAATTGCCCACTTTACCTTTAAAAGTCTCTTTAGCATCCACAGCTTGCCCCATTAGATTACTGACCCATAACCACCCCTCTTGTTATACTAGATCAGACTGAGAAAGTTACAATACCTCTACATCTCGCTTCAACTTTTCCATAAAGT
Organism: Hydrophis major; assembly: GCA_033807585.1. NCBI lineage: Eukaryota > Metazoa > Chordata > Lepidosauria > Squamata > Elapidae > Hydrophis > Hydrophis major. Next base: position 218,435,949 of record CM066329.1, read on the forward strand.
CTTTTTTGGTCTCTTCATTGATGTACACTTTCTGATTCATGTTTAGAAAATCAATGTCCTTCAGAGTTGGTAGTTCCTTGCCCTGGAAAAGAGGACAGTTTCATGAAAAAGAGGCAGATGAAGCAAGTCAAACTTCAACTGAAATTTGCTAAATCCAAATTTGGAAGACAAAACTAGAAGCAATAAAAAGTGGCAAAATAATATAAAAATGAAGCTAAGGTTTTGTGTGTACATGTACTGTAGAATAAAATATTTTCATTTTGTGGATTGTGTCTTCCCCATATATAGGCTGTGGTTTTGCATTGTGGTTTCAGTGTAACTTTTAAACTGATGATCTGACTTAGGGCCATTCCTTGGTGGAAAGGTGAGACAAAAATGGCAATTACAAATCAATGCAAATAGCCCAAACCATGTAATTGTAAAGTGAGATAAAAATATTTTAAACACCCTTCAGAAAAGATAAGAAAATATCTACTCACTAATAGCAGAGTTAAACTAAAGCTCACTTTAAGCCAGGGGTCTCCAACCTTGGCCCCTGGAAGCCTGGTGGACTTCAACTCCCAGAATTCCACAGCCAGCTGTGGAACTCTGGGAGTTGAAGTCCGCCAGGCTTCCAGGAGCCAAGGTTGGAGACCCCTGCTTAAGCTTAGAGTGATAACTGAGAGTTACAAAGGAGGAAACGAAAATACCAGGGGTCAGGGTAACGATGCAGACAGTTTTATTACTTTTTCTTTTATTGTAAAGGGACTAAATCTATTTTAGATTTTGTAGGTCTCTGACTTTTAAATTGTAGAAAATATATCAACTTCAAGTGAAGGATAACATAAGACACATAATATGATATTCCAGCAGTTCTAGAAAAAGTATGGGGGATGCAGGTTATCCATCTTTGCTTTAAAAAAAAAAAGAAGCAAAGTCTCCCTTGATTAAATTCAACTTTTGATGATTTTATATGTTACATGAAACATTATCCAGTAGTGGGGTATACATATTATTCTGTACTTTGTCCAACTGATAGTGTACTAGATCATGCAAATCCTATTAATGTACAAGACTTCTTCTGGATTAGGTACCTACTACTCAGTTTCTTGACCTGGAACTTCTAGAAGCCTTCCAGTGATAATGATACCATTAGAAGGAACAAGGGCAAAAAAGTCCGTTTACTCAAATGGAGAGATTGAAGATGGAAATGAGAGTGTTTAAATTTGTTTTCAGAAGCCTTCTGCACACCATTTCCATCTTTAAATTAACCCTCCCCGCTCCTAAACTTAAAATTAAGGAAAAACCATGCCAGTGAGATGGGCCATTTTTCTGCTTAGTGTTGATTCCATGTTCTCACAAGCCTTCCCGGAGTCAAGAAAGAGAGAGTGAGAGATTGCCCCCTCTTGGCTTAACTTTGGGCATGAATTCAGCTAATTGTGGTTTATGAAATAAAAACGATTATGTTTAGACATAATCTTTGTACAGAAAAAGCTATAATACCATGTTGGATCATGCCAGCAAACTCAACCCATGTCAGGTTAACATGAAAATGCACCTACAATCACCAATTACCTTCTCTTTGTCACTGGCTTCACGGGATATCAGTGAACCCTAAAAAAGGCAAGAACATAAGGATTACGGTCTAGAAAACATAAGATAAGGTGTGTATTTTTGGAGCATCTTTCAAATTAAAGTGTTAACATAAAATTATTAGAAAGTGGGAGGGAAAATGGTTCATAACATCAGAAACTTTAAAATCTCAATGGAAGGTGAAGTTAAACCTGCCAAAGGGCTGCCATAGCGGGACATATGTTAAATAAAATCATCATAACCACAGTCAGTTAAAAAATAAAGGTAAAGGTTTCCCTTGTCTAGTTGTGTATGACTCTAAGAGCTGGTGCTCATCTAAGTTTCTTAGCAGAGGGAGCAAGCATTGTCCAAAAACATTTTCATGGTCATATGGCTAGCATGACTATATACCAAGGTGCACAAATTAAAACATATAAACCATAAATTGTTTCATGATTAATACTATCATTTTAGATGGCAAGGAAATTGGTAAGGAAATCTTTCATCTTTCTATAACCTCTTTTACTTGTATCTTCCATTTATTTCATCCCAATGTTTCAATGCTATTGGCTGTTATCTCCTAACTGGATAGTTTGAAGGAGGAGTAGAAGAACCTTTATGGTGCTTTGCATAGTGGCTTTATATTCTGCCTTCAGGTTATGTGTGTGTGTGTCCTCCCTTCCTCCTCCAATATTTAAAGCAATTCCTTCAAGTTACGCAGTATGTCCTAGTATTTAATGAGACGGTTACAGAGGATCCACAGTTGTTTCTTGGCACCCAGCAAAATAGGCATAGAGACATTAACACTATTTTCAACAATAGGCCCATCATGAATTCATATCAAAACTATCTTTAGCAGGAAAGATAATGTAAGAATAATACTGAATGGGCATAGGTTTTCAACCATTTCCTGGCCACATTGGTTTACATTTATTTTTCGTTTATCAGATGATCTGAAATGGAGGGGTTGCAGCATAAAAAACAACAGTACACAATGTAACACTTTCACAATACAGATTAATCACATCCTCTATTCATTCCGAACATATGTGGCAGGCATTTTTTTTTTTAACTTAATAGAAGGGAGAGAAGAAACTGGGAAAACATGACTTAATTAAAGCTATCCAGAGGTTCTTAATGAAGCCAACATATGAACTTGCTTCTCACCCACTGAGTTCTAAAACCTTAGTGGATGGTTTTGTTTTGTTTTTACTATTTTTTTAAGACTTCAGCAGTCAAAAAGGAAGCTCACTTGTCAGAAATTCAACATGCTATTGTTGTACCACCATGAAACTGGATTTACACCAAATTTGGTGCCTTCTCTTTAAAAAAATCCTCTCGATAGAACATACTTGAGATGTCTCAGAACGTGGAATAATCTTATCAACACCAACTGAGAAGCCTCCAGACCATCTGCTATTGCTTGCTTTTTCCCCCTTTCCAACCTTCTGTCAAGATACACCCCCTTGGTGTCCTTGTCACTAATGCCTTGGCTAATTTCTATACCTTCAGGGCCTTTGCTATACCCATCCACAGCCTCTCCTTTTTACAATGCTAATTTGCCCTGCTTTTCTATTTGCCTTATTACTTTTTTATGTAACCTTCTGAGCAGAGACTATATTATGTTGCCTCTATACTCTGCAAAGTAATTGCAATACCCCTTGGCATCAGATAGAGAAACGGCCCAACAAATTTAAATCTAGCTCCCTGCTCCAAAGCTTCCCGGGGAGATAGGCTAACCTTTGGAAGAGTTATAAACCTATTGGCAGCATAAGCACCTAAAGCGAAGAAAGGTATCACTTGAGACTCAAATTTCATTCAAAAAGAAAAAGAAAAACACTATCTCTTGTAGATCCAGAAATAATGTCGATGGAGGAATAGGTCAAGTATTAAAAACGCATACATGGAAAGCAGCCCAAATCTCACATTCAATTCACTGCTGTATCATTTCTGCCCATTCATCCTTCTCAGACTGACTTGATTTTTGGGACTTGCATTAATTTCAGGGTAAACAGCACGTTAAACATAATCACTGCAATATTTTACCGTCAAGAAATATATTAACAGCCTCTGCAAATTACTTCATCTGCATTCTTGTATAATGTATGTACTAATAAACAATTCTCCGGCTGCATTTTTAGCTATAGCCCTTTGTGTTTCTATAGCCCAATGCAGTTTCTAGTCCCCGACCCCTCCACAGAGAGTGGCCTCCTAAAATACTTGTGAATACAAACACTGCTTGTAAATTATCCACATAACCTTGGTATGAGGGAACTTGCTTTAGGTCAGCATTTAATGATGCGTAATCAGGCTTAAGGCAGAGAGGCATGGACATGACCCATCTCATTTTCCCAGCTGAGCTTTTCAGCACAAAATAGCGACCTTGCATTTGAAACCATTCCTCTGCTGAGTGACTTCCCCAAGGAAAGAAGGGGGCCCTTGTGTAGCAATCCTAAGGCAGGAAATATGGGGAGGGAGAACTTCGCAGCCAGAGCCATCTCTAGGCTGCCTCAGCAGGCTTTGGGATGAGGAACAGGAAATGAAGCACAGGCTTTTGGCAGAATGCCCTTATCGCTTTGGTTACTCATCAGCCAAAATCCCACTCCAGCCATGGCTCTGCAGGACTACCCCCAAGGAAAGCTGCTCCTGATGGGAAATGGGAGTACAGGTAGTCCTCAACTTACGACAGTTCATTTAGTGACCCTTCAAAGTTACAATATCACTGAAAATGTGATTTATGACCGTTTTTCACAGTTATGACCTTGGCAGCATCCCCATGATCATGGGATCAAAATTCAGATGCTTGGCAACTGGTTCATATTTGTGACCCTTGCTGTATCCCAACGTCATGTAAATTGTCTTTTTGTGACCTTCTGACAAGCAAAGTCAATAGGGAAGCCAGATTCCTTTAACAACAAAAATGTTGGGCTCAACTGCAGTCATAGGTCGAAGACTACCTTGTATAGCAACAGCCGATGTTTAACAGACTATCAGGAAAACAGAATGGATCTTCTCCAATGGGAAGCTATCAGAGCAGAACTAGATCCCTCCTCAGTTAGACTCTAACTCAGCTGTGGCAGAAAGGACTAGAGAAAGCTCAGAGGGAATGCTTTGCTTGCTTTAGGACCGACGACTCATTTCTGATCTTAAAAATAACCGATTGGGTACAGTAGCGTTGGGGGTGGGGAATGACTCCCAAAGGATTTTGTCTTTGAAACAGATCTATCTATTGTGATCTGCTCCTTGAAGAGGCCACTGGAGTCCATGATGCATGAAGAGAGCTACATAAGCAAAAGGCAGTCCTTGCCCTAAAGAGCTTATTATCTAAATATAGACATTGTCTGGATGATGAGGGAGTCTGGCAGGCAGTGGCAGAAGATTCATGGAATGAATTAAGCATATCCCAGCCTGCAATCCCATATCTCTCACTCAGGAATAAAAGCTCATTGAACTTGGGAATGGTACTTCCTCCCAAGTAGAGGCACTATCCTTTCTGTTATGGATAAGGACAGAGGTGGTTAGAAATAGTGTCAGCTGCTAGCTCTGTGAAACCTTTGGTTAAAACCAGATATTTGGGGCTGAGCACAGTTAAGCGGGAAGAAGCTTGATCAGAGCCATGTACCCAAGCATATACAGCATGAGGCTTTACTGTTAAATAACAACTCCACGAGCACCCTTGTCTCATATCAGATGGAAAATCATGCTTGCTTGCTTGCCAATTTGTGACACAAAACCATTTTAAGACACTGCCTGGTGAAGCAGCAGGTATTTTTAAATAAACACTGCTATTTGAATGACCCTTTTTCTCAATTACTCCTTTATGATGATTATCCCTTTTATAGAATAATCATCAAAAGAGGATGCCTTATTGAGAAATTTGATTATTACAAGATAAGGAGATTGGATACCAACATTCTGCTTAAGGCTGTGCAGTTTCCCAAATCAATTATGCACTTCTCCCTTGGCTCAACCCCTTCTGTTCCTCAAAGGGAGAGAAGGGGATGTTATGGAAACAGCTGCATCCACACCAAACTCACTAATGCTAAAGCAATATAAGGACAAGGATATCACTAGGCAAATGCCATGACATGTTTATATTAGTCTATTACAGGTACATTGCTGCTATTGTCTGATGATGTCATCACACAAGTATCATCCTCCCCCTCCCCTTCCCCAGGAGAGAAAGATCTGGAAATCAATATCTCCTTAAAGCTCCATATGTCATTGTACCAAACAGCTATGACTGGGAATTTTGGAACATGTCAGTGAATATGGGCTGAGTCAGAGAAATGAGCCGAAACTCCTGACAGTCCACCTCTTCCTTGTAAAGAGCCAATCCATTTGTCTGACTGCTTTGTTTCAAAACAGTGTGTCAGGGGATAATTGAGCTAAACCACAAATAAAACAATGAGAGTCAATTTGGTCTAATAGTTAAAGGTACTGGCCTAGGAACTAGGAGACAGTGAGTTCTAGTCCCACTTTAGGCATGAAAACCAGCTTGGTAATTTGGGTCAGTCACTCTCTCAACCCAATCCATTTCACAGGGTTTGTTATTATGAAGAAAATAGGAGGAGGAAGGAGTATGTTCGCTGTCCTGAGTTACTTGTAAATAATAATAAAGGCAAGATAAAAATCAAATAACACATAAATAAAAACTACCTCCACATATACCAGCATGCATACAATCATGAAAAAAAAACATACTCTTTTGAGTTCTATGGTTTTACATATCAGGACATAGTAAAAAAATCATCTGAACAAAAAATTATCCATCTGAGGTTGTATTTACCTTCTTTTCAGAACTGCTAAAGACCGAGTGGTTTTTACTATTTCTTGATACGTAAAAGCATTAAAAATGGTGGGGGTGGGTGGGCTTTCATTTTCACATGACTTAGGTAAGCATCATGCAAGAGATGAATAAACAGAGACTCGATTCACACAATGCTTCTTCTCTATCACCCATTACCTTCAGATCATACTTTCGGTGTATAGTGAGTCTGTGACTAAACATGTTCCTCATGACCAGCATGTAGCTCTCCTCATTGTCAACACTGAGCCGGTACATACCCAAGAATTGGGGCAAGAGGGTACTCCCATGACATTTCACAATGTACTGAAAGAAAATAGTGACAAAAAAAATTATAAAATGTTGTATAAAATTCTCAAGGAGCCTAATAATGGTGGAGGCAGTCAAAGGTACAGGCATATTCTGTGTGGTATCAGATCCTTTCAGAAAGCAAATGGTTCCTGATCTCAGAATAAAGCCCATGCCTGTCAGAAATCCAGTTTCCAAACACTCGTGCCCTTTGGTACCTACTCTAAGCACTATTAAGGGCAATAATAAACATTATTATTAATAAATAATAAACTGGTAAAGATTTCCTGCAAATTTCAGATTCAAATTTTGAACGCAGGTATGAAAGATGGAAATGCATAATTCACATCTTTGAGGATATTCAGACATTACCAGAGGAGACAGCTCTCTAGCTACAATCTCCAAAGGACAAATGCACCACCTAGTGGGGGGATTGTATATTTTTAATCACTTTTTCTCAGGAGAGAAGACTAAGTATCATTAATCTTTTTGTTTTTCTAAATGTCAAGCTTCAGAGCTTTCTGTTGAAAAATACATTTTTTGCTCCCAAGGCATGAAGCAAAGCTAGAACACAAATGGCTGTTCCTATTCAAATCTTAGGAATAAACAAGGAATTCTTTAGACTGTAATTAGGCTTCAGTATTTTCTGTCCAAGAAAAAAAATAATGCACAGATCTGCAGTTGCCTACATTTACATTCAAGTCTACTGAGCTCAAAAACTAAACTTGTTTTTAAACCACATGTTTTTGCTATTGTACGATGCATCAATAAGAAAATGCACACATAAAGTGCCCCCTTTTCTCTTCTACTTCTGAAACTACAAGGGTTATATTTAGTTAATACCAGATGATCTCTACGAAATCTCAATCCCAGATTAAGAAGTCAGGAATAAAACCATGGAAGAAGATAATAACAAATATTATAATCATTCAAGGTTTTTATTCTTGGTGTTTGCCTTGTAAAGCCAGATTTTACCCCTTTTACCTGTTGGCCCCATAGCTACCTGACCCTTGTTAGCAATTTTTTGGAGGGCGAGGCCTTTTTTCCCCCGCAATGTATATTACAGGAAAAGAGAAGATCAGAAGGGAAACTTTCCTTCTGTAACAATCTTCCAGTTAACCAATCTTTGGATTCAAGTCAAAGAAACTTTTATCTAGCTATAATCCCGCCGAAGCCGTTATGTCTGCAATGTGTCTTACCTGATGATAATGGGATAGAAGGCTATGAACATCAGCTACGTCTTCACTGGTTATCTCTTTTATGACCACTGTCCTGTCATAGGACAGGAGAAAGCGACCTCCACCCTCAGTCTCATAGGTTGGTGGGCTACGTGTCAAGGAGACCTATAAAAAAAGAAAGAATGGACAAAGCAAGGACATTTACAAGAGGACTATGGAAACTGCTGAAGGTATCTTCCATGTGCAGATCAGTAGATGCTGCTTCACCTAAGCAAGGTCTCAGAATCATCCTAAAGTGTTCCACTCCTTTTGACAATGCTCTTTCAATCAGCCACCTTCAAGCGGGGACACTTTTTAGAGCAGATCCCAGTGAGGCACCATACGAAGGATCTTTTGACAGCTCTCACCCAGCCTTGATTCACTCTATAATGTGAGAAGCTTGACTAAGAACTATGAAACAAGTTAGGCACATTGAAAACAACACATCTGTTTCCTGGTTAGAATTCTAATTGCTCAGGTGTTCAAGTAGCTCCCAAAACAAGGGGGGGGGGGTAAAACAGAAAGAGAAATAGAGAGACTACAAGTCATGCTTATAAGATTACAGTATGAGGAACGGCTTTGTGTGCTTTTATACCAGAAGGCAACAAGGAGAGATAGTTGTGCCTGCTTCAGCTTCAAAGGATACCTCCAAAATACTCCTGACAGCTGTGCAATTGTTTTGCGTTTGTGTGTGTATGTGTAAGAACATAGTTATAAGCAAGCCTGGCCTGGGGCTTCCTTTCCCACATCTCTCTTTAACCCATTCTGAGATTGGTCCTGTAGCTGTTGTATAAGTGCTCGATTGGATGCATACAACCTCTTGTATGGCAACGTACCATTTCTAAGCTATTGCACTTCTGACTGTCATGCCCCTGGTGGAGACTGAGAAAGAGGAAGAGGAGGAACAGCCAACAGGGAGTAGAAGTGTGGTTCCAGAGGTGATGGAGGAGGCTGGGGAAAGGCAGAGGCTGACTGAGCAGTCAGAGGAGGACCCAGGCCCATCCCCTATCCATCCTAGGGAAGGCAGAGAGGAGAGGATCAGGGTAAAACATGGTCTACTCAGGAGAGGGCCATGATCCTCTTCAGGGGTTGCAGGTGTGAGATTTGCATAAGAGTTTGGACCTGCGTGCAGACGCTGGAGACAAATTAGTGTTTTATTCCCAAAGGTTTACCTTAGTTGGTGTTCTTCCAACGGACTGTACCTGGTTATCTTCCTGAAGTTGGCAATTATCTATCCTGGTCTGTCGTGGAACTTTATTCAGTGTGGTTTGTTTTTGGTTTTTGCTTCGTTATTGGCTCTTTGAATTTGAACTGTGTTTCTTTCCTTTGAAATGTTATTTTGAAAATAGTTTACTCCTCCATTGTGAACAATTAAACAGTGAAGCGACGTTGAAGACATTAAAGGACTTTTAGTTACGTTTTGGGTTTTGTTATATTTCTGATATACTCTGGGTCATCACACCGACCTTTTTTCAATATCAATATTTTGATACTTCGGAAGGAGTTCAAGGAGCTTCATTTCCCCTATCTTCCCTTAACCTTATATGATATGTCACCATCACTTTTTTTACAGAGCAGGTGTGGGAATAAGACTAAGTGTATGTCACAAGTAAAGCATTTCTTGCAAGTAATTCAGGACAAAGGCAACATTTCAGCTGGGCCTCTTAGCCCCTCTGCTACCCTGAACTTTCTACTAAATGGATTAAACAACTACTGTAGTATCATGGCATCTGCAAGAGTAATAAGGATTATGTATGTAAACAAGCATATCTAGAAACATAGACACTAATACAGTTATTGATTAAAATAATCCACTGGTTTAACATTAAAGCAATCCGACTTTAATATTAGTTTTGCTCAGGAGAACAGATTTGAACTAGTCTCTTCTGGGTTTTTAAATGAAAGCAAAAATAACCTTATAAAAGAACCAGTTCGATACCTATGCTTCGCTACGAAACCATGTGGTCGGGCTTAGTTTTTGGGAAGGAAAATAAGGGAAAGAAAGTTTTGCCTCTGCCTATTAGCATCCATCAGTATTCATCTGGCTAGTGTCCTGTCAGTGTGTGAGAGAGTTGAGGTCTGTTTGGAAACTGAAACAGTATTTGCTGTGCAAGCAAGAAGAAGACAGCTGCTTGTGTTTTCCTCTGCTTGTGTTTTGCATTTGGAACAGATTTTTTTTCAGGTGGGGAGGGGGAATAGCATCAGAGCGTGTTAATAATAATATACAAAATACTAATGCTGCGATGGTCATTTTGAAAAATCCTTTCTTAGTGAGCACCTAGAAGCCAAGAGGAACATACGTGCCAAATTTCAAGTTTGTAAGTTTTACAGTTCTGGAGATTTTGTGATGATGCATGAGTGGTCTTTCGCAGTTATATAGATGATGATGATTTTAACTGCATGCTGTAGTAACAGACTACATTTTCTCAATTTAATTACTAGAGGAATATATTGTACAGGTAGTGATGACAATTGAGTCCAACATTTCTGTTGTTAAGTGAAACATTTGTAAAGTGAGTCTTGCCCCATTTTACAACCTCTCTTGCAACAATTGTTAAGTGAATCACTGCAGGTGTTAAATTAGTAAAGCAGTTTTTAAGTGAATCTAGCTTCTTCATTCACTTTGCTTGTCAGAGCTTTGCAAAAGGTGATCACATGACCCCAGGACACTGCCAATGTCCCAAATATGAGTCAGTGGCCAAGAATCTGAAGTTTGATCCCATGACCATGGGGATGTTGCAATAGTCATAAGTCACTTCAAACGGTCACTAAATGAACTGTTGTAACTTGAGAATACCTGTAATACATTACAAAATTTGTTTAATTTCAAACATGATTTCTTAACTTTTTGGTCTTAAACCTTTGAACATTGGGCTTGTTACTGTAAAGTCAGTAAATGCATAATAGCTAAATCAACCAATCCACATAAAACCAAACTAGTTCACTTGGCCATATCATCTTCATTGCTTTTATTACAAGGAAGAAATGGTAGATCTCTCACAATGTGCCATTATGGAAAAAGGCATTAGGCAACCCACCTCCAAAAAGGTGGGGGTTAGGGAGGGGGCTCTGGGGCTACAGCTGGAAAAACTGTGTACCCCCAGGTTTTTAGGTACTCAAACTCTTTGGGGTAAGGTGGTACTTACTCAGGGTTGGGATTCTACCAGTTCTGTCCGGCTCTGTAGAACCGGTAGCTCTAAAAAGCAGCAAACAGAAAGCATACATAGAACTGGTTCTATGTCTGCTGATGTTTTGGCCCACCCACTTGCCTGAGTTCTTACCTGACCTTTATTTCCTGCTTTTTCAACCTCAGCTGCTGTGCAAGGCACAGCTGCAGTTGAAAAAGCAGGAAAAAAGTACTTTTTCAAACGCTGTTTTTCTGCACTTAGCGCTGCTCAGTTGTCCAGGCAGCAAGCTGATGATGATTTACAGGCGTGCGCAGCGAAGCACATCGTAAATCACCGAACCAGTAGTTAACCCTGTCGGATCCCACCCCTGTATCTACTTACTTGATAATCCTGATCATCAATGTTGAAGCGTTCACGAAGGTTGCGGAAAACCTGTGGACAGTACTCCTTAAATTTGAAGTGACCAGGCAAGTTTTCCCTGCAGAAGTATAAGTAACATGGTTAGATGCCAAGCCAAAGTTTAGTCTGCAGATAGAGCATAATGAGGCAGACAAGAGGCCTGAAATACTTTAGAGGAGCGGAAAATGAATGGAATGTTTTTATTTCACTCCTAAAGTAAAAACACAGCTCATCAGTAAAGATTCTGGCCCAACCTGATCTCCATTGTAGTGATTCAGTATGGAGAAAAAAAAATTCTGTTTGTTTTCCCCATCCTGCATCCTGAAGTGCTACAAGCCATTTTATCACCTCCAGACTATGCCATGTCTGGTGTTCAGGCCTAACCATTTCTGCTATGGAAAGAACAAGCTCACTTTTGGAAGAACACTATATCTCATTTGTGTGAATACAAAGGCCCTACTGTTTCTTTTATCAGAAGAGCAGTCTTCTTGACAAGTGAACAAGGCTTTAATTGGAATAGCTGCCAATTCAGTTTAGAAATCTCAGTAATCTATGGCCTGTGCTCCATAATCCTCTCACCAACAGTCTCTTCTAGCACATGGTGTAATCCTCCATTATGAAGGTTGATTACATTACTGTTCAGACAGAAGAATATAAAGCATTAGGTATCTGAAAGGAGGAGGCAAGCCCTCAACTTGTACTAGCAAATAATTTCATATTTTTACATGACGATGGATTCAAAAATTGTGATATTTGGCTTTTTCTAAAATGGTATTTTAAAACAATAGACTAAATTATATGTATATATGTACACACACATTGTTTCACTGTAAAAACCATGTCCTAATCAATTATGCGAGAGCCAGTTTGACATAATGGTTAAGGGACCAGGGTAAAAACTGGGAGATGAGTTCTTGTTTTGCCTTAGGCATGAAGCCAGCTGAGTAACTTTAAGTAGATTAATTCTCTCTCAGGTCTAGGAAGGAGGCAAAAGCAAACTGTTTCCAAAAATCTTGCCAGAAAACTGAAAAGAATTGTCAAGCCAGTCAAAACAAACAACATTGATATACAGTAAATTAAACTTACATTATGCATTATTCAATGCCACCCTTTCTAGCAATATATATTTATGTACGTGGATCTTTGGTTATTCGGGTTTTCTCCCGCGTAAGATTGGAAGTATCTAGGCAACGTTTCAATGAAGTCTCGATGAAACGTTGCCTCGATACTTCCAATCTTATGCGGGAGAAAACCCGAATAACCAAAGATCCACATACAAATACCCGCGAGAACCTCAGAAAACATACATATATATATATATATATATATATATATATATATATATATATATATATATATATATATATATATATTCTTAAGTTTTCGTGGGTACATACATGTATGGCATTCAGCTTTGTTCGGGTATTTTCCCACGTCATTGTAGTTGTGCTTTTAAAGTTGTAGCAACGTTTCAGCAGAATCTCATCTGCCATCTTCAGGCTTATGATGATGGCAGATGAGATTCTGCTGAAACGTTGCTATAACTTTAAAAGCACAACTACAGTGACGTGGGAAAATACCCCAACAAAGCTGAATGCCATATATACACACACATACACATACACACACACACACACACTATATCTCCCCATCCATCCATCTGAATGACCTTGGGCCAAACACCCTCTCTCAACCCAATAGGAGTAGGTATGTTTGCCACTTTGAGTTAGAAAACTAATAAAGGTGGGATATAAATAAATAAAGTACAATATTCAAACAACTATCTAGTAATCCCAGCAAGCAAAATATTTTGTTTTTGTTAACAGAAACTGGCCCCTAAAGAGGAGAAAATAATGGACTATAGACCACTAACATTTCCTGGAATTCAGTCATTTCAATTCCCTTTTCTCTCAGCAAATCCCTTTTCAGCCTAGTCACAAGTAAAACTATATTAAAGGGCAGTAGAGGTTTGAGAAAATGTATATTAAAAAAGAAGTTCCATTACTGCACAAAGGAATGGAAATGAGCAAAAAGAGATTTCAATGAAGGATCATAATCACTGTAGAGAAACTAATATCACAATCTGTCCGGGAAAAAGAAAACCCTTAAGAAAACCCTTAAGCAAGAATTAGCTGAGTGAGGCTTTCTGCTAGACTGTAGTGCTTTATATATTTAGTTATCGTAAATAAGGTAATCTGTATAAATAGATTTATAAGGCTTAATCGATTTTAATCAATTGTAACTCACTTGAAGTCACCTATGTGTGAGTTGGGTAGCTATATAAAGTTGTCTAATAAATAATGTAATCTCTTGATAAAGGACAAAGAAATACACTCAGATCCATTAGAAAAGCATATATCTGCCACTGTGTCAGATTACAACTTCCAGGCTCTTCAACTACCACAACAGCACTGGTCAGCGCTGGAGAAAAAAGGCTGCATTAGGAGAATCTTTCATCTCAACCGGCAAAACTATTTTTGAGGGATGTTTGTACCTGAAGTTATATTATTTAGGAGTAACTGGGGTTATTATCCTTCTCATCGGGGTGATATAGGCAGACAATATTAGGCCACATGCCTCAGAACATTCCATGTAGGAAGCATATTCATGCACATATGCATGGGTGAATAGATGGAAATATAAACCCAACAAAATAAATAAATAAATGGTGCAAAGCTCACAATGCCAGGCTTAATCCCCATGTTTTAGTTACTAGACCTCATTTGAAAGTATTGGAATGAGTTTTGCCTGAAAGACTGCAGTGAACCTGCATTAGGATGAAATTTGGATTTGGAAGGCCATCTGCGTTGTATCTCCAGCTCTTTCCTCACCTGTTGAAGAGATGATTGTTCACCTTTACTTTAGAACTGGCTTTGAAGTCATCAGGGAGCAGCATCACTGGCTGGGGAACTTGATTGAGTTCATTGATCTAACATGAGAAAATGAAGGTAAAACCAGACAAAGTCACACCCAGCACCCCACTACCAGATTCAGTTTCACAGAGACAATTCTGCTAGCTGTAGTTTGGTCAAGAGCTTGAGACAAAAGTCCCTGTGTTTTAACCTCAGTATTTCTGCTTGCCAAGAGACTGCAGCACCTCCAAGGCTCAATTGTTTTAATTCTAGCTCTTGACAACTTCAGATGGCCAACTGAAGCAGCCCATGACCAAGAACATCAATAATCTTTTGACCAGAGGCTGAAAGCAGCCTGTCACATCATTTTCATCCAGACATGAGTGTTTAAACTTAAGTAACAGCCATGTATTAATCCCTATTGAAACATGACTGTGTGAAAAAAAGGACCAGACCCAATGGAGAGTTCTGTTATGGCAGAGAAAATGTGTTTCTCTTAGAGAGAATGCCAGGAAAATGTGGAAAATGCACAAAATGTCTAATTGCTACCAGAGAAGGGCATATAAACCTCAAATCAGCATGACCACATTGAGAGGCACAAAGCATGCTTGGCCATCTTTCCCCTATAATCTCTGGTAGGAAAAATATGAATCAGAGAAGAATGGACCACAGAGAATTATAGCTATGAGGCTTCACTCTTCATGTTCCATTTCTATTGCCTTTGGGCAGCCACTCAAGCAGCAGAGCCAGAGCCAGTTTAAACCAGCCTTTAAATGATATTATAACAGCTATGGTGAGCTCATACTGAACTATCCAGCATTTCTGTTTAAAGAGGGGGGGGTTGTTGAAACCTGCTTAGAATCACATTTCTCTCATAAAATGTAAAAGTAGGATCCTTGACATATACTGGACTGTAGTTGGTAAATGTATACGCATATAGTTATACATATATATGTACAGTATTCATTTTTCTCATATAGTCCAGTACCCCAAATTTTGCATCCTACTCTCAGTTGACATATGTTTTAGAAAGTTTTATATTGTCTTGATCTGTTACTCTGCCTAGTTAGAAGGGTCTGCCATTTAAAAAAAAAAATCAATTTCAAACCTTTATTGTCAATGCAACATGTGTACAATGCAACATGTGTGCAATGAGATTGGCTGAGCCTCCCTTAGTGCACCCCACAACACAAATACATCTCAATAACTCAGTGAAAGAAAGAAAATTCCTAACCCAGTCAATCATACTAACACACAATCCTCTATACAAATATGTTCATAACATTATTTTATATTGCACAAAGACAATCCAAAGTGCAAAAACCAGATTATTCTTTTATTCAGCATACATTGAAGCAGTAAAATAGCAACACAATGGAATATTCTGACAGTCTGAAAGATATTTTTGAACAATCATAGGGGCTAGAAGGATAGCTTTAAAATATAGTGCTTTTATAGTATAAATATTCATTAGTAACTTCTCAACTGAGGAAAAGCTTTTCAAATAGCATGCACTTATAAAAGATAATATTGCCACCACAAAAAGGGCAAACTCAGAAATATTAAGTAACACCTGAATTGTACTTATTATATGAAATCCTGTTATGGTCACAGAAGATGGCTTACTTATGACCTTTATAGTTCAAAATCACAGCAGGAATTGAACATACCAAAAAGCCATTAATTCAAGCTTGATGATATCTACATCAGATGCACTTATAACTGTGTTATGTATTATTTTTAATCAAGCTACTTATGTATTAAATTACTGAACCTCTGCCTCCAAAGACATCACAGTAGCATATACGTGGGTGCTACTTGATGTTCTTGTGCTAGAAGTATTTACTGTAGTAAAAAATTTGTTCTCTTTTGTACTTCAGTCTTCCAAAACTAGTGGTATAAAAAGATGTTCCTGTTTGGCTTCAAATAATCCAGCTGCCTTCTGACTGTCCTCTGACAACAGAATAGTTCAATTCAGTTTGGGATTAGCAATTTTTACACTTTGCAAAGGTTTTGGAAAGATCAATATTGATGCCTATGTTGCAGGGATGGCCCATCTGCAGCAATTCCTTTTGGGTAAAAATCTGCAAAATGTAATCTGTATGAGATAAAACGATTAATGAAAAAAATCTGATAAATTTGAGTGAAGAAGTATTTTAATTTAGTTCAGCTGGTACTCCAATTATAAGCCTTTGTCATAGGATAGTTACCAACAAGCATCGCTTAGTCTCTCACTTAGTTATCCGACTGTGAGGTAAAACTATCACCTCAAACCAAGAAGAAAACTTCTTTACTCTTATGTTTTATTCATTTACTTAATTTATATCCCATCTTTATTATTTTTATAAACAACTCAAAGTGGCAAACATATTTTTCTTCCTCATATTTTCCCCATGACAACAACCCTTTGAGATGAGTCGGGCTGAGAGATTGACAGGCCCAAGATCACCTTTTAGCTCGTTTTCATGGCTAAGGCTGGACTTGAACGCCTGGTGCCTTAACCCAGTGGTCACCAACCGGTGGGCCAGGGACTACTGGTGGTCCATGAGAAAATTTTGGTGGTCCGCAGAGAAATGTCCCCCCCAAAGCAATTAATCCAGGCTGCATGGGAATACAAGGCTGCGCCACCCACATGGCCTGCCCACCCGCTGGCCCTCACTCTTTGGTCGAGCTCAAACCTTACTTTGAGTAGAGCCACACGAGCTAGAACTGGAAGGTAAGACCAACGGTGGGGAAGGGAAATCTGCCCGGGGTGGTTTGCTGACATTGGTGGGAAAATCGGCCCCATATTCCAGAGCTGCAGTAGTCACAAGACTGGCCCTTTAGTTATCCCAGAATAGCTCCTCCAGTCCATGGCAGGCTGGTGCACCCAGGTGGAGGAGCAGCTGCTCCGGGATGACCAAAGGGCCAGTCCTGTGACTACTGCAGCTCTGGAATATGGGACTGATTTTTTCACCAACATCAGCAAGCCACCATTAGTCAAAATTCATATTAGTGGTCCGCAGGATTTAAAATTATGAGTTTGGTGGTCCCTGAGGTCCAAAAGGTTGGTGATCCCTGCCTTAACCACTAGACCAAGCTGGCTCACCAAAAAGTTGTACTTCTCAAAATGATAACAATAATACCAACAATTTCTAAAGGCTAGACCAAGTATGTCTGGTGAGGTGTGCCTGTCATTACACTAAGACAAGATAATTTGGGGCTTTAAAAAAACAAGATTATTTTTAAAACTTGGAGGCTTCCCATGGCTACAATATTTTGCAACTTTAACCAATATCTTTCCCAAGAACAAGACCAAAAATTGCCTCACTGAGCATTATTTTTATTTTAATTCTATTCTACCTTTATTAGCATTTTGTCCCTCAAATTAGAATACTGCAATGTGAGATGCTGTGAGGGCTTATACATACTCAGGTTACTTCCCATTCCATAAATAAAATAAACAGGTGCAAAGGTCAAAAGTGGGGGAAATGGTTATAAGTCACTTTTTCAGTGGCATTCTAACTTTGAACGGTCACTAAATGAACTAATGTAAATCAAGGATTGCAAAGGTTGTTAGTAAGAGGAACAATAAGTCACTTTTTTCAATGTCACTATAACTTTGAACGTCACTAAACATATGGTTGTCAGTCAAGGACTACATGTAATTAGAAGCTAATATGGCCTATTTCCAGGTCTACCAAGAGACTTAGAAGGAGAAAGTGCTATAGATTAAAAGATACCTGGTCTATAAGAATGAGGCATTGCTGAAGAAACAAATTGTTAAGCAAAGTTGATGAGCAAAACTAGTAAGAGCCAGGAATCTCTTACCTGTCAGCTCTTGGCTTCTACTTCAAGCGAACTTTAATCTGTTTAATGCTATCTAAGCTTGGTACTTGCCCGGTTATTCTAACAGACTTGATTGGTATCTGTAATGAAATGTTATTTGATGAGCTAGAGCTAATTTATCATTATGCTAATATCCAGAAACATACTCTCAACAGATTTCATGGTTTTAAGACAATTTCACATTTTCAAGTTGCATTTCTTAGATGGTTATGACATACATGCTGCTATTCTGCTCTTGTTAAAAAAACATCCCCTAAAGAGAAAATGCCACACATTGCAAAGCCTTCTAGATTAAAACTGCTTGCAAATAACTCATATGGAATCTGGACATATTGGTCAGTTTCCACCATATGACGTTCAGGAATCTTTTCTAAGCAAGCCAGCTAAGGAAGAAAGCACACAGAGAAGAAGCTTCTGTAGACCAAAGCATCCATATATATCCCATCACAGCCTTCTTAATTAGAAGAAATATTTTCAGCTCTGCATGCTGCAAGAACCTCTTCCTTCTTAGAACTTTGAACTCACCTGTTGCAAAGGATAGCTGGCTGTGAGGAGCTGACATGAAATCAAAAAGTAGTACTTTGCCACAACTGGAAAACTCAGGTACTATAAAGATAAAGTCTGTCCTAGTTTTCTTTCCATAATGGGAAAAAATTACCACCTCCTTTGTATAATTGCTGTGAGTCAGAGAATGGATAAGGATTCTTTACCACTCTGCATTTTAAAACATACAGTGTTTTACAGTGTTCTCAATAAAAAACAAGGTTCAGTTTTGTTATCTAAATGAGCCAGCATTGCTTCTGTTAAAGAAGCCAATCCCAAATGGAAACCATCTAAGGAAAAACAGCCACATTGGGTATAGAGGAAAACAGAGCACATGGGATTAAAAAGTTACTTATACTGATCTAGAAACATATTAGTTAGATGCACCAGAATATTTTCAGCCTGTTTAGGGAAAGAAGCCAAGACAAAATCAGGTTTTTTTGCAAATGCATTTTATCCAGCTTCTTTGGTACTAAAAAAAAACCATGCATATTTTTAGGCAAAACTCAAACGCAGCAGTCAAACTCTGAAAGCACCAAAGAACACAATGTAAGGAAGCAAATGGCTTTTTGCCCATCAAGAGACTTAGCCTACAGCACCAAAAACAGCTTGCAACCCAGAAAAGCATGCAGTAAGGCTCACGTACCAGCTACCTCCTTAATTCTGGAATCTGAATTATGCTAATGTTGTGTCATGAAGCTCATATGCTTGGGGTCATAAAACTGCTGGAATCAGAGGAGAAGGGATTAATGAAGCTTAGAAAGGGCAGACAATGGAATACAGCTTTGCCTCTCTGAGGCCTACACAAACAAAAAATGCAATCACTGGTAGGCACAAATATATGTTCTGCTATCAGATGCCACAAGTTCCCTTCCCATTTCCAATTCATCACATGAAAAGTTGTTTTTTTTTTTTGTTTTTTTTTTGGGGGGGGGAAGAGTTTGAATGAGACCAGACTTCAAAAAGTATAAGGTTATTTATGCAACAACCGATAAATAACCTTGGAATTTCCGTGTTAACATTTTCTGCTGCCTGCTCAAACAACTCTAGACTATATCAAAACATTGATAAAATCCATAAATATTACTATTAATATCTTTTAAAAAATCTGGGGCAATGGCCTCATCAGGAAATTCCCTGATGTCCGATTCTGTCAAAGAGATGGAAGAGGTAATGAGAAACTGGCACAGCAATTCTGCATTCAGCAGCATATCTAAATGTAATGTGTGAACCAGAACATCACATTAGCCAGTAATTTTTGTTTGTTCAGAGCATATTTATATTAACACACAATTGTGTTTTGTTCATTCAAGTTTAGGGGTTATCATATCACACAAATTCAGACATGTATGAAGAAATTATAAGAGCCTATACTTGGAACTATTTAATGTCTCCTTCAATAGATAGAAACAACCTCCTCCCATATGAGTCAGGACTATGATTAAGCACTGTGGCATTAGTCAACTTATTAACAGGTAGACAATTTTTTTTCTCACTAGATTCTGAAGCAAAGTTAAACCATCTGTGCAAAATCTATTACATTTTTCAAGCCATTTTATTATACTTATACAAAATTATACTTTTCCCACTGTGCACATAAAAAAAAACTTTGCAGCAAGAACAGAGAAAATTATGCAGGTATGTTGATGAGCATAACACTACTGCAGCCTTCCCCAAGGCAATGCTTACAAGCATAACAACCCCATGTATTTTTTTTAGTCCTGTCATAAAACAATTCAGGCATCGCAGTAGGGAAAGCTATTCCAAGACACTCATCATAGTAATAAGAGCTAACACCAGGTGTGGGGAGCAAGAGGGCAGGAAAGAAAAATAAGAAATCCCAAAGGTGCTTTTTCACCTTTGGATGACTCGAGCATCTCCACAGACAAAAAGGAGAAAAGACAAACAAAATTACAAGTCACACTTAACACATGATGTGTTATGGGGTTCATGGCACCCCATTTACTGAAGCAGTTTTGTGCCTTCTGCTGGGGGTGTTTTTAGACCTAACTTTCAAACCCTGGAATTTCCTGGTGGTCTCCCCTATCTTGATTGAGATCTAGTCAAAATCTCTGCTCCCGGGGACCGACCCAAATTCCACCTTGCACCCGGGATACACACCTGTTTGCCTTCACACACACACACCCTTTTATCCGCTCTTGCTGAAGCTTTCCGAAACCAACCATTGTCCCGAATACATCGGGAATCCACACAATTAGGGGACGAGAGGTGACCCCCCAAAACCGCGTCCCGATGAGTACAGATCCCGCGGCCAGAGGAGAAAGAGAAACCCGGCCGGTTGAAGAGGTGCCAAGGAGAGGCTCGACACGTGGGGGGACCCGCCTTCCTTCTATCCAGCCACGGAATGCTGTGGAGGGAGGCGACCCAGCCAAAGAGGTGGGCTGCCCTATATATTTTCCTCCGACCCCATCCAAAAACTTCGGGCGAAGCCGAATTTACCTGATGGTTGATCCCCCAAGCCAGCACGCCCAGAAGAGGGTCGGCCGAGCGAAGCACTTTCACCCGCTGCGGGACGAAGTGCTTCTTCTTGGTCTTCGTGCGCGTCCCCGGACCCACCGAGGCGGCCATCCTCGCTGTTGCGAATCCCGCTCCGAGTGGCCGCTCGCCCGGCCGCCCGGCCGCCCGCCTACCTGCCTACCCACCCACGCGCCGGCCGCTCGGATTCAACGGCAGCCTGGAACGCCGGCAACGGAAGTAAAGGCTCAGCTGATTCCCGCCGCATGTAACCACGAAGGGAGGCGGCGGGGAAGCTGCGTCACAAAAGGAGCGGGGCGCCGGCGATGGAAATAGCTCCTTTGGACGTCCGTCTCGGGGCGTCCGTCTGTGGCGAGCGTGAGGCCTTTGTGTAGCGGAAGGCGTTGCTAGTAAAAGGTGGTTGGCTAGTTTGTGATGTTCGGTGTCGTGTAAACGTTCCCTGTTTGGGATTACGCGCTTTTTTGGGGGGGAGGGCAATACTCTAACTCTTTGAGGGACGTTGAGAGCTAACACTGCGCTTGCAGGTACCACGGTAAATGAAACTATCTGGAGCGGAGGAGGTGGGGAACTATGGCCCTTCTGTGACCTGTGGACTTCCAACTCCCAGAATTCCTGAACCAGCATGGACTTCCTGCTTCAGGAATTCTGGGAGTTGAAGTCCACAGGTCACAAGAATGCCACAGATTCCCCACCATCACCCCTGATCTGGAGGAAGGGTTGGAAAGGAAAAAGGTTGGAGGGCAGCGTTTAAAAATGCAGCCGAACAGAGGAGGTGGTCGTTACACTAGGCAGGAGTGTTAGTTCATCGAGCTCTTCGTTAAGGAAATGTTTTTTGGAGAGACTGAGCCACAACACCATAAATTCTGAGTAACTGTGTACACACAGAGAGAGAGAGACAGACAAACAGACAGTTTTTGACTCTATTAGTCCCTGCTGTTTTCTTGGCAAGTGTTTTCAGAAATGGTTTGCCTTGCCTGTTTAGGGCTGAGAGAGAAGAACTGGCCCAAGAACACGGTGGCTTTTTGCCTCAGGTGGGAATGGAATTCGGTGGTCTTCCAGTTTCTACCCCAATGCCTTAACCGTTACACCAAACTGGTCTATCCATAATTAGAATAATTATAGTTCAATAAATGTACAGACATTACTAGGCTACTAACCTTACAAAGTTTGAGTTCTTCTAAATTTGCTCATCTGGCCTCTCAAAAAGATAGTAGGCAGAATTAAATGGTCACCTCTTTATGTGTTGCTGTATATCTGTTAGAGAATGTTCCAGCCGTAGCATCTGTTAAAACCTAAGGTATAATAATCTTAAAAACTATCTGGGAAAGGTGTTGAGACCCATCTGCCTCAAGCTAATTATCTGAACCCACTTCAGCTGACCTTTTAAATACCATAAGTATGCAAACAAATCCCATACAAACAAAAAGCTTTTTTGGGGTGGGGTGGGGGTTCCTTCTTAATTTTTCGAAGTGGAAAGGAGTCCTGACAGAAAGAAGTTTTTAAAAAACTTAAAGGATGGGTTATAAAGCAGCCCTGCTTGTTCTTTTCCCCCCAATAATTTTATTATTAAAGATTATATTATACAAGTTACAATTTACACAACTGCAGAATAAAGAAATACATTAAAGATTTAAAAATTTAAAAAGTGAAGAAAAAGGAAAAGCAGAAAAAGAAACCTCCCTCTTTATCCTTAGCAGTAGAGTATAATCAGCATTAAGAATTTATCACTATCTCTTAAAATGAAAGCAAAGCATCTTTTCATTCTATATCTCATCCCAGTTTCTGTAAACCCATGTCTAAAACTTCAACCCTCCCTATTAAAAGTCCAGTAAGGGTTATCAGAAGTAAAGTATTACAAATTATATTACATCCAATCTGAATCTTTCCTTTTCCTTTCTTCAAATAATCAACATTAAGTCCCACTCAAGAAACAAAGATGATTAGAAATAACTATTATCACCACTTCTAATAAAGAAACCATTAAACATTCCCTCCCACCCATCCCAGAATAATAACCCATTACTTTAATCTTGGTCAAATCTTGTATTCTTCTTTCCGCAAACCATCTTTAAGCTCTTCAAAGAAAGTTCTAACATCTGTCTTCTCATGTTGTATTCTCTTCAGTAAAAATTCTTTTCTTCGTCTTCATGAAGCCTCTTTGATTTTCTTGGGAGCTTTCAAATATAAGCCGTGGTGTTTTTTGATCATTTGCAGTTTATAGGGACATTTTGCAATTATTCCCATCTTCCTTGTTGAGCTAGAGGCACCAACACTTGCTAAATCCAGATTTCCCCCCCCCCCAAAGGCAGTAAATGTTGGCTTAATGTGCGATAAAGACATGACAATATACTCTTTCCTGTGTTGTTCGTTTAACCAACATCTTTTATCATTACTTTTATCTAGTAATGGAGTTTAGTTGAAGCTCTGATCACCTTGTAGGTCACAGTACTGCAAGATTATAGTGTGTTCTAGATATTTTATTGACTTTCCCCACTGTAGTTTTCAGTGACTTGTTTATCTGGCATACAGGAGAGAAGCTTCAGTGTTGCTTCTGGACAAATAATCTGTTTCTGATGTTATGAGGCTAAACTAATGGTGATGGTGTTGGTGTTAGTAGTAAGATTGTCTGTAGTGCCAATATGTGGGGGAGGGGTTGTCGTGACACCAGTACATTTGGATGAAATCATAATGCACATTTTATCATTTACCCACCAGATGTCCATGCTCCCAGAAATTCTCCAGGTACTACATTTGGACTTTAACATATGAATTATTTTTTATGTTTTTGAATGTTTATTTTTGTATCCTTTTATGTCATTGATGGTTAGTTTGGCAGCTTTCCACCCTTACATTGATGAATAAGGTAGAATATAAATCTACTTCAATATGGCAAGAAAGCACATTATTTTTAGCAATTGTGATCACAACAGGATTCAGTAAACTTAGCAAGTTTAAGACTTGTGGACTTCAACCCCCAGAATTCCTGAGCTGACATGACTGGAAGAGGAATCCTGGGAGTTGGTCCACAAATCTTAAAGCTGTCAAGTTTGAAGACTCCTGGTTTAGACCTTTAACCTTTAGACCATTTGTGCTGCCTTAAACAATAGTTTACAAATTATAGAGCCTGGGTTCCCATAAAATATGTGTGAGTTCAATGAATGCTACTACTGTTAATTCTCAGAAAACCTAGAACTTTCTCTCTCTCTCTCTCTCTCTCTGTGTGTGTGTGTGTGTGTGTGTGTGTCTCTGTCTCTGTCTCTGTCTCTGTCTCTGTCTCTCTCTGTCTCTTTAATTTGATTAGAGTCAAGAAAAAGTACTTCTTTCCTGAATGTATTCTGACAGTTTGAAGATCAGATTTTCCTGAATGAAATGGCCTAGCCAGGAAACAATTGGTGCTGATATTCTAAATTTTCTTGATAGTAAGATTTATACAAGTATATAACCCCTCAAAAGGTATATCAGCAAATCCTTTGGTTGGATAGTACATATCATGAAATAGAGTGGTCCAGAATAATTATAAAATACAAGAGTGCATTTTGTTACACACTTTGCATTTGATACTGGAATTGCCTTCCAGCACAACTTTCTTACTTATGAAACATATAATTGCATCTAAAGGGAGAAAGAAAAAACTGTATGACCTCACCTCTATTGCATACATCTGAAACCTATTTCCCTAGGTATTAAACTGCAGGCAAATATTTTTACCTTATATTTTAAGCAAAAACCCAGATAAAAATTCTGAGATAAATATGGCCGTGTATCTTGAGCCATGGGTCACTTTAAATCAGATTTTGGGATTTCTCTGATTTTCTGTAATAACTTATAGTACTTATAACTAACATATGTTTCTGTGATAGTCTTTCTATATGATACTCAGATCTGCACTTTCCACATTTCATCACCAGCATAACCAAAGGGATCCTAGTTATAGAAATCCAGGAATTGTTTCAATATATCTGGAGGGACTGGGTTGAAAGTTGTTGTAATAAGATGTTGGAAATGTACATTCCTCCAGTTATATATTACTTAAATATATAAACAATCTACAATCAACAGAATGTTTTTCAAACTCTGGATGGCACAGGATTATTAATACTGATGTTTACCATGCCATTATCATAGGACCATTATTCTGAGCCCAAATATCTAAAGTTTTGTCCTTCAGTTATAAGAACATAAGAAAAGTTCTGTGGATCTGTCCAATAATCTAACCCAACTTTCTGTTCCTACATAGGACAATCAGATACTCAGTAAAAAGCCAAGCAGGACAGGAACATAGCAACATCTTTCTGCTTATGTCCACTAACAACTGGAATGTTACATTCAGAACTAGAGGCTGTAGGATCATTATGATTAACAATATTTAATATGATCTAATTTGGGTAATGAAAAATCTATAAGAAAACAACCAAGCTTAGAGAGCAGCAAGACCATTCATTGAATAACCTTATTCCCCCATGAGACTTCTTTTAAAACCGCCTGACATAGAGATCAGAGATATTTCCTTTTATCTGCCTCAAATCTCACTATTCAACTTAATGTCTGTGAGTAGTAGTATTATGTAATATTATAACGTTATGCTAACATTATGAGAGAGAAAAACACATTGTCTTATCCATTTTTTAATATATGTCTTATACCCCTTCTTATTCACTGATGGAAAGGAAGTAGCATTACAGTTAAGATGTTGGACTAGTACTGAGACAACAGGTATTTAAGTCCTTATTTGACCAAAGAGTTACCGGTAATTTGACTACTGAGTGATTTTCAGCCAGTCACTCTGTTATAGATCAACCTATTTCAAAGCATTATTTTATGGATATAAAATGAGATTATGGGATATATATGTAATACATAGATATGTAATAAATATTTTTGTTCTGTTTAAAAAGTGCCAATATAACCATCCAATAATGGAAAGCCTTAATGATTTTGATAGCTCCTCTTTGTATTTTTATTATATATTATACCAGCTGTATAATTACCTATTTTGGGATGGTGAGCAGAAATGCAAGATTTGGAAGCATTATTATGGTGATAAAGTGTTCTGAGAATTAACTTATAATATTTCAGTAATTAACTTACTGGTCATTTTCCTTACCACCCATTCTGGGGTTTTTTTCTGATATTCATTGCAGCAATCTTATGTGAACTTTTAGTTTAAATGTTTCTTAAGATTCTACTGTAGATACTCTTCCCTTCCCCATTTTTTTCCAATTTTAATGGATAGCTGATGACTTGAAAGCTAAGCACATTCAGACCAGGTTAGACTTGGATGGGAGATCGCCAGGAAATTCCATAGACCAGACTGGAAAATTTTAGAAAAAACCCTCACATTACAAAGCTCTTTTATATAGTTGCCAAGAAATTGCATGGATATGTCCATGAAATCACATGAGGATTTGAGTTTCACCTAAATGAATTTTTATTATAGGCACATTAACTGAGCACACAAATGTTTTTTTTTTAATTCTTCATTTATTTATTTTTTTAAATAAACTTTTGAATAGCTTGACATGCAACATTTGATGTGATCTGAGCAGACAGGGATAAAATGACAAGATGTCAACAACCATCAAAAAGACAGTTAAACAGGGTTATTGCTGTTTTAAGAGTTCAACAGGAAAGAGGCTTGCAATCCTTTGCAAAAGCCACTTTCCCTGTCCCCCAACCCTGTTTGCCCTATTGACTCAGAAGTGGTGACATTAAGTTAAAGATGTGCAGTAGACTCACTATTCCCTCAAAATATACACATGGGAGCACAAATGAAAGGCCCCTGAGCCAGCTATCAAAAGATAATAAAAGGGAATAACTGAAAATATGTTGATAGCAGCCTAATTTTTGTTTCACTTTGCAGAATCATTAGGCCCCGGCCTGTGCCCCAGATACACAGTGGTTATGGTTGGTTAGGACTTGCTAGAGAATTTACCCATCAAATCCAACAGGTCTGTTCTGCAAATTGTAACTCTGCCCCTGCAAAAGCAAAACCACTATCTAGGTTCTCCTTTACAGAATGAAATGGGGCCACTTATATTCCTGAGGCCATGTTGCTGGCTTGTAGAGGAGTTATGGTCCCCACTGATAAAATCCTCACCCATTGGAACCTTCTGTTCCCACTGAGGAAACAATAACTGCTCAGGATAGGCAGTTAGGAATGTCATTCCTAACATTGTATCAACTGAAGAAAAAGACTAGCAGGATCTCCTTTCTGTAGAAGACTTCCCAAGGACATTTCTGAAGTGCCATAGTGACCTAAGAAAAATGGGAAATTTAAGTCCATAAGGGCTGAGGCTCAAGCATCATGGGGAACTCCTAAAGGTGAAACTAGCTGCCAATATTTTATATTCTTTGGGGATTATCCCAAAGGATAAGAACTAGATGCTAAAGCTCTAGGCCTTATCTGAAAGTCAGCTAATACATACACTATAACAGTTCTAGCCTACCTACTTGGAGGTATTCAACTTCTATTCTTACAGTAAGACCTAAAGATATTGGGTTGGGTGGTGTTCTACTGCAGGTCAAGGGTCATTACGACATATGAGAAATACCTTATGCCCTTTCTCTTCGGTAAGAATTGTTTGCACATTAGGGGTGCTTCTACATCTAGGTTCTTCCCTGGCAGCCCATCCCTTAAGGCAACTGAGGCAGGAAAGGAGAGGCACAAGTCCTTCTGGAGTAAAGAGCAGGGATCCAAAGAGATAAGGGAATACATTATTCTCTAGTTAAGTAAGACAGAGAAACAGTGAGAGTGAAGCAGCAGCTGATAAATATACAGCACACGGAGAGAGAGCAGGACACAAGGACAGGGCCAATTGTAGCAGAAGTCAAGGAAAGCCGGCTGCAGCATGCAGGTGTGAGGCTTCCATCCCATTTAGAAACTACAAGATGGGGAAAAGAGGGAAGAGGGAAAAGTCAATAGAAATGATCTTAATATTCAAGCCCCTCTATTCAAGCTAAATACTGAGAGGAAGCTTTCTGAATTTAGTTCACTGGTAGTTCTTACAGAGATAGAATGAGTGTTGTTGAATCATTTAAGTCCACTGATTTGATGACAGGCAGCCAGAATACTTACTCCTGGAAGCTCACAAACAGGATTTCTGTAGTGAAGGATCAAGAACCTACTCTAATAACGCTTGTACAGGACAGAGTTTATTCTGTTTAAATTAAAAGATGTCTAGCAAATCTTCTGAGAAACATATTTACCCAGTTGGAAGAAGCTGAAGGGCAAATCTGATGGAGTCCTGGGAAGAGGAAATATTAAGAGATGCAATAAAAAGTTGGTGAGAGAGAGGGCATATGATGGACTATACCTGATAGTGTGTTTAGATGCTCTGGGCAGGTGGTGGTACTAGCTATTAGCTGGCTGCAGTCTCCTGATGAAAGGGAAAGAGCTTGGCTTGCTCATCAGCTGCAACACCACAAGGCAGGTCACTTCTAGCACAGAGGAAAAGGGAACACATAGTACGGTAACTCAAACCTTCCCTCCCTGTTAAATGCTTTCCCCATACTTTTGTATAAAGAAATGATTTATCCCTGGAACTAACCACTCTGAAGAAATGAGAAAACTGATTTGATCCAATGGCTAGGCAATTGTCTTTCATACAGCTCACCTGTTATCATTGATGTCTGTGGCATTTCCTGTGTACCCGTCCAATGGTAGAACAGGGAAAGAAAGAAAAAAAGCAGCATTACAATTCAGAGAAGGGCACATACTGAAGGGGCAAACAGTGCCATTTGTGTGTGTGTGTGTGTGTGTGTGTGTGTATTCTGCGTGGAAAGTGCTACCTCACTGAAATGTAAAACAAACCTACCAGCACCTCATGCACAAGTTAATCACAAAGGAGACTTATTCTGAAGTATTTTCTACTGAGCTAACCATCTCTCAGTTTATTTCCTTTGCTTTTCAGATTTTCTGTCCCATTTGTTTGTTTTGTAAGACAGAACCCATGCTCCGCATCCCTGTCTGTAAACCAAGAAATAGTGGGGTGCGCGAACAGATTTTCATTATAAAGACTGCCTGCTCACCAAGTGGGTCCTTTAAACAGGGCCACAATGATCTCAAGCCACTGAAAGACCCAGTCTAGGCAAACAGAAAACCAAGAGGTACCCTCCCTTCTCCCTAAGGGCATATTTGTTTTTCTTCCCAATATCCTACCATTATCCATATTGAGCTTCTGATAGGACGTCAGAGGGGCAGTAGAGGAGCTGCTTCCACTACTGGAAGGTGCATTTGTAAAGCTGCACAAATGGAAAAAGAAAGGGGATATATAAGCAGTGAATGGATGTTAATAGGTTATGCATAGTTAAAGGACCATAGGTGCCTAGCTATCTCAGTTCTATTCCACTTGGCTCAATGCTGAAGCTTAGAGCCGAGGGGAACTTCTAGGGATCATTCTGCTGTAATGGAACAGAACCCTAAAGCCAAATGTGACGTTAAAAACTGGGGAGAGAAGATCTGTGTGTCAAAATGATTTTAAAAAGCCTTTTCAAGTAAGAATGTGTAGCAAATAGATGACTATTAAGATCTTGTATTCAAATTACTAAAAGCAATACTAGATTCCAGGGGAGGGTATTTAATCTGAAGAGGGCAAGTTTAGGAAATAGTCATCTCATTAAATCCTCAATGTGGATGAACATGTACCTGATTCTCCAATTTAAAACTGATTTCCAAAAACATTTTATTAAGTTATAAAACATTATAAAATACAAAATACAAAAGCAAATAAGAGGACAATGAGGAGAAAGGAAAAAGAAAAATGAGGAAGGATGGGGAAAGAAAAAGAAACACTGACTTCCAACTCTGTTACAGTAGAAAAGGGCATTATCAAAATATCACAACTTTTTGTTTTACCATAATAGTATGAACCAGTTATTTCTGCAAAAGTGTATCAATCTAATCTACAAAACCCAAAGTCAAAATTTCATTCTTTTCCATATCAAGCCTGAAGTTCAGAAGCAGTTTCCATGTGGAGACAAAAATACTTATGTTCTTTTCTTTGAGCATAGCAGTCAATTTTGCTATTTCAGCCAACTCCATCAGTTTCTGCAATCATTCTTTCTATAGTAGAAATCAAGATTCTCCAACTTAAATCTTGTATCTTTGAATGACAGCCAAAGATAGCAGTCTCTTTTTTAATGTTTTGTTATTAATGCCAATTATTTTTTTTCCTGTGTATTTGTGAAGATTGCAATGATCTGGTAAGTAATTTTATATTCCAGCTCAAGACTTGTTGTAATTCATTCTTCTGGCATGACTAAGATCTTCTCCACATGATAATATATAGTGGATCTTGCACATTCAAATTATTTTAGAATTCCAAGGTCCAGACCCCTCAAAATTTGCAGTTAGCCTAGGCCTACTCTTTGCAACCAACCAATACCTAAGACAGGACATAATTTAGATCGGATTTTATGTAAATCAAATGAAATGATGGCATATTCAAGTCTGATTTATGGAGCAAAATGTTCTTCAGGTTGCCTCCTGAAAAACTGATAGATTCATCTAGGAAGCTTGCTTAAGCCAACCACAGTTTAAGTCAATCATAGTTTGCACAATTTAACAGAAATAGAAATAAAATATACTCACTAGCTGTCAGGCACAGTGCCGCCAGAATTTAGGTAGGCATTTTGATAATTCTGGAAGAGGCTATTGGTGTAGCTGATGCAATCAGAATTGCGAACACCGTAAGGATTGGTTGGGGATGAAGCTGGATAGTGCCCTGGTCGCACTGGTTTTGCTACAAGAGGATAAAAATGTCATAGATAAACCATACAGTATTTTCTTGGAAGAATAAAGGACAAACTGAACAAGGGAAAAATCTGAAAGATAAGGATTACAATATTGTTTGTTTATAACTTTTCTCTACAAAGGAAAACTCGAGAAAAACCAATCACTAAATAAATCTAAAGAAAATATTTATTTTTTTATTTTTTTATTTTTCTGAAATAAAGTATCCATTATAATAAAGAATGTATGGTCACTGTGTGTGTGTGTGTGTGTACATGGACATACACACCATTCATTCATTCATTCACTCACTCATTCATTCTTTCATTCATTCATTCATTCATTGATGGAGCTAGGATTTTCAGGATCTGAGTTCTGTTTCTTCACCCCATTAGAAGAGTTTAACTCTCCTCCATGCGTGGAAGGATGCTACTGAAGTGGGCTGCAGGAAAGGAGCTGGGATTTCTGGAATATGATATCCATTTCTCCTCCCCTTGGAAGGTAGGCCTTTTGCTCTCAAAGGCCTGCCTGCAGGTTGTATATGTGTGTGGGGGAGATGGTGGGGGAAGAGAATCAGCTCCATGCAAAGTTGAGATTCCCAGCTGGCTGGCAGCCCTTTTGCTCTCAAAGAGCTTTCAGCCCAGCAGGAATCTCAAATCTGTGGTAGGTGACAGCAGACTCCTGTCCTCACTGTGAGTTGTGTTGGGGCAGGGTGGGGGGGTGCACGAAAGGACTTTCAGCCAATCTCATTGTACACATGTTGTACTCTGACAATAAAGGTAATGCTAGCCTGCAATCTTCCCTGCCAGCTTCTCTACTGATTTTCTGGGAAAGCTGGCAGAGAAGACTGCAGATTGTGATCACGTGGTCATGGGGCACTTGGCAACTAGTTGTTAGTGCAAACAAGTTCCCAAGCACCCAGCTCACATGATCCTGGGATATGTATGTGTGATGTTTCACAACATCCAGTTTATGAACTGTGAAGAATTCTTCTCGAGACTGTCGTACCTTCAAATGGTCATTAAATGAACAGTTGTAAGTTGACTAGTTGTAAAATCTTAAGGATCATATGCCTATAGCAGAAACTGCCGTGGAAAATGATAGATTGCTTTAAGAAATTTCAGATTGATGCAGCAGTGACACCCCCATCTTCCAAACTACCTTTTCCGAATAGAATCGAAAGTACTGCACAGCATTCCCAAATATTACATTATGATTTCCTGGAATATACACCTTTAGCCAAGTAGAAAATATATTTGTTCCTTCCTAGAACACATATCAATAATATAACTACTACACTGAAATGTCTCCATGCTCACAGGAACGGACCCCCAAACTGCAGAATTTGTTTGCTTACCAATCTGTGCAGAGTGGTTGCGCTTCATGCTGTTTTTGAAGCGCACTGCTTCCTTGATGCGGTCTACCTCCTGTTGGTAGCGGCGCTTGTCTTTCATTGCCCCTTCCTTGGCTTCCTTCAGTGCACCCTCCAGGGCCTTAACTCTCTCAGCCGTAGCCCGAAGACGTTTCTCCAGTTTAGGAAGCTCACAACGCAGATCTGCATTGTCACGAACCAGCTGGGCCCCAAGTTAACAAGAAAGGGAAAGAAGAGTAATGGAGGTGAAGTGGATGTAGGTAGGCACGCCATTCCCCAAGACCTGAAACGTGCTTGTGCTTCCAATCCCAAGATGGTTCTGCTCTGCTTTCTTACATTCTGCCCTTTCCAGAAAAACACACAGTTTGTGCTAATTCTAACCAATCTGATCAACCTGGAAATCTCACACCTCAGAAGCGTGATTTTTTTTCTAGAGGGGAACTACTACATTGCTTCTTATCCCCTTGTATCATAGATTTTGTTGGAATGTCTGAATATACCCCTTAGGGCAAAATATGAAGGGCATATTCAAAGCCAACATCTCAATTTGCGAGAACAAGCTTTATGTTTACTCTTGCCCTACTTCCGAATACCATGATGGAAAAATCCTATGGAGCTGGCCCTGAGGAATGTCTGAGTGAAAAGTAGCAGAGCTTGGAGGCCTTTCAAAAATCACTCAAAAAAATCTCTGTTGTACATCTATTAAAAGCAACCTATAGTTGACACAGATGCTGGTGATAAGTCATTGCCCTCTATAAGTGACACCCATCCCTTGTTCCCATTAAGCAGGCCCCAAGTGCTACAGATCCAAGCCATGCACCATGCTGGGGTGGGAACATTTTATGAAATGCAAGGTCGGGAGATAACAGCTGAAGAATCACAATGATCCATTTAACTCTCACCATATGTAAGCTTGAATTAAACACCAGATGGGTAAGCAACATGAGGTGACAGCTTAATGGCATGAGATGAACAATTACTCAAGAGGCAGCCAGCAGCACAATAGTAATTGGGAGGAAAACTACTGGGCAGCCCAGCCTCCAAGGGAGGGAGAGAAAATGTTTGAGACAATAATATTTAGTTCCCATATCCAGAGATCGATATCAAACCAGAATGGGGGTGAAGCAAATAGTGAGAATTTATGAACCATGTTTTTTTCCAGTTAACTGTAGGGCAATCTTCTGTGATCTGATGTCAGCAAGATGTGTTGGACTACAATTTCCATCAATTTTAGTTGTTACTAAGGAGGCTATATGGCCTCAAACTGGGAAATTATCTGGAATTCGTTGTAAATATTTTAATGTTTATCTGAATCTACTTAATGTTGTAGTGGAAGAAAGAGCATTGCTGGTGAAATTTTAGTGTGGTGTAACAGCTAAGCCTTACCTTTTTTTCTTTTTGTGACAGATGCTGTGTAGGACAATTTGGTCAGGATTGCCATGGCAAGAGAATGGATAGTAGAAACCACACACATGAAGCTGCTGAGAATGAGGCCTTTGTACACATTTGAAGGCCACAATGGTAGTGATTGCCATGGCAGCAAATTATAACCTAATGCAAAAGGGTCATTAGGGGGATGGAGTTGCCATGGCAGTGGAATGGTGAGAGGCACCTGACCTTTCCACCCAATCAATATCCTCCCCCGCGCCCCCAAATAAATATATGTACTCCCAATTTGGTCACCAAGTGCAAACATTTCCTGCCCAGCCCAACAGGCAGAGGAAGATGTGAGAGTGGCTGTACGGTACCTTGGAGACCCAGCGATCCAGCTAGGGTACAGCAGCAATGGGAAAAGGGGGATACAGACATGACTCAGCACACCAGCAGAGTCCCCAATTAAACCCTGCTCTGGAAACCCAGAGAGAAAGAAGTTACACCTCAGCAATGTCTGTTGCCTTTGACTGCTGGTATCAGAGTAATACCTTCCTTTCCTGAGCTGAAAATAGGGGAAATTCTCTCTTTGGGGCATGAGATGTGGCAGAAGCATCTTTCTACCATCTTACTCAGCTAAAGTAAGCAGGGACAATTGGAGGAGGAAGGAGAACAGAACAAGTGTAATGGAAATCATATGTGATGGTTATGAGAAGCAATGCAGGGAATGGATATAAGCAAATATCTACCAACATTCTAAGTACACACCATCCCTTGCTACTTTGCCACCTTGTCGAATTTCCTCACTTCAGTAAATATATGATTTTTTGAGGGAATGAATAGCCTTAGCCTGAAATGCAAATCCACCTCACTTCTTTCTTCCTGCTATTTTCATTCCATTCATTGTTTGAAACTTTCCAAGACCTGCTGCAAAATCTCACCAAATTGCACTTGGAAACAAGTGTGAGGTTTTCAATTAAAGCTGCCACGGTTTCATAGCAAGTACTGTTGGGAAGGAAAAAGGAACCAGAAGGGAGAGGTACTGAAGTACCAATACAATTGGAAGCAGAATTCAAAAGCCAGGATAAGAGAGCTGGGTAATTCCTGCTTGAGCCAGATGGTAAGGAGTGTTTTCTGTATTGTACTAGAAGGCACAATTCCCGAGGGACAAAAATGGTAATTTATCATGAACAAAGCTAAGCACGGAAGAGCCATTCTTTAATCTGCTACTGTGGAGTACGCATTAAATGTGGATGCACCTTTTACTTTGCATGCAGAAAATCCAAACTGAGTCCCTGGTATCTCAGTAAACAAGGTCTAAGGAGATTTTTAAAAATGTATTTATTTTGTCGAGCGATTATAAGATAACAGGTATAAGTATAAACATAGTTATGAATACATGAAATGGATACATATAAGAAAAATAAAAGAAACAATAGGACAGGGACGGTAGGCACATTGGTGCGCTTATGCACGCCCCCTACAGAACTCTTAGGAAAGGGGTGAGGTCAATAGTAGACAGTCTAAAGTTAAAGTTTTTGGGGTTTGGGGAAGAAACTACAGAGTCAGGTAGAGTATTCCAGACATTGACATTCTCAGTCATCCAGGCCATGGCTGTCCCAAAAGCGCTTTTTTCAAGAGGCAACTGGACCTTCTGGTAAGTTTCAGAAACTCCAGTTGCCTCTGGAAAAAAGTACCTTTAAGGCTCAGTAAACAAGGTGGCAGATGATGATGAGAGCACCAAGTCTGAAGCAAACAAAAAGGAAAGCGGTTATCAGGAGGCTATAAAACCTCCCTAGAGACCTGAGCTCTGCTAGGGTAGAACCTCAACTGGATCCCATTTCTCCAACTTCTTCAAATCCTAAAGAAGATTCACTGACTCCCGCAATATGTCCATGCCACAGTTATGAAAGAACAAAGAACTAAGCAAGAGTACAAGATTCTGAGGCCGGGCTTCTTAGATGTAATATGCATTGATGAATCCAGTAACTGTAGAAAGACCCACTGAAACATCTTCAGACATCTGCCTTGTTGCATTATGCCCCAAAATCTCAGTGCTTTGATTATATGGGCCTTATATTATAACTCTCTCACTCTGATATGATCTGTACATCTTGTTTTTTTATTTATGACTGGCTTTGGATCACTCTACTGTCTGCTGCCAACTCTGGCATCTGTATTTGTCAACTCAATGGATCAATGATTGGATTTACAAACTTGAAACTTCATGAGCTCATTCTCCAGCTGCATATTCCTCAGGTTTTCTGCCTCCATTTAAATAAATATTTCTCAAGTGTTTCATCACTCACAACTCTTCAGTTTGAAAAAAAGGACACATAATTATTTATGAATGGTTCCTTCACTCTGTTTGGAATCTTCCTTGCTGCTACAACAAATGTCTAGATAGCTTTTCTTATCATTTTTACTTTATTAATTTGAAATTATCACAGGATACAAATCATGCCAAGAAACATCTATCTCAAAAAAGCCAATGTTTTTCAATGAATTATTTCTTGAAAATTGTAAGGAAAAGGCAAACAATAAGCTGTAACTATCAAAAAGATCATTGTATGGGAGAGTATCTATCATTTCAGAAGGGAAATAGTGGAGTGCCCTATGGATCTTACAGTTTTTGGCTGGGTTCACACAATGCAGTGATACAGAACCACAAATCAGCCTACTGTCTCGTGTGAAATTGGCCTGGGCGGTTTATTTAGAGTCCAATGTGTCACACAAATCCATAAAAGTGGATTAAAATAATCTGAAGAAATTTAGTTCAGAGCTCCTTGTAGCAGATCTATGTTGACTTGGTGGTAAAGACAACCTTGATCTCAATCTGTATATTGTCTTCCAGTGGCATGTTTCAGGTATCAATTTTGTATTCACTCCTTTTCTCTATGTATGCAAGATCCCATCTGTATCACCCTAAATCTATGGAGGGAAAGATAGAATGACACAACCCTAATTATTTGGACTTCAACTCTCATTACTCTTCATTAGAATGGCTAATCACAAAAGATTGTTTAAATTAAGTAACATTTTTAATGTTTATGTTAATATTGGTCAGCTTCAAGGTAGACCATGTTAGGAAACAGACTTTATAAGAATTAATGGAACTCTATGTCCTTGTTATAAGATATAATAATAGAATCTTGAAAGAGTGATAAGTTTCTCTCTCCCTCTTATACCAAAGTGAATCAAGGCAGGGTAGTCTTGAGCTTCTTCCTCACTCCACTCCACTCTACTCCATCTTCCCAAGCTAAGCTAATCTTTTTGAATGGCTGTTGCACACCTTCTTCAAGACCATACTCCACTATGCTATATTTAGTCTCTCTATGTTTAAACTTCTAACTAATTTACAGATGGTGCTATATGTATACCTCCAGAGACATCAGTGACTGAAATATTAATATAGGCCAAGCAACTGAGCAAATAGTTAAGTTACATCGTAAAACTTCCAGAGGGCCCTAATTTGCCTATCCATCACTGAAATAAAATGTATGAAGCTATAAGCAAAGAGCCAATGAATATACACAAACCATGTACGTGCATTTCACCGAGTTAGATAATGTATTAGGTTTTTCTTCCTAACTCTTTTCCTCTGCTGCCTTATTTATATGCCTAATAAAATTTCCTTCTAATGCTTACATGAAGACATAGCAATAAGCACACCATGCAGTAATTTGTGGAAACCCTTACTGAATTCTCTACATATCCTTTTCTCACAAGATCTTATTTTGACACATAGGTTTCTATTTTTTTACAATGTTATACTTCTCCTTTCTATACATAAGCATAATTTATCTAGACATAAGCATGCTATAATAATCCCTGTGAATTGCCACACATTCAGAAATACACCCTCATGCGTGTGTGTGATAAAAGATATGAGCACACAACTCTTCTCTCTTAAACTCCCAAACCATCCTCTGACTGATCCACAGGATTGGCTTGCCAAATAATCAAGGATACTGATACAGTATGAAGGGCACATTATTATGGATTAGCAGAAAACAAGAGTCAGCTCAGTACAAGCTAAGACTTTGTGATGAGTTTTGAGATCAATGGGCTCTCAATTTGGTGTTAGAAAAGGTTGTTCTATTTTGATGGGAAAGTAGGAAGAAGAAACCTGTTGCCTTCTAAATTGGGTGAACTCTATTTTCTAACCAGCCTTGCAGCCTGATTAAAACTGACCACGTTTTTATCCAGTTTGGTGCAATAGTTAAGAAACCAGGAGACTGAGTTCTAGTCCTGCCTTAGATATGAAAAGCTGGTTAGGTGACTTTGCATTAGTCACTCTTTTCTCAGTCCAACCTATTTCACAGGCTTGTTGTGGGGAAACAAGGACAAAAAAAGGACTATTAGGTATGTTAACCGCCTTGAATTATTTCTAAAAATAGTAAGGGCAGGAAATAAATAAATTCCAGGAGTTTATCATTCAGCAATATCTATCAGGCTTGCCAATTCCCCACCAGACTTAATATTGAATGGGAACAGATACATGCAGGAATTTTATTATAGAAAGAGTCAAAGAATAGGTCTGGCAATATATTGATCCTGCATTATGTGAACTCCAAAACAAGCAAATAACATGTCCATGCACAGATTTGTGCCAGATGATTCCTGAGTGAATGAAAAACATTGAGCATCCAGATGGCCTTATGAACACACAATGCTGCTACAATACATAGTGATTGCAAAATGGAGACAGAGAAAAAGATTCCCATCCTAACTACTGTATGAGGAATGAAAACAGCACTGAATTCACTAGCTGTCCTTCTCTCCATCTGCTCCATCCCACTTTGTGGTTCTCATTCAGCGACTCACCTGTTTGTGAACTTTTGTAAGCTGTTCCAGGTTGTTCTCAAGAAAGGAAATCTTCTGTTTCTGGGAATGAGCCCCCCCACTGTCCTCGGGTTCCAACTCCGCACTCTGGAAAGAAGGAGCAAGAAGATATTTATCTCTGCAGCAGCAAAGGAAATGGGAACAGAGAAAGATCCTGTGAGATAGTGCAGCAATAACACCAGCAGCGCAAAGCCCAAATAAAACTTTGGATTGGTCCACACTAAAATTTATTCTTTAGTTACCTCCACAAAGAACTGTAATTCCAAGTGTAAAATGTGCATCATATAAGATAACAAATGGCAAGAATTGGTTCCAGAATTGGGAATGACTGTGAATTTAATGTAACCTCACTGGGAAACGTTCAACAGAACCATTTTCTGCCTTAATTTGAGCAAAGATTCAAAACTGCTTGATGGGGAAATTAGAAGAAAGTGGATTTTCTTCACAATGGAAATAACACATCTAACTTGAACAAAGGGCTTCCTAAGACTGGATTGAGGCTCCAAACCTATAACACTAAGATTATTTAATTTTACAGTTATTAGTGGGTCAGAGGAATTACAGGGAGTCTAGCTAGTTTGGAATAATAGCTAAGAGAGATGGCACATCAACATAGATTTGCTTTCACATCAAATCCCATCCTTGCAATGACTTCAGGTGGTGGCTTTAGGCAAATACAATATCTCACACCTTACCTTCTTACTGCAACCTGCAATTGGGGGACTGAATTGCTAGTCTCCACTTTAAGAGGTTTTTATAAAGCTACTTTTCAAAGATAAAGCATTTCAAAGATTCACAAATTTTCAATGAGTTTCAAGAGCTACCTACTTTCTTAACTCGAGTCGTGACGTCTTGAACGAACAGCTTGCGAAGGTTGTGGAGGGTCTGGAGTTCACGGGCCTAGAAAGGGCACACACACAGAAAGGCAAGCTGAGATATTTTAGCCTCCCTGTTCTCTTCCACTGGTTCTATTCACAAAACTCATATAACTGGGTCACAGAAGGGGAGCATATTATGTAAACCCTTTAAGCTACGTTAGTCACTTGCTTAACCAAATCTGGTCAGATTTAGCCCCAATCAGAAAAACTGCTGTTCTCTGTGGATAAAATCAGCTAATGTACAAATTACTTATGAGGTAATTAGTTGTTTTACAACATACACTCTAGATAATTCTAGAGAGACTCTGAAAATGTCTGTCTATGTGCCTTAGCAGTTTTAACTCCCCTCAAACATAGCCCCACAAGGAGGACAAAACAGATTAGTAGTGAGTAAGCTCACCCTCCAAATCTTTCTTCGGTAGTGCGAATCACAATCACTTCACTATAGATTTTAAAAAAATACTTCACCATGAAGGGGAATGGAATAAAAAAGGCCACAAGATGGGGGGAAAGGAACAATCTTTCAGGTTTCTTTACAACAGCTGGGAGCCCTAAAAAGTGGCCATCATATAACAGAGTCCCCCTTGTATCGGATGCTGCTGCCGCCACAGATTTGAGCCTATTCACTAGGAACGAAAGAATACTGCCTTTTGGGATGCTTACAACGGTTTCCTCCAGCCCCTTGAGGTCTTGCTTGGACTGCTCGTGGCGCTCGTAGAGAAATCTGTGAAGCAGAAAAAGCATGTGGGGCAAAGACTTCATGGGAAAAGTGTTCTCAGAAGAATTTAATTGTCCTCACTGAAGCATAACTCCGATAGCACAGCCAGGGGCTGTCCATTACCTTAAGTTTTAGAATCCTGCATATGATCAAGATGAGAA